>OY755086.1:16792402-17541568 GCA_963576655.1 Gastrophysa polygoni
TCCTAAAGTGAGATAGCTAGCGAAAAATGTTAGGATACAAAAGTTGTAGGGTTTTTCAAAATCCATTGAGCTGATGAAAAATTAAGTATACAGGATGAATCAAAGAGTCAGGACGAAACAAAGTTGCTTTTTCTCTAATGGGGCACCCTGTATATTATTCCACATTTCAATTCTGCTCGAAATTCTGAACAAAATTGATGAAGCGCATCATTTCCTAAATTCAACCAATTTCCAGATATCGAATTTTGAAAATAACTTTTTACTACTCTCAAATTTATTAAAGAAAAAGCACGAAATGATGCATATTTATTATGAAAGTCACAAAAGGTGGAGTATGTGGATATTATGATTACAATTTGATTATAATTTTTTTACAGAAAATAGAGAAAGCATAATTGTTCAGGGTTGATTAAAATGCAATTAAAACAATAAAATGTATTTTTTAATGAATGTCCAGGATATTTAAAATTTTATGAAAACAATAGTTAAGACAGGAGGAAAAGAGAGAAAACAAGTTTTAATAAACAACAAATTTTACTTTGAAATTCTATTTAATAAGGTGCTCAAAGTGTTTACCATTTACCTCCTGACAGTAATGAACTCGCTGAACAAAATTTTGTAGTGAATCTAAAATCGTGTGAGGAGGAATGGTAGAAATTTCATGCCTTATTCTTTCTTGCAACTCTTCGATATTTGGCGGCCTATTTTTGTAGACTACATTTTTTATGTGACCCCATAGAAAAAAGTCAAGTGGGGTCATATCGGGAGACCTAGCTGGCCATTCAATTGCTCCCTTGCGTCCAATCCATTTATTAGGAAACGTTTCATCTAGATATGCACGTACCATACGTCCAAAATGTGGAGGAGCCCCATCTTGTTGAAACCATATTTGTTCTGCCGGCAAATTGGGATTGTTATCATTAGAGAATAATCGTCTAAGCTCTGGAATAATATGCTGTTGTAAAAGTGATAAATATCGTTCAGAGTTCAAATTTCCGTTTATAAAATAGGGTCCTATGACGTATCCACCAATAATGCCACACCAGACATTTACTTTTTATGGCCGTTGAGTGTGAACTTCCTCCTTCCAATGTGGATTTTGGTCTGACCAATACCTACAGTTGTGTCGATTTACGTGCCCGTTTAAACAAAATGTAGATTCGTCAGAAAACAATATGTGGTTGACAAAGTTGACATTTTCGCCTAATATAATTCGCTTAATATATTAATAAATTAATATAATAATATAATATAATAACTTCACAGAACTCGATTCTACGATCAAAATCGTCTTCACTCAATTCTTGCACCAAATGAATTTTATATGGATGGAATTTTTGCAGTTTGCAAATTTTTTGAATGGAATATCGACTCATGTTATGATTCAAAGCCCTCTGTTGTGCCGAATTTATTGGATTTTCCACCACATCTAACATGACATTCAAAGCATTTTCTTCATTTGTAACGCTTACTGGTCTTCCACTTTTTGGTCGATCTTTGACATCTCCAGTTTCATGAAAACGCTGCAATGTTTTTGAAACGGTTGATTTAGAAATTGGTTCCCGATTTGGATGCAATTCTTTAAAAATATTCACTACTTGGTCACAACTTCGTCTTCAAATTTGCCCAAATACCCCCCTGGTTTGACGCCCCTGCTTGAAGGTGACAAAATCCGGAAGGCTCAAATTGATGAACCTACGAACTAGATTTCATGTCCCAAAATTGGTTGTGATAGCTGCAGTAGTACCGAAGCTATAAATCGAAAAGTAGTTTTTGAAGGTCATCTTCGAAGGGCCCTAGCTCCCTGAAGAAGCGTTTCCGGACCCATGTTCACATGAACTTTTTTTTTTATTTTCGTGTGTTTTATCTACCCTATGAGTTTGTAACATGATCACCGGAACACCCTGTATATATATCATATATGATTCATATATATATATATATATATATATATATATATATATATATGAATATATAATATATACATTCATATGGTAGTTAGTATTTAAACAGCATTCTGTCGATGATCATTGTCTCTCAATATTCTGCTTTTCACTGAACATCATCGCACCATGCCACCTGAAAAATAAGAAAAATGGAGTCAATGAAACCTACTTTCGAATACATCCGCGGGTATCATATTGACGATGAAAATATTTGCAGAATATGAAATGTCTTACCAGTCCCTTTATCATGAAGATGTATTCCTAGATTTCGATGTTTTCATTCTGCTCATGCTCATTTGTATTTGAGTCATATAGACATTTCCTGTTTTGCCTTCTCTACACAGCGATCCTGAAAAAATTAGGAAACAGTGTTAGTCATTTATCCCATTTTGTGTATATTGTGCGTCTTATTGGTTTTGATTGGATGCCAATGATGCCATTTCGTTCACAAAGAATTTGCAAATCTTTAGCTTTATGGTTAGAAAACCATACTGTCGTCAACCAGTGATTATATTCTCGTTCTGGAGATTCACTTATAAATAGGCAACAAACAGTAACGACGTTTCACAGTCTTCAATTTGGATTTTCCCCATTTGTGATGAAAGTTCGTAACGTTCTGGGAAGAGAGAGGTCATGAAGAGTCTTGCTCCAGTTATTTTCTGGAGGTTGACACTCTTTGACTGCATATGTGTTCGAGGTAAAAAGCACCAAAAAAGTGTTCGAATGTCGCAGCGTGAATGAATGAAGTGCCCTTGGTGGAGTGTTTTATTTTTAAATTCAATCCAAAATTGTTATGGAAGTCATGAATCCATCTGTTCGAATAGGCATGAGTCCAGTTGATTTTCGTCATTTTGTGTACAACCCTTGAAGTACTGGAGGTGAGTTTTTCTCCTTATAGTGGAGGACTGAACTTTCTGTATACTTCGGTGGGAATATACAGAATACTAATAGACCGATTCTGCCTACGTGACTCGCTTTCCGTTTCCTTCCTCCTGAGGCCTCCCGGATACCGTTCGGTTTCTAGACCGATACACAGTGGCAAACGCACAAATCACCACTCGAGTGTAGCGTGTCGTAGGCGGTGAATATAGAGTGCGAAAAAAATAGGAAACTGCACGTCAAGACGTGGAAGTGACTTATGCTTTTTTCGTTATCCAAAAGGTTGAGCTAGGTTTGTATTTCACTCGATATTCTTTCAAAATCAACGAGAAATGACTTTTTCAATTATAAGGTTGAATTTAACAATGAGGAAACAAATACAAATATCCCATAACAAATTTTGACTGAAAATAACAGTATAGACTTGCACTAAAATTATCTATGATCACATTTTCCCAACCAATTTCGTCGTTCGTTCTTTTGAATGAATGATTGCGTTGCAATATTTTTTTCAAACTATTCATTGGCTTTTTGCTATTTTTAAAGAAAATGTCTGTCACAACATTCTTGTGAAATTTGTAATCATTTTAGAGCAAATTGAATGAACAATGGAAGATGAACTGTAGTTGTGCCATTTAGAAATATCGTCGAATTCTTCATTTCACATATCGATATTTCCACAAGTGAATTTGAGTAACTTGGATGTTGAGATTGAGAACGCACTTGCGGAAATAACTTTCAGTCTTCATCTATTTTTATTGCAGAGTTCGTGTTCATTCCACATTGAAATTCACCAATCAAAATATGAAAAAAGGAAAAGTATCGAGTAAAGTTGATTTACCAAACAAACAATATTACAGGATTTGTAATTTTTTGTGAGTTCTCAATTATTACAATATTCAATGGACGAATCAGTGTCCGATTTTGATTTCGATCCACCTAGAGCTAGAAAAAAATGTCAGACAGTGTTTTTCTACTATTGATCACAAGTAGTAGGTATATAGAGGCGCGCTTCCGATCTCAAAATATACAGCTAGATGCTTTTTCCCGTATCTAAAGCGAACTCGTCGAAAGAACACGTGCAAGTGGCACGCTTCTGAGCTGAGAATCTCAAACGCCCGACAGGGAGTCGAACAACTGTTATTCATTTATTCAACTGTGACTGAACGACAGTACAACCAAAGTATACAGATCAAACTGTGGTAGAACTATCCTCTCGGGGTTCTCGGTTATAACGTTCTGTAGCTTGGTGACCCCGGATATGGATTTTTTTTCCTGGCGGTGGTTGGTCGACCAAGATGATTGTCGATGGCAAGTTGTCGGCCGAAACATGCTGCGGCCTGTTTCGTCGCTGCTGAAGCTTGCTAAAGTTTAAGTAGATTCATTCATGGATTCGATCTACTAATTCACCGAAATCTGTATATTTCTGCAATATCAATAGTACTGAAGCCTTACTGAATCAAATGAATTTCAATAACGTCGAACCCGTACAAAAAATTCATGAATTTTGCGAGGGCATTATTTGATAACTTTCACACATTCAACATTAATTATCAAATATTCAAGTGGGCTCCTGATAATTCAACTCACATGATATTCATTATATTCATTATATTGATGATGTTATTTCATATATGGAATATGAGGGTTCAATAATTATTAATTTGCATGAGGTTGATGGTTGCTGTCCTGCAGCAGTTTGGTATAAGTTTCCTGAATATGAGGTTGTACATGGTATGATTTCAATATATTTCCAATAAACTTTCCTAGGCTAGGGAATCTTCACAAAGTTCTGTGTTTCATTACATTGAGGTACTCTGTATTTTCATTATCAGGTTTCTGATAGCATCCCAGAGCATATCGATCAGCTTGTGAATACCAGTAGCGTCCATCAGTGCTGAATTCATTCAGTTTCAGTCGTAGTTCTACAAAATCAATCTATTTTTTGCAGCCAATTCACACCTGGAAAGATGCCGTAAGTATTGGAAAATGTATTTTTATTAATTTAGAATTGAATATTATTATAACTATCTCATTCTGCAACTTATATTGAAACGATTTTTGGTAAATTGACTTCTACTTACGAATTTTGCAAGCTATTTGAATTATTTATTCGAGAACATGATCAAATCTCATTTTTTCCGTCGGAAAATACTTACAAATAACATCGTAATGACAATCTTACCACTTACCCGAGTTTGCTCGGGCTTTTTCAATTCGCATTTTTCATTCTATATATTAGACATGATTCAATTTGGTCTTTTCACCCATCGACTAATTTCTCTGATTCGACTACCTCGACCCCAACCTCATTTTTCATTCATTCTGTGTGAAAGATATTAATAGTTTCAATTCTTCATACATGTTGTATATGTTGTTATATATGTAATATATGTTGTCACTTGTAAGAATTCAAAATACAATATGTTCGAATAGAACTAGAAGAGATTGGAGATTCTTGCCAGCTTCTCCTCGGTAAAAATAATTTTCTAAATGTCAAGTCATCTTGATAATGGTGGTAATTGATGCCAAGGTTCATGTAGCAGTGATGAGAACGAAATCAAGTGATTTTCATCTCTTGTATTCGTTGATGAACAAATAATGGATTTTTAGTATGTATTATGATATAATCAACGTAATCATCACATGATGAAACTCTTTCACGCGCTGAAAAACTATAGAATATCATCATTATTATGAAACAATGAATTTAATACTCTTTAGTCACGACTTCCTCGAATATTGGTTTTCATTGAAGAATTCAGTTACAAGGAAAAAAAATGAGAGTATAAGTTATTTCTTCACAATGTATTCTTCATTTTTTTATGTAGGTTCGATCCTCAATATTTCGTTTTTAATCTACCCCGAAGTTTGTAAAACATAATAAATACTATTCAAAATCGCAATAATAACTCGTCGAAATATTCCATCTATCCAACATGAACCGATTATCTCACTGTGAGAAACTCCAATGCAAATGCGTTTTTTTCACTTCCACGAATAATAATTAAGTAGTTATCGTTTATAGTACTAAGGTTTGTATGTGTGTGTAAAAAATAATCCTTTTTCTACAACCGCTTAATAAAGTAGCCTTTGACGCTTTCAAATCTCATCACAAAGGTGACGTTTTCCGAGGAATGTCATTCTGTGACATCATTTGTGCTCGTGAGCGGAAATATTGAAAAACGCTCTCATCGCTGCTGCACGGCTGCACCGTATATACCTATAGTTATAGGTATTCACCTATTGTTGAAGAGCCCATTATTGAATGATGGAAAATAGTGACAGTGAACTATCAAACACGCCTCCTGATATAGCAGAAAGTGCAAAAGCTGTAACTCTGAATCTCCTACCGGAGAAATCAAGGAAGAAATATGAACTACAATATGATAAATTCATAAAATGGTGCCACTCCAAGAAGGTAACTAAGTATTCAGAGAACGTGTTACTGGCTTATTTTGGGGAAAAATCGAATACTTTGAAGTCATCAACTCTTTGGTCTATATTATCGATGATACGTACATGCTTGAATGTCAAAAATAACATCGAAATCAATAAGTATCCTAAATTTATCGCAAGAAACAGTCTGTTGGATATGAAGCGAAGAAATCCAAGACATTTACCGCTGAAGATGTACACAAATTTCTACAAGAAGCTCCAGATGAAGAATATCTGCAGAAAATACAAGTATTCAATAACCATAATACTATTATGTGTATATATTCTTGTTGAATAAAGTGTGTTTGGAGAAAAAACCATGTGTGTATTTCGAACACAAAGTGCCATTGCCGCTCTCGAAAGATTACCGCGTGACGCGAAGCGGAGCGTACCCTCTTTGTCTGCGGCAATATATCACTTTGCGCTCTAAATACACAAATAGCTATTTACCTCACATAAATGAGATGATTATTGACAGCTTTCTCAAAGTTCATTCAGTCGATAATACCCCTTCATCAGTAAAGTTCATTTTCTCTAACCTTGATATACCAGGTGTCAACGTATTTCTTCGACAAGGTTTCCAGAGTTCCGAGGGTATGAAATTCAAACTTGTCAGGGGTTTTGGACTCAAGAAAGGGAACTGGATCAATAATTCAAAATGGAACACCCTGTACATCTCAAAATATCCAAATATCAAAAGCATTTTTTTGGATACTACATCGGATGATTATCACATAGTTTTGAGACAAGAAATGGTACATACAACCAATTTGAGAAATCAATTCTTGAATCTAACAAGTTTGGATCTCATACCCTCGATACAATCTCTCTGTGCCTTCATCGACATACAGGGTGCTTTTGATAAAAACTAACACTCCTCCAAAGCCAGATCGCTAAAGGAAAGGGACGTGAATGCCACACTGATCAGATGGACATAATCGATGCGGAAAAGCTAAATCATTTACTCTTGGTATACAGGTTGGATACCTCAACTGGAATCAATTCGCTAGCAAGAAGGTGAATAATTTTTCGAAAATTCCCGAAATACGTCAACGTTTTTATATATTTACTCAGATTCTGCGAGCAATATGAGGAATATAGGCCTTAAGGGGTAGCTTGAACTACACTCAACATATTGTTTCTAATGCAACCCTATGGCTTGTGACCTCTCATTGAAATCCTGGTCGGAAGTGGAATCCAGGGTATACTACGTTTGAGGGTTGCATGAAATCAAAACGATATCATGAAGTTGAATTTATTTTCAACGTAACAATCACTCAAAATGTGTACTTACTTGTTGGCAGCATCCCAGTCTGTGATTTGTTTCGTCCCTTACATTATACAACATTTCCGGTGATATTTCACCCATTTCCTCTCTCATCCTATCCTGCTAGTCTGCTATGTTGGTTGGTTTTTGAATGTGAACCTTACTTTTGAGATGTCTTAACAAAAAGAAATCCGTCGGTATAAGATCTGGACACCTTGCTGGCCACTAAATGGTACCTCGCCTTCCAATCCACCTACCTGGAAAAATTCTGTCCAGACATCGACGAACAATAGCAGCTTAGTACGGCGGGACCCCATCTTGCTGAAACCATATATAGCCTCTCGTCAGTCAAGTTAGGGTTTGAGGGATTTGGAAATAATTGACATAGAACTGGCATCAGTTCGTTCTGGAGAAAATGCAAATATCTTGCATTGATGGTTGATAATAATGATAATCAATAGTGTCATTGAAGAAAATGGTCCTACAATTCTATCTCTGATTATTCCGGCCATTTCAATAGTTTTCTGTGGGCGCTGAGTATGCAGTTCCCTCCTCCAATGAGAGTTAACGTGCCCGTTCAATCTAGAAGTAGCCTCGTCTGAGGAAAGTATCCACTCTGAGCATGAATGGTTTAGATCAATACTTGTTATCAATAAATTGCAAAATTCCAGCCGTCGTAGCTCTTCAACAGCTTGAATTTTATAAAGGCCTTTCTTCTCATATTTGAGAATTTTCTGAACTGTTTTGTGATTGAGATTACTATATCACGAGCCAGTTGGCGGGCTGGAGTGACTGGATTTTCTTATAGAACAAGCAACAAATTCAGCTTCAATTCACCAACAGCAGCCTGCCTCTGTCTCGGTACTCTCCTGACATGATTTTCCTCACATTGAGTGCGCGCCCTATCACTATATCCAATCATCATCAAAATTTCGATTTTCTGCGATTGAATTCATTTTCACCTGTTCGCAACAACACTTGTCCTCGAACTCTGGATACGACATACAAGTAGACATGACGAAGCAATTCCTGATCGCATGCAAACAGTAATAAATACAATCAGAAACTGGTGCGCAAAGAAGGTTCTCATCAGCAAACACCTGACCCTAGCAATATAGTGCTGCTTCCACTCATCAGGAGGCGAAAGTACGAACTCAAAGCCCCAACCCTGAATGGAACCCAGATGATATTTACCGAAAAGGTTTGATATTTCGGCGTTATAATCGATCAAAAACTGACATGGAACATCCAAATCGACCAGGGCTGTAACGGCAAACTGGACATGGCGCAGAATCTTTGGTAAGACAAGGGTTCTGAAATTGAAAATGATCTACTGGTCGTACCAAACAATCATCAAACGCATGGTAAGACAAGGGTTCTAAAATTAAAAATGATCTACTGGTCATACCAAACAATCATCGAACGCATCGTCACCTATGCTTCATTGTTATGGTGGCCAAAGATGCAACAGACTTCGACACTAGTCGAGCTGCAGAAAATGCAGCAACTATCTCGCCTGGAAATGCTTCTATCACCATTGCACCTATGTGTAATGCAAGAAGCATCACTCAGTGCCTTCAGACCGATCCAAACAACAAACTTTGAGGCAGCCAACAATCTTTAAGACAATTGGCAGGACACTTCGATGTGTGGGTTGACCTTGTCACATACAAGGAAGCAGACTGCCTTGCCAGAGAAGGGACAAACACACAACTTCCCGGCCAAGTGAATTCTCCAAAGCACACTTGAAGGTAGAGGTTCGACGCTAGGAAACCAACGAAATGAAATCTCACTGGAGTAAAGAACCAGAGCAAAAAGCTATTGATCGTATCGCCGAGGAAAGATGAACAGATTTTCGAGTTGGACTGGAAATACTTGAAACCGGTAACGGAACTCCTGCCCTTTGAGGTATCACACCAAAATCAATGAGTGATAGTTGCCGCTACTCCAAAAACGCTTTTTTGCAAGAGGCTCAAGATCCTCGTCTTTCCAACGCCCTCCTATAGCTCCTAGGAAACTGATAAACCTTGCTAGTAATACCAGGACTCGAGTGGATTGAGGGTCGTGAACAAAAAATTCGATAAGTTGAACTGTGCATGTGAGGTTGCATAGCTCCCCTTAAAACCATCGCTCATCTGAAGAATAATAAAACCCAATAGAGAGTAATATTTTCTTCATTGAAATGTGAGCGAGAGTTCGTGAAAAATCTAGAATGTCATTTGCTTCAATTGTCATTTGAGGTAGTAGTTCAAGAAGACACTATTTAGGTATTCTCTAAGATTTTAAAAGATATCTTCATTTTGTTTCAGGTGAGATGTCTCCACTGACGTCAATGTAACTCACTGGTCTGCATCAATCAATCATGAAATATGAGGTAATCAGAAATGGTGATATATTAAGAACCTTCCTGAATTGTTAGGTGACGAATGATAAGTGGTTTCTTCTTCAAAATCTATCCAGGTTTGTTTGCTCTTGATATGCGAATCATTATCGTAAATTACTAGATGATATCACGTTTTCAACTCGGTCATGCTTTCATTATTGATTTGTCGATAGGAAGGTGAATTACAATTATCATGTGTATGGCAACAGTGAATGGGGCACGCTTTTTCGATCAACACGTTTTAACAAAAATAATACTTCCATTATTTCCTGATTAAGCTAGTATTTTTGACGAAATGAACTGTTTTTTCATACCCTCATACAACACGTTAGAAAATAATACTGCTATGCGTGAATTATATTTCAACGCGGATTTTGTAGGGATTTTCATCATCATTCCAGCTATTCATGGGATTTATTTTTTACATTTCCGAACGGCAATAATTCCTGGTATGGCTGAATATGAAACACTGGCTTTTTGAATCAACGAAAAAATATTGACTGATACTCAATGTGTTTTTTAGTTGTCTGAATCGAAGATATGTTATTATATATTCGCAATTAGATGCACTCTTGCCACACCGACTAATGAGGAGCATTGAAACCAACATTAGAAGAAGAAAGAGCAATCGATTCAACTGGATGTAGAACAAAGAAAGGAGCAATTCTGCCAACAGTCAGCTGATCACTGCTGGTTGCCTCTCTCTTGTTTGCTGTTTTCAATGGTTGGATTCCTCTGCGTTTCTCTAGGCGCGAATGAGAGTCTATCTGAAATTATTTTAATATAATGCAATAACTTACCTAATGAAATGATATATCTTGATCTATCTTGAAACTATTAGTACAGTTATATGCTGAACAGGGAAACACCATCTCGAACAAAGTATTGAAGTCCTTCCTTGACTTGATGAGCTGAACCGGCTGAAGCAACTGGGATTATTTACAAATGTTTAACATTTAAACAACAAGTGAAACTCATTCTCATCGTTTCAGCACACTTATGGATTGATAAACTTCGAGTGGATAATTTACACTGTCAACTCGATTCGAATGAAAATGTCGTATTTTTCAATACAATTGCATGGCACATCGAAATGTTTTCCAAGAGTCAGCTGGTTTTTGATCTCGGCGTTTCTCTCCTATAGTCGTTTCAATTCGTCTCTCTCTGAGATGGATCTAATGGAGAATATTTATTATTATATCTGGTGGTTCAAGCCGGTAGCACCAAAAGTAATATTGATTAAGCGTCGCCACTTTTGACGCCGCTAAACGGCGACGAGGTTGAAACCTGATAAAAAATGACAGCTGTCAAAAGTAACCTATGTTTTATGTTTGTATTTCTTCTATTGAAACAATGTATGATGTAAATATAGACTGATGTCCCAACTTCCTATACCCTGCCACTAGAAAAAGTTGTAGACTTTCGCTTACTTGATTTTTTTGAATTTTAAAACCTTACTAAGTCTTCCCAATGTCAGAAGTAGATGGCGTCACCTATGCTCATCTTGATGGTTATCTTGGAAACTCTTGAAAATACGATTCAAATTCGAAATTCAACACGAATGCAAGATTTGAGCCATTAACTATCCATTACTGTTAGATATATGTCAATCAGTTGAAGCGAATTCGACTTCACAGGATCAACGATCGTATTGCCATCTATACTGAAGCGGTGCGGCCTTAGTAAGGTTATTCGACAGGTCAGGACAGGCCCGGATGTTTTGGAATGAAACAATCGAAGAGTTGGTTCACCATCGTATATCCACCTCGGTCTAGAATCCCGTGTTTCTTACTCATCATTTCCAGAAATTCTGTACAAACCTATTTCGAGGTAGACAGGTTCAATATAGATTAGTAGTGGAAGTTTTATCTCTGGGAAACAGAGGGTACTGAAGTTAAAAAAAAACATTGATAATGTTATTATATCTGAGTATATTTTGTTTATATCTCCATCATGTGGTGTCTCTTTCAGACCATAATATACAGTTGATACAATATTGAATAAATGATTAGAAAAAACAAATAAATGAGAAAACATTCAGCTCTATCAACATCAGTCATTATTGTTCCAGTACATTGTCCACATCATCTCAGTACCAGGAAGAAAATAATGCTTTCAGACTTCATATCATTCAGAGTGCATATGAGATCGATGAAAACATCAGATATCAGATACACTATCACAAAACAATAATTACCTCACTGTGATGTGGTAGATTCTTTGAAGAAAATAGAACCAAGAATTATTTTGAACACACAACCTATACTAAAAGGAACGAGAAAAAGAATAATTTTTAGTCTTCAACAACTTTCGAATCTAATCACATGTCTATGATGAATGTCACTCCCAAAAGATACAGTGTGTCCCAATTTTTATTTCGAGGGTGAAGCTTTCCACCAAATACGTCGTCATTGTGATATCAACTGTGATTCAACGGGACCAGTGGTCCCGGGACCACTATACTTGTGATACATCATTTTGAAGGTAATCCAATCCCAATTACATCGGTGTAATGCAGTTGAGAATCAATCAAGTTTTGTGGAAGTTTCAATGGAAACCAATAATCTTCATTTCCCATTACCTGGAATGTTATCATCTTCGAAGATTCGGTACACATACGGTTAGTTCGAGATACGTTTCTCCGTTGAGATTACCATCAATAAAATATGGACCCCAGAACCTCAGCACAAACATTCAATTTCTGGGGAGATTGTGAATGAGTTTTCCTGTACCAATGAGGATTTACGTCACTCCAGTATTTGCAATTGTGCCTGTTCACATGTTCATTCGAATAAAAAGGAGGTGTGCCTGGAAAGCTCACATTGTAGAGGTGCATGATTATTGTCACCAATCAATAACTGACTCATGATTTCACAAAACTCTATACGTCTGTCAGGATCATCTTCCTTCAACTCTTACATGCTCAATTTCAAGAGGATGGAATTTTGCGCCTCTCAGAACTCCATGTATGCTGCTCTTAGAACTCCAGAAATAGTCTCAAATTGTCTCAAAGATTGAATGTTGTCCATCACTGCATGTCCTACAACTGCAACATATCTCATGGGCTCTTGTCGTCATGTTTTTTATTCCGCACTGATCCCGACTCCACTAACTAATTCATCAATTGCATCACGTACGTTTTTTTTTCTGGATCCATTCCATTGAAAATTGTAGTGGAGTCTTTCCTGATGCTCACAACCTCCAAACTTTCAAGAAGAATCCCAACACCTTCCTTCTCTCCCATAATTCCACCGCTGGTTAACACGATGTTCCTCGAAGATTATAGGTTTCCCTTTCGTGTTGTCAACAATTAAAAAAAAAGTAACTCTAGCACATCATCTATTTTCAAAATACGTATCTATACAATTGATATCATCTCTTGTTAAGTGTTAACCCTTTTTCAAAAGTACTGAAGTGATTGAATAAAGTGAATCGAATAATTATCATTTAATGAAAAATATGGGTACGAAAACACAGTGGGGTAATTTTTTTCATAAAAACGTGTGCCTTATCTTCCAAATTATTATTTCTGAGAGCAAAAACTGTTTTTTCATTACGGTGACGTACCAACAGTAAATTAGAAACCAACAAATACCATAAATTATCATAATGAAAGAATGAAGATACTTCGATAACAATCAGTTTCCATTGAAACTTTCACAAAACTTCGATTCCCAATTGCAAAATGATGGGTATGACAAGTACAGTGGTCGGTCCGATTGAAAATTCTGAAGTAGAAGGTGCTGGGGTGAGAGGATTGTTTCCACAAAGATGACGTATTTGGTCGAAGAAGAAATTGATGGGTTCGAGCGTTTCCTACAGCTTCGAAGATAAGGCGGGTGACAAGTTCTAGCTGGAACACACTGTATAGATAATCTCAATCTGGATTCGAGATCGAAACGTGCTCGTTTCAAACAAGAGACAATTATTTTATTCATCGTCTGCTAAATTTCCCTTTGTCATGAGTTTTTTCTTCTGGTATTCTAAGAATAATTAGGTATACATACATAAACAAAATCTCAGGGTCTAGGGCGAGGAGACCAGAGAAGTTGAATTATCCATTGTGCAAAAAAACTAGCCATACCGTAGAAATCATACTATACAGGGTGTTTCAAAAGAAGGTGCCCCCCTTGCTAGGAGACATAGAACGCTGCTGAGGAAGATATTCTCGTTGCGGCATCCGTATTCACGATACATGGTCTTGAAAAATAAAGATTATGCCCATTTTTTTGATTATATCGAATCTACTAGCAACATTGCTGGGATGGAATTTTGTATGATTATGCTTTGAAAGCTGACAAATTGCATAAATTTGTTTTCATGCCTGACTCTCATAGAGAGTGCTATAGCTACACGGTTCATACCGAGTAAACATAACTTTTGTGAGGTCACCTTTTCTAGTTTGAATTTCAAGTGGATTTGAATGTTATTCAATGCCACTCCACTGTGTACCGTTCTGTGAAGTAATATAGTTAGGAATAGAAACAAAAGAAGAAAATCCAAAATGAATCTGACTCCATTGAAAATGTTCAGGGTTCATGTTCATGCAATTTCAATCTTTAGGACTACACAATTTGCTCGTATTATGAATTCACGTCTTAGAGTTACAAGACAGAATTTAACATCACTCTAACAACCTTATAACCGATCCTCAACCGTTCAGAAGATCATCGCATACTTTAAAAAAATGCATAGAATTGTGTATTCGTATCATGTACTTCCCTATTCTGTCCATATAATACCAACTTTATACAGCACCAGTGATTACTTCATCATTTTCAGATCAAAATATTTCGAAGACGAAGCACAGTATCGAGTACCTTATATCAAATTCACATGAATTCAATGCTAGAAAATCCAACCTCAAAAAAGTTATGTTCAAAACTACTCGGTACGAACCTTGTAACTAGCGCCCTCTATGAGGGTCAGATATGAAAACAAATTCATGCGATTTGTCAGCTTCCAAAAAACATTGATACAAAATTTCATCCCAATTTTGCCACTAGTTTCGACATAATTGTGAAAAACGTGTATACATTAGACATTGTATCTCGAATACAAAATTTCTCATTGACCAAACCCAACTCATTTTGCACTGTTCTACGTAGCTCAGCAACGGTACCACAATTTTTCAAACACCCGGTATTTGAGTCTTGTATTCATTAGGATTTCTATGGTGACACGGCTTATTTGTGATTGGGTACTGAATCAACAAAAGAGTCTGATAATAAACTATAAATAATAATACTAATACCTTATGAATTATAATCATAATATTGATCCAGATTGGGATTCTTTGAAACATTCCTCAAATACCTCTGCTCCTGCCATATAGGTATCGATGATTCTTGTCAGGGCCTACATGAACCTCAAAAGGCCCCTGAATTGCGCGGAGGAAATAAAAACAAATGATAGGATGCGTCCTACCTGCATTAGTGCATTCGCTAGTTTTTCCGATCGTTTGAATTCGGGGAATTCCGATGCCGTTCGTCTGCCGCACCAAGCTGTCGCTGCGATACCCGTCCGTCTGAGATCGAATGGCGCGACGCGCTCGAAAAACCAGCCTACCGCGATCATCAGTGCTTTATCTTCTAAATATCGCCGTGGATGTGTTTTTTTATCGGTCCCGCTACCCGCTACCGAAAATCCCTTCGCCGCAAGACGATTTCGTGTGTTTGGCTTGTGAATAATTGGTGTTGTGCACTTTTAGAGGATTAAACATTTGTTGTTATCGGCACAGATCGTCCTAATCAAGGTAAGTGTCAGGCAGGTGTTTGTTTTCTTTGTTATAACCTCAAAGTTTAATGCAAGCGGGAAACCCCAAATCCTCGCCCAAATCCACTGAATGAATATTTCTAGTTTTCGCTACTCAAATCGTTTTCTAATGAGTGACAACACGATACCTCAGGAGGAAATAGACTTTATGTATCTTAATAGGAAGAGTACTGACATTGGTAGGTACTTGAGAACTTCCTTTCGATTTCTTCTCGCGGAATGTTAATCGATTAAGACTATTATTGTTGTGTTGATTGCATGCAAATATGCGAAATGTTGAAGCTGTTGAAGTAGCTGTGTTTTTGCAAGTTTTTTTTTTGTATCGGCAGGTGTCTACTCAGTTTGTCTCAAGGATATCCTCGATTCGATAGATTAGTGAAAATCTGTGGGTCAATCTGATGAATCATTATTGATGGGTAGTTACTTATCTATCTACCTACTTCACCTCGTACTTCATACTATAATTACTATCACGTGAATGAGATTTTCGCTCTTTCGTTGGATTCATGGAAGAAGAAGACTAACCTCGGCCTGGGCCTTCATAAACAAGCAAAGCCACGCCGAACTATATCAAAAATAATGATGGTATTGTTTGGGTATGACTGTTTGAACAAGGTGAGGCATCATGCCAAATAAGTGGATAGGTGAGTTATCACATTAGATTCACCACCAAACACCTAAAACAATAATTGTTCATTCACTAAAGCCATCTAAGATATTATAAATTCAACAACGGTTCAAGTTTGTATGAGTTCAAAAAGTTCCAAACTCTAGGATTTCATCTTCTTTTATCGAGTCTTTTATCTTTCTCTGCTATTCTATTTATTCTTATATGTATATTCTATGTATGGCCAGAAATGTGAATAGAACGTGAGAGTGTTTTCCAAACTTGTGTTCAGTCACGAGCGTAGGCAAACCCTAATGAATTCAACAATTTCCATATAACATCAACATAATTCTGTCAACGTCAAATTCATCAGAACATGCAATAAAGCTACTAATAAAGAATAAAAATATACCGTCAACAATAGTTTAAATGAGCCATGAGTTTTTTACTGCGTTTTCTATTTCATTAACAATTAATTTTCATCGAGATTTCCGAGGAGATTTCCATTTTCATGATTCCTTCGAATGAGTTGTAATCGGTAAGTGGACCTAAGGTACATCTACATCGTCTAGCCACATTTTTTTCAAGTTTATCATCCCAGCATTGTGTATGTTATTTCTCGAGTATATCAAAAGAAGGTAGGAAGGCGAGTAGGAAGGTGACTTTTATTAATTGATCGCATTTGATCAAGCAGTGGCCATTTGATTACTATTGAATTTCTGACAATTTACTAATTTATTTTGACCGTCCCCCTATCATATATACAGGGTAACTCACGGTCTATAGTACGTTAGACGTTTATGGAGAACGCAACGCAGGATTTTTCTGAAAATTTCGCATGTTACATTTTATCACTTGTTCTATCGATCTAAAATATTTTCGAAATTGAGACGTTGCCGTTTGTATCAAAAAGTCCTAGCAACTTCATTTTTTTTTAATGGTACCTATATTAACAAATTTTCAGAATTGCCTTTTTATTACAATACTCTTATGTTAATAAATTCCTATGCCTATCTCTATCGGTTTTCAAGATGAAAAATAATTTGTGTTAAATATGATCCAAAACATATCCCTAATTGAACTTATGTAAATCAGGGCTCTCGAATCATAAAGAGTTGATATTTCAGTGGTGGTTTGAACAGGCTTGATGTATTCAATTTACACCGAGAAGTCGCCTCCATATCATACAGAGCGTGCTGAAATTATTATTATATCTGTTGTTCATACAGGTGGTAATACGTTCATTTTTTCAAATGGTAGCCACTGTTTTCCACTCAATAAATTGAAAGACGAATAAAAATGGTACAAGATGACATAGCATGTCCCTTTACCTGAATCATCAAGTTTTCTAAATAAAGCCGCTTTCCCATCCCTCGTGAATTTTGATTTGTCGCTCCAAATTATTTTCGACAAAAATTCCGGATCCTTCGGGGTATGCATTAAAAGGGCTTCGCAAAAATGCACTCTCCGCTCGAAGTCTTCTGCATTGAGAGCTTGAACTTTACTGAATTGATACGGATGCATTATGTGATTTCCCGAAACTCTTTGTACTGAAGCATGTGATACACCCAAATCTTTTTCTGCACTAAGAATGGATGCTTCTGGATATGCATGAAAATATGCCAAAACGTCAACAATATTGTCTCCATTCGAAGTAACAGGTTTTGGTAATTTTGGAGGCGCTTTTAACTTTGAGCCATAGTTGATGAAATTATTTTGTAATCTCACATACTTCCTCCTGTTCATTGGTGTCAATTCAGGATACATTTGGTTGAACTTTCTGCAAGTTCTGGCAATGATTTGATCACATTGTCCGAGTCAATAACAATTACTGAATTACTAATTAATGTCACCGAACTATCATGAGTTTGATATTTCCATGGCTATCTAAAATTAACTTTTCCATAAAATTATATTTTTCACAAAAAGCGGCTTTATTAAGAAAACTTGATGCGTTGGGTATAGGGACATGCTATGTCATCTTGTAGCATTTTTATTCGTCTTTCAATTTATTGAGTGAAAAACAGTGGGTAACGTTTGAAAAAATGAACTTTTGACCACTTGTATGAACAACAGATATAATAATAATTTCAGCACGCCCTGTATGATATGGAGGCGACTTCTCGGTGTAAATTGAATACATCAAGCCTGTCCAAACCACCACTAAAATATCAACTCTTTATGATTCGAGAGCCTTGATTCACATTAGTTCAATTAGGGATATGTTTTGGATCATATTTTACCCAAATCATTTTTCATATTGAAAATTGATAGAGATAGGTATAGGGATTTATTAACAAAAGAGTATTGTAATAAGAAGGCAATTCTGAAAATTTGTTAATATACGGGGTGTTCCATTTGAAAACATGAAGTTGCTAGGACTTTTTGATAGAAACGGCAACGTCGCATTTTCGAAAATATTCTAGATCGATAGAAAAGATGATGAGATGTAAGATGCGAAATTTCCAGAAAAATCCTGCGTTGCGTTCTCCATATACGTCTAATGTACCATCGACCGTGAGTTACCCTGTAATATATATATACAGGGTGATAGGGGTCGTAGCCAATTTAACCCTGTAGAATTTTTTTGCGTGCCGTCTCTGCTTTCAATGGGCTTAGATTCAGAATCTTCTTTCAATTTGAAAACTTTTTGGCCACATGTGAATTTTTCGAAAACTGTATGGATTTCGAGATAAATACCAGGAATAAATTAGTTGTAATACACTTCATTTGACATTTATTAGTTATTGAAGTTTAGGGATACGAACAAAATAAAAAAATGTACATAATAAATTTCGATAAAATATCTTACAGTAAATGCTCAAAGTATGAACCGTTTTGTCCCAGACACATTTCAAACCGGCGCTGAATTGAACGTCTCGCGTTATTTAAATGCTGAACTGTTATTTCATGACAGGCATTTCTTATTCGATGGATAAGTTCTTCTCTTGTTCGAACCGGGGTTCGATAAACTTTCTCTTTCAAAAATCCCCAAACAAAAAAGTCTAAAGGGGTCAGGTCTGGTGATCGTGGAGGCCACCCAACCGGCCCCTGAAAGTCTATCACCCTGTAGGTATTCAAAAACGCTCAATAGCCCCAAATATTGAGTTTTCGAAGTGTATTAGGTGTACCAAATTTCAATCAACTATTCCTCAAATTGTAGGAGAGAATTCAAAAAACATATAAAAAATCTGAAACTTTGACACCCTGTAAATCGGAAACGAAGCTCCCACGCACATATGTTTGTACGATATTATCATCTTAGAAAATGTCTTCTTCAAGCTGTTAAAGTCCTGCTACAAAAAACTGAAACACCCTGTATATAAGTGGACTATATAAATAAGTGGACTCTCTGCTAATTAGCCGAGGAAATGTTCATCAAGGAAATGAACATTTCCGAAAGCTCGGCTCATTAGCAAAGAGTCCACTAATTCAATGCCAAAATTTTGACTGCATCCTCACAAAAAAAACCTTCATGAAGTTTTCCTGAATCTTTATATATATCTTTTATTCGTCTATGTGATCAATTTCTTCGTTTCGAGATTCATGCAAGGTGTCTAATTGGAGCGATGAACTAAATGGGGTGTTCTATGAGACACACTGTCACCAGTTCATTATTTCATTAACTCTGCTAGTCAACATATTTAGCTAGATATTTAGCTTGATGATGATGAATATGGACACTCGGGACACATGATTTGAGTTCACAACAGGTATTCAAAGTTAGCGTCACCCCCGAGGTCACCCCTGATGTCCTCACCTCTGTCTATGCAGAGTCTCACACGATCTAGAAAAGATTCGTATGCACGCTGAAAATCTCGCTGAGAACAAAACTATCATGTCGAATCACAAATGTTTTTATAGTCATAAATCGTGTCATAAATCTTTCCGCACAATTTATATAACGTTTTTGTCATCTCATACGAAACAAGCCATCGCGAAAGATAAACATAGAGATGAACATCGACTGAAGGAATGATCTGAAGAACCAATTTTCTGTTAGTACTTTGCAGTTACGAGTGGCGAGGCGTCTATTGACCCACATTGACCCACATATAGGGTAGTGATAATAGTCGTCAACTTCTGGTCAATTGTAAACAGAAGTTATAGGAATACTTATTAAATGATTATTTACCGAAATATTCGAAGTGTATTCCTTGATTTCATTTTAAACATCTATTAGCCACTTCACTCATCACTCCGATTTCGTTAACACCCTGTTTATTGAATTAAAAACATTCAATTGGAATCACGGAGTCAAGACCAACTGATATGTCCGATGGGGGATGCCAAGTTTTCGCAAGTTTTAGATTGGACACAGCGAGGGACGACACAGTATATTATACCGAGGTATATACTCTCGTATATACTGGGGTATAGTTATAGTTAGTCAGTTCCACTCGGTCTCTGAACTTGTAGAATACATCAGCTATCATTATAGCTAGTCGAGAATGGATTCGAAAATGTATTTGTTTATAGAATTCACACTCCCTGGAAAGTGTAAATACTACACGTTTTAATTCATGCTGTATCATAGTAAATAAGTTCGTTTTTCAGTAATCTCGAAGCTGTGTTGATTGTTTATGTAAACTAAATAGGTACTAAATATTGCTTGCGGATGGAGGTTTTCTCCTTGGGAGAGTAATGTTGTTTGTCCAGTCTTCTGGGACCACTGACATATTTTTTGTTAGTTCAACAATTATTACCTAATTCTTTAAATGCCAGCTCGGTTCGGGACTCGGTTCGGTACCTATATGTTTTGGGCAAAATATACAGAATATATCTACAGTATAGTATAGTACAGTACAGTACAGTACCAACCTTGGTACCAACTTTGGTCTAGGTCAGGGGTGTCAAACTCAATTTACATGAGTGCCATTTTTTCTTCGAGGCATGCTTGGGGGGCCGGCTTGAAAAAAAAATTTTTTTTATATCATAACAGAAATCTTTATTCAACAAAATATATAAAATAACATAAAATGAGAAAAGTTATATCTATAAAATAGATAAATAAAAGTTTGGTATAGTAACTATTTCGATAACCCAGATACTTGACATCGTTTCAGCTTCATTATGTCGTCGATGTTTGGTGTCAAATCAGATGTATTAATTTTCAGAATACTTGAAGATGTTCATCTTTCAGTCTCGAACGGTGTTTAGACTTGTTGATTTTCATTATTGAAAACATCTGTTCACATATATATGAACTTCCAAACATACATAAAATAAGAGCAGCGTGTTTGCTCATGTTGGGATATTTGTCATGGCTTTCGAAATATCTTGAGCAGAATGTCAAAATATCTCTTCTCTCATCACACTTCAAACTCGACTTCAAAGAACTGTGAAAAATGCATAGGCGAACACTCATCCGAAAAAGTAAGGGGACCACGGTGATGTAACCCACCGGTAGGTGGTTCGAAAATTACCATTGACATTATTTTCTCGAGTATTTTCCATATTGTGAAGCCTGCCATGTGAATAAGAATGTGTGGTTTCATAAAACCACGTTGCAAGTAAAACTCTTCATTGGGTCGTTGGCATTTAAATTTTCGGGAAATTATTTGATTCAGGGTAATGAAAATCGCGTTTTCAATCATAAATAAATAATTGGAAAATGGGAATACATAATGTAAGTTCAATACCAGAGAAGATATCCATCTATGGATTTTAATTTCAATCTGGGTACGGAATACATGATATTTCACACAATTGTAAATGTATATTTGTAGATTTGTATTGTCAAACGACAATAATATATTAATCAATATGATCAAAATACACGAATACCGCGGAGCACTTGCACGAATGAGTGAGAATATAATGCTACACGGTTAGCTGATGCGAATCATGGGCGCTGCCATATTGGCCTAGGCTGCTCTGCCGACCGCATTTCGCTCCACTCCGCAGCCGGCTATCTCCCGACATGACATCGATAGACGTAAAATTTGAGGCGAAGTGATTAAAGTTTCACTTCAATGAATAATTTGAGAGAGTTCTCTCTGTCGATGAATCCTTCAAAGAGACTGGCAACATGTGGCATGGTTGTTCAAGATTTCGAGTTTCAATTGACTTCGGAAAGACTATATATATATAGATGTGACGCGGAAGGGACATAAGTCCATGCCATGTCGGGTACCATGAGGTACTCACACACATACAGAGGGCTAACAGGTTCGAGTTGTATAGGGTGCTATTTGCAATAGACAAATTCAAGTACTATAGTATACGAACTGCTTCTCCGTACTGTCTCATCTACAGCGATTTTGCGTCAGGCACACGTGTTCGCTGGTCGTTTTTGAATTCGAACGTCCGACGGGAGTCATCCAACTGTTACTCATTTTCTAAACTGTGGTTTCAGGTTATGTTTTGAGCTCGATTGTGAGTCATGTCGATCATCAAATATTATTTCGTGCATATACAGTGGTAAGAAGGAAACTAGGCAGGAAAACTTCTAATGAACAACATGATGAACCCCCTATATGAATCTAGTATAACCATCTTACAGGATCAAATACATTTATCCATTAATTATCAGGCTATATATCAGTTTCTCTTGAAATATCTGGAAAAGGATGATAATTGAAGAGAATCGAGACAAAATTTGAGTATTGTTGTATGTACTTCATTCACTGAAAATCTCATACCATCTCAAATCATGCATATCATCAAGATGATTTTGTTTATTCCGTTCAAGATTTCGTGCCAAATTTGGTCCAGCAGAGATTTCCTATGAAATACAAACAATTAGTTAATAGGCGATCCTATCTAAGATATCTTGTGTCATTATCTCACTATTTTCCAGACAATTTCAATCAAGTCGAGCTCCTGTCTGCTGTGTTTTAGGGATTTACCAAGGGTTCCTCAAATGAATCTAAGGAATTCAATGTAATTGAATATCAGATTAATTCAGGAAAATCATGTTCAAAACATAACTTGTTCTTGTCCAGTGTCATTGTCTTTATCATTTGACAAATGTCCATCATCAATGTCATCTTCTGATGTTTGGTAACTGTCGTTCCTGGTTGTCATCAGGGCAATTGCTCCGTGGTTATTACAAAAAAAAGACAGAAAATATCTTTTTCTTGAGTATCTACGTGGATCTAGAGAAGGACTTCGTGATTTCACGGAAATTAACAATTATTCTTGGGAAATTTTGTGAGATGACTAGTAATTGATTTGGTCTAAACATTCGCTCACTGCAGTGGATATGATCTCTCCTAATTTTCCACCACCCACTACGAGGCCACCCAACATCTTCAGGTATGTCTCCAAATTTCCCTATGTGACTTCCAAGACTTCAGCAGGCCTTCCAATGATAAGGTTTCCTCTCCACAACTCCTCCAGGCCTCTTCTTCGGTTACTACCTGATAGTTGTGTGACCAACTCTTCATTAGGATATCTGGTTATCAAGTACTACCTACCCAGTGCTTTGTTCTGGAGGACACACTTAGTACCTGTAATTGTTCCAAATCTTGCATTTGTGCCGATCGGATCCCTGACGAAGCTGAACTACACCTGCTCGTTGCGGCTGTATGGTAGCCAACCAACCAGAAAAGCATATCTATTTCAGTATTATTGTTTTTTGTGACTTATAATCTGAATTCTGAATACTGAATAATTTTTATTAGGGGGTACTTGGCTCCATACCTTGAATACTTTTGCAACTACTATATGTGGTCTATTACCGCTTCCTCTCCTATCATACTAGACTTTTTCTTGAATCACTAGAGTCACTATTGGTAAGCTAGGACTTGGTCTCTGTAGATAAATTTTATTCATTGAAGTACCTATATTGCATGACATCTACAAATCCATTTAAACTCTAAGTATATATACTTAAGGGGCATCGAAGATACATACTATCGAAGAGTAAAATATTTGGAGAACTGAGTCGTAAAAGTACCGTGGTCCAGTGCAATTGATGAATTCAGTGTTGAAGTCATTGTTACTCAAGTTTCATTCATCCCTGATATATTATAATATAACCAAGTATATCCACGATTCGACAGCTGGTAGGGAGGTTGGGTTAGCTCGGCCCATAACAGGGACCTTCCACAGTTCTTCGTCCTCTTTTGTATATAAACATTCAAGTGTCATAACTTTCTCTTCTATCTTTTCACCTTCGTCAATAAACACTTTGAACAACTGCAAAACTTCTACCCTTCACTTTTCATCATCACCCACACTTTCTTCACTGGGCCAGGGCCTAATAATTGAAATAGCGGGCCTAACTATTCTTGGAGAATAAGAACGGTGGCAACCTATGGTGGCAACCATAGTTTTCAGTTTTCCAATAAGTACGCCAAATATTGTCCTTACGAATGATCTGGATTTTCCATACTCACAATTTTCTTTGAAAGTAGATTTATATCAAGAGTAGTTCTGCAAGCTCCACATAATATGAACGATACTAGTATATACAATTTATATGAAGAATATAAGAAAATTGAGGTTGTTTTTTCAGTGTCAAAAAATTCTAACATTGGAAAATCTTGCGCAGAGAAAATATACGAATTTTGTTGAAAATTCCAAGGAATTCTAGTTTGTAAATCAGAATTCCATCGCGGTCCAGCACACCAAACTACCCTCGAAACTACCCGTGTAACCGAGTGTGTACCGATCATAAACTCAGTTATACTCGGTTATAATTACTGTGTGATGTCGAAATCACCAGTGGTAATATGTGACTCTAATATATTTTCTCCTCTTCTCATTTCCATACCGATGTGAATTTTCGTTTTTGAATTGATGAATGTCTATATTATTACGAGAATCATGGCTCACTTATGTAGAACAGAATGGAGATGCCATTTTCAAGAAACCTTTTCACTAATAAATACATAATAAATGCATAAACTCAGTTATACTCGGTTATAATTACTGTGTGATGTCGAAATTACATCGAATAAATTTATTTTCTACATGATGCATAGTAACATTCTTCTACCAGTGATAATGTGACTCTAATATATTCTCTCCTCTTCTAATTTCCATACCTATATGTTAATTTTCACACGTACGTCATACTCCTGAAATAACTGCATATATAGATAACTTATTCACTTGTTCCTCGACTTGTTCATTAAGGAATCTTTTCGGTTGAATATGGTCATGAAATTAAATGTTTACTAGCGATCTCATCAGGCATCCCATCAGCAGATAAATATTCAAATAGCGGTCGTAAATCAGCTGACGAATTTTATTGTGGATAAAAACTAGTAACAAAACTTTCATGGCCAGAGATTAGCGATCCTCTCAAATGCTTGGTGGGTATCAAGGCAAATTTCACAGTGTGATCCCCGTTATCCACCAATCATTCCTATTGTGAATGATTCCCATTGGCCTTCAACACTGGATTATCAAAAACAGGGTGTTCCATCAAACGTATTTCGATTGTTGATGTCGTCTCCAATTAAACCGGATTTTGTGAAAATATTTTTGGGCGTTATATAGCTTATGAACTCCCTCATGAATCTGTCACCCAAATTCAGTATTCAGAAAGATACAGGACTGTTTATCTAGAAAACACCTGATGTTCAACGTTTGAGGTTTGCATTTTCTTTGAGATTTTCTTCATATCAGTCAAAATGATTTCCACACTCTTGTCGTTAATAATCACCACTTTGAGGAATTAACACTGCCGAATTTATTTCATATTGATGACTAATGACTAATTTTTCAACTGACTTCGACGTTACATAACTTGAAAACTGTGAATGATGATATGTGTGAAGTAAATTATGTATATGGAATCATGAAAATAGTATGTGTTCCTCCAATAGTGACAAAATCTATAGAGTGTTCCTTTCAAGATTGTATTCAAGTTGCTCATAATTTTTTCGGCAACTCGAGATTTAACTGTTCGAAATCTACATTAGTAATCATTGAAAATCAGTAAAAAAATCCCGTTCCGAAAAATAACAATAAATGAAAAAGTTTACATATGGGTGAGAGCCAAAATGCTACACAACAAAGACAGGAATCCGCAGAAAAATATGAGAATCGTATGATCTGCTCAGTGGTTATCGGAGAACAGCTTATGGTTTTTGTTTGTTGGACGAAATTCACCACTCACAGAGATGATCATGACCTCGGTGACGACTAATACGGTTTCTATGTTAATCGTTTATTTTCAAATATCTTGCTGCGAAATTCATTTTCATCAGAAACATTTGAAAATAAATATCAAAATTTGATGCACAGTGTGTGCGTTTTCAAACCGCAACAGCCTCTTAATATGAAACCCATCGAACGATTTTTTAAAATGAAAAATGTACTCATTTTTCTTCGAAAATGGGGACAAATCGGAAATATTCACATTTTCTATGCCTACTCTGTACTGAAGGAGTTGAAAGTTCAAAAATAACAGCCTGTTTGATTCCGGTCTAGCTGAAATACCTCGGAAATACGGCTATACCAGAACACATCGAATATTCAGACAAGAAGTTGCATCGTTGTAACTTTTACAGGATGATGGGAAGATGGTCTGTATAGGTTAGCAAGGAAACAATAAAACTGAGATTGGAAGAGTTATTATTATGATCCATGTTTTTTTCTGAGAATATAAACAGTAGTAATTGATTCAAATAAATGATTTCGATATACTAATTAGTTTCATGAAGTCATCTCAAAATTTCTAGCAGGCTTTGAGAACTATTCATCATATCATATTCTCAATATTTCCTGGAATCAATCACTCTTATTACTATTATTCCATGAATAATAATAATTGAACCCAAACCCCAACTTCATTGATTGAAAATGAAATTTGTATCTAAACATTCGATGGTCACTTCATCAAATACATCAACTCATGGATTTCAACACAGGGTGAATTGGAAAGAAAACATTTTAAAATTTGATATTGAATAACTTATACCCTTTATAAAATATTGCGTTCGAATTTCGTAAGAGGGTATTTCCGAGGGTTATGTCAGCTATGACTGAATCGACAAGGCTACCCACTTTTTCGAAAAAAAAGTTGCCCCACTAGTACTCGGAATTTAAGGAAAAAATTAAAATAAAATAATATTGGACCTTTCACGCTTCCGTACCAAACAGTCGTATTCGAAATTCTACAAATTATAGTAGGCCTTGAAAATATGAATATTTCAGATTTGTTCACGTTTTCGTTGAGTACTATTTCACGCATTTTTCGTTTCTGAAAATCTGTTAACGTGTTTCAAATTAAGTGCCTGTAAAATTTCAGAGCGATCCTATCAAATTCATTTATTTTTTTCAAAGTGAAAACTAAGATAAGTCAATGACTTTCCATTTCAGAAGACAGATTTAACGTAAGACCCTATTTCTTATTGCCACTTGTACCATAAGCAACAAGAAATCAAAATAAATGAGATTGATAAAATCAATTACTTCCTTTCAATACTACTCATAGTTTCGTATGTGAAAACGTTTGTTCGAGTGAGAAAGCTGAAGAAAAAAAAACTGGCAACATTCTCGAGAGAGAGACAATGAAAAGCGATAATCTCTAGTTCAGTTTTAGATGTCGAACCGATAAATCGTAATAATGAAAAAAGAAATATGATGAATATACGTTAGAAAAGTTCGCCAACCTATTTTACCGGATTTAGACTATCACGACAATTTTGATTCGTAATATGATCACGTATCGTTAGTAACCCTGTATATAGGGTATATATCCGATCTTTCGGTATTTACATGAAATTGATGATATTTTCGAACCCTGATTTCGAACCCTTTCCCCATTCAAGATGAACCATATTTTTCGTACTCTCCGTAGGCTGGTGATGAGTAAATTGTCCATCGTTCCTTGATATCAGTCGGATTCAGATTCTCCTATTTCCTTGACGATTTCTATTTCCGGCTAGCACATCGTTCTAATTTTCATTCACAATCAGCCGTTCCATTGATGAAAAACATTCTTCCGATTCGAACACAAACGAACGGGTGAAATCTTTCATAGCTGAATGTTTCGATAGGAGAAAAGTCGTGAAAACAATGGAGGATAGATGTAATCTTGTTTATTCAACTGTATCGCTAATAAAAGTCGTTTCTCATGAATTATGAATAGACTCATGATTAGTAAAGGTTATGATATGAATGTGATGATTATTTGTACAGAGTGCGTCTCTTGAAGTTGGATTTCCTCTCGGATTTCCCTCAACTCTCTTGTTTTCGAATATTTTGAAAAATGTTGAATGCAGAAGTTGGATGAAGTAACTCTCTTATTTTCCAGAAACGGATAATAATACTTTTGTGCATACTATTGCATATTATTTGACAGGTCTATGAAGTTTTGTTTTTAACTTCATTGACAGCATATTACATATGTGGATAGAAAATTATTTTTAGAAAATCAGTTTTTGACCACCGAAGTGACCAAAATAATGTCGGATAATGTCAGACGAGTGCAGAATTTTAGATTTATTTTACATTCATGGAGAATGCGATAAGATTATTGAAAGAAAATGTGGCCTTCCCAACGGAAGATATCCAAAATTGACACGAAATTCAGAAAAGTTAGGAGATAAGAGGCACAATTGTTAGAATCTGGAATATCGAAAGAAAATTACTTCAAACAATCCTTACGCTTTTATAAAGAATCCCTTATAACACGAGAACCTTAGAAGTTGGATATCAGTTGTAGCAGAATGTGCGTTCAGTTATTGTGCTTTTTAGATGGTAGTTATCCATTAAAAATACTGCGAAGAGTTTCCGTGGCAACCGAGGTGGCAACGTTAGTTGGTTCAAAACGCCCCAGCGAATTGTTTCGTAACTAAACATAAGTTGTCATTTGAGTTATCAGTATTATAATTCTAGTTTGCATTTCGTCAACTTCAATGCTGAAAACTGGTTAGATTAACGGAATTGCATAAAATAATAGTTGTTGCATAAAGCAATAATTGTTAAATATCGATAATATCGATATATTCGCCCACTCCTAGTTTCCGGTTTATCTTTCCATCTGCTACATATTTTCTCTCGTATGTTTTAACTGTACTGTCTATGTTTGAATGATGAAGATTTTTTCCAGTTCTCAGTTCTATGTCGCTTGAAAGAGGTTATTTCACTCGTTATTTCATGTATTATATTGACTTTAGTATTGTATCAAAGTTTTCAACTATATTTTCGTCATGAGAAAATAAAGGAAATAAAACTTCATTGAAAATCAGTAGAGATATCTGAAATATTTATCAATATAAGAGGATCAGAGGTTCCCATAAGAAAAATCACTCTTCTATATATATACTTATAATGAGTGGAGGAGTGTGGCATCGTATAGGAATTATTCTTTTGAATCTTGAATTTTTTGTGATTCATTTTCGAAATATGAGTTTGTGAAAGAAGTGAAATCCATAGTCGAGTCCATAGTTATATCGGTTCGGTTGTATCTCTGTTTTCTTCATAATGCGGAACTTCTATATTCAGATCCAAACCATGACACTCAAAGGAAAACATTGTGCTATTTTTAATATTCATAGTCATGAGAAAAATGCGGAAAAATGCATTATTGTTGAAGATAATCCTGAGGTAGACACGGATAAGATAAGAACACTTTATGTACAGTACTGCATAATATGACCACGAATGAAGCAATTTGTTTTCATCCGTACTGTGTGAAAATGATGATCTCATGAATTAATGATACCAAACATCAGAAATTTAAATAAAATTTCCATCAATTTTGTTGATGTAAGAAATACAAAAGGAGAAATAATGTAGTACGAAGGTCTCAGCGAGCGTCCCAAATGTATCATATACAAAGTGAATAATTAAAAAGCCCACACTCTAGAAATTTCATTTATTCTTCGATTTGTATGATTTTTTCCTAAATGATAGAGCCTCGGATAGAGCTAATAGCTCAAATGTGATGCCATAATTCAACTTGGAATTGAAAATCATATCGTCTTCTTCGAATTGTTGGAAGAAATTTTTTCGCCTCCGAATTCAATTTTCGAATCCTAATTTCATCATCAATATTGTTCACCATACTCTTTCATGCTTCCATTAGTCATACAGAATATTGCACGAATGTACCTACTGCCAACTCTATGATGATGTTATCTCTTCCTAATATTAAAACTTCCGATTGAACAATGAACTCTATTCTATTCTACTGAATATTTCTATGAGCGTGTTTAGAGGAAACAATGTTTGGTGGAAGTATGAATTACAGTTCGTTAGGAATCTTTACAATTCAGACTGATAATGATCTAACTGAGCATTGTTATTACTGTTTCATATGGGACCATATTCCAGATATATTGATGCCATGATAATTATAATTCTATCATCATGAATGCCCATTGGGAATAATTTTTTTGTGGAATTTACGAAACATCCGTTCGAATGTATCACAAATCCAAATATTCGAGAAGTAAATTGAAGCTATATACTACGAATTCTAATGTAACCTCGAATAATGTCATGCGATTCACATGTTGTTTCATGTGATCTTGTAGTCACTTTCTCATTATCCTTATCTGATGAAAAATATATAGAGATTTATAGGGGGAACAGCCGCTTCAGTGGCTCGTGGCACAATTTGGCAGGACACACAATGCTCACATTGTTGTGTGGCGACCATTTAGTGCAGTCACAGTACTCACACTGATTCAAATTAATATTATTGAAACATTAGAGAGACGCTGGTGTATCATTTGTTCATAATTTTCAGGTTGGAAACGACCCAAGTTTTCTAGTGAATTATCTAGCGAGACAGCGCGGACATTTATGTTAGCGGGAAGATTTATTGCTACATGGAATTAAAATTTATCAATTCAGTGACGAATGTTACGAAAGGTTCGTGTCGGTTCGATGTAATAATGAAAAATGGGCCGTAAATTAGATTTTTCAGGCACTTTTCTTGGAAATTTTTTAAAGTAAATAACTATTTCTTCACAGGTCTAGTTCCGAATAGTATATATTGTTCGATGAGCACTAGATGATGGTTCATATTCATTTATTCATTTATTTATTCCGAGATTCATTCATTTATTTATTTACAAACTTCAGGTTAGTGACAATAGTGGATGTAGCTCATGAAGTAGGATATGTAAGATAAACAATATGTACTAATAATCTAATTTCAGAGACAGTATCTCCAAAAAAACAAATTTCAGTTGATTCAGTTTGATGGATAAAATACCGAGTGATAATTTAGGGTCATTACAGTGTAAGTTCAATGATCTCTGCATACGAACTAATGGGAAGTTTTGTGCTAGATTCGTTCTACAATAAGGACGTTGTAGGGGACATAGTATATAAGGTTATCTCTACCAGGAACATTGAAATTTATTTTCGCAAGTGAATGCTTATAGTCAATTTGGTGATTCATAATTCTGTAGAGTGTGAGTAGATCTGAAATTATTCGCCTTTTACAGAGTGGCATAATTTCAAGTTGTATTCGTATCGGTTGGTAACTGTGGACTTGGATTGGAAACAAGAAGTCTCAATAATTCATTTTGAACACTCTGTATTCTCTTTGAATGAAAAATTCATCTGTCTACTATTGAGAAATAAGCCTTCTATACGAGCTATACACTATACTTCCTATACAGCTGTAATATAGACATAATAGCGAAATGTTTTCCATAACAGAAATACATAGCTTTAACGCGGTGGCCTTTTTTCGAGCCTTTTTTCCTGTGCTGTGAAGAATTCGTCGAGGAATTTGTGGACTTTTCCATATTTGTTAGATGATTCTTTGCGGCAGTTGATTTCCAAGTCACTTTCGCTGCTCATCATAATAATAATGATTGTTTCACACGTTCTTCAACAGAGCTGTCAGTATAATTCGACATCCAATCCATCGTATAATAATAATTGAGGACTTTCCAGTTTAGAATGTTCCACAATTTATGACTGATTCATTACTGATTTGTTACTACCATTTCGAGAAGTTCACTAATCATCCTAGCAGAACCAAAACCAGAATCACAAGTTTTTGGAAATTCGCCACATTCAAGAATTTATGATTCTATGTCGAAAATTGAAGTGTCATGCAAAGGGTGACTGGATGAATTTTATACCAAGTCTTCAATCATGACGAAATGTGGCCCGCGGTATATTATTGTTGACGTGTTTTTTTATTCACGTTACGTTTCAGTTACAACTGTGCAACAACTTCTTAATTGACCGTGAAATATTGAATCCTGGTTGTCAATTGTCAATCCAATATTCATACGATTGTTTGTTGAAATAATTCTATTTCTTTTGTACCACTTCTCTATTGTATGAATGAAGACATTCAATCAAACGTCTTCCATATTTATGAGACCTTGAAGGAAAGTTTGATGAGGAAGGTTTTCGATCATTGTCAGACGTATGATTACCAAAATTAGTTTTTCTGGAGAAATGAGCAAGTTGATCATAGTATTGAGATGCTTGAAGAAATCACCAACACATTTAGTTACAGTCGTGGTCACAATATTGTTTGTGGTGACCTCAATCAAAATCCTCTTTAATGGACTGAAGAACACTCGAGTCATTCGAATGACATCAGTTTCAATATGTATTAACTTGTTCAACTATGGATATTGATGGAAGAAGTATGTCTGTGAAAAATATCTATCGAAAAAACGCATTCCATACCTTTGCTTCTCATACAGCACGAAATGCGGGAAAAATATGTGTTTGGTATCAAACTTGGAAAATATTATCTTAAGCATCCGATTGCGTGACTCAATGTGAATATTGTATGCATACACAATCAAGGCAAAGGCTTCTTTACATTCGGGTATCCAGCTGTTTTATGACTCATGTTATTCTTGGTCGTTATGGTGAGCTGTGTATAGGAATGTGAGCGATCATATTAATCGAAACTCGTTGCTTTTATGCAGGTGTGAAAGTATTTCTATGTCGTGTATTCTCTGATGATGGTTTGAATAACAATTATATTAAGACGGGCGTTTCACCAAAATGGTTTGGCAGACCCTTTTTTCAGCATGCTTTCCGGCCTTGTCATGGATTCAAACCCAAAAGTAATTGGATTAGTGTAAAGAGGAAGGTTCAAATTAGGGAATGAGTATTTTTTGGAGTCAAAACTCTTCCATTTAAAAAAGTTATGGGTCATTGAAAAATGTAAACATTGTAAAATTTGTGTCTCAGAATCAAATGAAATTACCTCATTCTATGGAACCAAAATTGAGGAATGCTTCACCAAAATATCAGCATCTGAAATGCCTTCCTTCGAACTAAAAGCATGTTTGAATCTGAAATTTGACACAAGGACGCTATTTATGGTTTATTATGTTAGATTCTGAAGGAATTTCGTTCAAAGATGAAGTAGAAAACATTAATTTGCGAGTTCGGACCGGTTCGTACTGGTTCGTACCCTACCTAATAGACGGCGGTACACACGTACACACGTAAACAACCAGCAGATGGCATTCACGTCGACCCGCGTTTTCAATGATACGAAAGGTTACAAGTTACACGAATGTGTTCGATTCTTGAATCATATTTATATATTACTCATTATGTATAATTCTTTTCTAATTTGTTATGGAGCAAGAATTGGTATAAAATATCGTAAGTTTCATCACCTCTATGAAACTCCTCGTGGAAGTAGAAATATTGATGCCGTGTTGCCAAATACTCGGAATTTTCGCAAGTTCGAGGATATCCAATGAAAATTAAATAATATTTGCGTCAAAAAAAAATTGCTATATCAATTTTTTCACTTCTACTGGACTTCGACAATGTCTGTCTGTCCTGTCGTCCACACAGTTCTTTCCTATCACTTTGTATTTCCTTGTCTTTAGGAAAGCTATAAAACTTTGTACCAGACACAAAGCCCTTGCACTTATTGTCAACATTACAACCATATACTGGGCAGCTCATCTTCAATCAAATTTAAACTTCAAAGTTGATTATTTCGAAGAGATATTTTCTTGATTTGCACAAGCTGACGTCACACTAGCCACGCCCACGTGCGTGGTAACTATGAGTCAGAATATAGTGATGATCCTTGTACATACTATCGGGGTAAAATATTTGATGCTGGGGTTCAGCAATAGAGCAACAATTGTCAATGAGATGGAAGTCAATAATTATTTACAACTACTGTTTTGCTGTGAATTATTTTATACCCTTGGCAACACTGGTTGGTACAGAGTTTGCAGATCGTTTTTGCTGGTCTCTGGCTCACTTGAGTCGTTACCTACCCCGCTCCTCTCATACCTCTCGGGTGAATTCGGGTACAGGTCGGTGCCCAGAGTCAACGCTCAAGTGGCGTATTTTTTGCCGTGGGTAAAAAAAAGACTCAGTCATTGTGCGAACTGCTTTGCCTTTTGCCTTCACAATTAGCATGGTCGGGCATAGCAGTATAAACAAGGTCTAGCATTAGCATTGGGGAAGGCGAGACTTATAATCAGATCAAAAAAATATATGAGAAATATATTTTTAAAATTTTGACTACGCAAATGGGAGCCTTGATATTTCGAATGGAACACCATATATATTATTAGATTTTCGGATTCTGAAGAAGATTCTGAGCATATTTGCTGTAGGATGTCCTATAGCTATCTTTCACTGTTTTTGACCTAAGAATCAATACTGTCAGAATGTTGCAATTTTCACTGCTGCTTCATCGAGTGCTTCTTGAAACATAGTCATCTTATTAGGTTTGGCGCATATTGAATTATTATTATACGGGGTATGAAAAAAGGTGCGTCAAACTCGGGCACGAATAAGATCGAAAAAGTCGATTCTTTTCAAATGTTATATCGATATAAACCAGGATAAAATTGTCATTGTTAGGTTAATCATCATTTGTGTTTGATAAATTTGAGTCATGTGGCCCACTACAATCAAATTTGAACAAATTTTATTATCCTTCCGAAATATCTCATAAAATATCTTCATCAATTTTCCGCATGCCCTTGGTATTATCATGGTAAACTGACCATGAATGGAGAATGGTTTCTAAATCTTTCCTCTCGTATATAAATATGCCATTCCCATTACTTGAACTTCACCATTTCAATCCTATAATTCAAAAACTGTTGAAGATAGGCAAAGGGACATATTATATCATTCGGAAGGTAATGGATGATAGAAATTATTGGAGTTTATTTGTACCCGAGTTTGACGCACCTTTTTTCACACCCTGTATAATATTGATTCAATATGCACGAGAATTCATAAGATACCTGCTCAGATACCTGTGTGTTGGGAAGCCGCTGTGGAAATTTCAGCTTTCTGTCGTAACTGGCAAGAAAAATGTCGCATTTTCGCCGTGGAAAATCAACAATCAATTCAAATGTCTCAGAATTCGAGAATCTAATGATATATAGGGTGTTCCATTTGAAATTCAAAAGTTGCTCTTAGTAACACTAGATCTGGCAACATTGCACATGTGAAAATATTTTCAAGAGCTAGATTTTGACATCCCATTTCCGTACCCAAAATTTCAAAAATATATTCTGCTCCGTTCTCTAGATACTTCTAATACGCCATCGAGAAAATATTCAGTACGAGCCGTGTAGCGACAAGTGCGGAAATGTAACGAGTGCTTGAAATACACTTTCCAACGAGTTCCAACGACCAAGAATATTTCAATTATGAGCATTATGAGTGTTTATGAGAGATGTTTCTAGTCAGTTTCGCTCATTGTCGACGGCTATCCAAAATATAGCAGTCTGGAACGAGAATACCCAAGCGGTGACCCGTTACAGTGACCGATCTGATGAAAATACCTATGTCAATTTCATGATAATAAATCTGTGCGCAGAAAAATTAATTCAAGTTCATCGTATCGAAATGACTCAACTGTGTTATGTCTAGGGATTGTCAAATTCATCGATAATTCTCGATGATGTCGTTGTTATCGATATTATTGGTATCATCGATATGAAACGATAAAGTCGATAAACTTGATCTTCTTGAATTGTAGTGGATTCATATTTTGAGAGATCGGGATGCGAAATGAACCTAGATATATGATAAGTGGGGGCATAAGCACCATGTATATGTGATCATATCATCAGTTAAATTCTCAATTGAAATATCAGTACATCCATCATCGCATCGATCATTGATGCGAATGTGCGTTTGTGAAAAATTTTCATACTAGTGCGTTTTACTTTACATTTTCTTGTTGCCATAGTTCGAAATGACATAACAAAAACATTACTTTTTTTGTTTATCGATAGAATGTTCATTTTGCTTACCGCGAATATTATTTTATATTATTTTTTATTCGCTTGTTATTTATTTGTTAGTTACATTTGTTATTTGTTACTTGTTAGTTACCCATTGTGTTTTTTCTCATTTAGGTGAATAAATTATCAATAATATCATTATCATTATTATTATCACCTCCCTACCTACAGCGACTTTGTCACAAGAACACGTGTTCGAGATCAAATACCTGTTATAATATTGTACTATTCAAAAATACTATATTTCAAACTCTTCAAATGCCTGACACAAATTTGGTGTTTACTGTGGTAGGTACACAAAGGTGATCGTTGCAACCATGTTTATATACTATCATCCTGGAAGCAGATATCGATATCGATGAAGTAATTCAGAATGGGTTTAGAGCCAATACAAAATAAATATGCGAATAAAGATATTCATTTCTTTTGTTCCGTCGAATTCGATCAGAGCCGTCGCGATATATTATATACATATAGTTAGACAGGCCAGTAGAAGCGATTGAAAAACATACCTACACTTCAATCTGTTCGGTTCTGCAATGCCTATACAGGGTGTGTCATCAATGCTGCACGAAAATTCAAGATCGATTCGTTTCAGAAATGTTTCAAGAGGATTTTTGTTAGGTATACCTAGTTATCCGATAAGTTATCCGATTTTTGTAAGTATACCTAGTTATCCGATTAGTTTGCTGATCGATCGGCTGTAGCTAAATAGCTTCCTCGAGTATCACAGATTTTCTTCCAACAGCTATGCATAAGTTTGGTTTTCATTCTGACTTTTCTCATATTTTGACCCAACAAATCTGACCTCGAAGTTTCGTGCAACAATAATAAAACACCCTGTATAAACAGCGGGCGGTCGGGGTGCCAGTTTCCAGTTCTTCATCTTGTTACAACAAATGAAAGCTTGTTTAATTTTTGTTATTTTGTTCATTCATTTAACTTGCATGATATGATAACAGACAGACAGACACTGGGACAGGTGGAACAAAAAAAAATCTCCGGCCCCAAAAACCTCCATACTAAGCAATTTAGTTTAGAATTAGACCAAAATCAAAAAAATATCTGCCATTTTGGAGCCGCCATGTTGAAGTTTCGAATTTTGAAATAAAATCACAATCTCCGACCTCGAAAACCCCACAACGAAAATTCCTAATCTAATCTGACCAAAATCACAAAACTGTTTCGCCCTCGGTTCCGCCATTTTGAAGTCATGTTGAATTTCGATTTTTGACAAGTAATCATAATGTCCGACCCTAAAAACCCCCAAATGAAAATTTCGAAAAGAATCTTACGATATAATCACAAAACTGTTCCGATATTTTGGAGCAGTCATGCTGAATTCTTAATTTTGACAAAAAATTATAATCTCTTCCGAATACCCCAGATACCGAATAGACTGGGATCATTATGAAAAAAAATGGTCATTTCGGGGCCGCCATGTTGAATTTCGGGATTTTGACAAATAATCATAATATCGATATGACCCCGAAAATCTCAAAATACAAATCTTTAATAGAATCAGACCACAATAAGTGTTCCGCCATTTTGGAGCCGCCATGTTGAATTTTCTATTTTTGACAAAAACTTCTAATTTCCGACTCCAAAGACCACCAGACATCGATTTTGAGTAAAATCTGACGATAACCACAAAACTCGTCCGCATTTTTTTTCATTTCATAATGCCTTGTCGTAAAAATTATGTCCACCTGCCAAATTCCTAATCATTCGGACGATTAGAAGTGGGTCAAATTCAACTTGCAAGATTTGATGAAACTAAATGAAAGCTTGTATTTTTATTTCGATATTAGGGATTCCTGATCTTCGTATTTTTCTTCTTATACTTACGAAATTGACGTTTCGTGAGTATGTCAACCAATCACCTGTCTGGATTGTATACGAAACGTCAAATTCGTAAACATACGAGGTGGAATACGAGAGATCGGGAATACCCCTCTTATTCTTATAGATGAAAATTCAGTGCGAAATACCCGCGTTCTGCCAAAGCCATCAAGATTTATCTCTGAGAAAGATAAATATCGTCAAAGTAGTCGGCGCGACATAAATAAATACTCACATTGTCTGGATCGAGACTCCAGACCTATAAAAACAACATACATATAATTATCTTGCGCGGACAGTAACAGCAACCAAATAATATAAAACTTCTACTTCGATGCGACGCTAGTATACCGACACCTATTGAGAACATGCCAGAACTGACCAAAAAGGAGGAAACTACAATAAGGCACCAGCCTCAGGAAAATAATCATATTTTATTACGATCGGGCATCGCATCGCCATCTAGACAGAGTTTCAGAAGTAGGCAGTGAATCCCCGCTCTTAAGAACAGCGTCGAAGGAAAAGTTTCAATTCATTGATTTCGTATATTATGTATATACCGGAAAAAAAAACTCTGACAATGGGGTATTGGGGCAGAGGGCAACTAGCCTGACAATGGACAAAAAAAATAGCTTGAAGGGCAAGCACCTCATTGCAGTAGTTGCTGGAATAATCCTGCCACAACCTTCTCTTACTTCACGGCTATGGTGGGAGAAATGCTTGGCAACGTAGCACTGTTAGCAACAGGCGCTTCTACTCATGAACGCGATACCGTCTTGTATTGTTTACCACGAAGGTTAAATCGCCAGCCAACATTGGGTACTCTGGACTTCCTCTGTCAGAAGACTTCCCGGAATTCCTGGGATTTCCCAAAGAATTCCTAAGGAATTCCCAGACTTTCCAAGGAATTTCCAGACATCCCAAGGGATTCCCGGACTTTCCAAGGAATTCCCAGACCTCCAAAAAAATTCCTGGACTTCCCAAGCAATTCCTGTCTTGGGTACACCAGAATTCCCACGTGAATCACCCCTCGGTTCACCACGACCACGACCCTCGAGGAGCAGCCTCTTTTTTACTGTTTTCATTATTCTCAGAACTTTCGAACAGTGTGTCTCTGCATAGAAATATTCGAAATATTTTCAAACTATCCCAAATATATTCAAGATTCACTATTTCTTTTTCAATTCAGCACGTTGTATCAAACATGTTTATGAACTTTTTGTCTGAGAATCTTTCAAAAAATTGGCAGTTGAATTCATTGTACTTTCTTGGATAACACTGTGTATATGCAGAACTTTTCGACTCGGGTACAGTTTTCTCGAGGTATTGCTGTCATCCACCTCTCTAGCAAATCTTCATCTTCAGGAAATTCAAAAATTGCAAAAAAAATCATAATAATAATATTTCATTTGATTCACATCGATGATATTTTTCTGCATCATGTGATTCCTTGGTTATATATATTTAGGTAGTAGGTTATTTATTTTTTCTCAATATTATGTCGGACTATATCGAGTGAATTCAAATGCTTCTTGCTTCATGAAATCAATAATTCACTCGACTTATTCTTATTCGGTTCAGTACCTCACTGTATATCAAATGCATTTTGGCGAGCATATTGAAGTTATAAATCATACAGAAAATTGCTCTATTAAGTAAATTATTTCTCTCACTCGCATCTCCATCCCACTTCCCACTACTTATAATCAAGTCGGCGAATTCACATTTCGGCTCCGCAAATAGGTTGAATATGTTTCGGAATTATTGGAGGGCCTCACGTCTTAGCTCTAGACATGCTCTAAATATGGCTCCTTATTCGAATATCACGGGTATATGAATCCTGCGAAAGTTATATTAACTAAGCCGATCTCTGAGGCACATGGTTTGAACTGATTCGTGTTTACTGGCTGTGCATCTTATGAAAGGATGGACTCCATTACTTATACTAAGTAGATAAACACTAGTTCAACTAGAAAAGTGAACTCCACTTGATTCTAGATGAGAATACATCGTGTGATGAGATAGGTAGGGACTGTTTCATCCTTCGATCATTGAACAGACTAGATAAGTAATCCACACCCCTGGCAATACAGTTTGTTTCGAAGCAACATCTATAGTAGCTATCTTTGTCTAAACAAGGATAGCAGAACCTGATTCTCCCAGCACCAGTGCCATGTTGTCAGAGGGTTCATGATGAAACCGAATTGGAAATCCGTAACAATTTCAGTGGTACTTTTCAGCATTTCTTGGTGGGAAAATGAACATACTTATACTTCCCTCACATTGTTACGAAACCTTCGAATACATACAATCCTATGGTGATTCTTGTAACTTGCTTATAATCAATAAACTTATTATGACCACGTCACAAGAAAAGTTCAATTCTCAACGCCATATGAAACAATATAATTATTATTCAGTATACAGTTGTCTGCTTATTCTTTATCATAAATAACGTTCAATTTCGATAATGAACATTTATATCTTTGGCGATCAGTGACAGTGCATGTAAGTATATTTACGATTTCAAAGTTCAGTACCTACTAGTGGAAATAATTTTCAAAAAAGTGAAAAACTCTCTTTTAAGGCAAATAGATATGATTGCATAATTTTCAAATCTGAAGATGAAACTTTTTTATATCATTTCACGATATCGTCAAAATGAAGGAGGTTTTATCTTGAGCAGAATTCATATATTTTGACGCAAAAAATTGATGTCTGATTATTTCATATCATGTAGATAGATGAAAATCGATGATGAATATGTGTTGACAAGTATTATGACGAAATGTTATATCAACAATAAAATCATGAATCATGTGAAGAAGTAGCAAATAGCAGTGTTTCTTATTAAAAAAAGGACTGAAATGAAAAACAACCATGGATAATCACACAATAATTTATTGATTTTTGAATAGGATTGTTTTTGTTAACATACTTCTTACTCTAACTTCCGTTGAATCTTTCAATTTATTTGCCTCATGATGAAGTCTTACAGTGAAATATTTCTCCAAATTAGTTTGACTAGTTCCAAAAACAGTCAACGGTAAATTTCTCATTGTTGTGTGTAGAAGGAGTATAGAAATATCCTTAAATTTTTTATCAAAAATATTAATTGAATTCATCATTATTCTCAGTGATTTTTCAGCAGCTTCGCATATTTTGACTACAATTAAGGAAGCATTTATGAGGGCTACATATTTTACCACAAGACACTGTCGCAGCTGGGTATGGGTATAATCAATATAATCTAATCAATTCAATTTAAATTCATTTTTATCCATTTCATTTGGGAAAATGCTTCAAAATCTCGAATGATACGACAATGGTAACTCGCCTATGAAATGACGTGTTTTGATCGCCGGTCCAAATTGTCTTTAACACACCTCACAACGTCTCACCATTATATCAAATCACCAAAACAGGAAATAAACTGAGTTTCTGATGAATTCTGAGTACACAAAACTGAACACAAGTTGAATAATATCGATAAATCAAAACGTAAATAATGACCGATACCAAACAAAGCAATAATCGCCGTCGACTGTCAATATCAGATTGCGGTGTTGCAACGTTGAGCAAAAAGTATTCACGATACCCATGCTGGTCCTGAGCCCCCAAGCAAGTAGAATTGCTAAGTCTCAGAATAATGTAGCAGTCTTCTATTAATCGGAACTGATTCATATTCGTCATGACCCAAATTTATTATTATATTTGTGCATTTAACTACATTAATTCATAAGGGACTTTGAATATTATGGACTATTCATCACTTTTTGATGATTGGATATGACAACACTGGCGACGATTGGGTACTATTATTATGATAATTCTGGGAATTCATGTTAGCATCAGAATATTTGTTTTGTGATCCTTCTAGTGGGTTTGTTGTTCGGAGGTTTCATCTAAGGTCTTTTATACAAGTTTCGAATCTCCGGCAATTTTGAGTGGTGGGCAGTGATACCAACCTGTGGTAATTTTCCCTTATCGTGAGAGCAAGGAGGAAACATGAGGATGTAGGCAAATTATGAAATTTCCATAAAATCACAAAGTATCATGCAGCGCTGATTCACATGATGTTCCACGAATATACGTTTTCCGTTCGTGTTGTCAAAAGTTGAGAAAATTATAATCTTCAGTACTCGACGTGGTAGCTTATTGCGTATGAAAAAAATCAAAAATATTTCATAGTTTTCTTTCCACTTTGACGATATCGTGCAGTAGTTTTTCCGCCTAATGCTTCATCAACGCAAGAATTACCTACCTAGTGAATAACAGAGAAACACAATAAGGCACTTAACCCTCCCCTATTACCAGCATTGTTGAATTAATTTATTCTTGTGTCGTTTCCATGCTATTTCGGTTCATCATGACATATCGCGTGCTTGCAGGAGACAGGGAAGCCAACTGTTGATGCGTTCGGAATTTTCAACGCCCTAATTCTAGCCACAGGTCGCCTCCGTTGACGAGGAAATGGAACTGATACCGCGGGTCACGCACAGAAAGAAACAGTTTAATTTTGGCAAGGTGGATTGTATTAGTAGTGGGATGTTTCGCTTCGCTTCGTCGGTTGAGTGACGCTGACGATGTTGAGTTGAATCTTAAAGCCAACAGCACGTAACAGCACCGACACGACAATTATACGCGTATATTCAGATTGCACCGACAGGCATCTGTCACTTCGTCAGTTATCATTCAGGAGCCGCAATGGATCCATCCACGATGGACGATGAACTGGCTCTCAAGCCTTCTATGCGAAGACGAAACAAGAAAATCGAAAAAACGTAAACGAATAAGGGTAAAACCAATGTCATAAGAAAAACAGGGAGAATAATGGACTTTATTTGATGAAAAGTCGCACCAATATGTTCGGATGCCTAAATGAATAAGTCCAAATAGATTTCATTATTCAGTAAAGCACCAAACAATTTCACCAAAATGAAAAATTGCACTTCAATTGAAGATGAACTTGAGTGGTTTAACTTTAGTAGTTTAACTCCTAGATAGTTCAGTGACTCTGTAGGTATTATTGAACCACCGTGTACCTCAAACTAGACATATAAGATCAATTTCCTTCTAGTAGTGAGGAGTGCTGCTTTGTTTTTTCGAGAGCCAGTGGTATATTCGTAGTAATGTGGTATATGCTGTATTCATCAGGCCCTCTCTACCATTGCAATGTCGTCAGCATATCCTACTGGTTGTTCCATCCTCAAGAATCCGCCAAAGAGTATTTTCCGGAACGTTTGTCCCAGAGTTGCACTTGCCGATGGCAAAGTACTCACTATCGATACCGATCGTGACACCGATGGAGGGTATATATACATCGTACTGCCCAGTTTCCTACGAATGACGTGGTTGTAGAAGTATATTTGGTGTGGGTGCAAGGCATGGCCTTTGTCTCGTTGCGTTAGGTATCAGAAATTGTGCGATTTGCTTTGCTTTTGCGAATGCTTCCGCAAGTATTCTCCTGTGCACTGTATACGTATAAAAGTCGATTCTAACCTTCGATCATTGAACAGACTAGATAAGTAATCCACACCCCTGGCAATACAGTTTGTTTGAAAGCAACATCTATAGTATATATCTTTGTCTAAACAAGGAGCTGATTCTCCCAGCACCAGGGCCGTATTGTCAGAGGGGGTCGAATTTATTATTAATTCATGATGAAACCAAATTGAAAATCCGTAACAATTTCAGTGGTACTTTTCAGCATTTCTTGGTGGGAAAATGAACATCCTTATACTTCCTTCACATTGTTATGAAAAATTCGAATACATACAATCCTATGGTGATTTTTGTAACTTGCTTGCAATCAATAAACTTATTATGACCACGTCACAAGAAAAGTTCAATTCTCAACGCAATGTGAAACAATATACTTACTATTCAGTAAACAGTGTGTCTACTCAGTCTTAATCATAAATAACGTTCAATTTCGATAATGAACATTTATATCTTTGGCGATCAGCGACGATTTACGATTTCAAAGTTCAGTACCGACTAGTGGAAATAATTTTCAAAACAGTGAAAAACTCGTTTTCAAGGCAAATAGATATGATTGCATATTTGAATCTAATTTTCAAATCTGAAGATGGAACTTTTTTATATCATTTCACGATATCGTCAAAAATGAAGGACGTTTCATCTTGAGCAGAATTCATATATTTTGACGCAAAAAATTGATGTCTGATTATTTCATTTCATGTAGATGGATGAAAATCGATAATGAATATGTTTTGAGAAGTATTATGACGAAATGTTATATCGACAATAAAATCATTAATCATGTGAAGATGTAGCAAATAGCAGTGTTTCTTATTGAAAACAGGACTGAAATGCAAAACGACCATGGATAATCACACAAATAATTTATTGATTTTTGAATAGGATTGTTTTTGTTAACATACTTCTCACTCTAACTTCCGTTGAATCTTTCAATTTGCAGTGAAATATTTCTTAAAAATTAGTTTGACTAGTTCCATTGGGTGATGTTGTGAAGGGCCAGGGTCAGTGTTGTTCAAATGCATCAAAAACAGTCAACGGTAAATTTGTCATTGTTGTGTGTACAAGAATTATAGAAATATCCTTATATTTTTTATCAAAAATATTAATTGAGTTCGTCATTATTCTCAGTGATTTTTCAACAGCTTCGCATATTTTGATTACGAATAAGGAAGCATTTAGCAGTGCTACATATTTTACCACAAGAAACTGTCGCAGCTGACCTATGGGTATGATCAATATAATCTAATCAATTCAATTTTAATTCATTTTTATCCATTCCATTTGGGAAAATGCTTCAAAATCTCGAATGATACGACAATGGTAACTCACCTATGAAATGACGTGTTTTGATCGCCGGTTCAAATTGTCTTTAACACACCTCACAACGTCTCACCATAATATCAAATCACCAAAACAGAAAATAAACTGAGTTTCTGATGAATTCTGAGTACACAAAACTGAACACAAGTTGAATAATATCGATAAATCAAAACGTAAATAATGACAGATACCAAACAAAGCAATAATCGCCGTCGACTGTCAATATCAAATTGCGGTGTTGCAACGTTGAGCAAAAAGTATTCATGATACCCATGCTGGTCCCCGAGCCCCCAAGAAAGTAAAATTGCTGAGTCTCAGAATAATGTAGCAATATTCTATTAATCAGAACTGATTCATTATGACCCAAATTCATTCTTATATTTGTGCATTGAACTACATGAATTCATAAAGGACTCTAAATATTATGGACTAATAATCACTTTTTGATGATTGGATATGACAACACTGGCGACGATTGGGTAGTAATATTATGATAATTCTGGGAATTCATGTTGGCATCAGAATATTTGTTTTGTGATCCTTCTAGTGGGTTTGTTGTTCGGAGATTCTAACTATGACCCGTACCATCACGTAACGGCAACGTCGTGTACAGGCACCGGTACGATAAAATTTCGTAACATGGGTTGGAGGGATACTAACCGGCAACGGCCATCACGTTTTGGCAAGTTCACGGAACGGCGCCGGCCGACATTCTCGCAAAGATTTTTTACGGTTCGTCACGGTGCGTATCGGTGCTTGTATGAATTAGAGAACGGTTGAAAACAAACAGCAAACATGGACCATGAAAAATTATGAAAATTTTGTTACTTCGGAACAAACTTATTAATTTCAGAACAAAGTGGCGTATACTTTACATACGTCGATTCATCTCATACTGCCATGAGGTTATAATCAAGCGAGGTCGGTCCAAAATGGCAACATGAGTGTTGCGTTTCTTACGACTATTAGATACCCAAAGAGATCCGATGGATGGAGTGGTCAGAATATGAAAATACTGCAGTGGATGCCATGCTGTTGCTTGAAGTGAGCACTTTGAAAAATACTAGGATGATTTCGTTACGTTTCTTCGTGCCATACCAGGGTCAGAATGAGGGTCTTTCTGCAAGGTTTTCTGTGTCGGCCCAACTGCATGGTTCCTGTCATAAAATTGATCCGGATCCAGAAACCATGTATTGTTTAATGTATAAAATCTGAATACTTCCTCAATTTGAAGAGTATGCCTGCTTATCTCAGGATTCTCTCGGTTAGTATAGGCGATAATGGAATGTGTCTTGACTGGAGAAATATCAAGGGGATAGACATACCCTGATAAGAGCATTACATTGAGACGTCAAGCATCTTTTTGTGAGACAAACCCTTCTTCGCTCAATTTGTGCTGCCCAAGAGTTCTAGCTGAAATATAATAATAAACGTCTTCATTACTCACAAACTGAACATACATTCTGTAATACGAAAAAAAAATGATAATAATATGATAATGATCAGTTATTCCAGAGACATAAGCAAGAAAATACCACAATACACGATGATCTGCGGATATGCGATGTTTTCTCCTAATTCGAATCATAACTCTCCAAATTGAACATGGAAATTTTGTTGGAATTAGAAATCATTCGTCAGAAAATACTCGATATATGTACTCCTTTTTTTGAACTTCTGAAATATCCTTATGTCCTTTATACTCGAGGGCAACCAATTGAATATCGTACATCCATAATTCATCAGTCCTTCCTGCTATAATCTAGTGCCTTGTTTACTCGGCAATGAGAATTGCACCAGAATAAGATTTTCATGCCTTTCAGAATATGACTGATATTAATGTCAAGATGACCATCTTTTTGAAATGTTTTGAAATGTTTTGAAAAATTTGTAATTATACTATAGAATATCTCATGTGAGTATGGATTGTTGCAAAATATAGTTGATGTAATACGAGTCACACAGGATACATGTTAGCAGCCCGTAGTGTTTTACTCGAAGAAATGAAACTTATAAATCCACAAGAGATACGCGATCAATGATAGCGATTTCTTCGAACCTATCGACAATGTTCTCCATCCACCTGTTTGTCGGAAGTCAAATGGCACCCTGTTTGTCAATAAAATCAGATATCTTTCACCTGTGGAACCCATCAATTGCAAGAATCAAGTCTCAGTTCCCAGAGATGAGTCGAAAAGAATTTCAGTTCGTGATGTTTCGAAACGATCATAGTGGATTCACGACGCATAGGCCAGGCTAGAACAGGTCGTCTCTCCCACGAATAACTCATTATCAGCTATTTCAGAGGTGTCACCATTCACTTCCTCGACACTATATTTAACTGACGACTACAGTTTTCAGATACGTCAGCGATTTCCAAGTAGATAAGTCAAACTGGAGCTTCTCATTTATACGAAATGGTTTTCAATTACCCATGTTGGCTTCCTCGAAATTATTCTCTGTGCTTGTTTTTTTTGGGAGACAAATAAAAAAATCGAAACTCATTGTTTCTTTCCTTTTTTGTATTGACATTGGGGAAGGGGAAAGGATTTCAATGTACTAAGAGAGAAAGAAAGTATCAATTAGAACGAACAGTAACTTGAACCTTGAACAAAAAAGATTTACTCTTGTTTATTGTAGATGAAATGAACCGTTTTCGTGGAAAATGATGATAAACAAAATAATGTTTTTTTTTTTTAAAAAAAGACCATAATTTAATTTGTTTTCCTCGAATACTATTTATTTTTATCTAAAATCAACAATCAAAAAAAATATAGGAACTTGTCATCTTATTTTTTCAGGTTCTATCTGAATCCGAGAAATTTCCGACGTTTTCCCGTACACCGTGGTACAACCCTAAGTTGCACGACCAAACAACCACATTCAAAACAGATCATAAAAGTAGAATATCTTGTTGTTATTCTTGCAATACGATCTACTACATCAACAGTATCAATTTGTATGTCTCTATGTACAGTGCATCCCAATTTGGTTGAGACTGTCAGGTTTCTCGGCTGTTATTGAAGATGAAGCCTTCCGGTTCTCACGTTCCTTTCCTACTTTTCCTTGAAACTTGTAACGAATCTCTGGATGGAAATAAGAATTATTCCACACTTCTCCAGATGAAACTTCATTTTATACAGTTATTTATTATTTTCTATGGAAATAGTCCTTCTTCCACAGGGTGATCAAATCAAAGTATGTATATTCCTACAAAACTCCCTCTTCTCAAATGTCATCACTCCTGTGATGATAATCTCGAATATTGGAAACATGAGCTGGTTGTTCTCTTCCATCTTGTTCATTATTAATTTAGGATAAAATACCATGTACCTATTTCACCCTCGTAATTTCGAAGGGTCCCTTGACAATATATTCTTTTCCTATTATTTGACACTGTACTAGTATCCAATCTCCTGTCATGAGTTTTGGTGATTTTAGCCTTTTTTTCCGATTTGCTTGAAATTGTATTTTTTCCAGCTGTTCTTCAAATGATTCCAGTTTTTCTTCAAATTTTATGCCTATTTCTGAGGTTTTGTCAGCTTGCAGGAAGTTTTTATAGTATTCCATATATTTCTCCAGATCTCTAATACACCTCTCTGCTATTCCATCGCCTCTTGTATGATATGATGTTTTATGCATAATATTTATCCTTTTTTCAATCAGCCATTCACAGAATTCACCTGATTTGAAAACTTTTGCACAGTCTGTTACAATATTTCTCATTTGATTCACATAAGGTAAATGAATGAAATAATCTTTGAGTGCCTTTCCATTTTCTTTCAAATCTTTAGCCGAAATATATCTTGTTGCTTCACATCAATGATCACTATGAATGATTTTGCTGTTCATATCTGATTTCTTCTGCAGTTCTGCAAAGTCTAAATGTATAGTTTCATGCAGAGTTTCAGAACATGAAGTCATATGTACACAATCCGGTTTAGGCATGTATTTAAATTCTGAAATTTGACAAATATGACATGAATTCACGTAAATCTTAATGTCCTTGCTCATCGTCTTCCAGTTGAATCTGTTCCTGATTTTGTAGTATGTTTTGTAACAACCGTCATGTCCGCCAGATGATGGGTCATCATGATATAATTTCAAAATTTCTTGCGCCATCTCCCTACTTTTCACTAAATATCTACCATCAGTCGATTTTCCCAAATTTTGTGACATCAAATTACATCAAAAGAAATTTTGAAGATTTTCTGGCGTGTCGATACCTAATCTTGAAATAGCATCAGCGTCCTGTAGTTCCTTCCCATTTTTATGATTTACATGCATGTCGAAACTTCTTAGGAAGATTTGCCACCTCGCCAATCTGTCTCTGAAATACCAGTATTTAACAGCTGTGTTAGTGCACGATGGTCAGTGTGTACAGTAAATTTGCGTCCTTCCAGATATGTTTGAAAATGCTTTACAGCTTTGACAACTGCTAAGCATATCATCGATAAATGCTACTACTTTTTCATTCAACAGATCACCAAGAACATCTTGTATTATTTGCTGGAATTTTGCGCTCGAATTCTTCCATCCGAACGGTAGTCTGGTGTAATCCTGATGTCCTTCATCAGTCACAAATGCAGTAAATTTCCTAGTGTGTTTTGAGATACTTATGTTCCAGAATCCATCTTTCAGATCGATCTTCGTGAAAAATTTACATCCTCCAAATTTTTCAATCATATCATTCATTATCGGGAAGGAAAACGGTTCTAATTCTGTCTCATCATTGATGTAATCTATACCCAATCTGAAATTTCCATCACTTTTTGTTTTAATGACACATGGTGAAGCATATGAGGAAGTTGATTTCGTGATTATCCCTGTTCCTAGCATATCTTCAATTTTGTGCTCCATCCAAGCTTATTCGTTCTGATAAAACCGATAAGGCTTCTGTTTTATGTCTTATGATTTGAGATCAAAATCAGTTTGATAACTATATGGTTGATTATCAGATGAGCTAAATGTTTTTGGAAATTTTTACAATAGAGCATCTTCTGGCAAATATTCAGCATCAAAATTACAAATGGTCCTGAAGATATTCAATGCTCGCGGTGTTTGCCTTCCCAATATCAAATCAAAAGATATATTCTTCACAATGACAGGATGTATTTCAGTGGCAATTCCATTGAATGTGAGTATGAAATTTGTTTCATGAGAGCATTTTGTAACACTACCCAAACTCTTGATGTGAATACTGGTTTCGAATTTTGGTAGTTTCATTTTCTCTGTTGCATTTTTATGAATTAAATCAATGTTAGAGCCAGTATCTAATGAAGTCTTCAGTTGAATTCCATTCATTGTTTCATCGTCAATGGAATCAGAATCATCACTTTATTTCTGAGATACATGATGAGATTGTAATTGAATTGAAACTGAACAGTTGAAATTCAACACAAATATCAGATTTTCCAACTAATATGAACAAAAAATGCCAGTTTTTTATCAAAATTCACGTTACAAATGTGTTCTTCTAAGCATATACTATGTGTTTCCAGTCCACAGAATGATCCTACTCTTTAATTTCTGAATCGAGAACTGTCTGCCGTACGAGAAAAAGTCAACCGTTTTTATGACAAAAATTAAATTGATTTGCCAAAAAACTGTGTCGTATTAAAATTTTGATTGAAAATAAACAGGGCTTTATAACAAGGACGCCACTGTTGGAAGTTAAGAAAACCTTCATCATGGAAAAAATCTATTTTCAAGCATACCTTGTATCTACCAAAATTGAGAAGAAAAATCGGTTTCAGAGATATTGGGGAAAAACTGACTTGTCTCAGAAGCCCCCAAAGTGCTTAGCGAGTAAAGGAGATGATGTTCATGACCGAATTTTCATGCAAATCATCCAAGGAGTATCGTCTTTGAGGATCAGCATTCAATAATAAAATGTTCAAAATGTTTATTTTGGAATCATATACCACTCTACTTATCATCGAGTATAAACTATTATTTGTTTATTTTATATTGATTACCAATACCCAAAAATGAATGCCTAAGAGGCCCAGTAAGGAGGCTGTTGAAGATAATGTATGTTCATTTGACTTGAGTCATGTGTTGTAAATGAAATATGTTGACATCTCCTATATTTCTAACACACCTAAAACTACTCGAGATCGGGTGAGCCTTCGTTTCAAGCAGTATTTTGATAAATTATACTTGGAATTGAAGATATCGTGTGAAATGCATCAATGTGTTGAAAGGAAGTTACAAGCGGCATATCACTTTTGGTCGAACTAGAAAATCAAAAGTTTGGAAAATATTTGTGGAATTGCACAGAAAATTGAATTGAACAGAAAATCCACTCAAATTACGTATTTTAGAGATTGCAAAATGTCAAGAACTGCAACATCTTGGGTTAGCTCTGAATATTATTTCACAATCTGTACTGATGGTATATGTATAATATTGTAATGAGAGCGCATAACTTACCTTCGTATTTTGAAGAATATTCTTGTCTTCAACCATTTTTTCTACCTTCGTATTTTGGATAATATTCTTGTCTTCTACAATTTGCATATCATCAGAATCCTTCACACTTCAATGGAATGCTAATAGTTGGCGATTGCAATCAACTGAATGGATACGAATTCATATCCGTTCACTGTAAGATATAGAACCCACCAATCACAGTCCCTATATTCTGGGAACTTTCACTCAGTTTCAAAGGTCAGCAGGTTATGATGTGTTTCAATCTGTCAAATTTGCGAAATAACAATGAAAGGCTGAAATAAAGCATTGAAAAGAAGTGATTCCATTGGAAGAAAAAAATGTACTGTACAACATGAGTGGATTGTCCGTGCTTCATTTTCTTGATGTACAAACTAACTATTTTCTATATCATCTGGTGGGTCCATTTCTTGTATCGAGCGCCTCGACTGAATGCGAGCATATAAAATGTATTCTTTCTAATCAAAATTTCTACTTTTCGAAGACATTGAACAGTTAAATAACTATAATCATCCTCAGTATTCATTAGCTGATTTCTTCAATTTATTCCGAGATGTTTACTTTTACAGCTCTTCAAAATTGTTTATATTCAATTATTCATCAACCGCACCTTCAACAAACATTATCTACTTTGTTTGGTAATCAACTGTTTTATCAGGCAGTCCATTACCTTTCTCTTCTATGTGGCAAATAAGAGAACGTTTGAGGAGATCCCCATTATTTTCAAAGTGTTTCCCTGTTTTCGTTTTATGTTGTTTCAACTTTTGTCATCGTAAATAGATGACCAATTGAAGATTACATTTTCACATTGCGAACTTATTTTCATGCGCGTATCATACCAAATTCTTGATCAATTCTCCATTGATTTTCTGTTATGCTGTGATTATTGTTTCATTTTTTTTTTCAATGATTCATTTATGATTTCAGAAGGATATATTTTTATATCTTTCACTACCCTATTCATGATGACTGTCAAAAAGCCTCTTTTTATGTTACTGAAGATCGAAACCCTAAATAAGGTACTGAAAATTCAACAGAGGAGGTCGTTAACATCGTGGAATTAACATTCGTACAACATATACATACATCAGAGTTGATACTACCAAATTATTTGTCTACAGTCACTTGGTTCTTCAACTACACTACAATCAAAGTTCTTCAATTTCTGCTCATCATAATCAATCAAGATAAATTCCAAAGCCGATTTACAACAAGCATTTTTCTTCCCACCTAGAATAATTATTTTTTTCTTTCTGATGTATTCTTGAAATGTGCATGTCAGTTTCTACATCATCATCAGAAGAAAGGAGTATCCGTTGTGTGAAATGGTCACTGAAATCATGTTTATGAATTTATGATATTTCCGAGATACTTCTCCTCGGACTTCTCAGGTGAATGAATGAGTAAGGAAGATAAGGAAGATCCCACAAACTGACAAATGTCCTAAGGAAGCAATATTTTTCCGGAAGTACATTTCAGTAGGTACTATATTGTCATAAGTTTTACGAAAACACCAAGTATGTCTGTCTCGATGTCTGTCTTGTGTTCTAATTTATCATCTCAAAACTATCTCGAACTATGTATTCAACAACACTGATGGCATGTAATTATTCCACGTCGCAAATCATAGTTCTGTGACTCGCTAATATCGATCTTCAGTAGTTGACTGGGATGATAAGTTCATAGTGGTAACCCAACAGGAAGACACATCTTTTAGTTCAAATCGTATCAGCTTACATTCGCAGTAATAGATACAAAATTGAACACGAAAAAATATCACCAACTTTTCCAAAGTCAAAACGTCGTCTGAGTGGGAAGAGCAGTTCTCTAATCGTGTGACCTCTCCTCGAATACCTGTGAAGGAATTGATTTCCTTCGAGTTTGCTATCCAAAATCTCAATAACAGGTTCTTTCCCAAAGTGTTTATAATCTCAATAATTCATCATTTTTTGTGGTATATGATGACCATACTAACGGATATTTCCTTAACCTCTCTGGCAAAACACTTTCTAATTACGAAATACCAAAACGTGAAGGCAACCTCAACAATGAGTGAGTGTAATTGGATAAGAGTTGGGTTCATCACGATTCACGATCCGAACAAAATAAATCATTAGAGAAACTTGAGGAATACTTTGCATCAGCAGAGTATTGAAATGACGTCAACATAATGGGATTCCTATATTTATACTTACTTATTGATGATTGAAACATCTTGTAATGCATCCATAGACGAGTCGGAAGAAGAAATATTTGCTCTGTGGGTCATCGTTGTGGATTGGTCTGAGGTACGCACATGCTGTAGGAAAATCCTCTCAAGTCCTTTTTCCGCGAGAATGGACAATCAGAGAAGTGGATCAATCGTCTTCTCAGAGACCGAGTAGGTATTGTGTATACAGGGTGGGTCAAATTCGATGGGATATGAGGTTTTCTCTGAAACTTTTAGTGTTGGACAAAAACCGACCATTGAAATTCCATAAATCGAGTATGATTCTGGCATTTATCGATGTTCCTCACTCTATATATAATCGAGTTATTTTTATGGAACCTAAAATACATAAGCAAATTCAGAAAATGTACCCTCATTGTTGATATCATTTTAATGTGTTATATTCATTTATTTTTTTAAATTCTTTTTACGAATCAACCACCAACATTTTAATGACATTAATAAACATTACATTACATTAATAAATATTTTTCAGTTATATGAGTTATTAGTTCTTGTGCATAATTTTAATTTGTGCGTCTTTATAGTATGAGAAGTCACACACAAGTGGTATAGCAACTGACAATCATTGTTAAACACATTTCAGTGACCTATTCATGTTTATTTACCATAATGATTGGATTATTGTTCGAAATTTTATCTATCACGTCAAATAAACACCTTCTCGAGGCACTCTTTTCAGAAGAATCCATTGCTGATGGAAGCAAAATTATACATATGACGGTTTTCGAAATGTGAGCATAACTTCTGATTTCTCGGTTTCCTCAAATGGAACACCTCATGATTCATTCCACCATTCGATCACAATGTTAATTAACTTTCCAACGAAATTTAACAAGTTTTATCTCCTGTTTCCATGAAAAATGACGAAAATGTGTGTGGAATTTTCAAATTCACATGTATGTATTACAGGTATTATCACAGGTACAAATGTACATTTCATATGCATTTCATAATTTTTATTCAATTCTGTATTCAAAATACTCCATGACAAAATAGGAAATATTTTGTTCAACTCATGTGCGAATTAGTTCCTATCATCTTTTTCCAATTGCATTTCATTGATGCATAACCCCTGGTGACTTCTGGCTTTGTGGTTAACCTCTTGTCCACTCCAATAGCTTTATGTTGAATTTGAGAAGTGGGAGGTGTTCATCTGCAGTTTTGAGATTCTCAACGTAGTTGTTTCTTTCATTTCCTTCAGTACAGTTTCTATCGAGTTTTTCATTGGAATTATTTTTATTTGCAATTTTGTTACCAGTTACTATTGATTGACTCAGATATTTTGTGAAGGGAGTGAATCTAAGATCTATATATATTGTGTTATTCAGCTCAGAGAATATAAAAATAAATCATTAAAACTAGAAGGGACCTCGCTATATTATCATTTTTTTGTGCCTCACCGTGAAATTTCTTATTTTAGCAATCCATATTCTAGTATTGGACGTTACCAGTCATGAAATATATCATGTGTTTACGTTTGCTGATTTTTACGAACCAGAGATGAAATAATCCCAACAGAATGCCGTTCTCGTTGACGATTGATGGGTTTTTCAACAGACCTGACGGTTTTTATTTATATTATGATATCGTGTTTCTAAATCCACAAGCAGCGTACGGTGGAACATCGAAAGTCAGTCAAAACATAACAGCTCTTCGTTATGGTTTATATTTTTATGTCTGACCGATAATGTGGTTTCGATCGTGAGAATATGATTTGACAGGTCAATTATAGTTTTTCATGCACCAAGTGAGCCATAGGGATGATAACGCCTGGGAGGGGGGGGGGATTGATCCAGCCAGAGGGCCCTCGGCCCGAGAGATGGATGTCACCCGATGGGTGTTATCATATTATAATAACGCCTGTATGGAGTACATTCAAGATTTCATTTCAAACAAGGTATTATAAACCAATTAAAATACGCTCACGGAATTCTGGGATCTGAGTTTCGAAAATATTTTTTTCCGTGCACTGTTACCATCAGATATACTACGTGTTACAACAGCAAACAGGAACTTTGAAATTTCGATCGGAACACCTTATAAATTATTGAATTTTCGGATTCTACAGTAGATTCAGAGCATATTTGCTATAAAACGTCCTGCAGCTACCTCTTACTGTTCTTTACATATGTAATAATTTTTGGTTTTCGACGGCAAACACAGCATCATTATAAATTGTGATATTTTTCTTTCCAGTGATAACAGAAAGATGCGATTTTCGATCACATCAGTATCTCATCAATTTTGACGCATATCTAATCAATATTCTACAAAAAAGAAGAAAAGGAGCGTCAAACTCCGGTACAAATATACTAAAAAAAAATCGAATTGGGAACTTCACTTTTTAAATACCTTCCAAATTATTCAAAATTTTCTGCTGCCTATTTTCAAAGGTTTTTGAATGTATTGAGTGAAAAATCGAATATGTTAAAAATATTATTGTAGCGGGTCATGACTCAAAATTGTCAGAGAATTGAAAAGGTGTAGTTTGAATGTTGAGGATCGCGAATTCATATACAGTAGGAAGAATGTATAGCAAATCTGCTCGAATATAAAGAAATTATAGCAACTCTATAGCAAATATGCTCAGAACCTCAATAATCCACAGGATATTCCATTTCAAATTTCGAAAATTGCTCTTCAGTAACACTACATCCGTCAAAATTGAGAAAGTCGGAATATTTTCCAATGCTATATCCCAGCATCCCATAAAATACACAAGTCATTATTTCACCTCTTCTCCCTCTTATAAAATGCAATACCAAAGAAAATTAACAGACAACAAAATTTCAAACTCAGTTAAATCCATTGGAAAATCGTTTAAATCAATGAATGTCAAATTATTGGTTTATTCGCATTTAGAATACCGAGTGACCAAACAACTACTTCCCTTTATATCTTTTTCTCTGATTAGCAAAAATAGAAATGCCAAATTTTCCTGATCCTGGTCTATTGAAAACTTGACGTAAACTGAAACCTTCCGATTCTTTGGAATGAGTACTGTTTTACAAAAAATGTCATCAACTCTCTCTTTTCTATAGTAACAACCACCCTATTTTCAGGATATTCTCATTCCACATTTCAAATTTGCCACACTTTTCAGGAAATTATCGGTTGATTAATAGCTTCAGAATCAGATTTTTCAAGCAACACATGGTATGGGGGTCATTTCACTATTCTATGATTGATCATTACTCTATTGATGAGGCATCTAGGACAGTTTCCATAATTGAGGGGTTATATGTGTTATCAATAATTGATACATACCAGAAGAAATTTGAAAGATTCTCTCAGGATCATAATTTTTTGTAGAAGAATATTTCTAAGATATTCATGAAGCAATTTAGATTTTTTTTGTATGGATATACCGAGGAATTGACAATTGTAGCCATTCGGAAAAATCGATCATTACTGATTGTTACAATTCAAGAAATTTCTTCCATCACAAAAATGTCCTACTGAGACTGACTTCAGACACAAAAGAAACGAGTTCTCAATCATTACTATAGCTTGGATGAAACGTCTGCCATGTTTGTCTTATCTAAAATATTCAATTCATAAATTATCCGTCACCCGATTATAATTTCCTTCATGGGGTTGTTTCAGACAATTTGATGTAGAATAAGAATATCTGAGAAAGTAACAGTTCATTTCGAAAACAGAAGTTCATATAGCTTTCAGGGAAACCCGGAAGTGGTTTTTCCAGTCGAATATGTCAAGTAATAGCCATGTCTCATACACATGAGTTGAAGGGACTAAGTTATCATGGTGAGTTGCTAAAGCAACGATCACTTGGAGCGGTACATATCCTTATGCTAAATGGCATTATGAGAGAAGAAACAATATTTTCAATATGTAGTGACCGGTTTGTGAATGTTATACAACATCTGATGTGCTGGGAATTCGAAAAATATTTTTAGACAAAAACTCACTCAACTTGTTTCGATTTGATTGCCTTGATCGTTCAGATGAAATCTCGACTGATATCACTTTCAAATCAACAATCAGAAGATTCCTATACTTGAATATTGTCGGTTTGGTATAAATGGATGAACTCGTTGATGAGTCTGCGATGTTTCGTCATTCAGTAGAGCCTTGATTGGCACCTCGACTTCTCAAATCAAAACAAAATTTGCTTGACTGCCGGAAGAACAAAGCTTGAATTTAGATTCAGATCGAGTAAACATAGTGTTCGAAAATATGTCGATATCTGTAATTCAGATGGAAGACAGAAGAAAAAGTTATCATATATTTTTCCTAGTAACTCCCTGGAAATCGATGTTCCCGATCATTTCGAAGGGTCTGATTGCTTCCAGTTCTCAGAGCAACAAAATTATGAATCGAAATACTTCAAACAAGAGTATATCAGGTGTATGGGTACATTGTTCAACGAGCACGGAATGATGTTCTTTTTTCATACGTGTGAGAAATGAGTTATGCTATACTTTTTCTACGGATATAATAAATAATTGCGAAATCATTTTATGATGAAATGATTAGTTTATCAGGAAGGCTATCAAATAGGAGACGTTCAATTAAACTCATCAGAACTTTGTAATGAGCAGTTTTGTATTTGTAGTCGAAGAAAAATATATATTTTATCTCTAAAAAACCAGTTTATTTTTCCGATATCGATGAGTAAAACTACTTTTTTACTTTTTTCAGTTCCAGGTCTGATAATATATCTTTTATTGTTTACTCGTTCATTGATCATATAGGTAGGCTTTAAAAAAATAGCATTAATGTGCTGGATCTACTGATTAAGTCTCTCAAATTAAAGAAGGATTTTCGATTCAGAAACGTTTTTATCGATTCCCTAATTTTTATTCAGTCGATTTTCCTTTGGTATACGGGCACTAGATAATTGAACTTTATCTTCCTATTATAAATTATTGAAATTTTGTTAGATCTCTTGAAAGTTCGATATTAATATAATTATTGAAGAGCAGCCATTTATATTGCAGCAGCTAAGGTATTTGAGTATCGGTGTAATATATCGGACCCTTTCGCTCTCGCACGCTTTTCGGATCAACTGAGGACTTGTACAAATAATTTGATAATTTCTTACTACTGAGTGTTCGCCAAAAAAACTCCTCACACATCATTTTGATTTCCATAATGCATTGTTTCAATTATATTCGAGTAGAAACTATCGTTGACAGTATCTCTAAATAGAAACTCCTGTATTTGATTCTATATTCGGATGAAGATTCTCAATACCAAGTGGTGTTCTTTGAGAGTTGTTAAAGAAACGTTTTTTCAATGGTTCCATCAGATGGACTCCATGATGGTTGTGATGTTTTCAATCTGTTTTTGTTCTTTGATTTAAAGGAAATTGCTTGTTTCCAGAAAAAAATCGCATCAAATTGTACTTTTTGTTTATTGATTCGAGTTCTGTGACCCGTCTGGACCCCCTTCCTCTATGCATTATGAATATCTGTGATGTTTGTCGACATCCTAGATTGAAATGGAGCGTTGCCAGATTAATGAAATCTTTGAACAATCTGTCCGCAACAGATCGTTCTGGAGTGTAAAAATTCTACCAACGCGGATTTCAGTTACTTCGTTCGTGTTGGCTAGAGAGTGTTTTCCTTCCCACTTGCTCTACAGAATATATATAATGTCCGAATTACCACGTCGGATCGTTTGCAATACCATAGTAAATATCAGAGAGACCCTCGCGCTCTTTCATCCTCTGATGTCTAATATCTTTCCGGATTGATTGAAGAATTATTGGAGTCGGAATACAAGTATTTTGGAATTGAAGAATTTTCAGAAATTCAAAGAGAATTGTCTAACTCTGGGTCTCCACGTTTACACCCCCCTCTAACTTCTCCAATTATATTTCGATTTTTTCCCTTCAATTTACTACCTAATTGTATAACATCTCAATAGGTATATGCATGGGTATCTAATGTGGATTTTCAAATAGGAATCTTATCGATCCGAACCAATTTTGGAAATGTATAAAACTCTCTTCGAATATGTCAATTATTCTAAAAATTCTAAAATTCAATGTGACGAACTCACGAATTCAAGCCATAGAATATCAAGAAACCGTAAATTCCTCCGCTTTTCTCTAGCCGCGAACTAAGGACTACTTTGTTCAGCATTAATCATTACCTTACCTTTTGGATAATGTATCCTGATCATTTTCGAATCTATCAGTATAGCCATATAGGCTGAACGGGACAACACCATTTCAAACAAAGTTTTTAAATCCTTCCTAGACTTGATGAGTTGAACCGGCTGTGCCAACTAGGATATATTTATCAATTCTCAATATTCAAACAACAAGTGAATCTGAGTCTCTTTTGATACTGTCTGAAATTTATTCGAGTTGGCGGTATATTCATTTTTCAGCTTTCTGTGGGATTTTTCTCTCCTCTTGTCTAAAAAATAAAGTAGAAATTTGTGACCCAAAATTTTAGTGCGCTTGAAATTGAACCTTTAGAAACCTAAAAGATGAACTGTCTTTTCGTCATTGAAGAATTTGAAAATATAAATATATTCAATAAGAATAAAAAACTCCTACTTATCTTAGTGGAACGAATCTGTTTCCGTTCTCAACACAATTAGAACACTTTTTTTCGCAAAATTTTTCAATGTTGAGCTGGGTTTGACACACTTATAGATATATATTACATAGATCAATATACTCCGCTATACAATAAATTTGAGTGAATAATCTCACACTATCAACTCGATTTTAAAGAAAATAACTGAAAATGTCGTATTTCCCGAAAACTTGTGATGATGCGACATCGAAGTGTTATGCCAACAGTCAGCTGATTTTTGATCGCAACGTCTCTTTCTTATTTTCGTTTCAATTCCACTCTAAGTTCGATCTAGTATGTGAGATCCAATAAGATCTCAATTATACGAGTCACCAAGTGTGTCACCAAACCAAGGGCCACTGATGTACTCTCTAGAGGGCTGAAACAGATCTGCCTCGCTTTGGAGAGCATCTTTAACTAAGATTCTTCAAATTGTTCTTGGAATTGGGGAATATACAAGTTTATCACGAATTTTATTGATAGTTCAGATATACTGAGTATCGCTGAAGACCCATTGGAATATTGATCACCTGATGTCAATTACGAATAGAAGTTGTTTGGAAGATACTCTTCCTCGCACTATGTGTGTTCTATCCAATTCAAAAAAATATCAATATTCATACTTCATCGTTTGCCTTATTGATATTCTACGCAGACATTCAGGGAATTGTGCCGTAATTAGCATAGCTATTCGAGAAATAGAACGATCCTAGTGGACTGACAGGCTATTACCACCGGAAATGTCACACTGACTGGAAAATTATACTTGGCACGAATTTTTGAGCTCGAGAATGTACCTATACTAGATGAGAATAATACCTGCGAAGAGTGATGCATAGGCGGGGGAGAGAAGTTTTTCTGACGATTTTTCTATAAAGACTCGAAACTTCTCAAGGTAAGAACTCTATCCACCGACACTACGGATGTACTGAGCACACATAATAAATGAAGGACAACAAGGAAAAGAATGACCGAGAATGACTACAGAGTCCTGGAAGTACACCAAGTCAAAATCTATCTCTTTTCATTTATCGTACTTGTATCGTACTTTTCATTTATAGATCGAAACACTTCTCGTACTTGTATCATTAGTGTGATGATAAAGTTGTTCGAAAATTTGAATCTTGGAACCATGTTGAGGTAGTCTGGAAAATTCATTGTTTGAAAAACGAAGTGATGGTAGTTTATTTCAGTCGTTCATTGAAAACTAGAGTGAGAGGTGGGGTTGAAAAATTTCAATATGGGAACCATTTTCTAAGAAGGGTTCCATATTCTCTTTCTCATTCGTATTCGCTTCTTTCTCATTCGCTCTTTTGAAGAGGAAACACAAAAAATATATCATCCACATGAAAAGGATCGATGATTTTAGCAGTGTCGTATTTTCTGTAGTGTTACACTTGAAGTCTGGGAGAACGAAGTTTTAATGTTACACAAAATTGGAGAAACTTATTTATTTTGTATGAAAGCGTGAAATGAATCGAAAAGACGATGTCGAATTGCTAGAAATAGAATAGTTATAGAGGAACTTTCATGATGATTAGAGGAAAGTACCTGTGATTAAGTTTTCAAGTTGCCACATACGTGAAATCATTTTTCTAGAATTCAATAGATCTTTTCACTCCTCTACTTCAAATATAAAATTAATTTTGTGTCGAATTATTATTATTACCTTTGTTTATGACTTCAGCCTCTCTGAAGGCAGTTTTATTTAGCCAATCGAACTGGCGAAACCACTCAAGTATTTAAGAGTCTTGTTATATCGCTACTAATCCATCATCACTAATAAGTTTGTTCAATGTCAACCAGGTTAACCTCACATCGTAAAACAGAATTTTCCTAGTCGTTCGATATTTCATATTATGTAACCATTACATCAGTTATTCAAAACCAAAAACTCGGGAATTTCATTTGGAAGAAAAGAACACATAGCATGATATCAGAGTTCTTTTCAATGAGAAAATCGCCGAAAATGTCATAGTTATCATTCTTCTCAAAAACCTCTGGATAGGTTCACCAATAGTTAGATTGCCTAATTCTTCCAAAATGCATCAAATGGATGAGTATTCAATTTCAGGCTGATGAATGGATATGAATTTATGTCCATGCACGGTGAGATGAAAAAGTCAATAGGTGTAATATATCAAATCAATCAGGTATTTTTTTATGATTACACAAGAATGATTCAATCAGTCATGATTCACTTATTTTCTCATGAATATCCTTTGGCGTACTACTTTTTTCTATATTTTATATATATATTTCTTATGTCGGCGCCTATGGATTCTTATAACTATTTTTGACTCATACTGTAGACGTGACTTTCACATAGAAAAACATTCTGCGAAATGTTATAAAGATCGCTCAGATATGAAATAATCAACTTCTTTTCAATTGAACTTCAACGCCCTATGTCCAAGTTATAATGTATTTTTGAATGTATATTTTTGTTTAAGAAGAGAGCCCCCTCCCAAAATCAATGTATTAAAATCCTCACCACCCTATATAGTTTCTTGTCGGTTGTAGACGAAACAACAATTCAATTAAATGAAGAGAGTTGTATTTCGTGTATTTAATTTCAATTGCGAAGAGCTCTCGGCTGTCAAGCCATCATCAGTGCGATACCTGTAAGCAATAATTGTCGAAAAAGGATATTCAAATAAGCCATTCATAAGTTCCGCCAATGAGTCATACTCGTCAAGTATTCAGAAAAAAAAAACACCAAATTTCAAAGAACCACCCATATGGTACGAATGTTGATGTAAACAGACATACATTCAATATATGAAAATGTCCAAAAGGACCACAATTACTGTACGATTACTGTATTATTCAGCATTGGTGTGAATTTTGATAATCCAATCCAACACACATTTCTGACAATCAAGTGAAATTCGACAGATGACGTGGAATGAATTTTGTAGGGGAAAATTAATAATTCCCAATTTGATGAAGAAGATGAAAAAGATAGATTTGACCAAGTAAGCACACCATTAAGTTTCGAGATAAATTAGTGAGTGCATAGAAATATCATTTAAAAACATGAAAATTATTTCAAATGCCATACCTAGTGCAAACTACCGAAGGTTGGCCATACGAAGAATGCAATGGAACCGAAAGTGAAGGTCTAATGAGAACACCTGGTTCGATTCTTGGTCTTTTTGAAAATTTTTCATATGTTGAATGTATGTCTGTTGCTATCAACTTTCATACCTTATGTTTAGTTTCTTGAAATTCACCGAGATTTCTTTTGTAAATAATTGAGGAATAAGTAATGGCTTATTTGAATAACCTTTTTCTCTGTTTCGGCACCTTAATAGTTTCATCAATGCACGATTTTCCGTGTTTCAATAAGCTATATGATTGCATTTATGTGATGAATATTACATAATCGACAAATCAAACATGACTGTGACTCTTGTTACCCGAGATCTGTGTCAAACGAAACAGGAAGAGGAAGAATAACCTGAAAAGTTACGCTGCAAAATCGTTGAAATGATAAAATATCGAAATATAGGAAACAAAAATAATAGCAATAACCATCAATAGATGATTTTTCCAATTGAAATACTATTGAAAAAAAAAAAAGGAATACAAATCGTTAGATATGCAGGTACTAATATAGTTATCGTTCTTATGGTTGAGACCTCAGTTGAGACTAACAACGAAAGGTATCTATCTGTAGAATCTCCTAATATTGTTTACCAATAGTACAACTCCTGCAGATTTCGAAAGAAATTTCAGAAATGGTGGAAGTCTCCTGCATCCATCGAAATTCCAGGAAAATTATGAATTCACTGATAGAGGGTTTCATTTTACAAAAATATTAAGCATCTTTTTCATTCAATAAGTTTTCCGCTATATTGTGTAAAATTTCTGTCAGCTGTCAGAAACGAATTATTTCTGCCAGTCCAATTATCCCGCCGAAATGTCTCTGAATAATTATTGAATTATGCTCGGAATCATCTTATAAACGAAACTGTCTTATACAGTCGAAACAGAGAGAAAAGTATAAAACATTCCTCACAGAAGGCAATTCAAGCACTCGTCCGTTCGGAAATTCGCTGCCACGCAGCTCATTCAGATTCATCTTCGAGTAAGTTGTTTTCAGTAACTTACGTTTCAATATACTACCTACAATTACTCACTTGCAGGTATCGCACTGATGATGGCTTGACAGCTAAGAGCGCTTTTCGATTGTAATAAAATATTTTTTCAAGAAATACAACTCATTTCATTTTCAACTCTTCATTTAATTGAACTGTTACGTGTCCACAGCCAATAGAAATTTCAACAAAACGAGTATCGTTCTTCTGTTTCGATCCATCTTCACCAGGCAAGGAACAGGTTGTTGCCGACGCTGCTGCCTTTGTAATCGTTCGTTACAAATGAGCGTCACGTACCACCAGGAATCGGCCAATCTGCAACGGAATTACGTCCTGAGCAAGAGCGGGTCTGCAAAAATAATTTCCATTCTGTAATGGAAAATGACCAGGAAAGGTTGGCGGTGGCCGAAGAAGCGATCGTCGTGCTAGACGGTCGTTCTTCTGGAAATTATGTCGCTGTTATTGTCTTTTTGTAATGAGATCCTATTGGAAACCCATCGGCTTGGTGGAAGAAACGATATTTCATCTAGAAATATCGAGAGGCTCAACATGAATTAGCAATGAAACTCATCACTATGTCGAGTTGGAAACCTATTTGTATTTTCGTTGTTCTGACAAGCTATCGTTACCAAAGTTCTGAGGGTATGAGAAATTCAAACTTGGCAGAGGTTTTCGATCAAAAGATTAGAGAAATTGTCAATATTTCATCATTCATGACCATCCATGCTGGATTGAAGTTATACCCACTAGAAAAAGTTTTAGAATTCCGCGGTCGAATTGTAATACCTTACCAAGGCTTCCCGAGATCAAAACTAGATGGCGTCACCTCTGCTGATCTTGATGGTTATATTGGGAGCTCTAGAAACTTAACAGGATCGACGATCGTATCGCCATCTATACTCAAGCGGTGGTGCGGCCTTAGTAAGATGTTCAACAGGTCAACATATAAAGAAAATGTTTCGGAAAGAAACAATTGAAAGGTTGTTTCATCATCATATATACACCTTGTTTGAAGTTCAACGTTCTCTAGGTGCGAAAAATCAAGAATTCAGGTTGGGACTCAAAAAATTTAGATTTCCTGGGAAATCTAAATTTTGGGAGGAAAGGAAGATGTTGGAATTTTTTTTAAGAATTTGAAGGTTGTGAGCATCAGGAAAGAATTCACTAGACTTGCGTCCACTGTTTCACTCGGATGGGTTAGAGTAGGAAGTAGCAGCAACTATATTCTTACCGGACAACTCTTAAGACTACCTTCGTCGGAGTCGCTTATTCTTATTATTATCGTCATGAGGCAATGTAGATAACAAAAAATCACATTTGTTTTCCACCTGTGCAAGGACTGTAAAAGCAATCAGGTGGCTCCAAATCGACAACAACCAATATCGCGATCCATTTAGTTTCATTCGCAAACTGAACGCTCTTCCAGCCTCTCGCAACCATTCGACCGTTCGATAGACAAATACGCGCAGGGACTTCTGCAATCTAATTCCTTGCACTAAAACTGATTTCTGAGCTGTTCCGAGTACGCTCCTATTCACACCCAATTGATTCCGGATCCAATGAAGTCATTGTTGACTGGTCAGCAGTGAGTCAGACGAAGAAATATCTCACGATGTGCTGACTGAGACGGACGTTGCTGTCGACAAGGTTGTCAGATAATATCAGCGCATATGGGTGGGAAAACAGCATAATCACCTAGTACGCTCGTATCACAAAACGGGTCTTTCTTTAAAAAAAACGTACATAACACAGTGGAATATTTACAGGACTTGTATAGGCTTTCAGGCTTTGCCTACGCGCCCTATAAAGAGATTCTTCAATGAATTATTATGTAACTACCTACTAGTTTGAGAATCATTTCTAGTTCTCTATAAATCATAGTAATTATCAGGTTCCTAGGTCATCACTGTCAGTGTTAACTGACCACTGTGAAAATTCAACTCCCTGGATGGTAATTAAATATTGAACATGATTGTCCGAGGTTCACCTGAAATTCTCATCAATTGTTAATAATGTCGAGAGAAGTGAATGAGTATACAACAGTTTGTCATCACGAGGAACTCTCCAGTTTTCAGTGCATGTTTTTTGAGGAAATTATCGAATTTCTCAGTTGGACAGGTCCACATTTCATTCGAAAGAATAGTTAGGAAAGTTGTTTTTCCAGCATGTTGTGTGATGTTATGAACGGTGTTGTATCTTCTGACAAATGACAACAATTATCCTGTCAACAACACTTCTAATGAATGACAACCTATATTTTCCATAAAATTCTTCCAAAATAGGTAAAAAGGTCAAGAATTGCCATGAAGATGTTCCTTCACTTTTGTTATAATTTCAATATTAACGCCAGTAAGAATTGAAATTGGAAATCCAGAATTTCATATTATTTTAAAAAACTCAAAAACAGAAAGTGATGTCAGAGATTTTTGAAATTCGACTGAATCTGTATCTCTCGTAGTTTCCGAAATGCCCTTATGCCCATACTAACCCCTCCTTATTTTGAAAACAGTGTAGGTATATTTTTTCAGGCGACTGACATAAATATTGATGTTTCACGAATCTGATAGCTTCTTCGAGGTGACACTTTTTTGTACTTTACTGCCGGCATGTAGGTATTTTACTGCAGCTTTTATTCCACGCACGATAGGTATCTAGTAATGAAATAATGACGATAACTTGAGAGTAAATATTTGTATCGTCCAGTTATTCATTGGTGATCAAATCATAAGTGGCTCTGGAGTGGTTAGAGAGATATTTATAGATATTTTTGAGATGTAGACGAAGTGCATATGCGGCCGCAAAATCATATCAAAGAAGACATTTTATCAACCACATCATCCCCCAATCACATTTCGATACATGTCTCAGAAAGAAAGGAATTAATAAGATCACAATGAAGTTATCGAAAGAGCCAAGAAATGTTTGCAGCAGAATGGACGATATATCACCTAACAGTTGAAGTTCTGATTATTCTTTTTTTGATCGATTACAATGGTGTTGTATTCAATAAGAATAGTTAGCTTCCATTCTCAATTGAATAGTCTTTTTTCCGATATATTCTCGTAATAGTTATAAGAAAAAAAATTATCAAATCCAGTATTGTTGAACTTGTGAAAATGAGCTCTATTCAAACATGAAATAATATAATTGCGCGTCCCTATTCGAATAAGAAAGTTTAGTTGCCCTCTGGTGTCACCCTGTAAACATATGGCCAGGTGGTCGAGCGATGTGATAGTCATGAGATCGCAGGTTCGATTCCTGGCTGGCCATTGAATTTTGGGTTTATTCATATGCTCTATACATATAGAGTTTTTCACTTGTATGAACTGTAAATCCTCATCTTCTCTACTTGCACAAGTCCTTCAAGAGCTTCTGAGAGTTGCTTCGGCAAGTTAGGAGATAAGTAAGAATAAAGAATGAAGATGACCAGAATTCGAGTCATTCGATAAATAGAACGGTTGAATTTTTTTTTGGGGGGGGGTATTGCCGAAAAAGATCAACTTTACGGCCTTGATACACAAATAACTCCATTATATTGCTTCGACATTATCATCGTGGATGAAAAAAATATGTGGCCTTGCCAAATTTTCAATATCTTTATGCCTACTTGAGCCTCCACATCAGTTGATTAATAACACCACTGAAAATGGCGCCTACCTCCGTTTACTTGCTGCAATGTTTTGACAGCGCGTTCCATACATCTCCTTGGCGCTAGGCCAAGGTCTGTTCTCCTCACGAAAGGCTTCAACGACAGTTGACAAATTCGCGTATTAGGGTTCAGAGAAAATTAATTGATAAATGGGCCCGGTAAGAGGACGATTTCGTGTTGAATTTGATTCCGTAATGGTGGTCACTTAGTTGGAAGCTTGATCGAAGCGACCTAGGTGTTGAGAGGCCTAATTCGTGCGTGACGGTGAAGAAACGAATAATGAGTCTAGAAATATACGGCTATTTGAGATGGGTAATCATTCATTCATCCACGTCACGAAAACAATCAGTTCCCCTTTTTTAGCAAGTCAAACCCTTTATAGGTAATCAAAAATTATTCACAATCCAAACATAAGGAATATACGAAAATACAATTGGGTGAAATATGGCCCCATTGACACATAATGTTGTTAATGGTGAGTAGTATGCAATAATTATACACATTCGTGATTTGAATAATTTCAACAATTTTCGAGTACTCTTTCATCGGATCGAATCAGATAGTCGAAAGTCGAACCCTAGCCACTATGTACTTCTCACAGGATTCACGATAAATTTCGGTGCTAGGTCAGGTTGTGAATTCTCATTTGAAAGAAATTTCAGAGGGGTTAGCTGTTAAACCCCTCTGGGATCAACATTCTGGAACTTTGCGAAATTCGATGGTTCGCTATAAATTTGTGATGAGTCACTTCCGCTCCTGATAGATATTTATTCGGAAGATGAAGATGTTCACGAATGTTCAACCCTTTGGGGATCACCACTCTGAAATTTTCGATTTCAGAATGTCGCTGGTTTGTAATGTCGAAATTCTGGCAATAATAATTCTTTGAACTACAGGATGTGTGGTGCAGCAAGACTCAAAAGCTATTTGGAATGATGACTGAGCAAGTTTTCTATTCGAGAGCCAAATTCATCATCAATAATATCCTTGAGTATTCTGTATATAATCAAAGATTACATTCAAAATTCTCGAATGTTTTTGTTACGTCATTTTGCATTGGACAATTCTTCCTCTTGTATTCTCGTGATTTGATCTCGAGACGAGAATTATTTGATGATTTTTTGTATCGAATTATATTTTTTTGTTGATCTTCCGACGACACGACAGGAAAACCTATACTATATGGTAACCATCGTGTGAACCAGTGGTGGAATGTCGGGAGAGAACGACGGTATCGAAATTTTCCTTGAAAGTGAAGAGGTCGTGAGCATCAGAAAAGACTTCAATAGGCACAGAATTTCACGACTTTCTCTCACTACCACCTATGCTTTTGAGCAACTGATAAATCAACCCACTCGGATCCCTGATATCACAAATCATTATGCAAATGCGCTCGAACTATTCCTCACAGACAATCCAGAGGAGTGGAAGTCCGTGCATCACTAAGAAACTCAGACCAAACACCACAATCTGTTCTCACATCACTCCGCGAGCCAGTCTGATACCACCAGGCACTGTTTGGCATCACAATGAACTGGGCAAGAAGAGTGGAGCGAAAACAAAGTTGGTGCCAAGACAGATCCTTGTGGAACACCTGCATTGATAGTTATTGTAATTGATGAGACTCCATCAACCTCCACAAAGAGTGATCTACGTGGTGGTGGAAACTCGATAGTAAACGACATAATCGGGGTGGCAAATCATATTACGGAATTTTTGCTAGAAGGCTTGAGACTCAAATGTATTGGAGATATCCAATGCTACAGCCAAATACTCCCCATGTTTCACGTAGGCGAGCAGTTCCTGTTGATCTCTTATGACGATAGCCATAGTGCCGGTCATTCACGATGATGAAATAAAGAGATATTGTCATACTCCCCTCGTAGCTTCTAAGCCAGATATCAATAAAGATACGAACATCTTATCAATTTTTTACCAAAATACTCGAGGCTTATAGACAAAAACTGGTCAGATACTAAATTCTGTATTCCAAAGCAACTATTGCGTTTTTGCACTAACCGAAACCTGGCTTGACTCATCCATTACCAATTTGGAATTATTCCCGGATAGTTTAACATATACAGAATGGATCGTAAATTCGACCGAACTTCTCTAACAAGAGGTGGAGGTGTCCTTATTGGAGTACATGAAGATTTTCTTTCCACAGAAATTAATCTATCTGATTTTAACTTTCCTAAGCTTGATTTGATTGATATCATAGTTGTTAAAATAACCTAATCACATAAATTTATCTATATGCTAAATATTTACATACCTCCTCAAACTCCACTAACTGAGTTTGAACAACTTTTTGAATCCCTGGCATTGCTGCACATATTACATAATAGTGCAGTTCTCGTTGTAGGAGACTTTAATGTTAGAGATTATGCCAACTATTTGAATTATGGTGCAACTAATAGGGAAATTACTACTCTCAATGATTTTTCACAAATCTTTGATATATCTCAAAATAATCTTGTATGCAATAAACTCAATCGACTTCTTGATCTGGTCTTTTTCAATGGAGAGTGTGATGTGGAGAATCAGTTGATCCTTTTGTGACTGAAGATCAACATCATCCTGCTTTGGATATTGCCTGTGTACTTGAGACAAAGGCTAACTACAAAAATAAACTGCAATCCTGCTTTCAAAACAATTATAACTTCAAAAAAGCCAACTTACCACAATTGTATAATCAAATATCTCTTATTGACTGGACCTTCTTGGAAGCTTTTGATAATTCAGAAGATGCATCCACATACTTCTATGGAAAACTCTATAATGTTTTCGATTGCTGGTGTCCCAAGTGTACGTTTAAATCCAAAAATAGATATCCTCCTTGGTATAATGGTAGCATAATCGAAGACATCCAGTCTAAAAGCAGACTCTGGCGCAAATACAAGCGTGAAAGTAATTTGCAGGCCTTTGAGGATTTCAAACACTTTCGGACAAAAGTAAAACATGATGTTGATGTTGCATACAGAAAATTCTTAGACAAAACCGTGGAAGAAATACACACCAATCCCAACAGATTCTGGTCATTTATTAATAATAAACGAGGTAGCTCCAAAATATCGCAAGTAATGAATTTCGAAGGCCAATTGCTGGAGGGGCCTTCTAATATTCTGAACGGTTTTGCAAATCACTTCAAACATTCCTATACCGACTCTTCCCCTCTTCAACTTAACTCTGAGACTGATAATAATCATTTTCTAAACATATCAAACTTCAGTGAGAACGAAGTAAATGAGGCACTAAGGTCGCTCAAGCCAAAAAAGACCACTGGTCCAGACGATATTCCAGCTTTCATCTTGAAAGACTGTGCATCTGTGCTTGCTCGTCCTCTCGCTATTCTAATTAATATTTGCTTGAAATCGGGTACAATACCAAGAATCTGGAAATCCTCAAAGGTCTGTCCCTTTCTCAAGGAAGGAGATAGACGGGATATCTCAAATTATCGGCCTATCTCTATTATTTGCAACTTTGCAAAGGTTTTCGAGATTCTGCTGGAGCGAGATATATATCGTCATGTGAGGTGCAATATTAGTACAAACCAACATGGATTCATGAAAGGCCGTTCAACGGCGACCAACCTCCTGACTGTAACCCAATATATTGCTGAATCTATTGACAACAGAGCCCAAACTGATGTTATTTACACAGATTTCTCTAAGGCCTTTGACAGACTGGACCATGGCATTCTACTCAACAAACTTGTAGCCTTTGGATTATCTCTCTCTTTAATTGCACTCTTTCAATCCTATCTGTGGGATCGAAAGCAATATGTCCAGCTGAATGGTATTAAGTCTGCCGAATATAGTGCCTCCTCCGGTGTTCCACAAGGGTCAATTCTAGGACCGCTGCTTTTCAATATATTCATCAATGACATTGCAGATGCTATAAATGTAAACTTTCTTTTTTATGCTGATGACCTAAAACTATACTGCCTCGTGGAGAACATAGGTGATTGCGAGAACCTCTCAGCAAATTTAAGGCGGGTCGTAGAATGGTGTCATCGAAACAACTTGTCACTAAATCCGGATAAATGTAAAGTTATGTCCTACAGTTTGAAAACGAATATCCTAATCTTTGATCACTCAATAGAAAATGTTGCCCTTCAAAGACCAGAAACATTTACTGATCTTGGCGTCACGTTTGACACTGTAATATCTCTTAGTAGGCATATTGATAATGTTGTATCCTCCTCCTATCGTATGTAAGGATTACTTGCACGTTACAGTAGTGATTTCAAAGAAACCTCGACCTTGAAAACTGTATTCTATTCTTTCATTAGATCAAAGTTGGAATATGCTTCAGTTGTGTGGAGTCCCTTTAACCAATATGATATAATTCGAATAGAAGCAATCCAAAGACGATTTTTAAAACTGCTAAGCCTAAAAACTGATGGCACCTATCCACCAATAGGAACACCTCACACTGAATTACTACAAAAACATAACTTTCTTAGTCTCGAACGAAGGCGTGACTATTATAGTGTAGTATTAACCTATAAAATTATCCATTGTATTATTGACTGCCCAACCTTATTGCAAAAGCTTAATATTTGTACTCCCAGAATTTCTTCCAGATACCCAAGTACTTTTTACATAAATACATCTCGAACAAATGTCCTGGAGAATTCTCCGCTCCATACCATGTGTAAAGTGACAAACTCTATCAGCAATGATCTAGATGTATTTGGCTGCAAGTTGTCGGATATCAAATCCCACTTTCTTCAGTAACTATGTTGTTCTCTTATGATGTGTATGTATCTGTATGTCTCTAATATTCATGAAATCTGTAACATATTCATCATAATCTGTCAATTCCTGCTCTGTAATTGGGTTTATGACCTGTAGAGTATTGTATTACATATGAATAAATAAATAAATAAATAAATAAATAAATAAATAAATAAATAAATAAATAAATAAATAAATAAATCATATCACATTTTTTTCTTGTTTTGGTAGCAGTTCTGGATTGCTTGTCTCGAAGCTATGAGTACGTTTCACTATTGATCATTCTGTAGAACCTCACCTTTTACCGACATAGAATTGGTTTTTCGATTTCCCGAAACGCTTCAACGTGATGATCAAAACAGATGCAGAAAACCGTGAAACGTTCGTTACCCTCCGGACTGAAACTTCGTTTTAGGGCGCCGTAAAAAAAGTTGCGGGTAATTAACCCTAATAGTGATGTGTGTTGTTTTTTCGCCGAGATGAAAGTGAGGCTACGTGGGGATAACGGTTTTTAATGGAATTCAATTTTGGTGTTTCATATTCAGTTTTATAGAGACCAACAAAAAATTATGGTCCGATTCTACATCACGATCTTTGAATGAGATCTGATGTTTTCTCGTTTGCATTTCCATGACAGAGTTTTGGATGCAGCCAAATTACATTATCAACACTAGAAACACGAGACCTATTTTTATCATATGAATTTCCTTACCAAAAGTACTGAATAATTTCACAAGAAAAATCACGAGAAAAGCTGACGAACATATGCGGGTTAGATGGAATAGATTTGTATAATATCGATTTTTCTATGAGACTTGATGCATTGATACATTGATACATTCTCGAGACCAATCAATAACTAGCTTTCTCTCTACTTACTACTTACTTACTACTACTACTACTATACACATATTCAAAATATATATGATTTGGAAGTTATTCTACATGAAATATTCATATGCAAGTGAAAAACCTATATTGAGACAATGATATACGTGAAGTTTATGAAAACAAAATTGTGACAAATAGTTCGGTTTGGTATAGAAATTTTCAAAATTTCTCTTTGATGTTCTTTTCATCACCATTATTACTACTACTACTATTACTTCTTCATCTCCGTCACCGAATTCCAAATGTCATTATCATGACATTCCTAATATAGTAGGAGTTGATAATTACATCGACACGAATATCTGGATAAAAAATGAAAGCAAATCAAACAATGAAACTGAATAAAACTGAATATGGCATGTCTAAAGAAAATTACAAATCATCATCATCAAACATTTTGTTATTAGAAACCCTGTTTTGGCGAAATCGTAAATGTTATTACAATCGACGGCAATATCGATTCCATTATAATAATCTAATATTCAGAGTTATCCTTGAAAGTTGTCGAGGAAATTATCTGGAAATGTCGAATGAGATATAATTTTAATGGAGGACACGACATATTTCACTCCATTCAGTAATTAATTGAACAGTATTTGAAAGCATGAATAAATATTCGCTGTTTGACTGAAAACAAGTCATGAAGTGAAAACAATCAGGGAATCGACTGATAGGAATTCCAGTTGTCTCTATTGATAGTGAATTTGCATCGAGTTTGCATAGTGCTTGGTTAGTTTAATCATGAATAATGATGAATATAAACTATTGCTTTTATTCTGGAACGTCAAATTCAAATTTTGGCCCGCCCTTTTCCATTTTTTTTCACACTGACAATTCGTGCGTCTCATTTCGTTCACGATGTAAGTAAGAAGCGATTCCTCTCTAAAGAGTGAAATATATAAAAGCAATCTCTAGATATTGAACTGAATTGAACTGAATTGAACTGAAAAATGGTTCCTTCCAGATTTATGGCTATGGTACATAATGCTATCCAATTATAAATTGAGCCTTTTTGTTAGTTCACAGCATCGAAGTGATGTGAATGTTCGATTTCCAAATGTCAGTCTATTGAAAACTTTTGGAAATTGTGCTGGGGTCATGCTTTCGTCAGCGATTTGCTAGGAATTGACCAAAGTCGTATTGCCTCTAGAATGAATACTTTGGCAATGGTGGACACCTAGTTTGGATAACCCGGTAGATCACCACTGAGAAAATTTTTTCATCGTCACAGTAGATTTTTCTGCTGTTATAACCAGAAATTTTGGCTACATAGGGGACAGGAAAGATCTTTACTACTGCAGAAGAGTGCATTTCACTGCTAACGTCTAGTGTGGTGGTAGTAAAGTTACTTCATAAAGAACTTTTCACAGGTTTAGCCAAGTAACTTTGCTGTTGCAGGAAAGATACTTTACTGTCATGGAAAAGTAACTATGTCATGCTAGGAAAGAGGTTCCATTTTATTATTTCGTGGTTAAAAAGTAGCTTACTGATCAGGAGAGATGTTTGTTGTCGTTATTAAGAATGCTCACTAATACAGGAAAGTGTCTTTTCTAGAATAACAAAGTTCTTGCCAGGAGCAGCATGAGTGTTTTTTCAGCCAGTGGAAGTTAATTCTCTCACAATAGCAAAGATATTGGAAATAGCTTTGAAAGTGGTACCATTCAGGGCGAACAACATGAAACTAGGATGAACAAACCCTAATCAAACCTCTATATGTTCATCAATTGATTTTCAAGTTATTGGCAATTTCTGGAAATTTGGAGATTTGATTCGTTCGTTCGTTTATACTAGTTTTTATTGTTCATCACATTGTGGTTCCACTTCAGAAAAAAAATCCTGCAAATATTGTATTGAAAGAGAATCAACTTTCACTTGCTGATAAAATCTTTCAACTTTTTCAGCCTAACATTATATTCAAGGAATTGGGGATTTCAATGAAAAATGTAATATTTATTTATATACTTCAATCAGTCTCTAAAAAACTTAAATCTATGAGTATTGAACATTGATTTCTTTGGAATGTCACTGATAAGAGCACATTTATAAGTACTTTTCAATCTGTGATAGTAGTCTATACTCAAATTGGAGTTGATGAGATGCAAATAAACAGAAACACACTCAAAGTCTCACTATAAAAATATATCAAACATCAAAACATCAACAGCGACTTGTTTCGTTTCCCGGGAGGGTCATCATCAGGCTATAATACAACATCATTTGGTTAGGTGCACAATAATGAGAAATTATCCATACATACCTACTACAATTTCCTCTAGGTGAGGCTTTTTTACCAATTTAAAATTTTTCTGAATGGTTTCTCCTTCCCAACCTAATAGGTATGTATGGAAAATTTTCTATTATTATGCATGTAACCAAATGATGTGGTATTTTATAATGACTGATGACCCTCGGGGGTCGAAACATATTGCTGTTGATGTTTCAATGTTTGATAAATGTTTGGAAGGAGACTTTGAGCGTTTTTTTGTTTCTTTGCAGTGAATGATACAAAATATCATTTTGTGATGACGACTTCGAGGTTGTATCGTTTGATCTATCTCTTCCACTTGGAGAATGGACTACTACCAAAAATAATAGTCTCATTAGAAACTACAAAACAAACATTAAATCAACTGAATAAGAAAATGTGAATCCCAGCTTTCTAGGTGTGCTTTGAATTGAACATCGGCCATCTCGCAAAATTACTTTATTTTTTTGTAGTTTCTGCATATACACATACACGACACACGATGAACCATATATACCTAATACACCATACACTCACTGAACTGTGAACTGTTACCTAAAAAGAACAAGAACGGGGAATCACCGGACGGACGACGCGGACGACCAACGAGATGAAATGTATGGTGTAAGGCAGTTGAATGCAAACAATACCAACGGAACTGCGATTTTGGCATGTCCGAATCGATTCCAGCAATGTGTTTTTGCTGGGATAGGAAAGAACATCACAGTTATTATAAAAAAATATTCGTGATTCAAATATTTTTTGCTGGAATAGTAGAGAACATGACGGTCATTATAAAGAAATATTTATGAAAACTTCTTTCCCACAACAGTAAGATATCTATCTATCGTAGAAAAGTACATTTTCATGGTAGCAGAAATAATTTCATGAAATTGGAGTTCTACTACAACAGCATATTTTTCTTCTGTGATAGAGTTTCTTCACAGTACTAATAAAGCAGTTTCAGTGAAGTGATTTTTCCTATAGGAGCAAAGCAACATTACTACGGTTGTTAATTTTTTTGGCTACGACAGGTGAAAAAACTCAGCAAAGAACTTTCTTCTGGGACTTCTCAGTGTAATTACTCGCACTGCAGCGTCGCAGATAAAGTCGAATGAAACGCACGAATAAATCAATTTTGATCGATTTGAGTTATTCTTCAATTCCATTATTCAGATGAGAACTCAATGTTCAGAAGAACAAGGTCTCAAAGAATATATATATATATATATATATTCACGAAATATTTCTATTCGTTCATCACGTGACCTATGAAAACAATTATTGATTTTTTTGTGTATTTAAAGAAAATATACTTGAAACCCCACGAAAAAAATAGTATGAATACATAGTTTCAGCAAAAGCAGATTCTACTGTGGTTGTATTAGTCTTTAGCTCGATGTTATTCATACTTTCGAGTGTATGATCATTTTTAGATTCATTTTCATATATTTTTCAATTCATTCATTTTATATTTCAAAGAAGAAATGATGCTCTGCCTCACCATAGATGAAATATACGCATTGTGATGTTCAATCTGTGGCCTAACTCACTCATCAGTTTGTTTATACGATTGATTTTCATGATCGAGGAATATAATATCGACTGAAATGGCGTGACGAAGTGATTTGTTTTGATTTCATATCGAAAAACGCACTTGATATAAAATAATTGTCATGTATTTCTACCTTCACATGAAAATACTAACAAGTGTATTCCGCCATCAAACTGCTGTTTCTAAAAATGCAACTATCTGCATTTCTTACCAAAAGGTAATATTTCATGTTCTCCATTTTGGCAGCACTTCAAACAACACATATTCAGATTATTTCTTTGCAGTATCGGTGATTATAGTTCTGATGTATTTATTGGGCTCAGTTATCGACATTTTATGCCTCCAAATCCATTGTGCATGGTGTTACATTCATAATCTTCCGAGTTTAATTGATACTAGCAAAAAATCGTCTATAATTCATTTTGTTTATTTATGTTTTCACCTTTTTATTCACGACCATGCCGATTTACAAAAACATAAATATTTCAGAGGCAATTCCTATGTAACCTCATCCGCAGATGAAATTTTAATCAACTCAAACTAGTTCACAACAAATTAATGTTCCTCACTTATTTTATTAATAAATACTAGAACAAAGCTTCATCAAGTGTTTGCAGAATATAACATTTCAATATGTCCTTTTTTAATACATGTTACCGTATCACCTCATTTTTTGAAAGATATATATTCAGACAGTTGTTGTTTTCAGGATGAGGAAATATTAGCTGAAGTGACAGAATTGAAAAATGAAATGATGTTCTGGATGTTTTATTCGAAATCATAACCTCACAAAATTTCAAACTCTCTATTCGTTTGGCTGGAATGAAATATCAGTCAAGTGATGAGTAGCATCAATCTTGTATTCAAAATTCCAATAAATATTCCGATTTCTATGTATATTCATCAAACATCGTATTATGCGCCTATAAAATGCCATTCTTTTCTAGAGTATAGACTGGTATTTATGATTATCTGTGCTGAACGAGTATGACGAAAGAGACTGACAAAATATTTACTACAAATTACGGAATGTTTCATCGAATCGAGTCATCATTTATATTGTAATCAAAATGTATATCTGCAATGAGTTATGTAAGCAGCTACCCGGGTTCCCGTGAGAAACGCTGACGCAGGCATCAGCAAGAATCCACGTTCACGGAAATCATGAGACGCCGAGAGAATTGCAGTTTTATTATTCAATTCAGAATAGACATAATCTCGGTCGCGTGAGGACGTATTTTATATTGTAATAATTATACAGAATATAATTTTTGTCATAAATAAATTTGAATAGCTTTTTTTAAAAAGCCTTTCCTGCAAAGCAGAAACGTAAAGTGGCGCAGTCGGTAGGATTCTGATAGGGACATTTATCGTAAATTCCCGTCAGTTTCAACTGTTTAATCGGAAGAACCAGTGCTCCATCGAGGACCTATTGGTAGAAACAGAAGCGGACCCAGAAGCGGACCAGAAGCAGCCAAACCAGTGGAAACAAGAATGAAAATCTTCGTTTCACTGTAAGTTGCTCAAATCATTTATTTTCCTCCCTTCCGAGATTATACGTCATTCTCCTCGCCCTCAAGTGTTTCGAGTGAAAATAGCGATCGCGAGTTAGATTTAGAAATCATAAATAATCAAATTTCAAGCTTGAACCTAGAATCGGAAATCACTGATTTACTCTCAACTTTGAATATTTCAGAAGATAATTCATCAAACCAAATAACAACAAATATTATGGCAGTCCCAAAATTCGAAACGAAACTTTTAGAGATTATCCCAAAATTTGATGGAAACCCGTTAGAGTTATCTTCATTTTTAGATACCGCTAATACATTGATTAGTGCTTATTGGGATCCAAATCCCGCAAACCTCCAAGGTGTGCAAAATACAACTTTAATTTATGGCATTTATGCGAAATTAGTTGGAAAAGCACGCGAAGTCTACAGTATTTGCATTTCGAAAGACTGGCAATCAGTAAAAAATGCTCTAGTCGCACATTTTGGTGACCAGAGAGATGAGAACGGTTTACTTTTCGATTTGGACCAATTACGTCAGAGTCATAACGAACCTGCATTACAGTTCTACACTAGAATCATGTCAAATTTAAGTGCTCTTCACAACTATCTCGACACACATGAAATTGACAACAATAATAAGACAGTGAAGAAATCATTTTATAATATACACGCGTTGAAAATATTTCTCGCAGGGTTGAAAGAACCCTTAGGCTCAACAATCAGAGCAATGAAACCAAAAGATCTGGCCGAAGCTAGGCAGTATATAATTTCTGAAAATAATATTCGTCACCTACAAAAACCAACCAATGATCAGTTCAAACCAAAACAAAATCCAAGGTTTAATCAAGGTTATCAGAACCAGTTCCAAAATCACCAATTCAATAATTACCAAAATAACTTCCAAAATCCAAATCAGAATGTTCCTCGTCCCTCTTTCCAAAATTCAAACTTTCCACGCGGCCCCGTAAACATTCAACACAGACCTGCCCCTCCACAGAGATATTTCACGAACAGCCAAGTTTTCGGAAGCCACAGAAATTTCCGAAACCCGAGTAATATTTGGAAACCAAACCCGCAATTTCAACCCAGAACCAAACCTACCCCTATGAGCGGAATTTCTCACGGAACATTGTCCCGGCCTAGAAATGACGCAAGACCAAACACATTCCACCAACAATTGAATTCTACCCCCGAAGAAGTATATAATCTAGAACCAAATTATGACGAAGAATATTTTAATTACCAATATCAATATAATTACGATGATCAATATTACGAATATCAAAATGAACCTAGTACTTCTCAGAATCAGATTTATTTCCAAGATCCAAATCAAGATACATTAGCACCAGAACAAATCTCTGATAGTACCCAAAATTTTCAAGAAACCGAGATTCCAGAGACCAACACATAGAAATTCATTCAATCTATGATCGAAAAGACCTTCCATATATCCAAATTTCGAATCCACCTTTGAAATTATTAATAGACACAGGCGCTACGAAATCATTCCTAAATCCTGAAGTAGCAGAAAATTATTATAACGATTTCATAAAAAAGGAACCATTCACAATTTCATCAATTTTTCAGACTACTTGTAGAGATCAATGTGCCGAAATTCCAGCCTTCAGCGAATTCAATTCAGATAAGAAAATAAAATTTTACTTATTCAAATTTCATCATTATTTCGATGGTCTGATTGGTTACGAAACGCTTAAAGACTTGAACGTTCAAATAGACATCCAAAATTCCATTATAAGAACACCTAGTGCCAAAATATCTATGGCTCATTACGAAACCAAAGGTAAGCTTTTATTTTTTGCACGAATCGAACCATTTTCTATCGAATCTGTCAAAATTCCAGTCACCGTATCTGATGGTACCATTACAATCCCCGAAACTCGTATGTCAGCATGTTTAATTCCCGAATGTCTCACGATAGCTCATCAAGGATATGCAGCTGTTGATATTCAGAATAATACCAGTGGCGTACAAGAAATTTTTCTATACAAACCTATACCTGTAAAATATTTCAACAATAGTGACTTCGAACTTTTTCATGTAACTATACAAGACACACACTATGAACGAACACAAATTCCTGACATAACAAAGCTCATACGTACTGCCCATATGAACCCTGAAGAGAGACATCACATTGAGAAACTATGCCGATCTTTTTCAGATATTTTTCACCGCGAAAATTCTAAACTAACCTTCACAAACCAAGTCAAACATAGAATTCGAACTACAGACGAATCACCAATCTATTCCAAATCATACCGCTATCCTTTCATCCATAAACCAGAAGTTGAACGACAGATTAATGAAATGCTCAGACAGGAAATCATCAGACCTAGCGAATCTCCTTGGTCCTCCCCGATTTGGATAGTTCCAAAAAAGTCTGACGCATCGGGAAAGAAAAAGTGGCGTATTGTCGTAGACTATAGAAAAATAAACGAAAAGACTATCGACGACAGATATCCTATCCCCAATATATCCGACATCCTTGACAAACTAGGCAGATGCCAGTATTTCTCAACCTTGGACTTGGCTAGTGGCTTTCATCAGATTGAAATGCACCCTGATGATATCCAAAAAACGGCGTTCAATGTTGAGCACGGGCATTACGAATATTTGCGTATGCCTTTTGGCCTAAAAAATGCACCATCCACGTTCCAGAGAGTCATGGACAACGTCTTGAAAGATTTACAGAATAAAGTTTGCTTCGTTTACATGGACGACATCATTGTGTTTTCTACCTCTCTTCAAGAGCATTTGACTAACTTAAAACTCGTTTTCCAAAAATTGAGAGAAAGTAATCTGAAAGTGCAGCTTGACAAATCAGAATTTCTGAGGACTGAAGTCGCATTTTTAGGACACATTATCACTCCGGACGGAATCAAACCAAATCCGGATAAAATCAAATCTATTCTCAATTATCCAATACCGAAAACTACAAGAGAAATCAAAGGATTCCTCGGACTTCTAGGATACTATAGAAAATTTATTCCAAATTTTGCTAAAATTACAAAACCATTCACATTATGTTTGAAAAAAGGCGCTAAAATTAATATCAATGATCCTCTTTATATTAAAACATTCGAAGATTGTAAATCTCTCCTGACTAACGATCCGATCCTTCAATATCCCGATTTGACAAAAGACTTCATCCTGACTACGGATGCCAGTAACATCGCCGTTGGCGCTATTCTTTCGCAAGGCCCCATCGGACAAGACAAACCCATCTCGTACGCATCACGTACTTTGAACGATTCGGAACAAAATTACTCGACCATAGAGAAAGAGTTGCTAGCCATTGTGTGGGCTACGAAATATTTCAGGCCGTACCTGTTTGGTAGAAAATTCAAAATTTTAACTGACCACAAACCTCTCCAATGGCTTATGTCTCTCAAGGAGCCAAACTCTCGCTTGGTTCGTTGGAGATTGAAACTTGAGGAATTTGATTATCAAATTATTTACAAAAAGGGCAAATTGAACACGAACGTAGATGCTCTCTCGAGAGTAGAAATTTACCCTAATGACACATACACCACAGACGGAAACGATTCAGAAGACCTCCCTATCTTGCAATATATGCAACAATATAACGAAAATCCTATCCTGGACGATAATCCCAGACCTTCCACAAGTAGAGAACATGATAATCAATCAATCATAGTGCAAGCAGACCCAGACGAAAACGATGACAATGAAACTGTACATACTAGTGCCGAAGACCCAATTTTGACCATTAATATAACAGATAAACCTTTGAATTATTTTCTCTGTCAAGTAATGATAATAAAAGTCGACAGAAATCCACATATGGAAACGAAAAAGGTGTTCGGAAATCCAGTAAGCCGAACAAGATGGATTCTCTATGTGACTAACGAATCATTTCGAGCACAAGTTATTCAGTTCTTGAAAGAATTCGGTGGCGCAAAACGAAGATACGTTTTGTACTTCCAGAACGATGAAAATCAAGACTTATACAAAGAAATATGCATTTTTCTTCCTCAAATATTCAAAAACTCATCTTTCAATATTCTAAAATCAAATAAACTTCTATACGATGTCACTACCGGAAACAGACAACAAAATCTGATCAAATCAACCCACGAAGGTGTCACAAATCATAGAGGAATCCACGAAACCATCAACGAACTGAAAATAAAATACTACTGGCCAAAACTCAGTGATGACGTCAGAAAATTTGTAAATAATTGTTCAATATGCCAACAAGTAAAATACGAACGTCATCCCCCACTTATCAAACTACAATTGACACCAACACCTAAAAGGCCATTCGAAACCATTCACATAGATACATTTAAATTCGATAATACAATATCCCTCACAATATGTGATAGTTTCTCTCGATTTGGACAAGCGTATATCTTGCCAAGTCTCTCTGCATTGCATGTTTATCAATCTCTTCTTCAATTCATCACCTCGTACAAAATACCGGAAAATATAGTATCCGACAACGGAACAGAATTTACACAAAGTATTCTGAAAGATTTCGCAAAAATTCATAATATCAATTGGCATTTTACCTTACCTCTCAATCCAAATAGTAATTCAATCGTAGAAAGATTTCATTCTACAATTCTTGAACACATGCGAACTTTGGCTTTGAGCAAACCAAAATTAAATCCATTCGAAAAAATCACCTATGCTGTTTTAGGATATAATAATTCCATACATTCAGCAATCAAACGGAAACCAATCGATCTCCTATTGGGCCACTTAGAATTGAAAGATCCAATAGACGTCGACAATCAAGCAGAAATAATCAATCATACAATTAATGAACACAAAGAAATCATGTCTGACCTATACAATAAACTTCATGATAAAATGTCTGAACAAAAATCAAATGTTATTTCTAAAATAAACGAGAAACGTAAAGACCCACCAAATGTTGAACCTGGACGAATAGGCTATAGGAAATTAACCGATAGACAGTCAAAAACAAACCCCCTCTATCGACCTGAACACATCCTCAAGACTAACGACTTGACAATCACAACACCACAAAACACCTATCATAAACAAGTATTCAAACCACCTAGAAAAATGACTGACAACCCCCTTTTACAGGTTGACGATACTTCACCTGATGAAAGCTCAGGAGGTTCAGATACACAATCTAGAAACTAACCCTGGTATCCTCCCTTTCAAACTTGGCAAGGCGAAAATAAAAAATTGCATCCCATACCTTCCTGCACTATATAGAAATCGATCGTTTACGACAGCAAATCCAATCAATAACTGATCAATACAGTAAAACAGGTACATTAATCAACAAAACTGATTTCATTCGTAGCGATATTTTAGATAGAACTTATAATCGTCTTGGATATGAAGTAATCACAGTGAATCGCAAAATGGACTCTTTATTCCCAAAAGAGAGATCTAAAAGAGGCCTAGTGAACCCTGCGGGGTCACTTCTGAAATTTTTCACTGGAAATCTTGATCAAGAAGACGCAAAAGAAATTTATAGTAGCATTTCAGAACTTGAAAATAATCAGAACAAAATTGTTAAAAAGGTTAACAAACACATCTCAATTACTGTGAGTTTAATGAATAATATCAACAAAACAATGACAACCTTCACAAAAAACCAACATTTGATTGAATCAAAAATCGAGGAGTTGAGAAGTGCCCTGAACAATCAATCAGTTATATTTTCTCGATATTTCATTATTCAAGATATATTGGACCAAATTAAAGTAAATCTCAATTCAATTTCAAATTTCCTTTCAGAGACTGAAAATGCTGTAAGTTTCGCATACTTGAAGACTCTCCACCATAGTATCGTGAGCCCGAAAGATTTGAAAGAAATAATAAATGAATTATACAAATCTCATACTGACTCGCAAATGCTTTTTCGTGTTGATGAATACCTCAAATATTATAGCGTCGTAGAAACAAGCGTTTTTATATCCGACGACAAAATGATATTTTCACTTGACTTCCCATTGGTTTACCCTGATACCTTTGATCACTACCACCTATTTCCGATACCAAATCGAAATCAGTCCATTATAATACCTCCCTCGACCTATCTTACCTTGAGCAACGAACAGTACCAATACCACACCGAAGAATGCATCGAGCTCCGACCAAACTACCTATGCAGAAAGAACCGGCTTTTACCTCTTCGAGAAAACCTCGACTGTGTTACATCACTTCTATCGGCCGAAAGTAACTTAACCAATTGCCAGCAAGTTCCAGTTCATGTCAGCCGACTTTTGATCGAAGAAATTAACGAATCTCATTATATCGGCATTTTCCCGGAAAATCAGAAGTTACATCTTGACTGTCAAGAAAACAAAAATGTGGCCATAGTCCGTGGCACATATATCTTCGTAGTCCCTCCTGCATGCTCCATAAAGACGTCATCCTACAGCTACAAGAACGAGAAGGGTGTTATTATAGGACACCCCATTTTATTGGAAGAAATCAAAGCTTTCAATATGCCAACTCTTCACGTCGAAAAACTCCGACTTGAAAAGGTACCCCTCGACAAGCTTCATGAGGTCCTGATAGAAGAACTACAAGAAGAGCCCCTCGAGACGATGAACCTCCACAAGAAATACTCCCTATGGTCCATCTGCAGCGTCGCGACGCTCGTCATATGCGTCCTAGCCTACCTGTGCATCGCAGAAAGAAACAGAATCCCGAAATGGTTCAGAAAGAGAAGCATGCCTCAAGAACCCGAGAAGAGGACCGTCGACGAAACTCAAGTTATTCCACCCTTGAGTTCCTTCTAAGGGATGGAGGAGTTATGTAAGCAGCTACCCGGGTTCCCGTGAGAAACGCTGACGCAGGCATCAGCAAGAATCCACGTTCACGGAAATCATGAGACGCCGAGAGAATTGCAGTTTTATTATTCAATTCAGAATAGACATAATCTCGGTCGCGTGAGGACGTATTTTATATTGTAATAATTATACAGAATATAATTTTTGTCATAAATAAATTTGAATAGCTTTTTTTAAAAAGCCTTTCCTGCAAAGCAGAAACGTAAAGAATGTATGTCGTCCAAAGAATGTGACTGTGTTCCAAACTTTGGAAAACAATACGTATTTGTGATAGGACCGCGCCGGTTTGTTTCTGTAATTTTCATGACCTAAATTTTGAATTCATCGGGATACTGATAGTTCCAGGATATGTCTTGATATACAAGGTGTTACATAATTAGCCTGACAAACTTCGCCAGCGACCAAAAATAGCAAAGAAGGTTGAATGAACATGGGTCGAAAAATGGCTCCTGAGGCATTCTTGAGAAGGACTCCTGAAGATGTATTTTCTGAATATTTCAGAAGAGTGTAACCTTTTTCCTTACCCCCTAAGAATGGTTATGGCTCCGACAGCTTTTATAGTCTTAAAGAGCTGGGTCGTGAATAAGGACTGTGTTGTATTTGGGTATGAGTTTACTTTTATCAGATTTTTATTTTGGGCACCACTTGACTTTAGAGTTGAGAAAAGAGAATGAGTTTCGTTAAAAGTCAAGAAAAGGAAACTTTTGACTGGGTGACAACATTCAACATGAACTACTACAAGGGGTTGTTAGTCCACTAATTCTTCTTTCAATAGTCCAACAGGAGTGGGGGTGTGAGAAATACAAACGAATGAATTTTTATAATTTTTTTTAATACTAAACTATTCAGAAATACCGATTTGAACAATCCCTACTATAGCTTCACAAGCTATAGGTATCACAATAAAGCGTACACTTAAGTATTGAGAAAATACTGAGGAGAATACATCCAAACGTAATGAAGAAAGGGAAATTACAGGTTTACTCCTATCAATTCTAGATTATCCCCGATTCAGAGAGGATATTACATGTAAATGAGAACTTCTTTCTCCAGGCCTTGGGACCCACCCAGTATACTGTGTGTTGCGCAGGGTAGAGAAATACACTCATCGAATGTGTGAAGAAGTAAGTGATATTAAACGAATGATATTCGGAATTAAATTGGTGAAACCATTGATGTTATGAAAAATTATCCATAGCAAAATATCTTATAATTAAATGATGGCTTATCTGTGATTCCGGAATTGTCCAAGGTCCAAAGGGTAGCTTCTGAGCTCAGGTAGATACCTTCCCCTGACAGGTAGGACATCAGGTGATAGTCCGCAGCCCCTGCAGATGGATGCAGAATATCGGCGATATCCCTTGACTCCAAGCACACAGGAGTTAACCAAAAACTGATGGGGTCCTTCCCCACAATACCAACTGAAATATGCAGCGTAGGGTACTCATCGAAAAGAAACATGCCTAACTCAGGCTCAACCACAAAAAAATTTTTGCCTAAACTAGGCCTAGCCAAACAAACCTGAAAATACACATAATTAATTATCCCTTGAGAGTAAAACAAAATATGAAACTCACCTCACCCTGGAGGGTTGTCTCAAATGAATGAAATGGCTTCTGCCATAATGCTCAACATATACCCATAACGATCCAGATAGGAGTTCCGAGAAACGGCGTGCATGTCGATCCCTTGGGCGGCTTCTGCAATGGCGCCTGACTCTAACAGCAGTGATGCTAATCTTTATCACCGCAAGAACCCAGGCACATAGTCTGATGATTTTCACAAATCCTGGCGATACACCAACTCAACGGCCATGGCGCAGCTCGATATCCGATCACATCAGCCACCTCAGGAGTCGATCTCCTTGAACATCCTCATTTTTCTCGATCCTCTCTCGCCAAAACCCCTCTTGACCCCCCCGAGAACTCTCCATCGGTAATGCAGGATACAGAAAAGGAAACTACAACGTGAGATGCAGCGCCCTCCAGGAACCAAAGTTTTCCCCTAGGAAGTTAGGAAAACACTCGAAGGCGAAACAGGAGAACGATGGACCCGACAATCCAGGACGAAATGAAATGTCTCAACAGGTGAGTAAAAATCATTCCCAATCCAACATGAAACAACTGATTTTCAAGCTTTTCTCTCAATAACTTTCTTTTCAGGTTTCATCCCTCTATGCAAGAATAATGGAAATAGCATTCATTAACATTGACGTATAGGCATTAATAAAATGGTAATCTGTAATCATTGTTTTATTTAAGATTTCTTACCAATTAATGCAGATTCACACTAGCCGCCACCTACTAACGAAAAACGCAACTGTGAAAACTAGTGAACCTACAATTTGTAAATTACAGAACCAACTGATCGTGCCACTAGGAACCAAAATTATATCTAGGCGACTGTATTGCACGTTTCTAGAACCCCGCTCACAGGTTGCGCACCCGTCCATACAGGTTGTATACCGGATGGAATTCCGAAACGCTACAAGAGCCATGTGACTTCCCATGCTCTCACTATGCAGTGAAGGAAAAATCATTCAGAAATTTCATTCACATGGCCTCTTTCCAATAATATTATCCTAACTTCTTTGTGTACAAATTTTCAGACCAATTTGGTTTCAGATCATGATAATTCAGATCGTTTCATAAAAAAAATTATCACCAGTTCCGTAACGATCAGATGAGCTATTTTCGAGTGAGGTCGATTCCAAAATATCATTACATCCCAAAAATTATGTACATCGCCCTTTTCAATCATAGTGCCTATGTTAAAGAAAATTGTATGATATTCTTGAGTATTCAACTTATTTGTGTATATAATCTATGACGATATGCAATATTTTTTCAAAATACTAGTCCTTCCATAGAAAAAGGGATGGTTAGGTGTTTTGAAATTTGGATCGATAATTTCGATGATGAGTCCCAACCCAATGAATGGAATGCTACTCATTTCCGAAATGATGGATGTCGCAGGTAACAATTGAATATGTTTGTTGTTTGTTTCTCATTTTCAGTAATCGTTCTTAGTGTCTTAAAATGCACCTAATGGTAGATCAGTTCCGTTCTAGGGAAATCTAGAACAATCAAAAAAACCTGCTTGTTCGGCTCAATTGATACGCATTCGAGTGACATTCATTACAATACCATACTTCAATGACTAAATCCTGTATACTTCAACGATACTAACTTTCAGAAGCGAATTTTCAATTATTAACCTTAGATCCGAGATTTCCTGCGCCTTCGCTTTGTGCTTTGTACTCGAGCCAAGACGTATACAAACACCCACACCAGTGCATCTGGGATGCCACAGACAGCACAGTTTATTACACAAACCTAGTGGCAATGATGTACATTTTCGTAAATAATTCGAAAATACGTTTTGTACGGACTGGTGGTTATCATCGTTCTAATAATTTTCACATTCCAGACTCACAGGTTCACCTATATCTATGGGGTGTCTCATAATTAGCATTTCAAGAATAGGAAAAAAGTCCAATGAACATAAGTCGCCAAAATGGCTGCTCTAGGGAGCTAACGGTCTCTATATAAAGGGCACTGTAGATGATATATTTTGAAGATTCTCAAAACGCCATTTAATTTATGATGCAATGAAAGAAAATGATTCGAAAATTCTATTCAGGAGGGAAGGAAACAGGATGGAGCTACATCAAATATCACACTTTTCTTTGTATGCAAATTGATCGGATGCGCTATTTTCGAGTAAAATCAGTTCGAAAATATTCTTGCATCTCAGAAATTGTGCACGACCATGCCAATTCTCACATCATTGTGGACATAATCAAGAATTATTATTCATATGAAGATTTATGAAGAATCAGGAACTTGCAGACTTGCATTTTTCGAAAGGGTTCAATGGGATTGAGTGGGAATATCGGAGACGAATATAGAGAACGAATTGAAAAAAACCCGAGCGGCAAATGTTCTCTGTAGATACTCATGTAATTAAATTATTCACTGAGAAAATTTTTTCATCGTCGTACCTAATTTTTCAGCTTCTACAGCCAATAAATTTTGCTACATAAGGGACAGGCAAAATATTTTCTACCTTCACTGTCACCGTCTTTTTATGGCAACAGAAGTAAGGTGGCTGTTGTAGGAGAGTTACTATGGTTTGCTTAGAAAGAGGTTCATGTGCATGAAAAGCTATTATTTAGTTCTTGTGAAGTAGATTACGATTGAACAAAAATAATGGAAACTCACAATTAATCACACATCAGCTGAGTAACGGCACAATATTTCATAACTCATCGAAATGTATTGCGAGAGAAAAAAATTTGAAAGATCTGCTCATCTCAGCAAAGGAAAAGAGGAACTGATAGATACAATTACATCTTCACAATTTCGGTCATTGCCAATAATTAAAAACGGGAATTGTGCGAGTTTGGGTTCCGTTATGTTGAACAAAGCAAAGTTATACCTTACGAACACATGTGCTTTTGACAGTATTTCTCAAGTCGTATTGTCAGCAGTAACGGACAATGTCAAATTGAGAAAGTACGTCGAAGAACATAAAAGTAAGAATTCACCAAATGATATGGTGGTCGCCAAGTGCCGAAGACAATCCAACTGATTCCGATTTGGGTGAAAAATTTGAAAAAATTGTCTGATTAATAACCAACAATGCTTATTTTTTCCAAATGGAAAGGGCAGTATCGCATATTACATGACTTTCGATAGCTTCATATGAGCATCGCATAGTTGAAAAAAAGAAGTGACAGATTTTACCTCTCGCAGCTGATTAGCAACATGAAGGCAGCAAAATATGTCACTTCAAAATTGGGAAGAAACAAAAATTATGGACGATAACTTCATACGAGCTGAGCGAAACATCACATAGTTTTGTTTTAAGGAATTCAAATTTTTCTTCTCGCAACCAATTAGCAACAGAAGAACGACATAAGATTATGAATAATTGAGAAGGAACAAAAATTACGGAAGTTGTCACTCTAACTTCATATGAACTTGGCGAAACATCACATATTTTTTTAAAAAAAAGAGAGCAACAATTTTTTTCTTTTCGCAACTAATTAGCAACAAAAAAGCGGCAAATTCTGGATTCATCTGATTTTCGATTACTTGAAGTTGTTTCGCTAAGTTCATATACGTATGTTTTCGCAGGAGGGCCAATTTCTCATCGCGCTCTAGAGCCAAAACCGCTCATAAAAAAACAAAGTTGATGCATGAATTATGTGAGAAATTTGTATTGAAATAAATTTTGGAATTTTTTGTTTTCTTCGTTTTGAAGCCGATCTCTTACAAGGCAGCAACTTTGGAATTTGGTTGCAGCAACCCCAAAAACATTCGCAGTTTTGTCATGGAAAAACCACCATTTGATTGGGCTAATATAGTTCATGAAACTCGTACATCGTGAACAAATAAAAAACTCATGATAGTATGAGGTAATTTGTATATAGAATGCGATACACACATAAAATATCGCCTCAGGGCTAGATGACTTCACTTCTCGCTAACCTTGGGCAGAATTTTCCTTAATTTTTATATCTTATGCCAATGGATGTTGTAATCATTATCATTCATGTATTCATGCATATGATTCAATATATGTATACATATTTCGAATCGTAGGAATGATCTGGAAATGATTATCGAGTTTAAACTGAAAAAAAATATAAATTTTTAAAGAAATCAAATTTGAAAATCATAATTTTCTGTATCTCCAAGAATGTCCACAGAACATTTCTACCTAAGGATATGAAATTGAATTCTAACATTTCAGTCCATGCCGAAGCTAGTACCAAAAAGTAATTTTATATGACCTGTTTTTGGGTGATGCCTTCGAAATTTCGAGGAATTGCACTCATGCATTAATTGTCATGAACCTATAGTATAAGTCGACGTATAAGTACTATATATGATATGAAAAGTAATAGGTAGGTATACTTGGGTAGGTGTGGGTACGAGTTCGAAATTGACAATGAATTTCATGAAGTGCATTTGTAAAGTGTAAAAATTAGGATTCGTGGTTATTATACCTTTCTGACTATCTATGAAAACAACGAATAACACTAAATCGAAATGTACACTTATTATAATATTTTAAAAGCTCACACTGACAGGTATTTTGATGGGTGTATTGATATTTTACCCTCGATTCCGGCTAGAAATTTTTCTGCTGGTAACGTCACATAACCACATAACGATGCAACTAGAACTCAAGCTTGTATGTGTATGTAAGAAGGCTGATCACACAATGCCCAATTTGATGATGTCGGGTACCACTGTTCCTATGAGGTCGTCAATATCCATGCTGGGTGTCACCACCAACAGTGCTCTCTCATGGGACGATCATGTGAGGTCCATTGCGAAGACTGCTTCACAAAAACTTGGTTTTCTATTCCGTGCGAAGAGATACTTCACATCACAGCAACTGCTTATGATCTACAAAGCACAAATTCGACCTGTCCTGGAGTACTGTTCACATATTTAGAGCTCAGCCCCCAAACATACGCTGAAGCTCTTAGATTCAATCCAGAAGAGAGCTATTCGCCTAGTCGATGATACAACACTCACCAAATCATTATCCTCTCTAGATCATCGTAGAAAGGTCGGCGATCTATGCCTTTTTTATAGGTACTTTCACGGTCGGTGCTCAACGGAAATATCATCTATTATGCCATCACGCGCGATTCTCAGTAGATAAACCAGACGAGCTTAAGCTGGTCATCCCTACACTGTCAGGCTCGAGACCTGTCGAACATCGCTATACCAAGCATCATTCATCAATAGAACGGCAAAGTTGTGGAATTCTTTGCCTAGTGAAGTCTCTCCTGATGCTCACAACCTCCAAACTTTCCAGAAAAATCCCAACACCTTCCCTCTCTCCCAAAATTCCACCGCTGGCTAACACGATGTTCCTCGAACATCATAGGTTTCCCTTTCGTGTTGTCCACAGATAAAAAAAATCCATGGTACTGATATATATATATATATATATATACTCAATACTCAAATATATATATATATATATATATATATATATATATATATATATATATATATATATATATATATATATATTTTCAGATTGATTGCGCATCGTGATCTTCCAAAAAATCAATTATTTTTTCATATACTATTGTCAACATCCTCTAATATTCCTGGAAATAGACGGACGTAAAGAAATAAGGAATGAACATATTTCATTGAATTATTCTCATCTTCATCTTATTGAATCATTATATTTATATATAACATCCGACATAAAATTTGTCATCTATTGAAACCTCTTTTTCCTTTCTCAAAAACCTTACTTTATTTCTCGTGTGAGATATCAAACCAAAGGTATTTTGAAGAAATTCTTTCGAAATTCATAACCGAATGTTATAATGAAAAATTTTCATGGACTCATTATATAGCTTTTCCTATCACCGGTTGGATAATTTATCACGTCGTCTCACAATAAAATAGTTCGTACAACGAGAGTGGATTTTATCCCACTGAGACCGAGATCAGTTTTGATCAGTTATTTCAGATTGACAATGATTGTTTTGATAGATTGAATCCTGTTGAGTGAAAAGAAACAAAAAAAGTATTCCGTGAACTTTGGTTTCCATTACTTCCACCTCTGGTCATAGTTGGAAGTAATATACGTTGGCCCAATGAGTACGTTGCTATATGCATCTCACCAAAAACAATCTTGTTAGGCAACTGTGATGAAGTCAAGAGACAGGAAGGATTCTATTGATATTGATGGCTGGTAAACCCAGTGCCTTCACCAAATTTTTAAAATCTTGTTTACTGGGCACTCCAGGCTCCTTCGTATGAATTTATAAACTAGCCATTTTCGCCCCACCCATACTCACCTAGTTATGTGATCTTTTCAACGACTCATTATATACCTATTGGGTTCATTTGCAAAAATTAAAAATAATAATAGATAATGAGAATAGAAGAGAAAAAAAATTCACGTTTTATCTGGATCCGAGAAATTTCTCACATTTACTTTCGTATTATACTACCGTATATATAAACAGATTGTCAGTATATGATGTTTCTTGAAATATGGTTCACATGAAGTCCTTCTATGCAGTCGATGACCTGTGACACGGAGGTGAGTTACCCCAAATCAGGATGTTATATGTCATTTGTGAATATATGAGAACGTAGCACACATTTGAAATTTGTTGCTTTGCATCAATAATCCTCTTAGTTGAAAATTCGCGTACTAACCGTCACTGCGGTAACCTTTCTGCTGATATTATTGATATATTCAAACGATAGTGAACTGTCCAGAAATGTACCAAAAAATTTTGTTGAAAATGTCATTTTTGAGCTTTCAGTCGTACCTTCTATTGGGTTTTCAGAATTACTTTTCTGATATCGAATTCCATGAGGACAATAATTTCTTAGAGTTGAGTAACACACGATTTTTTGATTTTTTGTATACCAAGTCATTATTGAACGTCATATGCAGAATGCTTACATTAATATAGAGAGTATAGAGTTCCTCAGTAGAATCAGCAAAGACATAGCATTAACATTAGCACAGCAATTTCAGTTTCAACAATATACATATACAATATATACATATGGTATATTATGTTTGAAAAAGGTTCTGATATGAAACAAAGAATATTTTCGGTTATGGTTAGTATTCTTCCAATTTCTAATTATCCTAAAGCTTTTCGTTCAACAACTGAACCTCACATGGAAATAATGTTTTGCAAAACCATTTGCAATTTCGAATTCACACTCGATTATTTCTCCATTGTTTTCAATTTAATTTGTTGGTTGATTTTTGCTTTTTCTGTTTCTTCCATTTCTAATTTCCACACTCATTTCTGTTTTTCTTTGGGGTTTTCCATATTCTTTATTGACTCGAAATCTTCTTCATCAATTCTCCACATACGTTCATAATTTTTGGACAGAATTATCAGTCGCGAAATTCATGATTTCTTGAATTGTCATTGAAGTTTCAATTGGCTATTTAGATTTCAACTAAGTTACTCAATTTGGCTCGTATTTTGTTCGAATTTCGCGCTTTCGTTTCAAATCTCACCTACTAAGTTCAAATAGCTATTGGAATTTTACAATCTCCAATTTCCAGGACGATCTGTATTGGGTTAGGAATCTATATGGGGTTGAAAATATCCATGAGGTTATGAATCTGTATGAGGTTATGAGAAATTATTTCATACTGTTCAGTCCATTTTAGAAACGTGGTATATTGAAACATTTTTCATTTGAAAATTAATCATTGCCAAAATGATTTGACGTAGGTTTACCGGCAGATTATGACAGATTTTCTTGCTCTAATGTTATGTTCAATAATGCTTGCTAATAAAAGTCATATTCATAATGATTCATTGGAAGAGTGGATCATTGTTTGACTAACAATGATATGAATTTACAAGCATTGCTTGTAACGGTGCAACAGACCGAAATAAGCTCATGTTTCTGTTTTTTCCAGGTCAGTTGAATCCAGTCTACCAAAACAGACATTGACCATCGACACTGGTAAGAAAATGAATCGATTTATATGATTTATCACTGCAACATCAGAACCACGGCAACACATCACCCGAATATATACACACGCCGTCTATAATAAAAATTGATTGCTTTTTTGATTCGGCCAGACGTCTATTAAAATGCGCGCCAGTCATTGAAAAACAAAAAGCGATCGCTGATAATTTTTGATTTATGGTGAAAAAAAAATTGAAAGTCGTTCCGATCTGCGGGTGTATGTATCAATATCTGAAAGGGGAAGTGCGGTATTTATATCGCATTTTCAGTGGTAATTGATGGACTGGGTTTCCCGTATATTTTTGCACCACAACTTCATAAAAAATATCCACAAATGAGCCGTTTCGCTGTTGAGCAAAGAAATCATACAAAAATAATTGAATAAGTGTTTTTTAATTGGTTTTTCATTCAGTTGAGCATGAGCAGCAAAATCATTTCCTTATCATAAACATCTCGACAATTCCTGCCTTGGAAAAGTTTAGTCTACGAAACACCTGTCCGTTATGAGAAAGATCTGTTAGCAAGGATGATGGCGATTATCGCATGTAGAAGTTATTCCCAGAATATCCCAAAGGATTTGCGAGTCAATACCTCGACGGTGCAATCTTCTACATTGAAGTGAATGGTCAACATTTCAAACAAATATTGTAAACCATGATTTATTCGTTGACAAAGAGAAATTACTGAGTAAAAAGTGATTCAAATAGTGCGAAAAGTACAAACAGTTTTTTTTTTGCTCTACAGCCCAAACGGTTCATTTGCGGACATATATTTCTTTTAAAATAATTTGAAGAATGTCAGTACTTGTTAGCCGGAACAATTTCGCAATCTTGTCATAAAATTCAGAACAATATTTCAAATCCCTAATTTTCTCATAACTTTTCAAATTATCCCTTGTGAAATATACGTGAACACCCTGTACATGATCGCCTCGTATTTGAAATCCGTTTGGTTATAACTATTCGAGGTTATTTCGTATTGCAAGTTATTCCAGAAAGCTTTCAAATATAAAAATACACAATCAATCACAACAAGAACGATTTACTTATAAACGTATATACGGGGTAAATGAAGAAACCGGGGAGGACCTGAAAAATAAAGTATGGAAATTGTTGAATGAGAATATCGACTCTCCTCTACAGGATGAGCACTTGATAGGCATATACAGAGTAGGCAAAATCGACAATCGTTCTCAAGGTAAAACAAGACCAATCATAGTGAAACTAACATCCTACGACCGTAAATTGGTCCTACTGAAGAATGTAAAGAAACTGAAAGGCAAGAACATCTTCATTACTGAAGACCTGGTGAAAAGCAGACAAACTTTGCTAAAAAAGTAAAGAAAAGAAAAAAGTGAAGATATTTTCGAAAAACAAAATGCATAGTCTTTCAATGGACAAATTTATGTGAAAATTGAGGGAAAAACTGAAAGATTCTTCAGCCATTGCGACATAGAAATATACTCTTCGAACCGAAAAGTTGAATGGAGGAGACTGATTTGAAAATTTTGATTTTGTATTCCATATTCTTATTTTCAATATATTCTCTCATTAGTATAATAATTTCTTATAATAATGATTGACTTCCTCGATGAGTTGGATGAGCACGTGGAGAGGGAAACAACAGTATATAATGGTATATTCGAAAACACAGAACGGTTCAGTGGTAAGCATTTATGTAATATTGAAGAAGAAGAAGAAGAAGAAGCTTGAAAAAGATCTATTTCTGTTAACAATCTAGATATAATTGTTCTCACGGAATCATGGAGAATGGACGACATAAGTAACTTTGAAATACCAAATTTTGATATTGTGTATAACGAATCCAATCAGATCGACGGTGTGATTGTCCACATAAAAAATGGACTGGATTACATAACCGATATGAGACATTCTAGTAGTACAAAAATTTTATGTCCACCCTCTATGAATTTGGAAATGTATCTTAGAGAATCGGAGAACTACTTCTCGCAACAAGCTAGTGCCGATGTGAAAATTTTCATAGGCGATATCAATATTAGTATCCCGGATACCACTGACATAAAGGTTAACGATTATATTTGTATTATGACACATCAAGGATTTCTTCCTAATATTGATAAACCAACCAGAGTGACAGAGACGTCCTCGACTTTGATTGATCATATTTTTGTGAAAATGTCCAATGAAGGTGTCAAGGGAAAATTTTGTTCCAACTCTTCAGTATTCACCTCAAACCTGACTGATCATTATATGTTGTTATCATCTATTGAACTTCTCAGTCAAAAAACTGAGTACAGAAAAGAACAAGAAAATGGCACTTATATCAACAACTTCAAATTCGAGAAAATCACTTCAAAAGAAAAATGGGAAGCTGTGTCGACAACGGAGGATCCAAAATTAGCCTACAACAAATTCATAAACAAAATATCTGAAACTATTGCAAGATGTAGCAGAACATATAAAAACGAAAATAATAAAAATCAGAAAAATAAAACCATGGATGACACAGGGTCTACTTAATTCCATCAGACACAGAGACCTACTGAAGAATAAGTTCGATGAATCTATATCTCTAATTTCAAAAATAGAGTATAAAATCTACAGAAATTTTCCCAACTCACGTCTTAGAATAACTAAAAATGATTACTTCATGAATAACATGAAAGAGGCAGTTGAAAATAATGAAAAATCTGCCAGCAAATCAATGAAATAATAAATGGAAAAACCCACTTTAGTAACAATACCAATATAATATCATTGATGAAAAGGAAGACTAAATTGTAGATGATCTAACAAAGCCAATTTTTTCAATAAACTTTCCACTAACATCGGCCTGAACATGGCGAATGAGATTGATAAAACAACTACTCTCATCCCAGAACAGCAAATTATTATTCAAGAGTCCCTATTCTTCCATCTAGTTACACGCGATGAATTGATAAATCTGATTTCTAGTTTAAAAAACAATACTTTTGCTGGCCCTGATAGAGTGCCTGTTCATTTGATACAAAAATGTCACCAATACTCTCTTGATCCCCTATGTCAAATATTCCACCAATGTTTCGTAAATTGCATGATTCCAAATAATTTCAAAGAAGCCATCACAACGCCTATTTTCAAATCCGGCAACAAGAAACTCGCTACAAACTATTCAGACCTATATCGGTAATAAGTAACTTCGCGAAACTTTTTGAAAAGTGCATGAAAAATAGACTTGTAAATTTTCTGGATAAACATCAGATTCTATCACCATGCCAATATGGATTCAGAGAAAATATGTCAACCGAAAACGCCGTTTTTCACCTAGTGAATGAAATACTGTATAACGCTAGCGAGAAAAAATGTCTAGCGGTTTTTTAGACTTGGCCAAAGCCTTCGACACTGTCAATCATGAAATTTTGTTACAGAGGTTAGGAAATGTTGGAGTGCGAAATAAACCCTTAGAAATATTAGCTGATTATTCACAAGGCTGAACCCAAAGGGTCAAAATAAATGACTCTTATGGCCAGACACAAATAGACGCCATAAGTGTACCCCAGGGCACTGTAATGGGTCCAATTCTATTACTAATATATATATTAACAGCATTTACAATCTGAATAACATTGCTGGTGATATTGTTTCATTTGCTGATGACATACGGCATTGATTTTCTATGGTAACACATGGGACTCTACTTATGGCAAAAGCACAAAACGGATTGAACATTATATTCTCCTGGCTGAAATCTAATCTCCTGAGTCCAAGCATCGACAAAACAAAATTATTAACCTTTTCATCAACAACAAGAGACCAACCACTAAATGAAAACATTTTCATACATACCTCAACTTGCCAAACTCCTATAATTTGTTCTTGTTCACATGTTCGCTGGGGCAAACATGTAGAGTTTCTCGTGAAAAGACTTAGGAAACTCATTTTCAAATTCTCTCAACTCGGAAACAAACTGAATAAACATTTATTACTGATGACATACGATGCATTAGCTGAATCAGTTATAAGGTACTGTATCATTGTTTGGGGTTGGTTGAATAAAACACACCTACATAATCTTCAAGTAACACGAAACACCTTACTTATAATAGCACAGAAAAAAGATAGATGACATCCACCTGAGAGCTCATATAAGAAGGCTAGTTTATTCAGTATCAGAATATTATTCACATATCACTGAGTACTATGGACCATGAACTCGCCTCTCACTTATCTGGCACACATACATGACACCCGAGCCTGATCCGAGAGAACAATCAGTGTCCTTTTTTGTGAAAATGTATATACCCAAAGGTTTGTTGCTTACTTTGGACCAAAACTGGTCAATAAAGTTCCCATTGAACTTAGATATATAAAAAATATCAATGAACGCAAGAAAACAATTAGATCCTTCGTTGATCGCAACTTTTCGATCTCTTGAAAGAATCATTCGAATCGATCTACTCAACCATGACTGAATGATTTTTCATTCTACTCAGACCTGTCTCCTTTCCGCCTGATTGTCTAATCCAACCTTCCTGTGGGTGGATCATTGATTTCTAATAATTTCTATCAATGTTTATTCTGTACCAAAAGGAATGAATAGTTTTCTTTCTTCTAATTTACATTCATGGTTGTGTCCAGATCTGGGAAAATACGCAACACAAGCTTTGCTTAGGAGTTTCCCAATAACTGAACATCATCGCTTATTTATTGGTTATTTTTCTTTTTGATTTCCTGTAATTATTACTAAGGATATATAACATTCACTATAAACAAGAATATGTATCTGAATTGAATAAATTGATTGATTGATTGATCATACAAGCATTGATGACATTTGTTGGATAAAAAAAATCTGGAAAACTTCAAGGCCGAACGACTGAAAAACAAGAAATTCAAACTGTGAACACAAAATAATTATGAGGTTTCATGTTCTGATTCTCTGCATATTTCACTCTAAATCATTATTTTTGAGGATAAAGGGAATATTTCTCGGAATTTTTTCCTTCATTTCCCATGGAGAATGAATTTGATAGTGAAATGTTTTATAATTAGATACACAAAATCACCCCCACCAAGTATTTTTCGTGCTCCGTATATACAGGGTGCCCCAAAAATATACCGACAATCATTGAGAGCTAATAGAGAACATCAATTTTTGAACAGTTCTGTTCCAATCAATTTCGTTTGTTTTTTGGCAGCAGTAACATTTCTTTATCACAAAAACATTCCAAAGGTTCCCTATTCTGTGATCATAGTAGATGCATAGGTGGATCTTTGTATAGAAGCAAATGGTTAACATTTTGAAAAATTATTGTGAATCATTCATTTGTTCATAGAAAAAAGTTCAACATGAACAAAAAGTGATTTATTCCTAAACATTCCTTCTGAAATATCAAATAACAATGTATTTATTCTCATGCTCAAACGGCTCAGTTGCAGCTATAATTTCACAAAACAAAAAATATTTGTTTTGATGTTACCGGTATGTTGTCTGTATGTTTCCAGGGCATCCTACCCAGGTATTTCATGTATGTATAGGGGGAATATAAGTTTGCCTCAAATGAATTACAATGATCAGCGTTGTCAGAATCATTTCTGAATTTGTATATTTGGTATTGAATCGCCAAAGGATCATTATTTATCATCATAAATTACCTACTTGCTATGAATATTTACATACATATAACTTGCTCCATCTGTGATTTTCGGGAGTCAGATGACGCAATAATTAAAATTCTCGTTTACATTTATATAATGACGACAGTTCATTGGCATATCGAATAACGCAACGGCGGCATAATTTTGGTAAATAAGCGCATTAAAGACTCGTGATGTTTGTCCAGACTCACAGCGTGCCCCAGTCCCACATTAGCCATCGACTATAAAAGACATTTTATGATTTTCCTGTATACATTTAATGTAGCGTTGGCTGAAAAACAGTTACTTGCATCTCAAATACACCAAAAATACCTCAGAGTGCATCAATCGCTGCAAATACGGAAACAGTTATCTGATGCTCATCGTTATTCATGTTTCGTTTTATGTTTACTATTTGCAACTGAGAGATTTTTGCAATGAAGGTTCGATATCTGCTTAGTGTGCTGCGTGGATGTGTTCAGCTACGACTTGAAACGACCAACCAAATTAATACATTTTACATATAAACAATTCGCCCATTGATCAGTCAGCAGTAGCGGATAATATCTGACGGAAGGAAATCTAATGATGTTCGAGGGACATCTTGTAGGCCAACGGTGGAATGTTGCGAGAGGCAGGAAGGTATTGAAACTTTTTTTGGAACTTTGGAGGTCGTACGCATCAGTCATTGTCATTGTGGTCATTAAATGCACCTTTGTAATTTTTCCTGCTTCTGGAAATTTCAGAAAAATAACCTCAATAATTACGGAAGATACAGGGCTGCTTCCATCAGTAGTGAGACATACTGTACCTTTGCAAAGGAATATATAATAATATCTTCTGACCACCTTGAAATATCAGTTTCATATTGTACGAGTTAGTCAAATTACTAAATCTAAATTCCGAGGTGGTCAGAAGATGTAAAGAACAAAATTCTTCCTACGATCTCAAATATATCCATGTTCATATAATTCAAATATCAAATATCCAATGTTCTATAATTGTGTTAGAAATGGAAGCATCAGCGTTTTCTGAGATAAGTGGTTTTATGTTTATTAATTTCCAAATTTTCCAAAGAAGGTGTCATTGACAAATAGAGAACTTTTCTTTTCGGTATCCGAAGGTTTAATTTCAAGTGCACTTACATTTAAGGGCATATCACAAATCTGTCCTCACTACAAATATATGTATTAAATAATTGAAATAACTTCTACTTCACTCTTCAGAAACTAGGAGAGAAATTCTCACGAAAAGCTGAATAAGGAAAGTTGCACCTCCTCGAATAAATTACAGACATCAGTATTTAACAAATAGGTATAAATATTTATGCGTTCATACTAGTGACAGTATCATCATATTTGTATTCCGTGGAACCCTAATGATTGCAATATATTGCTAGTGGTGGAAAAATGTAATATACACCTTGGTAGTAGAAAATGTTTTCACCAGAGGACCTCAACTCGGCTAGCGCCTCAGGATGTTGTATATGTTTCCTGGGTATAATAATGATATTCTTCACTATTTGGTGTATGAAAAACTATTTCTTAATGGTCGAACATTCGGACATTATTTGTCATAAATGCCTTTCTCGAGAGATTCAATGAGGACTATTTTAAATGCAAAGTATTCATTTTCATGACAACCGATGTTATTCTTCGCTCGCGCCCATTCCAAAGTGTCATGTTATCCGTGTGGTTAATTGACAAGGGAAAATACGTCTCTAAGGGAAAACCCTTTCCTTTGACTTTTCACGAATAAAACCAAGTAAAACATCGCCCAACATTAACTTAACGATCTATTACCGCCAGTTTCTTTGTGGCAGGAAGGCCTTTTGTGAAAATTCCTTGTTTTAACGTAATGAAGGAAAAACAAAAGAGAGCGGAATGGCTTCAGAGAGAAAGAGAAAGCCGAGCAGCAGCCATGGGCCTTCTGAACCCCCGAGTGACGAAACGTTCCCAACCTTCTGACCCCAACCCCTTCAAAAGTTGTCTACTCCTTGATGATCAAATTTTGGTCGTCAGCTTACTTAGAAAGTATATGAATGAAATTATCATGAAATAGATTCATATGATGTCAGTGGTTCTACTGCCAATTCTCACTTCGTTAGAAACGTAAAAATGCTGGAGTCTATAGTCAAGCACCATGCAACCTTTTCTGCCTCGATGAAAGCTATGGGCGACAATTGTCTCGAATTTTATTCCCATGCTCTTTCGATTTTTGAAAAACTGAAACGCGGTCACACATCAGATTCTCACTTATAATTGCACGAAAGGTGAATTTGGGTTGTTTGATGAGAAACTGTTTCAAATTAATTCGACGAGAAAAACTGTCCACCATTTAGGTTGACAGTTTTTCAGGTCAAATTGCTAAAGGAAACAGTTTAGAATTTGAACAACGCAAATTCAGCTGATATCAATACAAATCGAGGGTGACTTGGCACGACAATTTAATGAATAACAAAACGTAAAAAATTGTCGCCAGATTGATGATTGCGTTTCAACTGCATTAGTATATGCACAGGTATTAACAATTTGACTAATTGACTAATTGACTAATTTCTGCGTTCGTAGAGTCACCGGATTCGACTCATTGTTGGTGCTTATAAATTGAATAAGTTGTTGACGAATATGTCAAACTATTCATTTTGGCAACCAACACAGCGATAATTGATGAAAAAAACACTAGTGTATTTGTCGCTGTTAAAGTGGCAGCTAATTTTTGCCGCTGTCAAACTGACAATTGCACTGTGGCATTGAGATATTTTATACATGAGTTGAATTGTCACAGGAAGAACAACAGCTTCCTTTTCATTACGATATCATTCTTGGCGATGGTAATGATGATAAAGATTATGGGTTTCTTCTTTCCGTGTTTGGAGACTTTTGATACCTTCGCCAAAACATAAGTTAAGTTCGATAATCCCTTTTTTGTGTTCTATGTTGTAATTATGAATATCAAATTTCCAATGTCAGTGTCCCTCTCAAGACTCACTGATTCACACGAAATGAATTATATGAATAAGAAAAACGAAGGATCACAGTAATAAGGAGATACCGCTTCGAATGTGATAACAATGGTGGAGTCACTCGAGTGGACACATCATATTGTGTAAATATTTATTTTCGAAACTTTATAATATACTTTGAAATATCCCCAGAACTTATTTCCCGTTCAGGTTTCGATACTAAGGTAGGAAGCATGAACCGCAGCAATGTGCTTTTCAGATGGTATCCATTAAAAATACTTTGAGGGGTTTAGATGGTTAATTTTATTCAAGTTCAGGATATTGTCAAGACGTTCGCGGTTAACATTTTGAACAACTTCTTTATTGACATTCATAGTCCTTTTCAGTGTTTCTCCGACTGTTTTATTTCAACTGTAGCAATGAACTCTATAACATTTTTGAATAGAAAATGAATACTTCCAAACGATATATCCGAAAAAAATGAATTCATTGCGTTTGGCTTTTACACACTGTATAAAAGCTCGTGGTGCATACATACCTCAGTTAATAATAATGAAGGAGAGAATCTCCTTCAATTGATCGACCTGACGCATTATTGACCGATTATGACCGATTTGCATGAGATACACAGTTGCCAAAACATACTTTTCCCTATTCAGTGAGAGTAAAATGAAGTTGGATCTTGATCAATAAGTGGATCAATAAGATATCAGTGGACATGATAGAGGTCAAAAATAAAATTCCACATCAAAGATCTGTCGTCTGTCGTAATTCGAGGAAAACAGTCGACTGTGTGTCGACGCATGGATATATGGGATCAGATATCGGGATGAGACGATCGAATCATGAAAGAAAACAAATTTGGTGAAAGATGTTCACAAGCCGATCACGTACAAGGGTGGAAATGCATCCTACTTCACGCACCTCGACCAATAACTTTTCACTTTGTCGAAATGTTTCGATTCATTGATGGATTTCGCTTGGCCGGAAAGAAGTTATCTGTTGCATTTTTCATACTCCGCAAAGCGTGAATATAGGAAACGGTGACTTATCAGACATATAAACGGGAAATAGAAGATGGCATTTTCCGGGAATTTTATATATAATAGGAAACGAAAACAGCTGAAGGGTCCGGTAATTTTCCAATTTTGCCTTTTCCCGGAACCGACCGCATATGGATTCCGAACAGGGAGAATGAGAAGTTAGAAATTGAAGGGGAAGAAAAGAGGGTTGGTTGTGTGGAGAGTAGGTGGATAGTGTCTCACTGCCGGAAATTTCGTTATGAAGGGTTATTATATCTCCTGGATTACAGTCTCATTTGTTGTTTGTTCCTTTGTAATATCCAATTCAAAACCCAATGGTGTACATCGCCGTGTTCATTTCAATTCAATGAAGGGTGTCTTAGTTTATATTAGCTCAATGTTGAAAATGTTCAATCAAACAGAATGATTTTCGCAGAATTTACACAGAGGAATGAAAACGTCGATTTTTTCCTTTTTTATTCAGAAAATGTTCATGTTATGTAAGGCTCAACGTTTTTCAGTACCTACCGAAATTATGCGAGAGAGAGAGAGAGAGAGAGAGAGAGAAATCGAAGAAAAATACTTTCTTATTGAAAAAAATTTAGTTAGTATAGATCTCACAAAAAATGTGAAAAAGTAAAAATCAGAACACAAATACACAGAAACAAGCTCACATGTCATGTATAAAATATTGTAGTGTAAAAAAAGGAAATAACTTGGAGTTTGACAAATTTCGTTCAAGAGAAATTGAAAGGAAATATATTTGAATATAAGTGCATAAGTCACCATAGCTCAAGTTGGACTCAGAGAATGATATATCATTTTGGTTGTGGATGGACTCAGTTTATTCGAAACAATTTGGAGTGCATAACATCCTGATGCCAATTTTTTCGTCAAAGCTGAAACATGCTGATCAAATTTCAATTTACCATCAATAAAGATTCCCAGGAATTTGGATTGGTTTCTATTCTCAATAAAATGCTCATTCAAGTACAAATTGGTAATATTGGAGGTGAAGGTGAGTAAGTTTGTTTTTGGATACTGAAGCTCAAGTAGTTTGCGTCGCACCATTTTTTCACAACTTCCAAATCCCCAGAAATGGTTTTTTCCATACGTTCAGTACTTTTTCCGTGTCACAGGAGCGTTGTGTCATCCGCAAAAATCGTAAAATTTCCTTGTATTGAAGCAGTAACTAGATCGTTCGAATATATAAGGAAAAAAATCGGGCCCAGAACTGATCTTTGTGGAACACCCTATAAGATTTCCTTATTGTGTGATAGTTCTCCATTTGATTTCACTAACTGTTTTTGTCACTTATGTAAGACCTAAACCAGTCATTACAAAATCCTCTAAAGCCATAGCAGTCCTTCTTCTGTAAAAACAATTCATGATTTACACAATCAAAAGCTTTGGAGAGGTCGCAGAATACTGCAGCTACGACTTCCCGAAGAAGAAGCGAGAAGATTGCATCGTTTGTGCCTTTTGCACTCTGAAAGCCAAATTGACAGTTGGTTAATATTTTTTGTCTCAAAAAAGCTAATATCCTTTTCTTAACCAGTTTTTCTATGATTTTTGAAAGGGTTGAGAGCAAGGAAATTGGTCTGGAGTTACTCGGGTCTTCTGAATTACCACTTTTGAATATAGGACTAACAAGAGCAGGGAGGGAATTTTCCAAGAGCAAAGGTTTCATTCATAGCCATCACTAGTGTAATCAATGCGGAATCGGGAAAGTTATTCGAAATTTCATCTGAAATTCCGTCAATGCCTGTTGAATTTTTGTTTTTAATTTCATGTAAGATTTCTTTCAGCTCCGATGAATTTGTATCTTCAATATGAAAATTATCGGGCGTATTAACTTTATTTTAATAATTCATTGGATTTGAGGTAGGTACGAGGGATGAGGTTTGTTTTTGAGCAATTGTGCAGTAAAAGTCATTGAGGGTTTCGAGATTTATATTGACATGTTCTGGAAGTGATTTTGTCTTACCTCTTGGACTATTCACTATGGCCCAGTTTTCTTTAATTTCATTTCCCGCATTGTTCATTCTATTCTTGTAATGAATTTCTTCTGCATGTTTGATAACCTGTCTGTAAATTTGGGATACTTGTTGATATATGTTGATAGCAGAAATTTTTATGCCTTGTGTAATCCAAGATTTTTCATTCCAATTTTTCGTTCGGGGAAACATTCTTCAAAAACTCTGATTATTGAAAGGATCCTATAGCATCGCTTCTTAGATGGATAACCTTGCAAGTAAATTTTTCTTCATCCACTTCTTAACCGATTGAAAAAAACTTCTGGCCGGTAGGGAAGGACACGCGAATTGTCCGAGTAGGCAGTTAATCTACCTCAACGTCCGAGTTGAATTTCAAAATGAATCATCAACAAAAGATTTTTCCATATGACGCCAACTTACTGAAGGATACTGTACGGTACAGGGTAGGCCAAATTCGATACGATTTGTTTTTTTTCCTGAAACTAGACAAAAACACAGAGCGTTTTTGACAATTTACCATTCATCCGTATATCCATTATCGTGAGTCGAATCGAGAAATGAATAACAACACGCACGATAAAAGCAAAATTATGCGTACCACACTTCTTGAGATATCAATGGATGAATCTAGTTCTGACATTCAGTTTTCTAGTGAATGATAGATAGAAAGAGTGTATGATAGATAGTAAGAGATAGATTTTGACTTGGTTTATTCCCAGGACTTTATATAGCTTATATTGATAGTGGTCCAAGGCAATATTGTGAACAATATTCCAGAATCGATTGATGGTTCTCCATACTTTAGGTTGAGAAGTTCATAGCTCTATTTTTGCTTCCAAACCTGTATAATGTGTGTACTTGTTGCATGTCAGTAGTACCAGGTCTAAGTACCAATGAACCAGGACTGATCTGGTATAACCAGGACGAATAGTCACCTTGAAATATAATGGAGATTGCCTTCAGTATTGCAGGTCGTTATTTGGTAATATGTAATTGTTTTTATAATTTTTCAATCTTGTTTGTTCTTTTTCGAGTTGAAAAATAACTATAGTTGACACCTTCAGACTTTGTCTCCCGTTTATGGATTCATATTAGGATGAATGAAGCCGTTTTAATATTATTACCATTATTAATATTTGATTCGATTTGAAGTTCTAGCTGTCGGACGTAAGTTATACACCTTAACTCCCCTAATATACCAATAATAATCCAGGTCCGAGATTTTAATTTTCGCCCCGTTCATCCGGCCGCCGTACCGTTGCCAGATTTATTTCTGGCCATAAAGCCGCTCGGATTCCTATTAAAAGTAAATAATGGACCCCCCGGCCGATGTAAATAACTCGACCCTTATTAGGGGGGCCAGGGCCCGATGCAGAGCGCTAAAAGGCCCGCCGGGCCCGATTAATATCGGCCGGCCCGACGGGGGCCGTCGCATTTTTACGTCGATGGATTTCCGTTCTGGCCGTGCCTCATACATACTCACTCATCAGTCGGCCACAGTTTGTCAATTAATAAAATGATGAAAACAGATATTGCAACATTGATGCAATACAGAGAAGTGCACAAAAAACGGCCAGTGCTGTATTTTCTCAATCATTAGAGATCGGAATTTGAGATTTTCTCAGTAGCAAGTGCACCAAATTGTTCTTTATTGACAAAGAAACTTCGATCAATCACTTCACTTCAATTTCTGAATGGGACTCGCGGTATAGTTTTCAATTCGAGCATTCATTGTAATTTTCCGTTTTCCTATGCTACTCAAAATGATGAAGATTGACGTGTTCATTGTGACGTGTGTATTGTTTTTTTCTGTTCCACTCAGAAAGCAGCTGAAATGTTTGATAGATAGATAGTTAGATATATAGATGAATTTATTATTCTTTCAGACAATTACATTCATTTACTAATAGACCACTATCACCAATTCATGGTCACTGTTGAAAGATGAAAACGAATGATTCAGCACTGGCCGGTTTTTGTACACTTCTCTGTTTATTATACCGGGTGACACATTCTCATGGTACGTGCCCTTTTCTCCTTTGTTCTCATAGCAACATAGAGGGCACTTTCTGACATATTCAGAATCGTTCTTCAACTTCCGTTTTTTTTCCGGAAATGAAAAGAACTTCTGATTTTCTAACGACCCTGTATATTTTTACATTTTTGAAAACTTGGTTTTTGGCACCTATTTCTCACCACATTACTTTTCCAATCGAAATAACGATGATATTTCATAGGTTTCGAGACTTACCTTGATCAAGAGTTCCCAAATAGGGAGACGTGACCTCCTTTGAGGGCATGGGGAGATGTCAAAATGTTGGTGGGCAGAATACTTTCCCATTTTAGAAGAAAAAAATTTACCACATACATGAATTGAAACATCACGATATCACAGTCATTGGTTTTGTTCGACAAGTACATGCACCGAATTGTCTTACAATTACTTGAAGAAGTTGAGGAAGTGTTCTCACAAATGAAGATTGATACGAAGGAAGTAGTCCATTCTCGAAGTGGAGTTAGTAGATAAGAGTAGAAAAACTCAAAATCATCTCCACAATATTTAATGATGTGGTTGGCTTGATTGTGAATGGTGAGACATGTTTCGGACACATATATGTCCATCTTCAGTCTTAACAATCGGCGTAAATCTACAAGAAATTAAGTAAGGTGGAAAAATAATTTTTGCTCAAGGAGTGGTAATAATTCTATAGGTTATGTTCAACTTACATGGTTAGAGATGAAAGTCAACACATTAAAGTAAGAATGAAGATTGATTCGTCCATGAAAGATGACTGGTGATGAGCTCTTGACATTGCAGAGATTTTGGATCAAATGGTTCCCTATATATCACTTCGATAGAGACCTAATGATAACTTTTTCAGAAACTGAACCTAGAATCAACCAACAGTACATACACATAGGACAGATAATGCAATCTCAAGTAACTCATTAGTACTCTAATAATTTCGATATGAGACAGTTCCTCTATAAAATTCAATTTTGTTCAACTTGGAATTGAAATGTCAGTTGTTGAAATAATGTGCTTTTTTGTCATGAATCCATATTCCGGGAGGGGGGAGCAACACAAAAAAGGTTGGGAAACCCTGTTCTACATCGAGAAATAAAATGTGTGTTTGGACAGATGACAGATGAAATATTAACTATTCAACAATCGAACACCAAACACCATCAGTGGATCCACAAAATTATGAAGTTTGCAGAAATTCAATAATATGCAGGGTGTTCCATTTGATGAGCGAGAGTTGTTGTGCTGTCCAGAAAAATCAGATGTTGAAAAAAGTTTCTGAACATGTTCAGTGTGTGGAATTTTCTCCACTCGTTCCTAAAAAATGAAATAGAAGTGATATATTGGTAGAAGTATGATTTTTTAGAATTGATAATTATTTTCAATTCCAACCATTTTTTATAGTGGCAGAAATAACTTCGAGCTGTATTGAATTTCGCAGTTTTATCTATATTTCTTTCACTTTCACGTTTCTGTTACGTTATTCACGTATCTACGCGAGTATCTACGTGTGTATGTCGGTGTGTATACTACATATCATCGACGCTACTGACAGTTCATTATTCAGCTACGTAAGCTTTATCATTATTCACCTAGGTCAAAAAAGTGTTACTTAACATTAGAGGAATTCCTTGAATATTGGTGATTTCTCAGGTTAGTAGTGGAAAATAATTTTCTCATTGCAACAGTGAAACAAAGATGAAAAACTGATAATGTGAATTATTCAATGGTGATGATTTCTGTATAATTAGTTGGTGGTGTTTTGGAGATTGTATTTTGCAGTTTGATCATTGATTCAGAATCAAACTAATATCACTACTTCTGAATCGATGTTTTCATACAATTCATTGTAAAATTATCGATTATAAAGATTTTTCTGTTATTTTTGTTTCGCTATCTCGTTATTTCGATTTTTCCTAGAATGAATAAAATGCTGTCATGAAGTTGGCTATACGTTAGAGTTTTGGTTGAAGGAATTAACCTGCACATTGTCTCTGTCTTGTTGAAGAATTATGCAGCGATCCACATTTTGGATAGAATCAAATTCTCCAGATTTCCAGCAGAAAAAAAGCTTTATATTTATAAGTGCATTAATGGGGTATATTTGTGTGTTCAGATTCGGGTATATTTGTGTTAAATAGTCTCCTTCTGTGGTCATAGCCAAATTGCCTTGCTGTCTGTAAACGCGTAGATTGTGGATCAATGGGCCAATGCTCATCGCGTCTGGGCCTCAGAATTCGGATTTGTGGAACACTCTCACACTTTTCGTTTCATGATCAGGGTTCGTCTTATATTCGTCTTTAAATTCCTCGCGACCGGTCGGTCAAGGACCTTCTATGTAACTTGTTACGAAGCTCTAGAACAGCATGGGCGGAGAATGTGATCCGGCCAAAAGGTGAATGCTTATGAATCAATTGTTTGGTTTCTTATTTCCCTATTTTGCCAATTACGACTATCATGGCGTTCTTTGTAACTTTGGAGCTGTTTCTGCATAGATATCATCTTGGTTTGTTCGTAAACTTTTGAGTCGACATACAGTGTAGAACATCCAAGTGGAATAAATTCGACAACAAATAGATGAGGGTGTGTTGGGAAAAACGCTTGGACACGTCGATTTGTATTTTTCAAAAAATAATAAAAAAATAATTAATTATATAGTGTGTGTCATGTGACAGTGGCCAATACCAACTTTCTTATTTCAAATGGAACACCCTGTATTTCATTCCATTTTTGAATTCTTACTGAAGAGCTGATTTCATCGATACACCACACTTGGGGTCTAGCGGAAATGATTACAGAGATATAGGGTGTGAAAATTTCTCAACGTAATGAATTTTTTGTGTCGAAACTATGCATTATTGGTCGAAACGACTCACATGTCTCTATCCTAATTCTCGATATACTATCTACTGACATCTCTTTGGGACAGAAACAGGATGATCAATTTTCTGAATTCTGCACCACCCTATATTTGTTTCAACCAAATGACAGTAGGTAGTAAATCAAAAGTTCAGACAGGGACATGTGAGCCGTTCTGACCAATAATGAATAGTTGCGACACAAAAAAATCCAATCTATATTTCTGTAATCATTTCCGCTAGACCCCAAGTGTGGTGTTTCGATGAAATCAGCTCTTCGATGAGAATTTGAAAATGGAATGACATATAGGGTATTCCATTTGAAATAAGAAAGTTGGTATTGGCCATTGTCACATGACACACTCTATATAATTTAATTTAAAAAAAAAATGCGTATTCATAAATACAAATCGACGTGTCCGAGCGTTTTGCCCAACACACCCTCATTCATTCGTTGTCGAATTCATTCCGTTTGGCTGTTCCACAGTGTATAAATACTTTTCTCTGAAATGTTCAATTCCAGGCTTCGGCTGCAGTGCGAACTAAAAACATTTTATTTTCGAACTTCACAGAAATAATCGAATGCACTCAAGATCAAAGTTAAGTTTGGTCACTGAATCATTGACCATTATGAAAATGATTCACATTTGGTGATCATAAGTTGCACGATCAAATAATAGTGAGTTAGATAGAAAGTGAACGAACTCATCCTTAACTACGCCCATGATACCATGTTCGATAAACTTTGACTACATTCGGTTAGAATCGGTTGCTTCCCAGCGCGCGAATTGTGAGCATGGTTAACTGTTTCAGTCGAGGTTTCAGTGCACGTTCATTTACATTTCTTTTGAATTTGATCGCTTATATTTCGAAAACGGATGAATGAATTGAACCACATGTTCACATTTTTCCAATCAGCAAAACAGCTCTCTTCATATACTGGGCATTTTGTCAAAATATGATATTTTCCGAAATAATTTTCAATTTCTGACACAAGCTTCTTTAGACATCATAGTCAATCGGCTCTCAATTCCTCATGCAAGATATCTGTTATAAGAATGAAGGGCACGGGGATATCGGAAACGGTAAGTGATACGGTGTCGATTAAATTAGAGAAAAGTAGCGCATTAATGTGCCTGAAAATATGCCATTTAGAAAGTTTTAATATTCCGAGTTGTTTCGTAGATATCCGAGAAGAACCGAGATTCGAGAATTTCGTCTTTAGTTTCTCCTAGCTTTATTTTCAAAAGAAATGTAAAACAAATAGCACTTCGTCATGGCCACTTTCTAAGGACTACACTATAACATAAGCAGAATTTTTCTGCGACGTTTCGTCTTTCAGAAAACATCATCAATTTTGTATTTTTATATGGGCCGAAACTAAAGTATACCCTGTATAAGTAATACCCTGTATGAGTAATCACTAAATTACATTTTGCGGAAGAAATGGTTCAGGAATCATATTGTGTGATAAGTTATTCACAATGGAAAATGGAGTCACAGTCACAAATCACTGTGGGATGCATTTTGTGTAGAAAAATACTACCAGATGACTTGTTATTTCATGGATAAGGTTCAATAGATATGAATGCTTCGTATCAGCTGGAACAAAAGTTTTCTTTCTGTTATGTTGGAAAAGTAGTCTATATTCTTTTATTTATTCGATGTTTAGTGAAATCTGATACAGAAAACATCAAATTGGTCTCACCCCACGGAATTCAAATAAGAAACGACCATGAAGTCAGTGACATTGAACTTGGGTGTTACATTGTCGACGTCTCGAAACTTTTTTGTTTCATCTTCAGGACTCTGAAGTATGAAAACAAGAACATACATGATAAATGAGATTCACAAATGTAGTTTTGATAAAACAGAATAAATTATGTCAAATAACAATCGTTAAAAATAGGTTTCGAGCACTTTACAGAAATCAACGTTGATTAGTACTTACATTCAGTTTGGATTTCTGAGATCAAAAAAAACACATACGGGTTCATGAGAGATGTTGACACACGAAGAATTGAACTAACTGAACTGTGGGTGAATCGTTTCTTTATAATGCAAGAAAAAAAGGAAAAAAGGGCCCATGGAAGGAATGAGAATTGGAATTGGATAATTGGATAATTTTTTCTATCAAATTGAAATATGAGGTGTGTCAATTTTCAATATTCGACCTCTTGTTGAAACATTTTGTTTCATGCTTTGTTATTTCATTCGAGCGTTTTTTTTTTTCAATATCGTCTGTTGTTCTACAATACTACCTGAATTGAAATCAAAACTATGGAGTGATGACTTACAATGTTTTGCAAGGTTAGTGGGATTTTTCATTGTTTTCAGTGGGTTGTGTATATTTTCACAATCCCTGGCATGTTCAGTCATCCTTCGTTTTAGATACCTACCTGTCTGCCCTATATATACCTTTTCATACTCAGCACATGGTATTTTATAGATGCTATCGGATTTGAGGTCTTTTGGTGTTGTTGTTTTGAGTTTCGTAAAAAAACTGTTTTCGATTGTGTTTTCACATTTGAAAATTATCATTTTTCAGAACCTTGCTGAATAGTTTTGTGGTGGTGTTCAACGGCGTTTTTTCTTCTGTGTATCTGCTCTGTCGGAATATACTAATTTTCCAATCCAAGACTTAGTGTAGCAGTTCTTGAGTAACCTTGTTTCAATTAGTCTTTGGTTTCAGGTTTTTCAAATTCTCATGTGCTAGATGTGTGGCTCTGTATTTAAGGTTGTTGATGGTGTTTATTTTTTGTGTCTTTGGTACAACAGCCAGTTATGATCGAGATAATTGTGTTGTTAGATTTCATCACCAAAACATCCAGAAAAACAATTCTATTATTTTTTTCTTCTTCTACTGTGAACTGGAGTCCGGGATGATTAATGTTGCATGTTGTTAATATTCTGTCTACGTTTTCTTTGTGTATGCAGAAAACTATATCATAGATGTATCGTTAGAAAATAATTATAGGAAAGTTAGCTTCACGAAGACATTTATTTTGTGAGTCACACATAACAATATCAGAGCATATTGGGATGAACAATTTCCTATTCCTAGACCGAGAATCTGTTTATAGAAGACAATTGTGTGTGGTTTTATTGAGTGCTATTATGAGACTTACTACTAGATCTATAGATATGTGAGTAAATAGAGATACCACTTCATATAATGTTGAACTTGTATCTCACGATTTGGTTCATATGTCAGGTTTGAACTGAAGTGAACATACGTTCAAGATCTACCTACATTTCTTGAAGAAAAAAAATCTCAATCGTAATCTCCAACGTCTCATGAGTAGGCAGTACATGACATTGAATAAGTTCGACAGAATTCGAAAGATTTTCAGAATTGAATTTTGAACAGAAATTTCAATCCTTTTTTATTTGTCCAAAAGTGTGTTAATTTCCATCCCCAATCGTACTCGAAATAAAATATTCTTCTCGAATAATCATCATTTTATTATTATTGCCATCATTGTCATTGCGATACACACCAATTATCGTTGTTCTGCGAGCCGTATCAGAGAAAGAGTTCTCTTTTTGATGGCTAGCGAGGCGGGCAATCGTTATATGAAAAGTATCCAGCACCGTGGAAATTCCAATTCCCGCGTCCTTATTAATCCAATCTCTTCTCTCGCTCCCCTCCAATCCCCGACCCGCTTCTCCATCATTAATTTGTATATAATTATGTCCCCATTGTGTCGGTGAAAATTGTCGTGACGTTGGAGAGCAGCGTCGCGTCGACTGAAGAATGCAGAAAAACTCGAAACAGCGGCCGTAAACAAACGGGGAATGAATAGGAGGAAATACACTTACACAATTGCAGAAAAATTCGAGCAGTGAAAAATAGGGGACCGGGAATATGCATTAGGATAATTGAATGTATTCGCGAGTGAATGCGACAGGGAATGGAGTGGGAAGGAGGGGGGGATCTATCAGATTGTCCGTCGAAATTCGTCGGGAACTACATGGAAGTGCAGATATACCTTTTATTCATGGAGAGGGAAAAAGTATAAAAACTCAACAAGAAAACATATCGTCGTTTGAGAAACAAACTAATCTACTCGCTATTTCTCGAATTCAATTAGAGGAGGTAAATATGAATGTTTGAAGGCACAGGTTTTGAAATTGTTATTGATTTGTAGTATAATTATTTTTTTTTCACATATATGCAGCTCCATATTGTCTACCTATGAAATACCAGAATGTTATTATGACAATTATTATGAACAACGAAACAACATTGACGTTGACTCGGTTCCCCAAAGATTTTTAGTTAAAATATCCGGATTTCATAGGCGTACACATTTATCTTCATGAAATCGTCATCGACAACTATCGAAGGGCTCCGGTCAGGTTCTCTCGCTTTTCACTACTTTATCTCGGATTGCGTGGTATATGTCGACGATGAGCGAAACTTTGAATAACTTTTGAATTAACTCTTTGGTATGATGATAATCCAAATATTTATGGTCCTAGGAAAAACATGCAGTGTACATAACTCGTTGGTATGCGGCTCGTTCTGCATATCAACTCGTGCGAAATAAGTCACTTTCTACACTTGTATAATATACTATTTCCTATGAGCGTGCGCAAAGTATTACTTTCCCGCGCACATTCTAGTGCGCAAAGTAACACTTTTCCGAATGAGTGCGGAACAGTAAAGCTACTCAAAAATCTCATTGGTAAGGAAAATTTATATGTATTTTAGTTCTTTAGACTATTTCATGCAATGTGAGAGTCAGTTGCTATTCTCTTATTTCCGAGAAGCCGTTGCTATTCTTTCTCTATATAGTGAATTCTCTTTCACCTTATGAATGTAATCATTGAATCTTGTATTTCAGCATAAAAAAAAGCTTGTACTTCTTGAGAATTGATGAATAATTACCTATGCTATTGAATGAATTGACTTGACCTGCAAACAATTCGTAAAATGTCAATAATTGTTATTTTGTTGTTTGAGTCGTTCGCCTAACTGTATTTGCGTGCGTTAAAGAACACTTCGCGCACTTGTCCGGAAAATATCTATTTCATAAAAAAAACAAGGATTTCATATAATATGAATGAATTATTCAGTTGAAACAAAGTAATACAAGCAAAATTTATAATTCATTTCAAACGATATTGAAAGAACCATCCCTTGAGAGTTTTTGATGATACATTTTCAAACTTGTAAGTCTACAACAGAAAAATGATTTGATGATGACATTATGTGGGCGAAATTGTCTTCGGGAAGATCCACAGTAGGTGCTCGAAATTCAGGTTCTGGTATACCCGTTAAAAATAATTTGGACACATTTTGCCTGAGGCTACCTTTCAGGAAAGACAAAGTTTGCATAATCCTCATTAAATTATACTTTGTCCTGAACAAAAATCAAGTTATTTTCGCGAGAACTCTGATAACATTGGAAAGAAAACAATCAAACAATAATGATATTTTTGTCCATGTATTCCTTCTCCCCACGTGATGTCGAATTCTTAAACTTCATTGGGCGAGACGGATGAAGGATTTCGTGATCCGAATATTTTTCATTAGATTGAATGGACTTGTATTATAAAAAGGCAAGAGTGTATCTAGAAAACCATGCGGAATAGACTCACATTGGAATCAACGTGCACGATCTTGGACATGAAACGATGTGGTCATAAAACCGTGATTTTCAAAAAACATGGATATAGTATAGTATGGTTCTCCGGCAACGATGAAAAACTCAAGATTTCTCTACGATATAGTCAGAATTTGCATGGTATCTGAGGTATTCAGAAAATTGTGGAAAGTACGAAATATTCAATTCTGAACCTATTCGTGGTAGAGGAAAAATGTTTATCAAGAATTGCCCAATTTATTAGTATTTTTTATTGCCCATAATCACTGACATCATCAGTGCATTTTCGCTTTATGTATGAGATAAAAATCTCAGGTCTGTAGATAGGGATAGCTCATTATCAAATGTTACACGAGTGAGCGAAATAGAATTTCATATACAGGTACTAATGAGTTGGGCGATTCTATAACGCACTTTTCTTTTAGGATAGTTCCGGAAATATCATTGATTTTGAAAGTTTCCATATTTTCTAGATAAACTCAAGAACGTCGACTAAGCAATTCGAATGATATTCATGAATGGAAACTTTTTCATAATTCCACTGATCTCGCGAAATCAAAAAGACACAAAATCTATCGAAAACAAATCATCGAATTAAACTAATGCATTATTTCAGGATCGAAAACAATACATCATGAGGAAATCATACATCATATTTCAAGAACAGCGTTTTTCTTAATACATATCTGATCATTCTTGTGATGAATACATTCGCATAAAAACATTATTTATTAACAACCAATCACAAAATTTACTACATAACAGTGATCAGCGCAACATTTCTAATAGAATAAGATCATCGTCAAACTGTAAACAACAATGAAACTGTAAACAATTATTGTGAACCCTCTTTAGCATGTTCTTTCAAATAAAGGTGATTTTGTAACGCACTTTTCTTCTCGGATAGTTTCGGAAATTATCGAAACAACTAATGCATTATTTGCAGTTTCGAAAACGATGATACATCATGAGGAAATCATACATCATATTTCAAAAATAGCGTTTTGTTGGAATGTTTTTATTAGGTGGGTATCATAAACTACTCAGTATGAAAAATTCATGCAATGCAAGGGGAATTGCATATTCACGTCTTAAGAAACTTTTCGTCTCAGTGAGTAGTTTTTTCGTGATGATTGTTAATCAGACGTTGCTGACGAGCTAGCCGAAACTTCGTTTTCAAAATTCTGTAGAACACCTAAGTGGTTATTTTATGTTCTATACCTGCTTGAAATATTTCAATATTTGAAACTCTAATAAATATGTCACATATATTTCGGATAATGCTGCACTTCTCTCAGAAAGTAGTTGCAGCTTCGTTATGTCGAATGGAACACTCAGTATATTATGTAATCTCTTGTGCTTCTATTACTTTCCCCCACAACTTCACCTTATATTACCTGATACATATCTGATCATTCTTGTGATGAATACATTCGCATAAAAACATTATTCATCAACAACCGATCACAAAATTTACTACATAACAGTGATCAGCTCAACATTTCTAATAGAATAAGATCATCGTCAAACTGTAAACAACAGTGAAACTGTGAGCAATTATTGTGAACCCTCTTCAGCATGTTCTTTCAAATAACGTGTACTTGTATTGAAAGGAGTAATTCACTTCATTGTATCTCCAGGTTGAATTTGTTCCTGTTACCGATTATGGGTGGTCAGAGTTTCCCGAGGAGTTTCCTTTATTCTGATGTTTAGTCCCTGGATCTTGTTGCTTATGATACAATTCAGCAAAATCGGGTGGTCATGCGAATCGTTAGTGCATCTGTCTATTTTTCAAAAGGAAAGTGGTTTCGGTAACAATGGATTCCTATACTCTGCGAAATCGTGACACCCTATATAAAGCTGTCGTGTCTCAGTCCGTGTACTATATTCTCTTCATCATTTCTCCATAAAGATGAATACGCAATCAGTATATAATAATTTTACAAATGCATATTCACCACAATAATTGCCAAATTCAGTATTCCGTTCAATTATTAATAGATGTAACATACGAGCAACATAATTGGTTGTGTTCATTTCAGATTAATGATTTTAATTTTCAAATTCTTCAAACTGTAATGTTGACATTAATAAACGAGTAATGAATCGAAATGAATTCAAGCATTTATGGAAGTAGCCCAAAACGTTCCTAAAAACATTGTCTCCAACTGCCATCTAACAGCAATCAACAAGCAGAACTAGTTTTTTTTATTACATCTCCCAATATGGGTTGGGATAAGGTATGTAACCAAGTAAATATCTTGGATAGATATTCATGAAAATTTGCATGTAAGTGCAATGGGACAAAATGTTGTTGATAATAAACTCTCGGTTTAACCGGAAATGCCATCAACTTCTTCAATTTGAATGGGTACCCTATGAATTTTCAGAAATTTTGAAAGAGCTTGGTATTTAGAATTCATACATACCGAGTTGAGTGTGAAAAAATTGTGAAAACGAGGAATATAGCACTTTAATCAACCTCCTTTGAGTTTTTTGCATTAGAGCAAAAACCTATTAAGATAAACATTGATGTTGTTTGTATGCATAGTGATAAATTAAAGTTAAATTTACAAATTGTACAATTTAGAATGGTTCAATTAAGTGAAAAAGAGCGTGTTGAAATTCAATGCTGATCGGTTAAGGTGATTGTAAAATTCATTCCCATCAGTTAGAATTATATATTATCAACAAAAAAATGTACATCAGATGCATTTCATTCCATTGCACTTACCTGTAAATTCTCATAAATATCGTTCTTTTCGTATAAAAAATATTTACTTGGTTCCACATTTTAACCCAACCCTGTTCACAAGGTTACTGCAATAATTCCATACTTCAGATTCACAATTTACAAACATTAATACGACTTTGCAGTGTCAATCTATGATCTGAATCATTTCTCGATTTCCTTCTTTCCAAACTTGAGACTATAGTGTTGATCATGTATTCTAGTTGAGAGGTTAAAAAATGTACAACAGATTTTCCGGAAACTAACCTAACCCTTGAAGTTTACTTTTTGGAGAAAAACAGAAAAATTCAAATATCTCAAGAACTATTAACTTTTGCATGATGCATATTAGGGTTGAATTCACTCCTTACCACCCCTCCTATCACAACTCCATAGGAATGTATCGAATTATATATATTATTTTTCTATAATTTTACAAGGAATGTATGTAAATCTTATTCAGTATTCCATTATTTGATGAAAAAATAAATGTAACATCTATATGCCGAATAACTTTTACATTGCGCATTTACAATGCGTGGAACTTCTCAAACTTAAGAACGTCAATCGCGTTAATTAGGTATGGATATTATGAATTATCTATACTCGAATCCGAATAGTCTCAATCTGGGTTGCATCAATAATACTCCTCCTCTCAATTCCTCCATCACAGTCTTATCCACTCTCTTCCACGCATTTGCTCCGAGTTGATAATCATACTTGAACACCCGTTCCTTCATCCTGGTCGTGAAATACTTGGCCACATCAGGCTGGGCGTCGAAAAACGTACCCAAAGCCTCTCTAGAGATGACATAAATTTCGGAAGTTTCGACTGCCACCCATTTCAGTATGGTGATGTTGCTTTTATAAATCAGCCACGATGTTATGCCGAAGAACTCACCGTCCTTCAGGTGCATGATTTCTTCTCCTGCTGAATTGTAACCAGCTAGGGTGCCAGAAGCGACGAAGTACACGTGTTCGATGATGCTCTCGCTATCGATGATGACATCGCCTGTCAAGTATATTCGGTGGTCCATACGAGCTACAAGAGGACCTATCACGTGACTCGGCAGGATCCTGAGTGCCTCGTGACCCTTGATGAGCCTTCTAGCGCCGAAGAGGAACATGTCAGCCTTCAAGGTTTCCGACATACTGCCCAAAATACTTCTCTCGTTGAAATACTCTCCATCGAATTTGCTACGGAAATGAAGGATCACTTTTTGTTCCAGCGATGGCGTGAGCTCTTTCAACCGGATGTAGCTCAGCAGCTGGTGCATCTTGAGTTCATACAGGCTAGAAGACATGTTCGTGTATCCAAAAAACTCGAGTATTTTGGCTAGGAGAATGAGCGTGCATATTCTACCGACTAGGAGGATGATGAATAAATAGAAGTTAGCTACGGGGTGTTGATCGTCTGACGTCCTATCAGTCGGATAAAAGAAAGCTCCCAGGAAATGATGAACCACTATGCTGAATGCTCCTACGTACCAGTCGTACATATTTATTTCGCTCATGGGCGTCGATTTATAAACGTCGATCATGGTTACCATTGAGGGATTCGTGAGTACTAGGCAAGTCAAGAGGTGTAAGATACCTATCACCAAGAACATGTGATAAATCACGAAGAATGTCCTCTTCAATGCCATGAAATTTAACAGATGATCCAGTACTAGCAGAAAACTTTTGAACCTCACGAGGTAGGAAATGAATATGATCGTATATAAAGTGACTATCACACTCACCTCAGTTACATGAAACACTATTAGATAGAAGACCATTATCGAAACATCAAATATGAAATACGTTAGTAAGTAGTGAATAAAAATTCGCTTCGGTTCGATGTAGACAGTCTTGGTTTGAGTCTTCTTGTAGCCTCTGAGGAAAAAGGATATCATCAGCATGAACCACATTAGGTCCACCACCGTATCCAGTTGGGTTTTGAAGTTCCTTATATGGACAGCCAACAAACACATCTTCATTATCATGACTACGAGGAACGCTACTTCTAAAATGATTTCCATCTTGCTGAAAGGGTGAACTATATAGGAGTAGGGACCTGCAATGTGTCTTTTCATTTCGTTCCTCATGGTCGAATTGTTCCGGAAGAAATCCTTGCTTTCTGCATAAGTTACATCCATCACGATGAGTTGCTTCATGGATCTGGCACATTTTTGCCACCAGCTAGCATTGGGTTGTAGGGGTGGTAATCCTATAGTTCTGTACAGTTCTTTGATGTGGCAGATGTGTCTCATGCGACTATCGAATCTGGGCATTGTTGGCTTCTGAGATTAGGTTGGTTTTTGAATTATTGTCTGGTTCAACGATAATTGACGTGGGTGGTGACATTAATCAATATGACATATTCAAGGCATTCATCTTTGATTTTCATGTTTGTCTAACTAATGACGGGCTAGATATTATTATCTTATATTTACAACAAATTGAGTCAAGGTTGAGCCTTTTGATAGGACACAGACACCTCAGAAGCAGTTATAACAATTACTGAAGTATTCAATATCTTCGAACCCCAGCTTGCCGAAGCGAAACTATTCTAGATAGCGCCTATCTCATTATGGGGATTTACCTAGTGAAGTGAAAGAAAATACAGAATCAATCATCGGCTGTCATTATGGAATCCAAGAGCTGGATGAAATCTGGTATAGAAAAAAAAACAAGATGAAACGCAACCATTCTGTTGAACGAGCCAATCAATCCACCTCTTTTCATTCTGATATTCCTAATACACGTATCTGTGGTCAATAGAAACAAAACTAGAATGTGAATATCATTGGTCGCGTATTTATCATATACTCAGAACTTGATGAAAATGCTTGTATATACTCGTTCGAGGTAAGAACAAAATGTCTTGTTTCAATAATGTACCTTTTATGTTAGTTATGATCCTTAACAAATTTCCCACAAAGACGGCATAATCCAGTTTCTGACGAATAATTGGATTTTAAAATGTCTTTCCATTGTATTTTTATCCTAATTGGCTATACACTCAACTGTTTTTTCATTATTAACGATATGAAAATGAATCTGAAAAATTCATTTTGCGGGAAAACCACTTAACATTCGTTCTTTGTCTCATTCCTTTCAGACCACAATACTAGAAGGAGAATGTGAAATCAAATTTCTCTCACATTGGCGCATCAAATTCATATTGTACCTATTTTTGTTACTACTGCAGGAGTATTTATTATTCATTTATAATCCATGCATGCCCTCCACTCATTCCTAGTTCGTCGGATTCAAAGCTTCTCTGCTCTAAGTTTTCACTTATTTTTTTGGGTTGTTTCCGTACATTGTGGCTGAAATGTTTGCGCCTCATTTAAGCCGTGAGAGATACACGGTTCAATCATGTTGCGTAAATGGGGCCGAAGAAAATGCTTTTCAATTTTTTTGGATATCCTCAATACTTTATTAGATACAGGGTGGCCAATTATTTCAATATCTCCGTTGCTTGTGAATTCAGAAGAAAATTTCAATTAACGAAAATGAAGAGCCACCTGGAAGGCTAAATTCAAGAATATTTTTGAACTGAAAGAGTGGAGGAAAAATGCAAGAAAAACCAAAAAAAAATTTCAATGGTACACTCTGTATTTCTTTGCACAATTGATTAATTCTCCTAACCGTTACAGTATGATGAGCAATATTTTTGAAACGGAAAAGCAGATCGCGCAATAGCTGATCCCCCTGTATGTATCTGGGGTTGATTCGACAAAAAACATAGGTAAATTCATTTTCTGGCTTCTGTGTGGGATTTTCTCGTTTCTAAAGAATAGAATAGAAGATATCGAAAATTATTTCAATATATTTGTAGAAAGGACAGCTGCGCTTGAAATCAGATACCTTCAAGAGAAATTCTCTGTTTGACAATGACACCATGATTTTTTTGAAGAAAATAGAAATACAAATATATTTCGAATAACATCTACTGAGATAAGTAGAGATTTTATTTTACCAAAAATATATTTGTATTTCCCCTGACAAATAGAGAATTTCTCTTCAAGGTATCTGAAGGTTTGATTTCAGCGCAGTGACATTTTGAGGCAGATCACAACCCTGTCCTCACTACAAATATATTGGAATAATGTTCAATAACTCCTTCTTCATTTTCTGAAAACAAGGAGAGAAAATCCCTCACAGAAGCTGGAGAATGAATATACCACCTCCTCGAATAACTTACAGACAATATTTAACAAAGCTAAAATTCTGGAAATGTTGTTCTGATTGGCTGTATTCGGTGTTTCGATGGAAAACTAACGACTTCCATTGGATTGTGGTTCGTGCAGAATTTCTATTGTATTCAATCAGTGACGAATATGTTTACACAATAAAAAAATTATTGAATACTTGAATCTTCACCCGAACTCCATGTGAGACTCAGCTTCTGGGCAATCCTGAAGATGTCTGGTAATTAGCAAACAATTGAACATGGACAACTATTTTCGAAGGGAAAAATATTGTGATTATCTATTCTTACACCCCGAAAAATCTTTGTATCCATTTTCCCTGTATGAGTTAGAACCACTCGCCTTATGGTATAAAATGATAATGATCAATTAACCGTGCATCGGAGATGTTATTTTCAATATACTAATCAACGTAGATAATCCCCTAGCATATCGGAAGGTATGAACGTGGGTATTATATTCTACTCCCGACGGTGAAGGTCTAAGATGAAATCAATCTGCTCATTATATTTTCCACGTGAAATTTCCAGAACAAAACTATGCAACGTTATTAATATATCGAATAGAATTTTCCGAGCACATCCATCATAGCCATTGTTCGAATATACGCTATAAGTTGCTGCATCAGGAAAATCTTCCGTTGAAAACACTGTACTAAATCCCTCAAGTCGTCCTCGACGATATTTTCCGTTCTTGACGCATATTTCAGGCTCGCAGCGTAGCTGAATATTGGAGTTCAGAGTATTACGGATCAAGACATACGCCGATATCTGTGTACGAGGGCATAAATCTTTCCATTCCGTTTTTCTGCTTTGAAGATAACGATGTGTTGTTCAGAAGTCGTCATACTGGAAATAATATCCATTTTCCTATGACCGACCATCTAAACATAGACAGCATAAACTATACTGTTTTGTTTGTTTGTTGTTATAGAAAGTAGCTCATATCACCATTGCAGCGTGAAAGTGGATCAAACACGTATAGAAAATTTTCGAAAGTGCAATATCCCTATTCCAGTGTGAATTCCAAAACTTTGATCACTAAGAAAATTTTCGAACTGGACATCCAACGTTGAAATCATAATTCTATTTCCAAACTTCGATTATGTATGACCATGGAACATTGGACATATTTATATTCACAGTACATTTTGTGCCAGTTGACAGTTTTCATATAGGGTGGAGAAATGGTGTTTTAGTATGACATCAGAGAAAGTGCCTGCAAAATTTCATGGCATTCAGAGTGAATTTAGGGAATTTTTTTCAGAGTAAAATCCCAATGGTAGGCCACTGAGTAGCGAAGCACTTTTCGTTTCAAAACACATACTGTTGGATTCTAATTCTAGTGACCTCCCAGTGTTGCCAGTTGCGTCATGAGCAACAGAGTATAGGGACAAAGCATTAAAATAAATGGACCACGCAATCTAAACACGAACAATTATTTCTTTCAATACCCTAAGATTATCCTCGTTCGATATCTACTCATATTTTCTTATGTGAAAACGTTTTGTTGCTCGAGGCAATGAAATGCGATGACCTCCATTTCCGTTTGTCATGTCAGGCCGATGGTCATATTTGACAATTGGCATCATTTCCTTGGTCAGTTGTTATTAATATGCAAATTTCTGTCTACGTGATGGTCATGAAAATTTGACGTTTTTGTGAATACGATAAAAAAGTTCGCCGAAAAAATGAAAACAGTTCATCATCAACAACATTCAAAAAACATCATTCCTACAACTTCTGATCCTTCCAATATTCAGGATAGTTTTTTACTCGTGAATACACTAGAAAAATTGGCCAACCTATTTTACCTATCACGATTATTTGGATTGGATATAGATTTCCGTTTCTGCAGTTATGAAATCGTAACTCACAGCTAAGAATTGGCTGTGTTTGGAATTAATTTCAATGTAAGTTAGCCGTTCATACGTATCCCAACATCACGTATCAGCAGTCGCCGAGGTCTCCGCGAGGTCAATCTTCTCATCATGGGCCTGCATTGCCTGATAATAATTGGTATTCTTCATTTCTTCCTCATTATTATTGCTTTTCAGTTTAACTTGGTTCAACTTCATCCAGTGGAAACAACACTATGAATAAATTTCTGAATTCTTAGGTGAATCAACTGTACATAAAGATGATACCATTTTTGTATGACCAAAAATGTTGTCATGTGAATGACATTTATTGCAATACCTCTACTTTGATCGATGGAAAACATTGTATCGAACGAATAAAAGATTCAGAGAATTTTTTTTTTATTTTAATGCTCTCGAATATCCCTACTCCGACCAAATTCAATATCAGTATATAAGTAGTTTAGTGGCACACTCTGAGGAAATGATGTAATTGAATTCTAATAACCTCTAAAAGGGGGACCGTTCTTTCTGCATCGACGTATGCCGTTCGGAATATGAAATATGATTGATTTCGCACCTATCTCTCACCCTTTATGCCAGGCGTATTTCCATATTTTTGAGCGCACAGAGGCTTAGTGTGTAAGGGCGTTGAATAAATTACATCTTGAACACGAGAGGGGTTCTTTTGTTGTGAATAGCTTATATCAGAAAAGCGAGATGGATTTCCATTGACTGATATTCGGATTTGTTAACAGGAAATCCGGGAGTAAATTCTCGAAAAATATTGTTTTCATTCAGTGCCTCTTCTCATATCAATATCATATTTTGACTTGCCCAGATTGATTGGCGAAGCATCCAACAAAGTACGAGTTTGAAAGATAATATTACAATGGAAAGAATTGAATTCTTTTTAGTTTTTACTGAACAACTGAAATACCATTTAATTGTGTCAAAATCTCCATGAGATCATCTACTGACCATCAAATTTCAGTTCGGTACAAATCACTAAATGTGGTTGTTCCTGGCCATGAAAATGCAGGTGAATCCAACAATAAATATGGTGAACACTGTTCTGAATTAAATTTTATAATTGACTACTCAGAATGTGTAGATAGGGTCGAGGATAGGGTGTTGTGATATTGTATATTATTAATCCTAAATATGGCAAGCTTTCTATATTGTTACCATCTGACTCTCACTGATACTTAGGTTCAGTGACTGAGTATGGTTCATCTCTAGAATATTCAAGAGGTATTCTGTTCTGTTCTTGAAATAAACTTGTGGAGATGACTTACAATTCAACTGTTCTCTTCTCCACTTCGTAATATTATGAACTTCTACCAGAGAATATAAAATGAATTTTAATGATCTTAATGCTGCACCAGCCTTTATAGCCCACTTCCAAAGAATCACTCTCACAATTTGTCACACATTGATTACAATTTATTACAACTCACTTGAATTTTATTACAGTATTATAGTACAGTAGTTTCGCGGATATGAGGTGGAAGGCTAATAGGCTGAAGCTGCACCACACCATCTATATTTTTGAAAATACCCAAACAAAATTCTGCATTTTTGCCTCAATGAATGATACTTGTTTGTTAAAAATGTACTTCTCTTGATATTGTGATACTGTAAAAAGGTGCATTTTTCATTGATGAAGTGTGAATAAGTAGAAATAGTCAGTAAGATCAATTTGATTTACCCCCTATGAATTATAGCATAAGCATAGCTGTGAGACATTTGCTGTAAAGAGTCAATCGATAAACAAATATAACATTCAGCAGTATTTCTATAGGCAAAACAAGAGTGCAGATATCGTTGTTTATATACCAACTGTGATGTGGTTCTCACAAATTACGAAACAATCAAACAACAATTCAATTGTCCCTGTGTACTTTCTGAATTTTACCTGAATGTTCCAGTTAGACACACTAGAAATTCCAAAGTTTTCCACACAAACTTATGCACCACTAATTATGTACAAAATTCACCGGTGAAAAGGTTGGGGAAGTATGGAAATGAATAAAGTGGTCAGATTGACTTGTTCGGTTCCTCATTTGCGTCTTTGAAGCAAAAATTGAAAAAGTTATCTCCAACGAAAGCTCAGTGTTCTCCTCGTTGACTTTAATGTATCTGTTATCCGTACTTTTATTAATTTCAACATGTTTGTCTATGTAACTTTTATCATGGATAACTTTGGTTGTAGTTTAGCTATAAGTAGATTTAGTTATTCAATATATTTGTTTTTTTCTGATCATGTCAAAATTGGGTTTACCCGTTGATTATTAATGAATAAATGAATAAATGAACATATGTTCACCCATTTATCATTATTATTACCAGTATCATTATTATTTTTATTACCATTATATTATTATGTATTATTTGTATTCAAGCATTATTCTGTAGAACGAAAGTGATTTTCTAATTACTCATTTCATTTTCATCTTTTTACCTACCGGTAATGCTTTTTGGAAGTCGAAAAATTTTCATCACAAAAACGAAGTGAAATTCATCTAAAAAAGTACTAGTTCAATTTTGTGAAAACAACTAATATCGTGAAAGTACAGTATTCGTACTGGAATCCACAGTACTGGTCGAGGTATTGGTACTGGAATGTAACAGAACTGATGGCGAAATTCAGGTAAATAACGTTATTATCTTGATCTATTGATTTCATACGACATTTGACAAACTTTATAGTTGTCATTTATAATAGGAGACAAAATTGAAAAACTCATCATTTGAAGTTGAATTTTGGTAAATTTAAAAGGTGTATCAAATGAGGATCACAAATTTCTATTTTTTTCTCGTATTCGATGTACAATAATCGAACCTATTTTTTCTCAAGGTCGAATTCGGCTTGAGAATGATACCAAAATTGATATCATTCATTTGATATCGTCAAATGGAAATGGTATCCAACATTAGAGATTGTCATACAATAATCGTGCATTTTCATTCAGTTCAGTCTTGTTCATTACAAACTTTTTGTTGACTTATAAAGTGTGAAACAATCTCCACAAGATTCAACTGAAGGTGTAATAAGGAAAATTCAATGAGGAACGAAATATGTTCTTCTTAAAACGTTGTCACACTTCGGTAAAAAAATGAGACTCCTAGGACTGAATCAGGAACATAAGTTACTCGAAATGTTCCCAGGAACCGTGTATCCCATTCAATATCATGAAAAAACACCCCTATGAGATAACGTTCGTCCGACATAGCATACGAGTTCAGCCACTACTTCAGATCTCATTTTTCAAGCTAGCAACAGCCTGTTGGAAATCCCATATATCGTGTGTATGTATACCACCTATGAGGATCTCACTGCGCCACGTGATGTCTTTGGACAACCAATTCTGCATTAAAAAACCATTACTTTTCAAGATTCTCATCGCTCGAAAGACTGATGATACGGCAGTGAGGAGGCACATACATCAATCTGAGGATATAATATTGAGTCCTTCCTCCTTGAATTCCAGAAATGTTTCAAATGGATTTCATTCAAAACCTTCAATGTATGGTCCCCCGATATATTTCCTATTCGAGACAGACACAAAGACTGGTGACAGATATCCTATATAAACGTGACCAACGGTATTATGTTACTATGCATTTGTTATAAAACGAACGATATTTTGGTAGATGCATTTCTTATTAAAATACACATGAAAAGCGATGAGAATGAGTGTGACAGTATGTCATGATACGATATTTTCTACGGCCACTAGTGTAAGTTTGTTAAACACGTATCTCAGTGTTATTTATGTAAAATAAGCGAACGTACAGATTTCAAAGATATGTTTTTTGTGTTTCTTGGATGATCGTTCACCTCATCAGAAATATATCGATAATAGCTACTTATAGCTACTACTAGCCTTATGGTGGAATAAACATCAAGTGTCACGACACGAGGGTATTACTCTGTTCAAAAACATATTGGTTCACTCTGAGCAAGTTCCTGAACGATTGTGATTTTATACTCCATATTGACAGAGTACGTTTATGAACGCTTCAGAATAAGTAAGGTCACTCAGAGTAAGTTTCCGAACTCAGCCATAATGGACGTGCTTTCCTCTTGTATCAATACTCGGGAGGTTGACACCAGACGTGAGTAAATCTCTCCGATTTATGACTCTCGTTACGTAATATACCTAACATTACAATAACCTTTCGATGTATTTCTTGTTGGCATTGAACAAATGATGAAACATCACCGAAAACTCCTTTTCACTTGGGAAAATCTTATTAATAACCAAAATACACCATATAGTGGAAATATTGGGTCTTCACTCTTCGTAATCTTCATAAATGATATTTCCGAAAATATTATCTCTCGGAAACTCTCATTTGCTGACGATATGAAAACTAACAGGGAAATGAAGAATGAAACTAATTACATTGCATTGCAGGAAGATTTGCAACTGGTCCTCTCGGAATAGACTTTATCTGAATACGAACGAATGTTGAGTGATGACATTCACTCGTGAAACCGCTCCACATATATATGATAATGAGCTGTACGGAAATACTTCATTGCGCATTGACAAATCGAAGGACTTGGGATTTTCATTTGATGAAAAAACTCACGTTTACCAATCATATATTGAACATGTCATTTCCAGTGCAATGCAAAACCTAGGTTTTCTCATACGTAGCTGTAAAGACTTCAAGTCGTTTGATTCTCTGAAAAGTATTTACTCAACTTTAGTGAGGAGTAAACTGTAATATTGCTGTGTTTTCTGGAAGCCTGCTCATATAAAGCATATTAATGCTATTGAATGTAACCCGAAGAAATTTCTGGAATTTGCTCTCTTCATAAAGCACGGGAACTATCCTGGAAGAGGCTATAGCTATGATTTACTTCTAGAAGAATTCAATTCCATTCCACTCCGAGTTCGTGTTCGTGATTTGTGTTTTATACAGGGTGGCCCAATGAAAACAAAAAAAGGTATGCATTTCACTGAGAGATCAAGGAACTGCATTAAAATAAATGATTTTTCATGTAATGTTGGATAAAACAGGATTGAAAAAAAAACAAAGAAGACACTTATTAGATGAACATCGTTCTAACTATAAAATGAGAAATAACGAAAACGAAATTCAAACGACAATAGCACTGACATTGCAGACAGATAACAAGTTGCTAAGGCTATGAGTTTCATACGAGAATAAACAAAACGGTTTTCGTATTTTTTTTTTATTTCATATCAGTGAGAAGGAACGAATCAATGGTAGTGTAGCAAATTTGTGGATCAAAACAATTTTCTTTTTTTGATGTTAATTTTTGTAATACATCTGAAAACACTTAATATTTCCGAAATATATCTATGTCTAAAATTTTCTGAAGAATCCAAAGAACTACTAATATACAGGGGGTTGTATTTAAGATAAGAAAGTTGGTATCGGCCACTGTCACATGACACACTCTATAAAATTATTTTTGCGCATCTAAAAATCCAAATCGACGTGTCCAAGCGTTTTTCCCAACACGCACTCATGTATTCGTTATCGAATTCATCCCATTTGGCTGTTCCACACTGTATATTCTTTGTTCACCTTGTCTGTATTACTCACACCTCTAAATGTGCTCTTAAGCCTGCTGGATGTAATGATATTAAATAAATAAATTAATTACTGGGGCAAAACAAGGGATTATGTCATTGAAGAAAACAGTAGACCTCTTGACTTTCTATACAGGGCACAAATAAAAATTGTAACAGAGTTTATAACAGATTGAATGTATGCCACTATTGAGTCATGCCAGCACACCAACAAATGGGACTGTCCACCTAATAGAAGAGCACTCATACAAGGGACCAAAGCACTGTAGATGGTACTGTGAAAATGACAATCAATCAACAGATATATACCATACAGCCAGACGTGGGCCTAAACGAGTTCACAAGAGGGTTGTCCTTTTAGTATCTCACAGTATCACTAGGATTTTAGATCATAATAATTATCATCAGTTTCCATAAGGGATCGAACAAAACAAAATATTGTGGTGCCTAAAAAATTATACTTCAGACATTCGGTAACGCTCTTCATAAAGACTGCCCCAAAGGCTGCTCTTTACAGACCTTTCACGTGAACTACTATCTCTTCGTCTAGTGTCTAGTTCAACCCCGAAGGCTCATGAACCGATCAAGTATCTCTCTGGACCCAACCACTGAATTATCCAAAAATACTCCAGAATAGTAGGGTTATGACATATCATAACTTAATTGTTCCATACTTTCATAGATGGAGATGTTTCGAATATTCACCATTCAAATCAGAATTGGATGAGAAATCAGTCAAGAGCAAAAATAGAATGTTTCTCTAGGAAAAAAAAACTCATATAGTGATAATTAAAGTTCGCTAGAATGAAAATGCTTTTGCTACCGAATTCAATGAACTTCTCAATTGAAGGGAATAACAAATTTATACTTCTGAACACGCTATATGGGAGCACAACTGATTTGCCATCATTCATTCATTTGGGATTCCGTAACCCGAGAACATTTCGCACGTTTCTCTTCACCTCCGTTTCCTCGCATCCCATGTCGTACAAAGAACCCTTCTCGAAAATGAAAATATGATTTTTCGAACGGGCACGTACTCAATAAACAGTACAAACACTTTTATGTGCATTCTGTTGATGGATTTAACTAGAGAATTCCTCGATCCGAATGGAATTTCCTTCGCGCCGGGAAAGCGTCGCGTCTCGTATTTATTTGGAATGCATGTAGTTCTTGCGAGTTTATTTCGTTTTTCTAACCAGAACGGTGGATTACGGAATTGGCGCCCACCGTGGGGCTCCAAAAAGAATGTACTGCTTGATTACTTTAAATGATTGCATGAAGTTCTTTTTGAAACAGGGTGTTCTGGTTTTGATACGACAGCTTCTTCTAGTAATTCCCACCTATTAATGTCTAGATGAAATACTACGTGACGCTAAACTAGTTGAATAAGAAAACATTCAACTTCTAAACACTTCACATGCATATAACTTTCCGAAAGCGAGAATAATCAAACTCACTCTATTTTATGATAGCCAATTTTTCATCAGAAAAAGATATTCATTTTCAAAATTTTTTAATGTTCTATGTACTTACTCAGATATATTTCAAGACACAACGTGAAATTTTCATACTGGTATACCTTGCGAGTTAAACATATTTCAACAGACTTCAAATTGAACTGGAAACAAAACGAGGAATACCTAATGATTATTAGGCCTTTGCTCAGCACTTCGAAGTGCGTGTGGTTCTTACAGGTGTGGCAGTCAACAGCAAAAGTAAATATATCGATAGCACACCTCATGCAATACATGTCCGGTGGTACGTATTTGGACTGTTTACAACGAAAAGTCAATGTTGATGGCAAGTATAATCTATACTCTCCAGTTCACCGCTCCCTTCCTCAGTGTTTTGATCACATATTCTGAACTTACTTTCGAATAATTACCAATCCAACAATACATAACAAACTCACATTCAATGCATAGTAATATGAAAGAGATTACATTGAAGAAGGAGAAGACTTCATTCATTCCAAGAAGAATACATGATTTTTATGCTTAGGAAAGAAAGTCATGAAAGATACAAACTACAAAACTAAAAAAAACAATGAGGTTGAAAATGTGCCTGATCATCAGGTACCAACCTATGTATAATATATTATATTGAAGTGATATGAGAAAAAAAAAATTGTAGCCAATTGTTAACATTTCACATTCTACTACATACAGGGTTGGGATGAAGTATGGAACCAAGTAAATATCTTTTAAACGAGAAGAACGATATTTATGGTAGGTAACAAAATGCATTTGATGTACATTTTTTGTTAATAATATACTTCCGGTTTAACCAGATATGTAACTTGCTATCTTGTACAGTACGCCAATGAATGGAGCTTCCTTTTTTTTTCACTGATTTTATATACCCTGCCCAGGATGAGGTTTCATTTACAATAAGGCCTGGATATTTCGCTTCCTGTTCATGAAAGAGATTGTCGTTTCCAAATGCCACAGCAGAGGTGCAAGACGAAGACAGGTCGATGCTTTAAATGAGGATCTGACAAGAATTCTGAAATGGGATCTGAAAATCTAGTACAGTTCAATGCAACAAAAACTCAAGTTGAATGCTCACCAAGAAGGCAGATCACACAATGCCCAATTCGATGATGTCGGGTACCACTGTCCCTATGAGGTCATCAAAATTCAAGCTGGGTGTGACCACCAACAGCGTTCTCTCATGGGACGATAATGTGATGTCCATTGCGGAAACTGCTTCACACAAACTTGGTTTTCTATTCTGTGCGAAGAGGTACTCCACATCCCAGCAACTGATCTACAAAGCACAAATTCGATCTGACCTGGAGCACATGTTTGGAGCTCAGCCCCCCAAACATACGCTAAAGCTCTTAGATTCAATTCAGAAGAAAGCTATTTGCCTAGTCATTGATACAACACTCACCAAGGCGTTGACCTCTCTTGAACATAGTAGAACGGTCGGCGATATCTGCCTTTTTTATAGATACTTCCACGGTCGGTGCTCAACGGAAATATGAACTATTATGCCACCACGTGCGATTCCTAGTTAACTAACCAGACGAGCCCAGGCTGGTCACCTCTACACTGTCAGGCTCGAGACCTGTCAAACATCGCTATACCAAACATCATTCATCAATAGAACGGCAAAGTTGTGGAATTCTTTGCCTAATGCTTACAACCTCCAAACTTCCGAGAAAAACACCACCCTTCCACACCTTCCAACACCTTCCTTCTCTCCCAAAATTCCACCGCTGGCTGACACGATGTTCCTCGAACATTTCCCTTTCGTGGTGTCAACACATGAAAAAAAATACAGTCATTCTAATTCATTATTGTATTGTGTATGAACATATATGACGATTTCTCAACATTTGGTGCCAACTCAAGTGGTACCAACCAGTGAGTCATTTTGAGTGTGTTGCTGTATGCTGATAACCGGTTCACCAAAATAGACTAATGTTATTATCATCAGCATACAGCTTTATATATCCTTGTAGCGATAACTCAGCCATAAATATACATAAATTAAAAATAAATGGATCCCTGCGGAACTCCATTCACATCGAATTTCAATTTCTTGCAGCTTTTTTGTAACAGTACATATCCATGCGAAGTATGAAGTTTGATGATTGAACAATAGCATATGAGATTTTTGCACAACATGCATAGGTGGAAATACGTAGATTTGATAGACTTCCCGACTACTGGTTTCAGTTTTGACGAAACCTCTACTTTTCTTCCAAGATAGAATTGCGTTATACAATTTACATTATGCAACTAACCATACATTGTGCAGGATAGGAGATCAACAGCATATTAGTTTGTACAACTCTTGTTCTACAAACTACTATCTGCTATTTTCAAACAATAAACATGAAATATAACTAGTGAAGTCATATAGAAGGCTATGACACACCTGAATGAAGCAGTAAGAAGCAGAATAACTTTTTTACAACAAAAATGTCACGGTATAGGTAAATCTGCATCGTGGTCGTAGACCATGAGTTATTTCTCTCATAAAATTACCAAATCAATGAGTGGCAAGAAGATTGAATGATGCACGTTGTTTACTATTATCATTACGAACATTTCTAATACAAATCAGAAACTTATATCCTAGTATCAGTGGAATCTCGTGTGTAATAATCGAGCAAAGCTACATTCTCAAAACACAATGGAATTTATCTCGAATGTTTCCAATAATCGCAACAGTTGCCGCTTTGTTTCGCTGCGAAAGGAAGTGAGAGTTTTGCTCTGGAAGGGTGTATTTGTCGGAAAGATGGACAGAAAAGTGCGTGCTCAAGTCGGCAAAAGCGTTAATTTGACCGAAAATGCGTCGTTTAATAATCGAGTTGTTTGATTTTCGCTTCGTCGCTTCCTTCGGTCGCTTCTTTCTGGTTACGAGGGTACGATTCTTTCGTTTGTGATCGTTCGTTACATTGGCGTATTTGCAGGGGCGTCATGCACAACTTCTTTTTCCCTATCAAGTCAACTCTCTGAGAACTCTACCAGAATTTCAGATTCCCATTCCAGTATTGCACTTCCAGCTTCATTGGATGTTATTGGGGCAGGTAAAAAATGTAATATCATCCGCAAAGCTATGAAGTCGGCAGGAGGTCACATCCAACAGATCGTTGATATAGAGCAAAATCAAGATGGTGCCAAGACAGATCCTAGTGGAACACTATAGCAAACATTGTCGTTGTACCAGACCAGACTCCAATCCATCTGCAAGGAAACTCGATGAGATGAGATATCGACATAATTGGGTCGGTAATTCATATGACGAAAGATTTGCTAGAAGGCATCAATACCAAACTTGGTCAAATATTTTGACAAAGAAATCTCACACCGGTATATTATAGAATAATCTCGACATGATATGAAGTTGAATGTATCATGTCATTTCACCTACAGAAGTCAAAATATTTCCAGTGTAATTTGATGCTTCTTCCCCCAAAGAGGAGGAAAAAAAATCCGGGAATTTGTTTAGTTGTTAGAAACTTTGGAGTGTGAAATTTTCCTCAAAATCTCTCCAGTAGAGGATCTGCCAATTCAAATCACATTTTTTCCAAGGCATCTCTAGAAAAATAATGCGAGTATTAACCCAGTCGGTTGAATCCGAATAAAACCAATCTACGCCAATTTTCAATTGATGTTTGTATTATTGTACACCTTATGAAGACCTCTTAACAATCCTTTTTGGAGATGTCACGTTATAACTTTATTTGACCTCATCCACCCCTCAGAACACAATCCTAGATTCGCGACTTCTGATTTTCCAGTCGATTCGACTCGTTACACTCAGATCGCGGTTTCATGATTGGAAGACGGAAGGGTTTTTTCGATTCCCGGTGTGAAATTACGAAAGTCATCATTTTATCTCTTCTTCACTTTGAACGTTGTTGATATTAAGTAGTGGACCTCGAGGTAAATCAATAGACTCAGTTGTGAATCGACCAAAAATTTTAATTCCAATGTGGATACTGAACTGGGGATATCAAATCACGTAGGGAAGTGAAACTAATATTGTCGTACAAGATTATCGATCGACGATTTTAGCGTTCCTGACGAGGAAAATAAGGCGTTCTCCAAGAGAACGATTACGTCATCATGACACCGAAATGAGTATACCTTACACAGGAGTTATTTGAATTGCTAATGAATGTCGCGCGAAGTTCAATTATTTGAGTGAAAATTTCAAATCAAGGTTTCAATTATTCAATGAGATATTCAAGATATTAACGTTTTTATCTCTCACTGAATTGAATGATGATGTGGAATACAAAAATTATTTGATTTACGAGGCAAGAGGTTCAGTTATGTAGGTGGACATTTTAAATCGATCCTACAATCATTCAATGATAATTATAACAATAATGATTAACAGTTTCATCGCTCATGAAATTGATTGAGAGTACATGATGAAGTTCAACTATGGGTGGAGATTTCAAATCACCACTCAATTATTTTTCCACTCAACTCCGATACCTCTCAGCCTCATGATTTTGATTGATATTAATTTTCTTAAATTGCTTCTAGAATGAATAAGGATAATTGGTTTCAATTCACCAATTCAATTCATCAATTTTGCAAGCATCTCCAATATGCCTGTGATTATTCCTTGCTGATATATAAGATGATTTTTATGAAAGTTTCCCAAAGTCCCGTTGTTTCTGATTTCCCGAAATTTCCCAATTTCCCAAGTGACACCACTGTTTTTTGACAAGATCATGTGATTTCTTCACCGATTCAAGATATAACTGAATAAATTTCGTTCTTCACGTTGTCATAGGCTCGACGGGGTGTTACATTCATTTCTCAGATTCCTGTGGAATTTTATCTCCTCGTTTCTAAATAGAAGTTATTGAAAACTATTTCAGTATATTTGTAGAATAAGGACAGATTTTGTGATAAAGGTCACTTCGCTTGAAATTAAACCAAAAGAAAAATTCTCCATTTCTCAGTGACACTTTTCTCCGCAAAATTTTCTCAATGTGCGGTTGGTTTTGATACTGAAAAGTGACAATTTGGCAATTGAAGGAAAGTGTTTTGATTGTGTTGAGAACGGGAGCGAACTCGTTCCCGAAACGTCCACCAAGATAAGTTTTCATTCTTATCGAATATATTTGTATTTCCAAATTTTTTTTGAAACAAGGTGTTACTGAGAAAAAGAGAATTTCTCTTTGAGGTATCTAAAAGTTCAATTTCAAGCGCAGTGACATTTTGGGGAAGATCACAAAATCTGTCCTTACTACAATTATATTGAAATGATTTTTAATAACTTCTTCATTCTTTAGAAACGAGGAGAGAAAATCCCACAAAAAGCTGAAATATGAATAATAACGGTTTGTTCAATAGTGTCATTCGTTCATTCTTTCATTAGTGATACTATCACAAAGAATACTACTAAAGTCCCGAGAAATCGAAAAGAGGGACTCTCAATATCTGATGCCCTATAAGTCGAAAAATGTACGGTTCTTTGGAAAAATATTAGTGATCCGATAATACACAATGTCAACGGTACACCCTGTATATCACTAGTTCATCAGTTTCAATAGAAAATCGTTTCATGAGAAACGCACTCTTTCAAAACGGGTAAAGATACTCAAAAAAACCTTTTCCGCAAAGCATTTGTGTGACTTCGACTAGTTTTAGATTTCTCTATATCATTTTTTGTTCAGCCAACGGGGGAGAAGTGTCAATGAGCTCGTTTTTTTTTTCAGTAGTAGGGTATGTTACACGTAATGAAATACAAATACCTCTATTCTATTTCGGTCCACTCGTGTGTAAATATGTGCCATGTCATAGCTGTTCATATTAGTTCTGGAGGCTAAAATTATTTCAAATTACATTTTTTTTTTCATCATTGCTCGCTTGGGTATCAAAAAGTGAATAATTCAAATGAACAGAATGAACTACCGTTGAAGCAATATCATTGATACCGATCAAATATTTTCATACCTTTCTTTTGCTCGGTTAAATGTTTGTGCAACAACAATAAAGCGTGTATTCGGGTAACATTGGATTTCTCAGAGTATTTATTATATTCCATATTTGAAATTTTTTCAGTATCACCAGTAACATACTAGCTGTAAAATAGTTTGAAATAGCTTGGCAAGTGTCAAGAATGTTTCAATACTGGGATAGCAAAAACATCGATTCACTTTATAATTTCATCAACAACTATGTGGAGTAGATTTCTAGTTCGTAAATGCCAACCAACGATTTCTGTTCTTTTGAATACCCCAAATGGAAATGAAAGAATTACGAATGTACATAACTTTGAACGGATTGAATTCTCGTTTTCAACTTTTTGCTCTAATGGTAGGAGGAGCTATATTTCGAGCTATGGGTGCCATTTTAGAAGATTTTTCGACACCTTATTTTCAATGCCCTTCAACCACCTTTGACTTCTATGAGATACCTGAATTTCAGACAAATATATTCATCAAGAAGAAAATGGTGACTTTCACAAAAATATCCTTCCTTCTAATTGCTAACAGCAAGCTCGTGTGAAATTTTCTCGTATTTATTCTCTATGAGGCCTCAGCTATACTGACGAAATATTCCTTCACAATGATGAACAATTGAATATTATAAATAAATGAATATTGGTTTCATCCTACACATTATTTTATTGGAAAACCTGGAACATCATGTGAGCCAGCAGTGGAGTGTTGGGAGAGGAGGAAGGAGTTTGAAATTTTCTCGAAAGTTTGGGGATCGTGAGCATCAGGAAAGACTTCATTAGGCAGAGGATTCTACAATTTTGCTTTTCTATTGATGAATGATGCTTCGTGAAGGGAGGTCTCGAGCCTGTCGTTTGTTTGCCTACCTGCGATCGCTCATCGTGGAATGATAGGCGAGATTTTCCATGAGCACCCACCGTCGAAATATCCATAAAAAATGGAAAAGATCGCCAACTCGCAAGAAAACCCTTCTCTTTCAACAACCGATTGCGCTACTTTCTGTGATCTCTGAAGTAATGGAAAAAGCAATCAACATCGAGCTCATCCGATATCTAGAGAGCTCAAGAATCGTGAACGACCGGCAATATGGCTTTCGTCACCAAAGGTCAACAGGAGATCTGTTCGCCTACGTGACACGAGTGAAGGTCTCAATCGAGAAACATGGGGAATCTCTGGCTGTAGTATTGGATATCTCCAAAGCATTTGACCGAACTTGGCACCGAAGGCCTCATACCGAAACTTCCGTCATACGGTTTGCCACCCCAACTATGTTTCCTCTTTGCCTAGTGAAGTCTTTCCTGATACTTATAACCTCCAAACTTTCAAGAAAAATTCCAACACTCCTCTCCTCTCCCAAAATTCCACCGCTGGCTAACACGATGTTCCTCGAGCATTATAGGTTTCCTTTTCGTGTCGTCCACAGAAACAAAAAAAAGATTGATCACTGAATGTGGTGGTAGATGGGGTCTCATCTAATACAATGATTATCGATACTGGTGTGCCATAAGGATCTGTCCTGGCACCTACTTCGTATTTACTCCACATCAACGATCTGTTGGATGTGACCTCCTGCCCAGTCCATAGCTTTGCGGATGATTGTACACACTTCATAGTGCCTTATATCATCCAATGAAGCCAGAAGTGCAAGACAGAGACAGGTCGATGCTTTGAATGATAATTTGGCAAGAATACTGGAATGGGGATTTGAAAATCCAGTAGAGTTCGATGCAACATAAACTCATGCTTGTATATATCTTCACCAGGAAGGCAGTCCATACAATACCTCATATGATAATGCCGCGTACCAGTGTGCCCATGAAGTCGTTAATATCTATGATCGGTATCATCCGAGGTATCACTACCAACAGCCCTCTCTCATGGGACGATCATGTGAGGTTCATTGCGAGACCGGTTTCACAAAAACTCTGCTTCCAGTTCCGTGCGAAGAAGTACTTCACACCACAGCAACTGCTCCGAACTACTCGTCTAGTCAGTGATACTATACCTACGAATTCATTGACCTCTCCAGAACACATCAGAAAGGTAGGCGATCTCTCTCTCCCTCTTTTATAGATATCTCCACTGTCGGTGCCCAACGGAAATCTCGTGTATCATGCCAGCACGAGTGGTTCCAAGTAGACAAACCAGACGAGTTCAGGCTAGTAATCCATACATTGTTGAGCTCGGAATATGTCGAACCTCTCATCACCAAGCATCATTCATCAATGAGAACGGCAAAATTATGGAATTATATATAGTATTTCCTGATGCTTATGACCTCTAAACTTTCAAGAAAAATTTCAATAACTAACACGATGTTCCTCGAACGTTATAGGATTTTCTTTCGTGTTGTCAAAAGTTGAAAAAATTCTTTCTATTGAATTATCTAGTATTTTGATACTGGAACCAAGAGTTAAGGTGGTCAAATATTTTGCAACTATTTGAGCTTCCTAGGCCTCTTGATTCTAGGACTATAGAACTACAAAGTCGAACTTTGGAAACTTTGAGTCTCACCTTACCTGACCTCAAAACACCGTGTTCTTCATGACACTGGAAATAGTTATAGCAATGGGTTTCTCCAACATTCTAGATGTATAATTTCCAAATCAAATCAAAATATGCTTTAATGTCAAAGAATTATATCTTATTGACAAAGCCTGTATTATATAAATGTAAATTAAATCAACAAAATTTGAGGAATGAACAGGAAGGCACATCGAAAACGTACCGCAAGGAATTACAAGCTGGGAAAGAACTTTTCGATAAAATCCGAAAACAGGTCAAGTTTGTGTTACATTTTGACGTAACAAGCATACTGGAACCTCCAACCCCCTAAGTAGGGGTGTCACCCAAACATTTTTTTTTTAAATGGGAAGGGGGGTCAATCGATACCTCTTCAAAAGGGGCTGGTCATTCCCTACACAATGCTGCTTACATTTTCAAAATCGATCCACTAAAATCGATCCACTCGTTCAGAAAATATGGAGCGTTGAAACTCCAACGATAATGCAAAAATTGATTCAATTGTACTTCAGAACTCATTTATCAGTCAAGTAAATGTTCGAATTGCTGTCCGTCAACCTGCATACAGTGGTATAAGTTATTTTCAAACCGTTGTCGTACATTCTGGAGCATTTGGGGTGTCACTTCGCGACATACGTTAAGAGCGGGGATTCACTGCCTACTTCTGAAACTCTGTCTAGATGGCGATGCGATGCCCGATCGTAATAAAATATGATTATTTTCCTAAGGCTGGTGCCTTATTGTAGTTTCCTCCTTTTTGGTCAGTTCGGGCATGTTCTCAATAGGTGTCGGTATACTAGCGTCGCATCGAAGTAGAAGTTTTATATTATTTGGTTGCTGTTACTGTCCGCGCAAGATAATTATATGTATGTTGTTTTTATAGGTCTGGAGTCTCGATCCAGACAATGTGAGTATTTATTTATGTCGCGGGTCGCGCAGCGTGGTAGAGCCGAGCCGACTACTTTGACGATATTTATCTTTCTCAGAGATAAATCTTGATGGCTTTGGCAGAACGCGGGTATTTCGCACTGAATTTTCATCTATAAGAATATGAGGGGTATTCCCGATCTCTCGTATTCCACCTCGTATGTTTACGAATTTGACGTTTCGTATACAATCCAGACAGGTGATTGGTTGACATACTTACGAAACGTCAATTTCGTAAGTATAAGAAGAAAAATACGAAGATCAGGAATCCCTAATATCGAAATAAAAATACAAGCTCTCATTTAGTTTCATCAAATCTTGCAAGTTGAATTTGACCCACTTCTAATCGTCCGAATGAATAGGAATTTGGCAGGTGGACATAATTTTCACGACAAGGCATTATGAAATGAAAAAAATTGCGGACGAGTTTTGTGGTTATCGTCAGATTTTACTCAAAATCGATGTCTGGTGGTCTTTGGAGTCGGAAATTAGAAGTTTTTGTCAAAAATAGAAAATTCAACATGGCGGCTCCAAAATGGCGGAACACTTATTTTGGTCTGATTCTATTAAAGATTTGTATTTTGAGATTTTCGGGGTCATATCGATATTATGATTATTTGTCAAAATCCCGAAATTCAACATGGCGGCCCCGAAATGACCATTTTTTTTTCATAATGATCCCAGTCTATTCGGTATCTGGGGTATTCGGAAGAGATTATAATTTTTTGTCAAATTTTTTGTCAAAATTAAGAATTCAACATGACTGCTCCAAAATATCGGAACAGTTTTGTGATTATATCGTAAGATTCTTTTCGAAATTTTCATTTGGGGGTTTTTAGGGTCGGACATTATGATTACTTGTCAAAAATCAAAATTCAACATGACTTCAAAATGGCGGAACCGAGGGCGAAACAGTTTTGTGATTTTGGTCAGATTAGATTAGGAATTTTCGTTGTGGGGTTTTCGAGGTCGGAGATTGTGATTTTATGTCAAAATTCGAAACTTCAACATGGCGGCTCCGAAATGGCAGATATTTTTTTGATTTTGGTCTAATTCTAAACTAAATTGCTTAGTATGGAGGTTTTTGGGGCCGGAGATTTTTTTTTGTTCCACCTGTCCCATTGTCTGTCTGTCTGTAATCATATCATGCAAGTTAAATGAATGAACAAAATAACAAAAATTAAACAAGCTTTCATTTGTTGTAACAAGATGAAGAGCTGGAAACTGGCACCCCGACCGCCCGCTGTTTATACATGGTGTTTTATTATTGTTGCACGAAACTTCGAGGTCAGATTTGTTGGGTCAAAATATGAGAAAAGTCAGAATGAAAACCAAACTTATGCATAGCTGTTGGAAGAAAATCTGTGATACTCGAGGAAGCTATTTAGCTACAGCCGATCGATCAGCAAACTAATCGGATAACTAGGTATACTTACAAAAATCGGATAACTTATCGGATAACTAGGTATACCTAACAAAAATCCACTGGAAACATTTCTGAAACGAATCGATCTTGAATTTTCGTGCAGCATTGATGACACACCCTGTATAGGCATTGCAGAACCGAACAGATTGAAGTGTAGGTATGTTTTTCAATCGTTTCTACTGGCCTGTCGAACTATATGTATATAATATATCGCGACGGCTCTGATCGAATTCGACGGAACAAAAGAATTGAATATCTTTATTCGCATATTTATTTTGTATTGGCTCTAAACCCATTCTGAATTACTTCATCGATATCGATATCTGCTTCCAGGATGATAGTATATAAACATGGTTGCAACGATCACCTTTGTGTACCTACCACAGTAAACACCAAATTTGTGTCAGGCATTTGAAGAGTTTGAAATATAGTATTTTTGAATAGTACAATATTATAACAGGTATTTGATCTCGAACACGTGTTCTTGTGACAAAGTCGCTGTAGGTAGGGAGGTGATAATAATAATGATAATGATATTATTGATAATTTATTCACCTAAATGAGAAAAAACACAATGGGTAACTAACAAATAACAAATGTAACTAACAAATAAATAACAAGCGAATAAAAAATAATATAAAATAATATGCGCGGTAAGCAAAATGAACATTCTATCGATAAACAAAAAAAGTAATGTTTTTGTTATGTCATTTCGAACTATGGCAACAAGAAAATGTAAAGTAAAACGCACTAGTATGAAAGTTTTTCACAAACGCACATTCGCATCAATGATCGATGCGATGATGAATGTAATGATATTTCAATTGAGAATTTAACTGATGATATGATCACATATACATGGTGCTTATGCCCCCACTTATCATATATCTAGGTTCATTCCGCATCCCGATCTCTCAAAATATGAATCCACTACAATTCAAGAAGATCAAGTTTATCGACTTTATCGTTTCATATCGATGATACCAATAATATCGATAACAACGACATCATCGAGAATTATCGATGAATTTGACAATCCCTAGACATAACACAGTTGAGTCATTTCGATACGATGAACTTGAATTGATTTTTCTGCGCACAAATTTATTATCATGAAATTGACATAGGTATTTTCATCAGATCGGTCACTGTAACGGGTCACCGCTTGGGTATTCTCGTTCCAGACTGCTATATTTTGGATAGCCGTCGACAATGAGCGAAACTGACTAGAAACATGTCTCATAAACACTCATAATGCTCATAATTGAAATATTCTTGGTCGTTGGAACTCGTTGGAAAGTGTATTTCAAGCACTCGTTACATTTCCGCACTTGTCGCTACACGGCTCGTACTGAATATCTTCTCGATGGCGTATTAGAAGTATCTAGAGAACGGAGCAGAATATATTTTTGAAATTTTGGGTACGGAAATGGGATGTCAAAATCTAGCTCTTGAAAATATTTTCACATGTGCAATGTTGCCAGATCTAGTGTTACTAAGAGCAACTTTTGAATTTCAAATGGAACACCCTATATATCATTAGATTCTCGAATTCTGAGACATTTGAATTGATTGTTGATTTTCCACGGCGAAAATGCGACATTTTTCTTGCCAGTTACGACAGAAAGCTGAAATTTCCACAGCGGCTTCCCAACACACAGGTATCTGAGCAGGTATCTTATGAATTCTCGTGCATATTGAATCAATATTATACAGGGTGTGAAAAAAGGTGCGTCAAACTCGGGTACAAATAAACTCCAAAAATTCGATTTTTTCAATAATTTCTATCATCCATTACCTTCCGAATGATATAATATGTCCCTTCGCCTATCTTCAACAGTTTTTGAATTATAGGATTGAAATGGTGAAGTTCAAGTAATGGGAATGGCATATTTATATACGAGAGGAAAGATTTAGAAACCATTCTCCATTCATGGTCAGTTTACCATGATAATACCAAGGGCATGCGGAAAATTGATGAAGATATTTTATGAGATATTTCGGAAGGAAAATAAAATTTGTTCAAATTTGATTGTAGTGGGCCACATGACTCAAATTTGTCAAACACAAATGATGATTACCTAACAATGACAATTTTATCCTGGTTTATATCGATATAACATTTGAAAAGAATCGACTTTTTCGATCTTATTCGTGCCCGAGTTTGACGCACCTTTTTACCCCGTATAATAATAATTCAATATGCGCCAAACCTAATAAGATGACTATGTTTCAAGTAGCACTCGAGGAAGCAGCAGTAAAAATTGCAACATTCTGACAGTATTGATTCTTAGGTCAAAAACAGTGAAAGATAGCTATAGGACATCCTACAGCAAATATGCTCAGAATCTTCTTCAGAATCCGAAAATCTAATAATATATATGGTGTTCCATTCGAAATATCAAGGCTCCCATTTGCGTAGTCAAAATTTCAAAAATATATTTCTCATATATTTTTTTGATCTGATTATAAGTCTCGCCTTCCCCAATGCTAATGCTAGACCTTGTTTATACTGCTATGCCCGACCATGCTAATTGTGAAGGCAAAAGGCAAAGCAGTTCGCACAATGACTGAGTCATTTACCTACGGCAAAAAATACGCCACTTGAGCGTTGACTCTGGGCACCGACCTGTACCCGAATTCACCCGAGAGGTATGAGAGGAGCGGGGTAGGTAACGACTCAAGTGAGCCAGAGACCAGCAAAAACGATCTGCAAACTCTGTACCAACCAGTGTTGCCAAGGGTATAAAATATTTCACAGCAAAACAGTAGTTGTAAATAATTATTGACTTCCATCTTATTGACAATTGTTGCTCTATTGCTGAACCCCAGCATCAAATATTTTACCCCGATAGTATGTACAAGGATCATCACTATATTCTGACTCATAGTTACCACGCACGTGGGCGTGGCTAGTGTGACGTCAGCTTGTGAGAAATTTCAGAATATTGGTGTTATTGGGCTATATTTTGCGTGTGTTTACTGTTGCAAATCAAGAAAATATCTCTTCGAAATAATCAACATTGAAGTTTAAATTTGATTGAAGATGAGCTGCCCAGTGTATGGTTGTAATGTTGACAATAAGTGCAAGGGCTTTGTGTCTGGTACAAAGTTTTATAGCTTTCCTAAAGACAAGGAAATGCAAAGTGATAGGAAAGAACTGTGTGGACGACAGGACAGACAGACATTGTCGAAGTCCAGTAGAAGTGAAAAAATTGATATAGCAATTTTTTTTGACGCAAATATTATTTAATTTTCATTGGATATCCTCGAACTTGCGAAAATTCCGAGTATTTGGCAACACGGCATCAATATTTCTACTTCCACGAGGAGTTTCATAGAGGTGATGAAACGATATTTTATACTAATTCTTGCTCCATAACAAATTAGAAAAGAATTATACATAATGAGTAATATATAAATATGATTCAAGAATCGAACACATTCGTTTAACTTGTAACCTTTCGTATCATTGAAAACGCGGGTCGATGTGAATGCCATCTGCTGGTTGTTTACGTGTCTACGTGTGTACCGCCGTCTATTAGGTAGGGTACGAACCAGTACGAACCGGTCCGAACTCGCAAATTAATGTTTTCTACTTCATCTTTGAACGAAATTCCTTCAGAATCTAACATAATAAACCATAAATAGCGTCCTTGTGTCAAATTTCAGATTCAAACATGCTTTTAGTTCGAAGGAAGGCATTTCAGATGCTGATATTTTGGTGAAGCATTCCTCAATTTTGGTTCCATAGAATGAGGTAATTTCATTTGATTCTGAGACACAAATTTTACAATGTTTACATTTTTCAATGACCCATAACTTTTTTAAATGGAAGAGTTTTGACTCCAAAAAATACTCATTCCCTAATTTGAACCTTCCTCTTTACACTAATTCAATTACTTTTGGGTTTGAATCCATGACAAGGCCGGAAAGCATGCTGAAAAAAGGGTCTGCCAAACCATTTTGGTGAAACGCCCGTCTTAATGATTCTTCGTTGCAACTGTTCTAATGTGTCTGGTGGTGTTTTGTATAAAACGCTTTTGATGTGTCCCCACAAAAAAGGTGACCGAGGTAGCCATTCTATTGGGCCTCATCGTCCTATCCATCGTCCTGGATATGTGTCATGTAAATAATGGCGCACATTGTGGGAATAATGAGGAGGAGCTCCGTCCTGTTGGTAAATCAGTTCCTGTTCATTATATGCGGGATCGTTCTCAATGATATTTGTTAGAGCTGGGTCGATGGCATTTTGTAGTTAATCCAAGTACATATCGCCTGTTAAATTTCCAGGAAGGAAAAACGGTCCTACAATGGCATTTCCAAAAATACCAGCCCACACATTTAACTTCTGGGGGTGTTGCGTGTGTGTCTCGTGTAAAATCCTTGGATTGGTGTCAGTCCAGTACCGGCAATTGTGGCCATTCACTAAACCATTGAGGAAGAAGGAACATTCGTCCGAAAAACACACATTGAATAGCAAATTACCATTGTGTACCGCTCGCTCACTCATAATTTCGCGAAATTGCAAGCGACGATCAAAGTCGTCTTCATTCAGTTCATGCACTAAGCTTATTTTGTAAGGATTGAATTTGTATTTTTTCAATACCCGTTGGTACGAGACACACCCTTCGCAATGGCCAATAATTGTCTTGTACTATCAACTGCAACTTGCTCCATGCTATCTCCGTAGGTTCATTCAGCAGTACTGGATTTTCAAGCTCTCTCTTTTTGTTATGAACTGAACCTGTTTCGCGAAATTTGTTCACCAATGCGCGAACAATGTTTCCAGAGGCATGTTTGTCAGGAAAAACGCACTGAGCCCCCAAGAAGGACGGCCCAAAAGATTCACAAGAAGCGTCAGTAAAGAAACAAAGAAGGTGGACTAATGTTTTTTTTTCATGTGTACCTATATTTTTTCCTCTACGGACAATCATATTGATTTTTTATTGTTAGAGATTTCTCGAGTCCACACTGTTCATCTCAGGTAAATATAAATCTGAAATGAATTGAATAGCTGTTAACCTAGATTAGACTTTATATTAAGTAAACATTATTTTGTTTTCACGTTGAATAATTTGAATTAAGATTACTTGTTTCTTCCATCTATTTATACATTCAGCCAGCCAGAATTTGTTATTATATTTATCATCATAATCTATCCATTATTCTCATTCACTCAGTATTATAATGACTCATAATAGGGCCTTTTGCTATGGGCATATGAACGTTCGTTCCATCTTAGGAGGATTTGATATATTGAAAAACCATATCTTGACTAATTCTTTCGAAATCTTTGCTGTTTCTGAAACATGGCTCTTTCCAAATGTGAACTCTAACATGACACATATTCCAGGCTATAGATTTGAAAGAATTGACAGAAACGGTCGAGGGGGTGGTCTAGGTCTTTTTATAAAAAATAATCTACATTATAGTGTTCTCGTTAGTGATATCACTAATAACTTGGAGCAACTGTGGGTGAGTATAAAAATTTTGGGTAAAATATATGCTGTTGGAGTACTGTATCGCCCGCCCAAGTCAAGCATTCCAGTAACACTTTCTGAACTTGATAACACTATGTCACGTGTCTTGTCTACTTGCGATACTCTTCTCATGGCAGCCGATCTCAATATCAATTTGTTAGTCAACAGTCAGTCCAGTAAGTTATTTTCACAGTTTTTAGATACATATAACTTGAAACAGCTTATCAATGAGCCTACACGAGTGACTGACAACTCTCAAACCTTGATTGACATTATGGCCTCATCAAACCCTGATGAAATCTCGAGTAGTTCAGTTATTGACTTACCCGGTATCTCAGATCATTTCTCCACATCCTGTGAAATATTAAATATAAAATCTATACATGAACAAAAGTTTGTTTACACTCGTAACTTCAAATACTTCGACCAGGATCTTTTTCTCAATGATATCAAATCACTCCAGTGGGATCTCATTTACAATACCGATGATGTCAATGTACAAGTTGAACTCATGAACACGTATCTTCTCAATGTTTTCGAAAAACATGCTCCACTTCGCAAAATAAAAGTCACTAAACCTTTTAGTCCGTGGTATACCGACACCATAAAACTCATGAGTAGACTTAGAGATAAAGCATTCAAGCAATTTAAAATTTCAAAGACAAATCAGAGTTGGCAATATTATAAACAATTACGCAATTATGTTAAGAAAAACACGCATACATGCAATATATACTACGTAATAAGAACACTAAAACTTTGTGGAATACGCTAAGGGCTCTTGACGTAATTCAGAGTAATAAAAACTCAGACATTCCTGACAATCTCAAAGACGTCACACTGATCAATAATTTCTTCAATGATGTCCCCTCAACTAACCCCACTCCAGATCAGATCAACTTACTCGACATATATGATGCTCCTTATTTACAGGATCAAACCTTCGATTTTCGCACCGTCAGTTCTACAGAGGTAAATCAGGTGTTCAAGAAAATCAAGAGTAATTCGGTTGGATCGGACTGTTTATCACTCAATATGCTTCACATTGTCTTCGACCTTTTACTTCACCACTTCACGCATATAATTAATACCGCTCTGACAACTAATACTTCTCCAGATGCTTGGAAAATGGCACACATAATTCCACTACCTAAAATAGCATCGCCAACTGAATTGAATCACTTGCGCCCCATTAGCATATTTCCTACTTTATCAAAAGCTTTGGAGTTGATTATGAAAAGTCAAATTTCCGAGTTTGTTTTTTCAAAGAAAGTTATACCTGATATTCAATCAGGATTTCGTCCCCATTATAGCACTACTAGCGCATTGCTCAATGTTGCTGATGACTTATTTAGATCAATCGATGGTGGTAATGTATGCTGTCTCATTTTATTGGACTATAGTAAGGCCTTCGACTGCGTTGATCACCACTTGCTCTGCAAAAAAATGTCATACTTCGGCTTTTCATACGAATCTATGAGTCTACTAAAAAGCTACTTGAGTGATCGCAGACAATGTGTTATTTCAGATGATCGTAAGTCGGACCCCTTACCTGTTAGATATGGAGTACCTCAAGGTTCTATTTTAGGACCACTGCTTTTTTCAGTATATATTTCTGATTTTCACAAATTCTCTAGTCATTGTAAAATATATCATTATGCCGACGACACACAGCTCATTTATAATTTTGTTTTCGATGAGTATGAAGATGCATGCCACAAAATCAACTCCGACTTAAATTCACTTTTCGATATCTCTGTTGCGCATAACTTGAACTTGAATGTCAATAAATCTTCTGTCACCATTTTCGGTCCTAAGAGTAAGAGATTAGCAGCCTCACAAATGATGAACATCTGCATGAATAATAAGATGCTACCGATCTTGAATGAATGCAAAAATCTTGGGCTGTGGTTTGACTCTGATTTGAGGTTCAGTAAACATGTTCGCTCGTTATGTAAAAGTTCCTACGGTACCCTCAAGAAACTATTTTCTCAGCGCGACATTCTACCTAAATCGACCAAAATAAAACTTTGCGAAACTCTAATTTTTTCCAAGATTGCGTATTGCGATTCTGTTTATGGCCCTGCTTTACTTGCCTCTGACGCGAACAAACTTCAAATGGTACAAAATTCTTGTGTTCGTTTTTGCACAGGATTGCGCAAGTTTGACAGGGTCAGCTGTCACACTCACGAAATCGGTTGGTTGCAATTAGATAGGACACGTGACTTATATTCTCTCTGCTTCATCCACAAGGTTCTAAAAACAGGAACCCCTATATATTTGAACCAAAAATTAGTGCTATCAGTAAGTAATAGAGTAAACACTAGAAAGAGAGACCTACTCATCGTACCTAAGCATTCCACGGCATATTTCACCCGCAGCTTCTCCTATCGTGCTTGTAAGTTGTATAATAATCTGGATTCAAATTTCCGTCATCATACATTATTCAACTTCAAAAAAAAAACTAAAAGAGCTTTATTTCAGAAACTGCACGGATAATTGATTATTACTGATATGTTCCACCTTTCTCGGCTTACTGATTTTTTCAATAATGACCACGATGTAGTAAATATTCACATGTATTTACATTAATCAAGTTGAGTTTGTTTGTTTTGTTTTTTTTTTTCTTCTATTTATTTTTCTATCTTTTATTTCTCTTCTGGTAAAGTTTAAAAACAGCTTAAGCTGACACTTCACCATTTCATCATAAATATTTTTCTTATAATTCAATGTATGCTTAGTTGATTGTGATGAATAAAGACATTTATTATTATTATTATTATTATTTATCGTTCCGGTAATATTGGTTCCCAGGAGCCCACTAGAAAAATCTCTCCCATATTTGCGCAAGTTTTGACTCATGGGAGGTTGGCATTGTTGTAGTAAAGATAAAAATAATGAAATCGATTGAAAAATATTGGAAACATGGAGTGTCACATTATGGGAGTGAAAGTCACGACAAATATTATTATGACGATATGTTCCCTTATCATTGCGACATATAGCCACACATTGAGTCTTGGCCTTCATTATTATCATACCTTTGGAGGAAATGACTACTCTCAGTGATATGTGGAGTTTCATTGCATGAAAATGCTAGTGAGTGAAAAATCGGCCTATTTCCGTGTAATAAACGCGCGAACCTCGGCCATTCCTCTGGATTTATGGAGATCAAGAAATGCGCAGTGTTGGTGCGAGTTTTGAAAAATTCATGTACGACCTACTTTATTTCATCTAGTATTCAGCACAATTTCTTACAGAATGACATTATCAATCTGGCAGAGACGGTTGCGGCACGAGATTAATCAACGTCTGACATCAGATCTTCATTGAAAGAAATATAGTTCAGTTGGCCTCTGAAACGAAGTAGAAATTTGCTGCCGAATGAGCTTCTTAAAGTTTCAAACTCAGTGGAGCTAGAGAGAACTCTATTATCATCCAAAGGGATAAATCAATACGAAGGAAGTGTAGAGTGATACAATGAAAACGACAGTATGCAATGTATTTACGGGTGCACCTCTCAAAATTGAACACACTCAACTTTTTTTTTGTTTTTGAAGAAAAAATGGTAAATATCGAAGATGGTTTGGATTAAAAAAATTCTCATTAGAATAATCTTTGGTACCTATATAGGGTGTCCTGAGGGGTCTTTTATTTTTCCACTTCATAGCACATAATTCAATTGGAAGATGTGGGCTTTGAAAAAATGTCAGTGTATTGTTCATGATGCATGAAGATGTCAAGATATTCTTTATTTCGTTCAACCTATTATGTGATATCATCGTAATAATCACTATTTTCATTCATTTCCCATCCAAATACTCATGCAGTTTGATGTATAATCAGAAAGAAGTTCTATTGGCCTGTCGAAAAATATATGTAGTTTTCTACCTATATGAAGAGAAGAAGTTGATATCCATCTCTGAAAATAAATGACTGTGTACCAAAAAATATCTAATATATCATAAATAATGTGAGTTACTTCATCAAACTTTTGCATTCACCATTTTTCTCGAATAATACAAAAGTTAGTGGGGTTCAATTTCAAGAGACGCACCCTGTACAGGGTTGGTCAGTCACTATATTCCTAACTCTTGACTACTGTACCATGAGAGCTATAAAAAACAGAAAAATCTAGGGTTTCCTATATATTCAAAATCAACAATGAGTTTCGTAGGTCACGTAATGAAGGTTTTTATTTCTGAACGGGATATTATAAGCTTATATCGTCATAGTTACGCTATCAATAAAGAGGGTCATAAATCCCTTGGGACCTTATAGATTATATGATTCCTTCTACCACACTATTCTTTCCGATATACGGCTTCACTTTTCGATGAAATTTGATGATTATCTAGCTTTTTCAGCTTTTTTCAAAATATCCAGATCACAAAATAGGCGGATCACAAATCTGTCCTAACTAGAACTGTATTGAAATAAGATACAGGGTTGGGATAAAGTATGGAACCAAGTGGATATTTTTTCAATATGCTTCCGGTTCAACAAAAAAATGTACATCAGATGCATTTCATTCCATTGCACTTACCTGCAAAATCTCATAAATATCGTTCTTTTCGTTTGAAAGATATTTGCTTGGTTCCATACTTCATCCCAACCCTGTATAATATATTTAATCATAATAACATCTATTTCATGATTCAGCAACGAGGAGAGAAAATCCCACACAAAAACTGAAAAGAATGAAGAAATCTGATGTTTTCATGGATCATAAATCGATGCCTACTGCGCACTCAGCTTCAAAATAATTCATGAATATCCAGAGCTTTCTTAATGTTGGATGTGTCGGAAATTGTGACAGTTGACTGACATTTTCAGAAGAAGTCAGAAAAGGCAGATCTTGAGAACATATAAAAATATATAGGGTGTTCTATTTGAAAATATGTCCTTCATCATGAAACCTAAGGAAGTAATGTTTTGTATCGCAAGGAAATATACAAAGTGTCAGATTCTCCAACTCAAAATGAGACGATTACATTCAACGTGTTGTAGTTAACAACTGAAAAATCATCAATGACTATAATTTTTTCATCACTCTGTATAACATTATTGAATCATAGTGAATGATTCATAACCGTTTTGTAGCTGTTTTTTTCCTAGTTTGTTTAGTTGAAAGTAAAAAATGTTCAAAATGAATTAAAATACAAAAATACCTATCTGACAACATTTGAGAGCGAATATCACTTCTCAAGTACTCAACTGGTACACACAATTCACTCAAAACATGTCAAAAAAATTGAAATTTCAGTCGGATTCAGTATTCGGACAGTGGCGTAACATTTAGAAGGGGTAGTGGTGTAACTTATCCATGTCGTACACACACCGTGGGTTCATTTCATAAAGAATAAATCGACTAACAAACGATTTCAGAATTTAGTGGGATTCCATACAGAGGGAAAAAAATAAAACTCAGAAATTTCTCCACTGTATATACGTGCCATATAGGAGTATGAAACATGATTTTCAAAGTAGAATGAGGGAATCCAATCCTATCTAAATCCATCGTGTGTGCTTGTAACGGACGATGTTAATGATTTTTCCATTTTTATAGAGGCATAATTGGGCCTGGAGCGTCGCGGATCGTTTCAAAATGCAATTTTATGCATCGAGTCGGATTTCGAGTATCATTGAACTGTTATTGCCTGCAATATGCTGGCTGCTTCGCTAGCTAGTTAGTCTTTTTTTGGATCGTGTTTCCATATTGAGTTTTATTTTCGTCGAATCAATTCCATTATTACGCGTTGTATATTTCATACTTTTGATACTGATACTATATTATATATGTTCGAATGGACTAATTTGAATGTTTTCATATCTCTACCCTTGTACTCGTATATTGTGTATTGAGTTAACGAAAATTTGGCTTTTAGTATGGAAAAGATACTAATAATATAGAAATACTGAGGCAAGAATTTCCATTAATTTCAGGAGATAATCACCACCCTGCTCTCGAAATAAGAATCAGTGCACAAACGTATAGCGAACAAAGCAATTCAGAGTTATTGGCTAATGGTTTGAGGTACTACAATTTCAAAAATTGCGATTCTCTAACTCTATAAAAAATGATCAGAGATGTAGACTGGATGCCTATGTTCGCGATTCAGGAGGTTAATGAAGCTCTCATAAATTTCTACAATACTATTTATAATATTTTTGACATTGTTGTTCCCATTCGCACATTGAGGCATACAAAATATCCCATATGGTTCGATAAAGAAGTAAGAGATTGCACTCGAAAATACATCTTTCGAAATTTCATACGGATTCAAAAACGAAAGCTGAATTGAGAAAAATTATGGAAAAATGTCATGATGATTACATAAACAATGTGGAAAATTCAAATAAAACAGATAGTCGGAACTTCTGGGCATTCACAAGATCAAACAAAAAAAATAATAACTTTGTTTCTAACCTAAAACATGGAAATAAGACAATAACACTAGGTGAAGCTGCTGATTATTTCGCGAGATATTCTCGAAGAGGAAAAAGCTCAATATGTCATAAATCATGAAGCTGAAAATGGGTCATCATTTCATCATTAGTACATTCATCTTTCCTGAAGTATGGAAGGAGGCACCTCTCCATAGTCTGGAATTACATCTGACATGAAAAATTATCGACCGATATCAGTATCATGCACGATAGCCAAATTTTTTGAGCAAATAATATATAACGAAATCTAGAATTCTATCAAAACCAACATATGTGAGGGACAACATGTATTTGTACCAAGAAAATCTACCGCAACGAATTTGCTCTCTTTTACACACGATGTGCACAGATACATTTCCGAAAATGTTCAAGTCGACAGAAAGCATGCGATAAAGTAAATCACGACATACTATTAGCCATAATAAATGGTTATGGAGCAGACTCGCCAAATATAAAATTTTTCGTGTCATATCTATAAAATCGGCCTACAAAGTCAAATATCGTTGCATTTGCTCTAGCCGATATACGGCAAACTCGGGATTACCTCAGGGGTCCAGTTTAGGACCACTATTATTCCTTATATTTATTAACGATCTACCGCAACACCTTTCACTGTTTGCTGTTTGCCGACGACCTTGACTTCTATAGGAAAATAGAAACTTTAGAGGATTGCCTTCATCTCCATAATGATATGAATTCAGCTTACTCATGTTTTCGGAAGGATGCCGCTTACTTTCGAATTTTTTTTTTTTTTTATCTGTGGACAACACGAAAGGGAAACCTATGATGTTCGAGGAACATCGTGTTAGCCAGCGGTGGAATTTTGGGAAAGAAGGAAGGTGTTGGAATTTTTCTTGAATGTTTGGAGGTTGTAAGCATCAGGAAAGACTTCACTAGGCAAAGAACTCCACAACTTTGCCGTTCTATTGATGAATGATGCTTGGTATAGCGATGTTCGACAGGTCTCGAGCCTGACAGTGTAGGGGTGACCAGCTTGAGCTCGTCTGGTTTGTCTACTAGGAATCGCGCGTGGTGGCATAATAGATGATATTTCCGTTGAGCACCGACCGTGAAAGTACCTATAAAAAAGGCAGAGATCGCCGACCTTTCTACGATGATCTAGAGAGGTCAATGATTTGGTGAGTGTTGTGTCATCGACTAGGCGAATAGCTCTCTTCTGAATTGAATCTAAGAGCTTAAGCGTATGTTTGGGGGCTGAGCTCCAAACATGTGAGCAGTACTCCAGGACAGGTCGAATTTGTGCTTTGTAGATCATAAGCAGTTGCTGGGATGTGAAGTATCTCTTTGCACGGAAAAGAAAACCGAGTTTTTGTGAAGCAGTCTTCGCAATGGACCTCACATGATCGTCCCATGAGAGAGCACTGTTGGTGGTGACACCCAGCAAGGATATTGACGACCTCATAGGAACAGTGGTACCCGACATCATCAAATTGGGCATTGTGTGATCAGCCTTCTTGGTGAACATACAAGCTTGAGTTTTAGTTGCATTGAACTGTACTAGATTCTCAGATCCCCATTTCAGAATTCTTGTCAGATCCTCATTTAAAGCATCAACCTGTCTTCGCCTTGCACCTCTGGCCTCATTGGATGATATAGGGGCTCTAGAGGAAAAGGCGGAATGAAGTGTATTATCATCCGCAAAGCTATGAACTGGGCTGGAGGTCACATTCAACAAATCATTGATGTGGAGCAAAAACAAAGTTGGTGCCAGGACAGAGCCTTGTGGAACACCAGCATTGATCGTCATTGTATCAGACGAGACCCCGTCTACCACCACGTAGAGTGATCTATCTGCAAGAAAACTCGATAGTAAAAGACACAGTTGGGGCGGCAAACCATATGACGGAAGTTTCCCTAGGAGGCCTTGGTGCCAAACTCGGTCAAATGCTTTGGAGATATCCAAGGCTACAGCCAGAGACTCCCCATGTTTCTCTATTGACACCTGCCACTTATGTGTCACATAGGCAAGCAGATCTCCAGTTGACCTCTGGTGACGAAAGCCATATTGCCGGTCGTTCACGATTCTTGAGCTCTCTAGATATCGGATGAGCTCGATGTTGATTGCTCTTTCCATTACTTTAGAGATCACAGATAGTAGTGCAATCGGTCTATAGTTGTTAGGGAGGGTTTTCTTGCCATTCTTTGGAATCGGTTGGACCCTAGCTTCCTTCCAGCTAGAAGTGAATACGCCGAGTTTGTACGAACGGGTGAACAACCTGCAAAGAACTGGTGTTAGTTCTGAGGCACATTTTTTGAGAACAATAGGCGGTATTCCGTCAGGCCCCATAGCCTTCTTGACGTTGAGGCTAAGCAGAATGTGTCTGATTGTGCGTTACCGGAAGAAAATTTCTGGCATACGGTTATCGATGGTAGCGATTTTGGGAACTTCCTGGCCTCGTGGATCCAAGGTAGAATTGTCTGCAAACATTTTGGCAAATGTGTTGGCTTTTTCATGAGGTGTTATAGCCAATGTATTATCATCCTTCGTGAGGGGAGGAAATGAGCTAGAAGTGAAATTTCTCCGATTGCCTTGGCAAAGGTATAAAATGAACGGGAACCATTTGGACACTCTATGAGCTTTGATCTTATTTTCGTGTTCTATGCCTCTTTAGACTCATCTATTGTTTGATTACATGTATTCCTAGCTTCAACATATTCAACATATTGGGTTTCTGCGCCAACGACGGTATGCTGCTTGCTTCAGTGCGACAACCCTAGAACAGGTTCTATTGAACCATGGTTCACCAGTGGTTCGTGATTTGGTGCTATGTGGTATGTAAGTTTCCATTCCCAGCATGATGATTTCCGAGATCTCTTCAGCACATTGCGTAGGATCTCCCGATTCAAAACACATTCTCCTCCAAGGAAACTCAGAAAAAAACATGCGAAGGCCATCCCAGTCGGCTGAATTGTAATGCCAAACAGTGCGTGGGGGTGTTGGACTGGTTCGCGGAGTGATGTAAGGACATATCGTGGAGATGAGTGTGTGGTCTGAGTTTCCTAGTGGTGCACGGACTTTCACTTCATACGGTTCCGGATTGTTAGTGAGGAACAGGTCGAGCGTATTGGCATAATGATTGCTGATGTCAGGGATCCGAGTGGGTTCGTTTATCAGTTGCTCAAGACCATAGGTGATAGCGAAAGCCTCAGCCAGACGTCCTGCGTCGTCTGTTTTGTTCGAGAATTTGAGCCAGGTGGAGTTGTGGACATTGAAATCCCCCATGATGATGATTTCAGCTGCTGGGTGATTCTGTTGGATGAAATCAAGTTTCAGAGAAAGGAATTCGAAGAGGTCACCAGAGGAGTTGGTGTATATAATGTGTTATACTGCGTTTTGAAAGAAGCAGTAACATTTCATCATGTCAATTTTTAGGTACTGTCAAATATTCATGACAATCCGTTGTCTGATTTGCCAGATAAGTCGAATCGAAGCTTATCGTAAAGAGCCTGGTATATCCATCCTAGAGAGCATACGGATTACATAATCACAGTTTCTGTAACAATCGTTACCTGATTGAATGTCAATCAGTATAAATGAATTTCATCTCCCAATATTCATTGTCAATCTGAAACAAAAATAAAGACCAAAAAGAAATGAGACATTTCACCTGTTAGATGCTTAGAGCCCTCTCAATTAGTTCGGACATAGTTTGACAAACCATTCTTATGGCAACTGCGAGAATAAATTGGGAGAATGATGAATGATATTTCTGTGCAATTTTAACAATGAACCAAAAAAAAACATAATCTCAGATATTTCTCAGTTATCATTGAACCAGTTCTATTGTTATTGAGAAAATAATATACTCCATTTACGATTTGTTAACCATTACACTTAAAGATATGATATTATATATTTTCTACTGAATCGAGTTCAAAGAGGGAGGAGTTGAAACGACCGTAAGAAAGAGACGCAGCGAACAACAACCAGTGGGCAAAACATTTTGATGTGCCATGCCATTGTATTGAGAAATACGACATGGTGTTGTTAACATAATATTGAATTGGAAATGTTCGATAGAAACGTAATTATAGCTTGTGTATCATGAGAATAGAATGTTTTCTAAAATAACTTCATTCGAACGTGTTATTCGGGCGTTCATGTTGTAATATCAATCTAACAAGTTGAAATTTCGAAAAGACCCTAATTCGCGCCTAGAGAAAGGCGGAGACACCCAACCGAGCACCGAACCAATGAAAACAGCAAATGAGAAGGAGGCACCAGGCAGTGATCAGGTGACTGTTGGCAAAATAGCACCTTTTCTTGTTATTATGTTCGTTTAGATGCTCCTCATAATTCGATGGGACAAGGGTGCATCTAGAGAATATATAATATCATATCTTTGATTACATTATATTCAATTAGATCCATCAAGGTAGTTTTGCTCAAGGTTATCTCATTACAAAAAAAAAACATTTTTTTGTAGGATATCCTGACTTCCAAATATTCAACCTGTTGATAGTTTTTATATCTCTATAGCGCAATGTTGTATTCAGCAATATTTGGGCATAGCTTGAAATGCACGATGAATGCTCCCAGCATATTAAGATTCTATATTTTGATGACATCTACTTCCATGGACGAGAAGAAAAAAATTGATCATGCCTGTTCACTTGCACTGTTCATAGAAACGAGGTTATCACACTGACCGGAATTCGAGTTCAATTCCGGCAATATCATAATCCCTTCGCATCAGACCAGACATAATGATTTTGATAAGGAGCAGGTGCTGCAAGAACTACTTAGTATCGCCATATTGAAATGAAAGATCGCAGAGTGGTGCCCCTAATTATTGTTTCGAATATTCTGAGTTCTACTAAGAGAATTGAAGAGAGACAATACTCCCCTGATTCATCCCCTGAATAAAATAATTTAGCGGATATTGAACTTTCGTTAGATCAGATACTTACTACACAGTTCAACTATCTTGACGATCATTGTCCATGTTATCGCATGTATCGTATATCAAACATACCAAAATCAATGAATCGAGTTAGTCAAATTAGTTTCCTGGTCGAACTTGCACCACATTATGGATCCCTTGTATCTTAAATTGAGAATAATGTTAGGTGCTGAACTTTAGAAACATGCAGATTGATGTCTTGAGCCCGAAACTCGCAAAAGGAACTGTGGTGGGATTTTGCTCTCTCTTTTGACCCACTATTTGGCAGAAACATTTGAAAGTTAGTCAATTTTTTCAAATTTGTTCGAAATATGGACGTGAAGGGCAAAAATTGTGAATACAATCGATTCTGATGAAAGTTCTACCAAAAATGTCACTCCAAACATTCACTCACCAACAACTATGCAGATAGTAAGAGGTTTCTTCTACAGTGCATAATCTCAAACTAGAAGTTTTTTGTCGAAATATATAGAATATAGGACATTGTCATACTCATACTTTCATTGGTATGATAGTTTTTCTTCAGGAAATAGAATGGATTAGGAAGGACGTCCAATTTTCAGACTTTCGCTAACAAAATCAACGAAATTGTAAGTGAATGGCACAAAATCTGCCAAATCAAAGTTTATTATGGTTTCAAAACCAAACAAGCAGCAAAGACTACGGAATATAAATATTCTGTGAACATTGTCAGTTGATCAAATTGAACATGGATACGTCGATATGATTAAATATCAACCCGAATGTGCAGATTCTTTGACTGTTACTTCGAGAATAGAAAATTCACGTCTTGAAATAATATTGATATGTTTCATATACCTACTTGCTGCGCATCACTGTAATTCTCTGAAGATAATAAAATGTGAGGGTAACGAGGATATTGGGGTCCAAATGGATGAAAGGAAATAAAAATGAGAGAGAGAGAGAGAGAGAGAGAGAGAGAGAGAGAGAGAGGTTGAGAGAGAATACAAATTCAACAGCGAACTTTGAGTGCTATGGAAATTCAAAACAACTTCTTAGAAGTGTCGAGAATGTTATTGATAATTATCAGTAATTATCTATAATATAATTATGAATCAGAAATGACACAGTAACAGTTGCATGAACAAGAAGGAATCAATTCTACGTAAAGAAAGTCGCTGGTTAACGCTTGAGTACTAGTAGGTACTAAGTAAATGAACTGGAAGACCTGGCAAATTCATCTGAGAGTATTATTAGCGGAGTTGTCAACCGCATTCGGACCGAGTATAACTGGTTGAATAAGCATAGAAGAGAACCAGAAGAGCAAGAAAAATGATCCATTCTTTACCATCGACCATCGCGGACTCGTGAGCTGAGGTTCAGGATCGAACCTTGAACCTGGCCAGCTCACGGCAGCGACTTTCAGTTTCACGCAGAGCGTGAAGGAGGAATGTCGACGTTGTTTTGTAAGTTATGGATTCGCGGTCACGGCATACTTTGATGGTGGTCGACCGAAAAAAAAATATTATGAGAAGTGACAAGGATGATTTATGGCAACGATAACCACCATTACCTTATTTGTACCGGGTGACCAGGGGCGAATTCCAGATTTCTATGCTATGTTTTCATTCCATTCATTATGATCATTGCATGATTATCTATAGAAAAATCTTTTGGAAATCACCAAAAAAATTTATCAATATGTCGAATATTCGGAAAACACCACTATTCACATTCGTTAATAGTAGTATTCATGTAATGAATCTGGAAAGGGCATTGGTTAGGTCAACATTTTCCGAACGGGGCTTGTCAGGGAATGTCCCTCGATTCCGCGATAATTATACAGTGTGCTTCACCAAATTATGGCAGAAGCTGAAAGATCTTCGATTGCTTGCATTTCTTTTGGTTTTCATCATAACACACGAGAAATCATACGTCGTGAAAAAGCCTCACATGAGATATTTCATAATGTTTATAAGAATTTTGGTTGAGGTTGGGTCTTGTTTCGAACCATATAGCAGATACATTGATTCTTCTGCAAAAGGGTAATTTCTTTCGATATCGAATAGAATTTCTAATGGTATCTCTCAAACTAGTATGAGATAGCAACAATGGAGAAGTTGAAACTTGAACTGATGGGACCTTTCCTGCTCTATTAGAGGAGATCAACAATAGTGAGAACTTGAGAGTTCATTCTGTCTGAAGTTCACTTTCAAGCGCAAATATTTCACCCAGCTATGTAGTTTAATATCGAGTTAATTAGCAGATAGGTCAATCTATACATATGTAGTGGCAGTACAGTGGTATTTCACAAGGCTCTGTCTTGACACCCACTTTGTTTTTGCTCCACATCAACGATCTGTTATATGTGACGTCTTACCGTCTACTCCTCTAGAACCTATATCATCCCATGAGGCTAGAGGTAAAAGACAGAAAAGTCGATACAATGAATGAAGACCTCTCCAAGAATTTTGAAATAGAGATCTGAAAATTCAATAGAATTCAATGTAACAAAAACTCAAGCTTGTATATTCACAAGGAAGTCAGATAATACAACCAACAACAGCTCTCTCTCTCGGGATGACCATGAAATACTGTTCACATGTTTGGAGTTAACCTACCAAACATAAGCTGAAACTCTTGAGATTCTATTCGCCTAGTCGGTGATTCTACTCTAACGAATTTTCGAGTAGCGAATCGCGAATAGAGAGGTTGGCAATCTCTTCCTTTTTTATACACATTCCCATGGTCAGTGCTCATCGGAAATCTTGTGCACCTTTCCACTACTATAGCCTTTCCTTGTAGACAAACTATAGACGAGCTTAGGCTGGTCACCCACCCCTACATTGCCAAGCTCGAAACTTGTCGAACTTCGCTGTACATTATTCATCAATAGAACAACGAAGTTGTGGAAAATTATCTGCCTGCCCAAGTCTTTACTGATAATCACATAGCCTCCAAACTTTCAAGAAAAATTCTAATACGTTCCACCGTTCCCAACGGTTCACCACTAGCTCACGTGATGTTTCGAAAACATGTATAAGACTATGGTTATTTAAACACTATCCAAAGTTTAACGATTTATTCACGATGTGTGCTCTACAAAAGTTGAACGATTAATAATCTATTTTCTCCAACTGTTCTCCTTATTCTCCATGTAACGTAACCACCTGAGTCACGTCTCACTCATAGAATCAGAAGGTATCGCAATATAGGGTGGTGCGGTGTTATATCCTGTTTCTAACACATGATTGGATATCCTTTCTTCTGGTCAAAAAATTGAAGAAATATTTGAACTCCTAATATATTAGCAGTTCTTAATCAACGAGTTCAAACTAGTGATTATGGTATAATGATACTGTTTACAAATTATTCGTTGAACAGCGATAACATCTGCATCATCATATTTCATAATACTCTTCATCATTCAAAATTCCTGGTTAATTATTCAACGCTAACGAATCGATAATAATTTGTGCGATTAAACAAACTGAATTATTAATGTTTGATCAAACGCTGCAAATTAGATAATCGTAATCATATTGCATTGTAATCTGGTCAGATGGTCGGAAAACCAGGTTCATTGGTGCGAAAGGATTTGCATTTGAAGAGGATCGATGGAAGGCTATAAAGTGCGTTGATTTCCAATCAACAAATAGATCAATTATTGAAGCATCCTGACGAGCATCCTTTACCAGTTTTGTTGGTCCTTGAAACAATGTATACAGTACCTAAAATAATTTTTGTCTATTAACACTTTGTCTATTTCAACAAGTCTATCAACACAAGCTAGCATTCCCTAATAAAGGTCGATTCGCACTATATGGCACGGACCGTCACGTAACGGCAACGGCACGTACCGGCACAGACACGACAAAACTTCATAGCACGGGTTCAAGCAAAAGTATTCATACTAACCGGCAACGACCGTCGCGTTCCGGCAACGGCACGGACCGGCCGACATTCTGGAAAAGAACATTTTGCCGGTTCGGTACGGTACGTGTCGGTAACGTGTGGGAGCTTGTCTGCTAGTCTGAATTAGATAACGGTAGGGTACGCACGGAGCACAGCAAATATGGATCAAGAAAAATCAATTGAGAGCGTGAAATCGTGGAAAGCGTTACATGTAATATTCAAGGAATATGCTTGGAGAGCAATCGCAAAAGAACTCAACCAGACAGGTGAGATTTTTTTTTTTTTTATCTGTGGACAACACGAAAGGAAAACCTATGATGAGATTCATTATTTCGAAAAATAAAATATTTCACAAAATTGTGTCTGCTGAAAGCGTCCCTTATATTGAATTCTGTATTCGCTGCGTTCCCCCCTTGTCGTGGTGAATTTTGTAAACCATTGTCTGTGTTGCGATCATTCACATTCTCTGTCACATCAATTTCAATGTCTCGAAGATAATTGTGCAAAATACACGTGGTGAAATAATTCTATCGGCATTCTCTGGTTTCAACTTCAGTCTACGATTGTAGAGCTGGAACTTTTTTTTGGCACAATATTCAAAATACATTATCCGAAACTCTACGAGCGCGTGACAGCCGGTAGTTGAAAGTTCTTTTCGATCTATCTCCCTGAATCTGCGAACCAGGGTATGGGTGCAGTAATTTTTTTTTCTTCGATATTGGGTGAACCCATCTTCGTTTACGTTTTTCCGATTTTCTTGTTTCGTCTTCGTCAAAAAGTAAGGCTATAAGAGCCAGTTCATCGTCGCTCCACGATGGATCCATTGCGGCTGCTGAATGCTAACTGACGGATGCCTGTCGGTGCAATGTGAATATACGCGTATAATTGTCGTGTCTGTGCCGGTACGTGCCGTTGCCGTTACGTGACGGTCCGTGCCGTATAGTGCGAATCGACCTCAAGTTCGAAGAATCAGTTTCCAATAGCCTCGAAATAGTATACAAGGTGGCCCATTCAAGACGATCCACCAATTGGATAATTCGCAACACTGAACTTAAGGTAAACCGATTTTTCCGAACTGACTTCCGAAATCAAATGATTCAAATTGAAAATTCTGGAGAATATTTATCAGATAAATATTATCTAGGTACTAGGTTTCATGTGCAGTACCAACTTACGGACATGAATAACAAATAATCAGGCAGGTCACACCCTATTGATATATAATTCATGAATTTGGATTGTGATCAACTCATGAAACCAAAACTCACAAACTGAAAACTCATCAGACTCACCCAATGAAGACATTCTGAATTCTTCACTTCACTGAATTACTACTGAATTTCATCACGTACAAGCTGTATACTCAGCATCTGTGATCCTTCCCATCAGAGTATTTAATAATTATTTTTTGGTGTCCTTGATGTACTGATAAACATTAATAATATCCCATATTCTTGTTTCTAGAACGTTCAGATCATAATCCAGGATGGGTGATGTTAGAACTGACTAACATTTCAGGAAAATTGAATTATTAACTTCATGTATGAATGAATGTATGTACCACCTCCTCGAAGAACTTACAGACAGTATTCATGTACCTTTGTTGCAACCTGAGTTTCCATCCAACAAAGTATCACAGCGAGAATAATCTAATATCTCGAATTATTTTCAATTTATTCCCACTGATTATTATTACAAAAGAACTATGATATTATTCCAAATGTTACATTTACTGAAGTAATTTCAGAAAATGTCAGTTTTATTCGAAATAGTCATAGATGACCTTGTTCAAATGAACTTTCAAAATATTCTGAGTATGATTTTTCTTGAGATATATTTGACTGTACAATGATTCAATAAGAACTCTCAGTTTTCTAAATTACAAATTATGCTTTCTGAAATCCTTTCACCGTTCTCTGAAATTGAGATGACCATTTCTGATCTATTCATGATGTTCATGAGATACAAATGATGCTTTCTAAAATTCTAGAATCGAACTTACTATTCTGAAAGATAATTGACGCTTTCCGGAATATAGCTATTCATTTTTCAGCTTTTCATGGGATTTTCTCTCCTCGTTTCTAAAAAATAGAGTAGAAGTTATTAAAAATTATTTCAATATATTTGTAGTAAGGACAGATTTGGGATCTGCCCCAAAATGTCACTGCGCTTGAAATCAAACCTTTAGATACCTAAATTCTCTATATAGCTATTGCATTGAATCCGGAATGATGTCACTCAGATGCGAAGAATATGGAAAGTTCAGTGGGAGGAATTATACGGAACCAAAAGAAATTGATGAAACAACCGAAACGACAAAATATCGAGCCAACAGTATATGGGTCAGTTGATACTTCAATTCCCCTACTTGAGAAGTCGATATCTTAAATCATGAACTAATTACCAAGAAAGCCTGCGATCAGTTTTTGTTTATATTACTTGAATCAAAAAAACAATTAAAAAGGGAGACTTGCTATCAAAAGTGTTGTCGTATTGTTTATATCCAGCAATTTCATACATGAACACAGAATTGAGATGATTACCAAGGAAGGGAGTTATAAATACGAATAATTGAATTTATATACAGGGTGTCCTTGAAAGGTCTTTACAAAAAGCTACCACATATTCTTCAGACCAAAACAATTCGATACAAGCAAACTTACCTCAGTAAAAAGTTGCTTAGTTTGGGCGCTAGACGGCTCTGAAGTTGAAATTTTCAAATCGATTTTGCTTCATAACTTTTGAACGGCTCATGAGATTTTTTTCAAATTTGGTACGTTGGCATAGACTCATCGGGCAATGAAACTCATATCATAATCATAATGAATATCATTCCATGGGCGTAGAACTTGATTTTTTCAGTAAATAAACATCTAAAACTCCTACGCCAATGGAAAAAAATTAGTTTCAATATGAAATCTAAATTATTCAACTCATTCACTACAAAAAAGGTACTCTTGACAAAAGTCGATTCCTCTGATGGTTTCGACAAAATTTTAATTTTAGTGATTTAGAGCATAATTAATAATAAAACGATCAACAGATATTTCATAAAAATTGTTCAAAATGTTCACCATTTTCACGTATACAAAGATTTATACGACGCAAAAAGTTGAAATGTACTCTTTGCATAACTTCTTCATCGCCTGTAAGATTATTCGTCGCCTGTTGGATACGTTGCCATAATTGTTCTACAGTATTCACAGGGGTCTTGTAAACCGTAGACTTGAGATAACCCCATACAAAATAATCCATCGGTGTTAAGTCTGGAGAACGTGGTGGCCAATTCACGGGTGCATCATTACCTCTACCTATCCATCTGTCTGGGTACTGTTGGTTTAAAAAATTCCTAACATCCACCGGAAAATGTGGTGGAGCTCCATCGTGCATAAACCACATATCTACCCGATGTTGGAGTGGTAAATCTTCCAACAAATTTGGCAACGTATTTCGTAGATGTTGTAAATACATGTCTCCTGTTAATCTTTGTGGAAGTATGACAGGACCAGTTATGAAATTTCCTATTATTCCAGCCCAAACGTTGATTTTGAATTCGTGTTGAAAATGGTTTATTTTAATGGAATGAGGATTTTCAATTGCATAAACGTGTTCATTATGAAAATTAGTTATTCCTCTTCTCGTGAAACAGGCTTCATCAGTGAACAAAATATTCTTTCCAAAGTTCAGATTCATTTCTCTTTGCAAATTAATGAACCTACAAAACATCAGACGACTTTGTGAATCATGGATTAATAAATCTTGAACTGGCGTCTTGTGGTATGGGTATAATAATTGTTCTCTTAGTACTTCATGAACGGCATTCCTAGAAACTTCTAGTTCATTACTTATCCGTCTAGTACTCAATTCTGGATTTTCTTCAATACGGTCTAAAATTTCTACTTCGACTTCGGGAATCCTTACATAACGCTGTCTTCCATAATCACCAGTTCTAGGAGCAAAATGACCGGTCTCCCGAAGACGTCTCTCAACTGCAGCAAAGGTTGGGTGGCTTGGTACGCGACGATTTGGAAACCTTGCCGAATACACCCTCACACTCTCTCGACCATTTCCTTGACAATATCCGAATACCAATAACATATCGGTGTATTCTTCATTGGTGTATTGTACGGCCATGATAAATCAGAAAAGTCCGATATCAACAATCAACGTCAATAAAACTCGACAAATCAACACAGATGAAACTATGGAAACCAAGAATGTGAATATCACTGTTTTCGAGCAGATAATAATAGTCTTCAGAAAAAAAAACCAGTGCTACTTATTTTCAATAGAAATAACCTATGCAAAAAGTACATCTCAACTTTTTGCGTCGTATAAATCTTTGTATACGTGAAAATGGTGAACATTTTGAACAATTTTTATGAAATATCTGTTAATCGTTTTATTATTAATTATGCTCTAAATCACTAAAATTAAAATTTTGTCGAAACCATGAGAGGAATCGACTTTTGTCAAGAGTACCTTTTTTGTAGTGAATGAGTTGAATAATTTAGATTTCATATTGAAACTAATTTTTTTCCATTGGCGTAGGAGTTTTAGATGTTTATTTACTGAAAAAATCAAGTTCTACGCCCATGGAATGATATTCATTATGATTATGATATGAGTTTCATTGCCCGATGAGTCTATGCCAACGTACCAAATTTGAAAAAAATCTCATGAGCCGTTCAAAAGTTATGAAGCAAAATCGATTTGAAAATTTCAACTTCAGAGCCGTCTAGCGCCCAAACTAAGCAACTTTTTACTGAGGTAAGTTTGCTTGTATCGAATTGTTTTGGTCTGAAGAATATGTGGTAGCTTTTTGTAAAGACCTTTTAAGGACACCCTGTATACAAGGTGAGTCAAAAATGTGTACCGAGCTTTCTGGGGGTGATAGACCATTGAAAAATAAGTGTAGTTTGATGATTAAACTCATGGCCCAAAATGCATATTAAGGGAGATATATCCTTTCAAAGTTGATGAAATTAAAATAATTTCTCCGCATAACTTCTGAACGATGAATGCCACCTGATTGAAATTTTGTGCATGAATGTATGTTGTCAAAATACATTTTTTCGTCACACTTCCACATTTCTGATATTGTTATAAAGGGTGTTTTCAGAGGGTGAGTCATGATTTTTTGTAGAAAACTTTTTTCCCTGTATTATTTTCGGTGAAAAAACAGGAGCATTCGATGGAGCAAAGAAAATTACATGAAAAAGGTACTCGTATTCAAATACAAAAATTTGAGCCGTTCGTGAGATATTTGAGTTTTTGTAGTTACATGATATCAGCAGATTGATTTTATTCATCGCGAGATTCATCGGTATAACGATATTTCAGCAGCACTTGCATTTCCGAAGCACTCGCCAAGCATTAGAAGCATATCAGTTTGTTCAGAGAACGAATAACCTGCCATATTTCTTAAAATCTCAGTTGATAATCGCAGTGATAAATGACACAGAAAAACCACACGAACAAATCGACTACAACAATGTTGACTCGAATGTTGATGACATGAACGTCAAAATTGAGAACAAAATTATACATCATGGCCTGCTAAAATATTGTTACCGATGAAACTCGCGATGAATAAAATCAATCTGCTGATATCATGTAACTACAAAAACTCAAATATCTCACGAACGGCTCAATTTTTTTATTTGAATAAGAGTACTTTTTTTCATGTAATTTTCTTCGCTCCATCGAATGCTCCTGTTTTTTCACCGAAAATAATACAGGGAAAAAAGTTTTCTACAAAAAATCATGACTCACCCTCTGAAAACACCCTTCATAACAATATCAGAAATGTGGAAGTGTGACGAAAAAATGTATTTTGACAACATACATTCATGCACAAAATTCCAATCGGGTGGCTTTCATCGTTCAGAAGTTATGCGGAGAAATTATTTCAATTTCATCAACTTTGGAAGGATATATCTCCCTTAATATGCATTTTGGGCCATGAGTTTAATCATCAAACTATACTTATTTTCCAATGTTCTATCACCCCCAGAAAGCTCGGTACACATTTTTGACTCACCCTGTATATATATATATATATATATATATAATATTCTTCAATCTTCGTGGGAAGCAGTCGTTGTGACCAATTTATTGAATTTCTTTGTTTGGTGACGAGCTTTCGAAAATGTTTATTTTCTTTGTCAAGACTAACTACAATGAAGAATATAATGAATAAATATTCACTAATGATAATTGAAAATTACCTACTAACATGAAATATTATATAAAATCAGCTACAAAAAGAAACATAGATGTATAAATAAAACTGTAAGATGCATTGACAAAACTGTCGAGGTTGATCGATGACATTGATTCAAAACTATATGATTGCTATGAGTGATGCAGAAGATATGCAAAATGTTTGAATGAATGAAATCGAGGTGGACGAGGTGAAGTATTATTATTTTTATATAATTTCAATAAATAAGTATAGATCGAACTGAGGTCCTTGATATCTGTCTATATATGTTTATTCATTGTTTTTTCATTATTGTTGATATGTACCAAACAAAGAAATTTAATAAATTGGTCACAACAACTGCTTCCCACGAACATTTAAGAATATTGTATACGAACAGTCACGAAATTCGACATCATATATATATATATATATATATATATATGTTGCCACCATTCACCCCCCTCACTCTGGCATAGGCCATCGCTCTGGTTGGATAACAGAACTTTGTAGTATGCATCTGAATCTCGATTGATTTACATAAAGTATATTTTGTTTCTTGAAGTACTCGGTTAAATGTTCTTGTACTATAATCTCAATGTTTTCTCTATGACTGATTGATAGGCATCAGATCTTCCATTTATTCATTTTTATTTAGTTGATTCATTCACTTACTTTTGGTACACGAATTATGTTACCACATTTCAATTCTAATGTGAATAGGTATTGACAAGATCCAATGAAGGATACCCATGCATCATCCGGAAATATATCCGCAATGATGACACTGAGTAATCGGGAAAGGATCAACATTGCTCTCAATACTATTTTGGTATAGTGGCACTAGGGATACTTTGGACGATTTCTTATATGCTATTGAATCGAAACTTTTTTGATTAATATGATTTGACCCGAGATTCGACCCAATATCCCAAAAAATCGAAAATGGCCCGACCGATTTGGATACTTTTTTTTGTTCGCCTCAATACAACCAATGGAACAGCTGAAAAATCTATACATATAATCGATGTATGTAATTTTGTATGGAAATTTGCTACTAATACGTATTCTGTCCTGACCACAGTGAAAGACCACGTCGGATTACTTTCAATATATGGCGTTTGTGGCCAGCGTTGCCAACTGGTCTGATATGTGAAATGTAATGTAATATGATGAAAATGGGACGCCGTTAGTTAGTCTGAAAAACACTAAGAAATGACAAAGAATCAGCGGGAATAATTGATGTATGTAATGCTGTGTGGTGATTACGTACTGCTGAAGATGACTTCGAATAACTTTCGATGGATTAAGTTCGTGGAAAGGGTTGCGAACTGGTCGATTATATAAAAATGATTGTTTATATTTTGTGCGCTGCCATATCGTCCATCCTACCGCGATGACACTTGGTCAACTCATTGCTTGCACTTGCGCGAAGGCATGAACAATATAGCTGTTCAGAAATTTCAAAAGGATATTCCTAAAATTGTTCCTTTTGCAGCAGCAACGCGCCGGCTACCAGCTGGTTTTGGAATAAAATTGATACTTTGCTTCCCTTTGGAAAAACAACTTTCCGCGCGACTGGGCGCATCGCTTTCGCTTCCTCGGGAAATTCCATCAAAAGCAACTTCCTTCCCTATCCTCCTCCTCTTTCTTCTACCTTGCGATGCCTCTCTATATTACAATCGACGCGGGACGCTTATCCGGGCCCGCCACACTCTAAATTAATTTCGGCCGCCTCACGTAGCCATATTGTTTTGATTTAATTAAGATACCTATGGCTCAGTTTATTAATGGCCCGGACACAGGATGGAATCGTTCTTCGTTGAGGAATTCCACCAATGGCGGCGGCCCAATATTGTATTTTGTATTGTATTTTTAATTTTTTGTAAATAACTTCCGACATATTTATCCAACGGCATCAAAAACGACTGGTTCATCAGCCATTCCGTAGAAATCAACCACCCAGCAGCTGAAACATCATCATCAGGAAATTTCAATTTTCACAACTCCACCTTGCTCAAATTCTCCAAGAAATCGGAATCGGATGACGCAGGACGTCAGGCTGAAACTTTCGCTATCAGCTATGGTCTTGAGCAACTGATGAACTCACCCACTCGGATCACTGACATCAACAATCATTATGCCAATACACTCGACCTATTTCTCACTAACAATCCGGAACCGTATGAAGTGAAAGTCCTTGAATCACTAGGAAACTCGGCCGATACACTCATCTCCACAATATGTCCCTACATCAACCCGCGAACCAGTCCAACACCCTCACGCACTGTTTGGCATTGCACTATAGCCGACTGGGATTGTCTTCACATGTTTTTTTCGGAGTTTCCTGTTCTAGAGTTAAATATGTTGAAGCTAGGAATATATGCAACTGAACTAACCGTTTGTTTTGGAATTTCGCCAAGGCAATTAAAAGAAATTTCACTCCCAGCTCATTTCTTTCACTCACGAAGAATGATGAGTACATTGGCTACAACACCAAAAGAATAAGCGAACACCGTTGCCACCGTTGCCTACCGTTGGTAGAAAATTCTACTCTGGATCTAGAGACCAAAACCTTCCCAAAATCGCTACCATCGATAACCATGTGCCAGAAATTGTCTTTTGTCAACGCATTATTAGACACATATTCTGCTCAGCCTCCACGCCAAGAAGGCTATGGGGCCAGACGGAATACCGCCTATTGTTCTGAAGAAGAAATCTGCCCCAATACTAACACCAGAATATCAGGTCTTTGCACTCTTTCATATAAACTTGGTGTATTTCTTGTGTATCGGTGTATCAGCATCGAGCTCATCTCCGATGTCTAGAGAGCTCAAGAATCGTGAACGACCGGTAGGAGACTGCTTGTCTATTTGACATCAGGTGTCACATAGGCATAGCCTCTGGCTGTACAAAGCGCAAATTCGGTCTATCTCAAAGTGCTGTTCACATATTTGGAGTTCAGCCCCCGAACATGCTGAAGCTCTTAGATTCTATTCAGTAGAGAGCTATTCACCTATTCGGTAATACAATACTAACCAAATCATTGACCTCTCTAGAACGCCGTAGAAACGTGGACAATCTTTTCCTCATTCAGATATTTCATGGTCGTTGGAAATCTTGTCTATTATGCCGGCGCGAGCGACTCAGACAAATCAGACGAGCAAAGGCTCGTCACCATTGCATTGTCAGGCTGGAGACCTGTCGAACTTCGTTATGCCAAGCATCATTCATCAATATTCGAAATATTCCAGTTCGAAATAGATCACATTGTTAATCATATCGTATTGGTATATAGTAATTCTAATGATGATTTTCTTGTTACAGGTATGTTATTATAGAAAATCCATGTAATCAACAGTATTTCATGAATTCTGTAAAACTACTAAGGTATGTACAACAAATTCCATATTTTTGTAAATTGTTAATGTTGAAAAAGTTGCTATCGATAACAAAATGAGTACAAGGAATATACAGGATCATCAAATTTCAATTACCAATACTCGAGGAAGCGATAGAAACTGATAATTTTCTATAATATACATATATCTTTTATGAAAATATGTAATAATAATATATTTCAATTACATTTCTGATATTTGGAACATCAAATATGCTCTTATATAGAAGGCACTTTTTGACATATAATCATGATTTTTGAACTTTCCGTTTTCCAGATTTTTGTCGAAAAGTGCCCTTCATCTATCTACTTTTTGATCTAATTTTCATCATAGGCAGTTTCATTCATTGTATAGAATATATGAAACTTGAAACGCCCTATATCTCAATAATCAACCGTTTCAGCGCATATTTGTTCTTATGAATAAATGATTATTTCATCGAGTTCTATAGATATCTCGAGTTTCAATCATTGAATTTCCATCATCGAGTGTATTCCCTAGATTTACTGCTTTGAAAATTTTTAGGTCAGTAGACTGAGTAGTTATATTTGTTTCGAGTACTATATTCCATTATATATTCACGAATATATTTCACTATGGTTTTTCTCAGTCGAGTTGTTTTTTTGTACATTCTAAGTATGAAAAATTTTCAATTGTTGCAGTTTTGAACACGCTAAGAAATATTCATCTAACGAATCACTATTCCGGGTAGTGAATTATTTCTGTTACATCGTAATAGGAATCCTATCCCAACTGCCGACACGATTACCTTCGATATACCATTATTGAATTATACCAGTCTGAGGAATTGCAATCAATTCATAGTGAAAAGTGGTTTATCTAGAAGTATTCATCATTAATTTACAATTGAGTAATCGCAGCTGTTCTAATCACTATATCTTATGGTGAATGCAACTGATAAATCTGGTATGATCCATTCGTATGAAGAATGAAATTCACCCGAATGTAGATGCATCAGAGAATTCTGAATCTTTCAATCTTTGTGTGATCAAATTCGTATCTGGAATGTTTTCTTTGAATAATCCTGGATCCGTCATACAAATTGTGATAATAAATGTAACAAAACTTCTAGATCATAATTTCTATCATGAAGTAAACGTTTTCAGAAAAGTACGGAGTTTCATCTTTTATACCTAACCTGCCTCACCAGGTACTATTTCTGCCGTCAATGCATCGAAAATCACTGACATCAGAAGAAGAGGCTACAATACTCACGATAAAAAACTGAAATACTATCCGAGTATAGTGTAAAATACGATCTAATATTGCTCTGAGTTCACTATTCCCGGCAATGAGAATGTAGATCCGATCATAGCTCCATATCATAATGAATTCGACTACAGTGGATGGAGTTCATTTGAGTGCAGGAAAGAGGGAAACCAGTGAAATGAACTTCTATTCTAGTATCTTTTACGGGCTTTTTCTTTGCGTGAATGATAATCTACTTCTTATATTTTCATGAAATCATTCGAACATTTGAATATTTGAATATTTTTTAAAGTGATAAATTTCAAGCAATCGAGCGAGGAAAGGTAATAGGTGTTAGTATGTAATTATCTACAGTCCTCTCCAGCAGCCCTCGCTTTGCTCGAACAGCTAATAGCCGCGGGCTGCTATAGATCATTTTATGCCCATGTGACATAATATACTATATTTTCTACCTATAGATATTCAAATTTGAAGGAATTCGAGCAAATAACAAAACTATCAATATTCCATAAGTGTTACTAATCGTTTAGGCGAAAAAAAAAATGGATTTCGTATCAACAAAGGAAATATTATGAAACTTATGTTATACAGAACCATAATCATTTTCGCAACTCGCCTTCTGTTTCTCACATTTCAATATACTATATCCCGCTTATGTGAGTTATTATTCTGATGACATATTCAAAATTCGGTACATCGATTTGATATGATTGTCAAATTTAGCAAGTATCAGAACGAATTAGACACAGTTTATCAAGAGCTCAACCCAACTTTTGTACTTCAAATGATCAATCGATTTTCCGGAAATATTTCCACCCCAAATTCTTTTGTCTCGTTGACACCACTATTTTTTTTTTTTTTAAAGAAAACTTCTCTTCGATCCTTGGGCAGTTTCTCGATCCTCGTTCTGGCATCAAGAACCATTCACCAATGCAGGTAATTGCAGAAGGTAATGAGGAAGTTTTTAATTAATTGAACGCGACTAAAAATTCCGGTCGTATAGAAGATGTTGGTCTATGGCGTTACTTGCAAGACAGTGCACCGGTTTTAATTAGTGAGCAAGTTTTGAGTGATATCAAAAGAAACTTTCCTGGTATATTATGTTTATAGTTAATCAGTCAGTGGTTGGAAATGAAAATTCTGTAGCAGTCTTCACATTTCGGCTCATTTTGTTGGACAAAAAACATTCTTAGAAAGAATAATAAGTTGATACTTCACTTCTCATGCTTCAACGCCAGTTTTGATTAATTTATTCAAGTAATAACATGAAGTCATAGTTTCTGGGTTCTGGGGGGTTGAAGTAACTCCAATACAATTGTGTATCAACACGATGTTATCTCGCTCACAGAATCGTCCGTAGAATCCAAAAAAGTGAAAATATTCAGGGGGTTTCATTTGAAATTCCCGAGTTGTGGTCGTTTCCGATGAATCGAGCCCAGTTTGAATCTCATGACTAGTATAACTGACTGAACATGAATCTGATATAGCCGAACGAATAATCGACTGAAAGCTCGATCGAGAGTAACCAATTTATCTAAGCATGTTGAAGTTACAATTCGGAGACTGTGGTTAAGTACTCAAATACAAAATAAATATATACCCAAAAAACACAACAATATTTAGAAGAGTCCAAATACGTATTTCGGCAACTAAGTTGCCATCCTCAGTAGACCTGAGAAGTGAAATTGATTAGCGACTCCTTGAATGAAATTGATTTCACTTACTTTTCCTACTTATTCATTCTTGATCAATGGGAAACTAATAGTACTGGTAGACACAAGATTGAATTTTCAGGAGGATGGAATCAGAAATGAGTGGAAAACAAGAGAAAACGACAAGACGAAGCCAAGAGAAAATACATTATTTCTTCATGACAAACGATATAACTGAATTTATTTATCATCATTCCTGGTCAGCACTCAATTTGCCAGAGTCTTTGGCCAATTAAAATTCATATTTAGTAACGACCGCAATTTTCACATCGTGTAAACTGTAAAAGCGAAAATTAGCATGTCGAAAACATGTTTTTGTCTATCCTATGAGTGCATTCTGGCTACGGCCCTGGTGACCTCATTGAGGGACACCTATTCACATTGTATCACACTGTCAATGTCTAGTTCGGCCCCGAGGCTATGTCTGTATAGCATAATAGTTAATAATCAACAGACCCATTTCAGGTGAACTAATTAACGCGGTTAGCACCAGAAACTGGAAGGGCCAGGAGCGAGAGAGTTTCTTGCCGAGATAGTGTGTTATCATAGTCGAATCTCCGGTTACCGTGTAGTTCGAGGTTTATTCAGATATTATTGTGGCCATAAGTGCGATTTGTATAGGTCCAGTATTCCTTTATCTTCTGATATGATAGGTTCGTATCAAAGATCCTTCGTTTCACTTCATTCATTTATGCACTTTAATGGAAACTGATTGCACACTCGATTTTCGATAGTTCTGCATGTTATTCATGAGGCGACTATACATGGTTGGGCAATAGTTCGTCAGTCTACATCACATGGTAGAAAAGTACACAGTGTGTTCCATTTGAAAAAGTCGAGAATAATCAATTCGAAATATTCCGAATTGAAAAATCATTTTTGACCTCCATGTACAAATACGAGGCGTCGGAATGAATCAGAAATATCACCCATTTATCCAACAATTAGCTTCAGCAATATTTCCTACTGATATTAATAATCATGAGGTCGGGACATTTTCTAGTATTCATCTGCAAATGGTATCATTTAAAAAAAAACTGTAACGTTCTAGTGATTGAGAGATAGTCAAAATTCAGGGAGTGGATGAAGGTCACTGGAACGTTGAAAATATATGTCAATATACAAGGCATTCCATTTAAAAAAAACTATCCTCGACTCTCTAGATTTTTGTTGATGTGTCTTGAATATGCGGCGATAACTTACCATGATAGACCCTTTCGTCTAGTTTACATTCGTTTTTGAAATATGTCTCTAGCTATCATATAGGTCTGGAGCAATCAGACTCTGACGCACTATTGCCCAACCCTGTATATATGGCAGTAACCGTTGGAGATACAGGGTTGGGCCAAGTTGGAGCAGAGTTGCGTCATTTGATGCTGATGAGTTTGATGTTTCGAAGTTCGGAAGGTATCAGAAAAAGAAAACGATATTCTGCAGAATCATTTTCCGATTTTTTCCTGAGTCCATTCGAACAGATATTCTCAAATAAATTTCAGTTCATTATTATCAGTTTCCTCGCCTACGAAATGGGATTGTGAAATTGGAAACCCGACGTTTCACCTTCGAGCGTCCATTGTCAACATTATTTTTCTAAATGCACATCTGGATTTTATTAAATATTCGGATAATTTTCTTGATATGATGACGTACCACAAGAATCGATGAAATGAATGATACTTCATTGTAAAGGTTAGGTTGGAAAACAATATTTAGTGCGAAGGACTAATATTGAATTGTATTCATTCAAAATGCATCATTATTAGTTGTGCCTTGGTTGCACGAATTTATTAGCTTCGCCCAAAACTTCATGATGAGTACGTTTTTCCATCAGAAAAACGTACTGGTGTTTTCTTCATTTGTGAATATAATTGATTAGGAATAGTTGTATTATTACCATTTCGATGTAATAAACTAGCTGGTGGGTCTATTCTTCAGTTTTGTCAGACTGGAAAGGCCAAAAACAATTGAATTCTAGCCGATGGCGTGGGGTTACAATATTCAACAATAGATGACGTAATTATCGAGAAATCATTTGAAAAATATTCCAAAGCAGGAAATATCCCATTCGAAATATACCCGTCCGTGACAGCTGACGAAATTATTCTATCTTCTAGTTTCTTCATCCAGGGGTATGTTGAATAATAATAATAATAATAATAAAAGTACTTTATTGGTTACCCAATAGGCTACCGACCTTAGTCCTTCAGCCTGTTATACATTGATCAATCATTGGTATTTACATTATTTTATGGTATATTAATAATATGCAATGATTTGTGTTGGGTAAAAAAAAAAGAAATAGATTAGGGGTATGTTGAAAAAGTGTTAGTTTTGTATGTTGTGTAAAAGAATCTTTCGAATTTATTTCAACGTGCACGGCGCTGTTGCCATGTGTGTGGAACACACGAAAATTTCATATTGCGACTGATTTTAGTACCAAAAGTTGGTATAAGTTAGTGTAAGCTAATGTATGTTTCCATTTTCCAGATCAAGATATCACTGTGAAACAATCATTGAATATACGAATTTCCTATAAACTTCTATCAGCTCTTGAACTGTGGTTGATGATTCTTTTGGATTCAACACTGTTCTATCAGAAGATGAATGATCTGAAATAGTTGAGTGAACTCACCTTCATACCTCTATCATCTCATCCTGAATTGAAATAAAATAGAATGAAAATATGAAAACCCTGTACTTTCGGAAAAAAAAACAAACAGTGAAAACACACATAACCTCGAATAATGACAGTAAGAAATCTTGAAACACAAAATAATATCTGATTTCATCGATCTGTACCAGTTCCTGCGAATTTGGTTGGAAACTCGGCTGACAGTTTTTGCAGTTGTTGCAGTTTCGCCCGCGCCATGTCATGTTTATCGAGGTTGGCCAATATCAAGAGATTTGAAAACAGGATACGTATATGGGTAGCTTCACCAGTTAGTTCATTACATCAATATTACCATTATTGGCTTCACACAACTGATAATGCATTTTTCTAAAAGCGTGCCTAATTTTAAAATGACAAATGCCACAATGAAAATGGACAATACTCAACCTAAGGAAAGTTTCAACAGTTTCCAGCACGATTATTTTCCTTAGTTCAGGCCCGATTATGAGGGTGACATGCTTGATACCTGTAATAAAAACACAATGTATCAATCTGGAAATATACTAAGCTAGCCAACAAGAAAAATATCTGACATAATTATCCTTCCTTTTGTTAGAATAATCAAGATGAATTATATGTAATCAACATCAGTCCTGTTGATGATGACATTGGCAACCATTTATGCAAAAAAGATGCCATTTCTATCCATGCCATATTTTGCAAGTTAATCTTGGTAGTTTGGTTTAATTTTCAAATGATATTTTCTCAGAATACTTGATAATTATTACTTTTCCTCGTAGAAGTTGCTGGATTATGATACGATATGGCTTAAAACCTTCACGAAAATTCAGAAAACTCTCTCGAGAAATTATGAGAGTCATACTACATTTTCAATTTCTGCGACACATTATAAGGGTCGAGCCTTTGTTGTGGAAGGGAGTGTGTGAAGTTGAAGTGTCTGTTCTCAATTGTATATGTTATGAATTCATAATGCCTGCTGATATACCATACGCATTTTTATCGTTGTCTGAAAATATTACCTGACTATAATATTGTTTCACTCATCATTCATTTAACATGGAACAATATTCAACCGAATCAAAAATTGTACATTTTGATACTTTGAATTATTGAAATAGTTATTATATTTCCTATTATAATTTCCATAAATTCTGACGGAATTAACATACTGCCTCCTTGATTGACCCATATACCGATATTCAAAAATGTGTCCTTGATTTTTTTCTGTATGTTTAGGGAACAATCTGCATGAGCACGTGACCATATCTGGTATTCATCATGCATGTTTCCAATTCCGTGGAATGTTTCCAGGTAAGAGCCCCATATGATTGGTCTATCTTACCTGCACAACAATCAACAGGCAAGGTGCCATCTCCGTGATGCCCTTATATATCGTCGTTACCTACCAGTTGAATGGCCGGCTGTTCCATTTAAGGTTAGGGGGACCCTTTTGCGTGCAGGCCCTTATAGTTCTAGCCCTAATAGTTAGTTCTAACGGCACACAACACAGTGAATAGTGCCTTCTGGAGTATATTCCGCAATGACAGTTCGTCGCTGTTTCGAGACGCTTTCGGTTTGTGTTTGAACCGCCTTAAATTTGTGGAAGTTCGTGTCAGAGTGACTTATTTGGTGACGATTCGTTCTGCACACTGACCGGTCATGATTGGATTCGGTCGTTTGAATCCATTCCGGTTGGGTTCCAAGGTAGGAAATGTCGACGAATGTCGTGCGTTAGTGTAGCTGTGAGTGCTTTCAGAGTGGATTGAGGCGATGTTGCTGAAACGAAAAAACAATAAACGGAAGTTGAATACTGTAACGTGGTCCTTTCATAGCCCTCATTAGATATTATAGAGGGTGACAAACTACAAATTTATTACTTCAAATGGATCACGCTATCTTCAATTATTCTTTCTGTATCTGTGATCTTTTGTGATCACAAAAATATGTATACTGTGTAATGTTGATTTTAATATACCGTTTTCTTTCAATTTATTATTTTGTGCGTCGAGAGCAGCAATTCAATCATCTCCTGAATACCTACGATATGAATCTGGAGATGAAAATATTCTTATAGAATATATTTTTTATATCATATTAATAATCAGATATATGAAACAGAATGCAGATACTCAGAAGATTTTCAGATTCATAAAATTTTGAAAGGAAACGGTAAAAGATAACATACTGCATATTTTTTTGATTAGATATCCCTGGTTTAAAATATATATATATATATATATATATATAAAAAACAGGGTATTCCATTGAAAAAAAATTAGCTAGTCACGCTTTCAGAGGTTACCCTTATTACATCTGATGAGGCTCGTGGTGAGGGCTATGGAAGGACCACATCACGGCATTCCACTTCGGTATGTTTCTTTCTTTATCATCAAAAAATAACGTGAAAACATGTGTGCATGGATCTCGTACACTATAAGGGGTATAATGTCGGTCGAATCGAGTAATTTCATAATTTTTAAAACGCTGCCTTCATTTAAGATATCTGAAGAAAAGAAATTTTGTAAAATTGTTTTTATTTTTTCCTGGGCTTATTCGAAGAGATATTCGAAATATAATAATGGTTCATCATAGCTACTTTTTCAATATATAATAAAAAAACTGGGTATCTTCTTGAGTAAAAACAGTTAACTAATGAATATCACTTCTCAATATAATTGCAGAAAAAAAGAACATACCCCTGGACAAAGAAAGCGGACAGTTTTGATCCAAATTTCATTATCAAATAACTTTTTCACTATTGAATTGATTTTAGTCATTATTTCGCCAAGTGATAAGTGATTTTCTCTATACCCTCGACTGTCAGTTCTTGAAGGGTAAGAATACATACCTGAAATTGCAAGCGCCAATGACGAGTAAGGTTTCATTATGCCATTTTCTTTGCCGTCATTCTTCCTCGCATTTTTTCGTTTCTATAATAACATCAATGTCAATGAAAGATATGTTTCAAATAGATCAAGATACAAGAGATTCATATACGAAAGCACGTAATTGTGTCGTCGAATTTTTCCGCAAAACCAACTTTCTGTTTTACCCTGTATAACACATATCTCATAAGGAATTTTTGCGATATGAATATCATGACCTAGAGAAGCGCTCACAACTTCAAAAAAAAATCAAAATCGACGCCAAATTGAAAAAGTTTTTCAAGATTGAATTTTGATTGAAAAAATTGTCTGGTCTGGGAAGTATTCGAGCGGAAATGTTTTTCTCGAATAATGTAAATATAAAAACAAAAAATTTACAAAATATCTAAATGATGTACATCACAGAATTATTAGTTCATCAAGAAACCATTTCAAAACGATTCATTACACATCATTATAGGATGTCTCTCTGATTTGATCCACTTTTCTGGGGGGAGCGGCGGCAATTTTCCGCTTCTGCACTCCCCTACTCCTACGGGCGCCTATGTTTGAATTTGTAGAGATTGTTCCTGAGTTTGTTTATTGCTAGATCATACAAATAGCCAGTATCTCCATCATTACATCCCGGCCATAAGGATTGTAAATGCAACTGTAAACATTCTCCGAGAATTTCCCAGGCGATTTGTTTGATTCGTCTCGCATGTCGCCAACAGCTCTGAAGAGTTCTGACAGCGACAAAAAACGTCGACCGACCGAGGACCGTTTCCACCCCCGAAGTTCAAAGCTTCCTCAACCCTCGTGCTCCCGACATGAAACATCCCGACACGTGTCACGAGCTTTTCAGCGAACGACAAAAAAAAAGACATACTAATTCGTTTCTCCATTAGTCGAGTTCATGCGGAACAAAGTACTGTAGGTACGTTTCGCAAAAAATGGAAGGCAACAGTCAGCAGGGTAATTTAACGGGGACAAACTGGGCGTCAGATGACTAGGAAAAAATTACGCAGGACTATCGGACAATCTGCATAAACAAAGCGCTTTGCACAGAGTTTGCAGCTGCCAATTGCAGCAAAAATGGACCTTTATAATTGGGCGAAAACTGTTATAACTTCAATACGCTATGAGATGGTCTCAAAAACACTGTATACAATCTCCATAACAAGTAACATCCGTATTATCCGAGATGAACCTGTGAAATCATGTTGTTGCCTTCAATCCAGAAGAAAGCTTTTCCTATTATTTGATATTCAATTCATTCCACCAACAGCTGAATTTCCGTTTCATTCCTTAATTTTTTGTCCGGAAAATGAATATATACCGGGCGATTTATCAATATATCGATAATTATCGAAGATATCAATAATACTTTGGAAAAAAACGATTCATTGATATTATCGTTATTATCGAAATTATTGATTTTATCGATAATTTTGATATCATCGATATAATCGAAATCATTGATATTATAGATATTATCGGAAATTCGTGGAGATCCTAAAAATATCAAAATATTAGTGTTCCATTCGAAATGTGGAAGATTAGTCAGCCGGTGAAGCCAGAAATACTGAAACAATTACTGTTTGAATATTCTTTTTGAAAAGGCCATCAAACCTATATTTTTATGATTTTCTGAAAATCCCACAAAAAGATGTAAAATGAAATAAATTCGACTGAGAAGATGAAATCATCAATCACTACATGATACGAATACACAATTCTATACATTTTATACATATTTGGATGAGATTATTGAAGTGATGTTCAATGTGTCTTGAGTGAATTCATGATTAGACCAAACTGAGTCATAAGGATTGAACCCTACTTTTCAACTGAGGACGTTCTGAACACTTACCCTAACTGATTGAATATTTCATGTATTCAGTCAAATTTATTTTGACTTTCTTCTTGCGATCCTTCCTTTAAGCATTATCCCTAGCTATTGAATAATGTTATCATTTTTGGTTCTCAATTAATAGGTAAATGTTCCTATTCCTTCCTAATTATTACTTAATCATTTTCAAATCAAAATAATCCGAGAACGGTACACAGTATATAGCTTTACTTCTGTGTAAAATTGAATGATGTTCCAATTCACATGAAATTTAGACTATAAAATTCAACCTCAAAAAAGTTATGTTCGAAACTACTCGGTACGAACCGTGTAACTAGCGCCCTATTTGAGAGTCAGACTGTCAGGTTCCAAAACATTTCTGTACAAAATTTTATCCCAATGTTGCTAGTAGTTTCAACATAATCGTAAAAAATGTGTATGAAAATTGTTTTTTCAAGACCCTGTATCTTGAATACGCATTCCGCTTCGACATTTGTTTACTGAGCAAACCCATATTATTTCGTATCCCAGGAACGAGGCCTCCTTTTTTCAAACATCCTGTAGAAAGTTAGATACGAAGAATTAAGAAGAAGAAGACGGCGAAGAAGGTGATTTAATTTCTCCTCGAATATCTCTGAATCTCCCAATATTAGTTCTTGGAACTGATATTGAGATAAAACTGAAGGGCAAGAAGAAGTGTTAAGAATTATCAGTCTCGACAAATTACATTCAACTCTATGACTTGTTTTGCAAAGAAAAAATCTAGTCCTCGCCTGACCCATTTCCTTGCCATCCATCGCCAACCATAACAATAATCTCCCCTAAATTTGGCGCCTGGTCTCGAACGATTTCTCCTGCCACTTGTCGCGCCGAAACAGGGATATTTCCCGGTCGATGGGCTCTTTCGGGCCCTCGAAAGGGCCAAGTTCTCGAGGACCGAGTCTCGAAGTGGACCCTAAATTGCAGAGAGGACTAGTGCCCCACAATGACCCCATTTTCCCCGCCTTATTCCTCAGTCTGTGTAGTTGACCGCGATATCAAAGGCGTGCATTGTGTGGGCCCGAGGGTCTCGACGATTTTCAGCTAGCGGCGATCTCACAGGCAGGGCCGAATTCAAAGATGTGGAGGCCCTGGGACAAAAAAATAGCGGAAGTCCCCAATTACACTAGACAACATTGTTTTTGTTTATTTTTTTGTTCTTTCTTGCATGAAATTGTATATTATATACGTACGGTGAGAAGTGAGGTATTATACAGGGTGTCAATTGATTGAGTGCCGATAATACATCTATATTTCTCTTACGTTTCGGTTAATAATGAATGTTTCGTTGGTTGCATATGCATCGGTATCTTCGTGTGAATACTACATAATATCGACGCTATTGACATTTCATTATTTACCTAGGTCAAACAAGTGAAACTTCTCATTAGAAGAATTCCTTGAATAATGGTGATTTCTCAGGTTAGTGGAGGAAGTTTTGTTGAATTTGTTGTGGTAAAAACATAAAAGACAATAAACTTAAAAACTGAGCTGCAGTTTTCACACTCTCAGAGACACCAAATGCGTTGTCATTTTGATATTCTTGTCTGATTTTTTCCTTCCCTTACTACACTGAAAAAATTATCGTGTGTGAAAACAATGAACACCATTCATCATAATTCTTTACATCGAAAGAAAGTAATCTTCATGATATGAACAAACAAACGATCATTACTCGAGTATCCCATTCATTATCATAATGAAATTGCGTTCATCAAGTACTGACGAAAATATTCAGTAACTCAATGAATATTTCCATCCCTTCGATACATTTCATAAATGAATTCAATGATTTCAGCATTGTATTTATGAATTTTTCCAATAACATCACTATTTTCGACTGATGAATGTGTAACATTACTTTGATTTGATTGTTTCAAAAAAGTAACTGTATTCATTCTAGTGATAACCAAGGTTTCCAATATATTTTATAAATACATCGGTTTATAATTCATTTCATGAGGATAATGAATTTGTGCATGACATATGGGAGAGCAAGTACGTTGTTTCAAGCAAATTAATTTGTCATTACAATGCACGCATTCATTGTCGAAATAATGTAAGGTTCAGATCAAATCATAGAAGTGAATATTGAATACATGTAAGCGATAGTGGATAATTTTTCGGTGCATTGTATTGAAGGAATGCGTTCATTGGTTTGATCTACACGTACATATATCGATGAACAGTTTATGAATAACATATACACCATGTATCGAATTGCTTTCGACAAATTATCCAGTACATCATTATAATGAATTGCGAACGTTGTTTCAATGTACGTACATACATTGATGAACGGTTCATAAGAATAATGCTCATCATGTACCTAAGTGAATAATCGGTACATTGTTTCGGAGAAATACGTTCATTGTTTTGTAGACGTACATTCATATATGATGTCATAGAAACAATGTATCTTATCGTTTTCAACTAATCACCCAGTACATGATCCTAACGAAATGCGTTTATCGTTTCAATGTATCCGCGTACATAGATTGATGAACGGTTCATTGTAATGCTCGTATCATGCAATATATTGATGAACTCTTACATCAAAAAGAAGTATTCCTATTGGCCTGGAGAAAATTCGCTCGGAAAGTTTTTTTAGGATGAAGTCATCACACCCCGCTCAGGTCATTTCTAGTCCAGAAACACAAACGAAAGGTCGCTCAACTGTGCCGAAAGTGTAGCATTGATTTTGAATTCAACTGTTGTTTCACATTACAGAAGGTATGTTATTATGTTTTTATCATTAGGCATAATAATTATTGAGATGTTAGTTTCCAGATTGAATCTCTTTCTATATATCGCAATAAAAATCTAGAGTATAGAGACGGAGAAACAAAGTGAGAAACCGTGTTACTTGATCATATCAAGTGAAAATGATGTGCTTCATTTGCAATCAACCAACTAACAAGGCTATCAGAAAAGATATAGGTGGACAGAGCAACATAATAAAATATACCATAAAAGACTCCCAGGAATCATTTCTTCACTTTGGGAAGAGTAACCAGGAGGTCGAGGAGCACCTAAGATTTTTGGAAGTCGAAGAAAAGTGCTATCCAGCCATTCATTATATGTGTAGGTGAGGACATGACAACTCCCACCGAAATATGTGTTTTGATTTTGATAATATTAGATATACCTTCTTCCATATAGTTAGAGCAGTAGATATATGTTTCAAAATTATATATTTGTTCAATCTTGCTTTTCTTGCTGAATCAGAGATGTTTTGATCCTTCATTGAACATCATTTCTATAAAATGAAAGGAAGCCTTTCTTTCCCAAAGGTACATATATTATCTGAAGCGCTGAAGGAAAATGAAGAGAACTGTCAAGCTACAATTCTGAATGTACCTATTTAATTTAACATGATCATTCGGTTTCATGTTTAGGTTTATTTCTATGACAGTCCTATGTAGAATGAGTCTTTCGAAAAATCGTTTCAATATGGAGAACAATTCGAATTATTTCCCTCATTATTATAGGCAATACTAGATGTACATTCAATCAATTCACTTGTGACTAACATTGACCATTCATTGTTCTTATTATGATCATCTTCTGTATGATTATAATTCCCTCATCAAAACTATTCAGAAAATACATATATAGGACACATACTTCCTATTTTCGGAGGAGTATTTTCTTCTTCATTACACTCATTCGGCATTCGGAAGTGTTTCTTACTTTGCTATATTATATTCTCAGTATTTGTATTTCTTTTCGGACCCCATCAGTGTCATTATGGATTTATTCTTAATGATGAAGGTCAAAACCAACTATAATATTATATATACACTGTGTTCCATTAAAATAATTATAATGTCTCTAAAATATGTATCAACCTGTATATATCATTCCAGATAATGTTCAGAGAATACTTGAAAAATTAACTATTTTTAATTAGGGAGATGTTATTCCTTAAATAAATCAACACAATGTACGTTCCATTTCGAATCCACGTAATTATTTCATTGAACCATGGAAGAAATATTTATGGAACCAGTGAACACGTTCATTCAAACAACGTACTAATAGGTATCGGAATAACGAACATATTCATCGGAATGGTGTAGAAATATTTATCAAATCGATGGAATAATTCATTGATACAATGTAAGAATTCCATAATATCAACGTACTTACGCATTGAAATAGAGATTGAATGTGCTTTGAAACGGTAATTGCATTTATTCAAACAATAATTAATAGATTAATCGACTTACCTGAAGGAAGATCAATCTAAATTATTCGAACTCATATTCCGAACATTTTATTCACCCTGTAGTCATACTGTATCATGCCATGACCCACAAGTTGAAAGAAATACTAACAAAAAACGCTGTGTACTTCTCTGACTTATTCATTATATTGTTGAGTGCCTTTTGAAGGCGAAGAGATCGTGAGGGTATTGGGTGGGCGGGCCGTAAAATGTTCGGAATATGAGTTCGAATAATTTAGATTGATCTTCCTTCAGGTAAGTCGATTAATCTATTAATTATTCTTCACTCATATTCCGAACATTTTATTCACCCTGTAGATGTTGAAAGCAAATAGGTAATAATGAACGATCTCTGAGGAAAAGAAGAAATAAGTTTTAATAATAATAAGGTTAGGAAAACAATAATCTGAATTACAACCACAAATTCATTTGGTATTTTCACCCAACATATTATAACATAAATAATATTTTTAGTAAGTTTCTGTTATATTTTATTTCATATTATTTCCTTGAATTTGACAGCAATGTTCGTGCAAATTCCGTAGTATCGGCGGCTAGCGGTCTGTTATAAAACCTGCTGAATACTTGGGACCTTTCTGTCCAGCCGGCCGTTTGTCTGATAATTTCAATGTTGACTCCAGCCCTCGATACTGCAGAAGTTGACGCATGCCGTGTGCTATAGCCTTTGAAAATATTAGTATCTATACCACTTTTTGATAAAACCGTCCTGATCCAACGACTCAGAGTCTGCGTAGTAACTGCCTTATGTGGCTTTTTGAAGGTGACAAATAGTCTATCTTCATTAGCCGGTCTGAGACATTTCGTTCTTTGAATATAGTGAGAAATCACCGAAGCCACGCAAAGCTGAGGTTTTTCCTCGAAATAAGGAAAGGAAAGTAAAGGGGCAGGTATTGTAGGACCGGAAGTTTTTATTCTGTCAGTAATGCGAACTTCGATCAGGTTAGGTTTTTCGATAATATTTTGTATTTTCATCAATGAGAATGTTTGAAGGCGATGCCCTGATGTAAGAGCTATTAGCATGACAAGTTTTTGTGATAAGTGTTCTAAAGAAAGTTGATTGAGGGGATATTGTTGTTCCAAGTAATTGAGTACTGGTGAAGGGTCCCAAGTTGTGGAATATTTTGGCACTGGAGGGTTGAGGTTGTAAACCCCTTTCAGAAGTCGTCTAAAGATACTCTCGTCCTTTGTTGGAAAATCAATTATCAAGGCTAATGCCGATTTATGTGTATTCACTGAACTATATGATAGGCCATTATCGACCAGTGATTTTAAAAATGTTATTAGACTATTGAAATTATACTCGTATGGATCTGGAATATGCTCGCTTTTACAATAGTTCCACCATTTGCAGTAAACTGAATTATATTGTTTCAAGGTACTCTCGCACAGTGAGGCTAATAGTAAAGGTATTCCACTCTCACAGATGTTCCGTTTCACATACGACTGCCTGAGAGTCTCCCTGCAACCAGGGTAAGATGTTGGTGGCTGGGGTGCGGGTCCCTAAAGGGAGACAAAAGTAGATTCACTGCTGGGCCCAATATGACTCTTTTGCAGACAAGTAATCGATTGAACAGTGGGTACCATGGTTGGTTGGACCAATCTGGTACCACCACTATTCCCTCGGCTCTTTCTGTAATTATTTTATCGATTACTTTGGAAATTATAGAAAAAGGAGGAAATGCATAAAATTTCAAGTCCGACCAGCGAGAAGTAAATGCGTCTACTCCAGCAGATCCTGGATCAGGACCCCAAGAAAAATATTTTTCACATTTTGTATTCAGACTAGAAGCGAAAAGATCTATCTCGGGGACACCCAATACCTCCACGAGAATTTCAAAAAATTCGTTACCGAGTTCGTACTCTGTTTCAATCTTCAAGTATCTTGATTGGAGGTCAGCTACTGTGTTTTCCCTTGATCTTATATATGAAGCAAAAATGCAAATGTTCCTTCTTTCGCACCATTGCCAAATATCCCTACCTATTTTATTCAAATGTTCGTATTTTACACTACCCATTTTATTTATTGTTGCGATTGCTGTAGTATTATCTATACGAAGTAATATACTACAATTTTTATAATCTTTTGAGAAGGACTTCAGGTTGTAAAAAGCTGCTAATAATTCTAAAAAATTTATATGGCACTTTTTTTGGTTCTCTTCCCAAAAACCCCGTGCCTTTATGGTACCACAGCAACCTCCCCATCCTGTAGGTGAAGCATCAGAAAATATTTCCAAGGCATATCCATCCTGTTTGATATTTTGTGAGCTTGAAGCTAAATGAGAAAGCCACCAGTCAAGATCTGCCTTCAAGTCTACCGTAATTTTCATTTTACAGTGGTAGTTGCTATGGTACCTTTCTAGGGCAAGCCATTTTTCCCTCTCAAAGTTTTTAATATATAACCAGCCATATTTCACAACTGGACATGCCGAAATTAGCTGACCCAATAACCCAGCAAAATCTTTGATTTTACACTCAGATTTATTTCTCATCTTCTCTATATTATTGTATAATTTCTCTTTTTTGTCTAGGGGAAGTGCGAAGGTTAAATTACCTGAATCGAATAGGAATCCTAGGAATGTGATCACCTTTGAAGGTGTGAGTTCACTTTTGTTCATATTGATCGTGAATCCTAATGAGATAAGTAGTTTCATCGTGTATTGTACGTTTTCCTGACATTCTTTCTCATAGGAGCCCAATAAGAGCATATCGTCTAAATAAACTATAGAGATGAATCCTTTTTTTCTCAATTCACTCAGAACAGGTTTAAATAATTTTGTAAAAACATATGGCGCTATATTCAACCCGAAGGGTAATGCATTGAATTCGTATAATATATCATTGAATATGAAACGTAAGAACTTCTTGGAACTCTCGTGGATTGGTACAGAGAAAAATGCGTCCTTGAGATCAATCTTGGCCATGAAACAGTCCTTTCTGATTAATCTCAAGGCCGATCGGTAGTCTTCTAATTTGAAATGTGGTGCCTCGATGAATTCATTGAGTTTTTTCAAATTCAACACAAACCTATAGTCCCCATCGGGTTTCGGAACTAAAAAGTAAGGAGAAATGAACTGACCCTTCGCCTGAGAACATGGGGAAATTACCCCCTTAATCAAAAGTTTTTTAATGGATAGAGAGTAAAATTCTGCTTCATGAATAGAAATTGTGACATTCGAAATGTTACTTTGAATTGGTCGTTTGACAAACGGTATTTTATAACCTTGAACCCAAGAAATTGTTTTTCCATCAGCTATTTCCCTCCAATTCTGTTCGAAATTTTTTATATTACCGGCATAAAAATCTTTTACCTCTAATATTTCTGATGATTCCTGTATATTTGTTTTTTCTGAGATGATCTTATCTGTTCTGACACTTTCCTCCAATCTCTCTTGATTCTGGTATCTCTCATGGGCTCTTTCATCTTGGGATGGCCATAAGGGCGCCTCCAGTTTAAATTACCTCGACTACTTGTTGATGTTGGCGGAACTGATATATTTGGGAGCCTTGGTTTCACAGCTGCCTTTACTTGGTTAGAGGCCGACCTGGACGACTGAATTTGTTTCACCTTCTCCATCAAGTTAGAACCATATAGAAACTCATCGATATCAATGTTATCGATGTGCTTTCTCAGGTTAGGATTCAATTCAGGGTTAATCAAAAATCTTCGGTGTAAGGATATAGAGTGAAACATATCAGCAAAAAGTTTTGCTGTGTCTGCCAATTTTTCCAGCCCTGGTCTATTTTCATTGCCAGCTATATTGATTTCCTCCTGTATATTACCTCCAAGAGCTGTTAACCCAGCAGCAACCTGGCTCTGGAGTTTTTGGAGATATTTATCAACCCGTATTTTAGAATCTTTCAAGGCATCAGAGATTTCATCGTTCAGTCTTGGGGGCGTCAATGCGCAATTTGCTGGAGGAGGATACCTATCAATCAAGGTTTTTAAGTTTTCTTTGTCCAGGCCTTTTTTTATTATGTGATTCCACCTCGACGCGACACCCTCATGAATAGGGTCACCTTGTTTATTTTCTGAAGCAGGGTCCGCTCCGAATACGTCCAGGGATATCTCATTCGTTGCTACTGGGACAACGTCGACTTCCTGCTCGCGTATTCTAGGAGATGGTTCGTTTCCAGTTACCGGTGAATCATGTATATCCGCAGAGGTAACAATGCTGCGATTTCCCAAATTTTCATCGCCTGAAATAAAATGTATATTCCTTATACTATTATACCCTTTGTATAATATGTTGAATTCACCAAGTACGGTTATGGACGAGTCAATGACTCATAGGGCTACTTTAATAAAAGTGCCAGAGTTGAAACAGGTTGAGTCATGCAACTCAGGTGGCTATCTGGAGAGATGCCTTTTGTTTCAACTTTCAACCAACTCAAATCACTCACTTGTTTCCGATTCAGATGGCGAGCATTCCTGTATTTCTCTTCTTAATTGCCTCATTTTTTCTCGAAGCTTATCATATTTCTTCTGTTTCTTTGTTCTGTAATATTCCAGGGAATCTGGACTATGTATCCTTCGTTTTGGCATTATTCACAACTTAAAATCCTCCGCAATATCTTGCAAACACTAGAGCTCAGTTTTATGCGTGATTCGTCAATGGCACAAGACAATATAATGAATAAGTCAGAGAAGTACACAGCGTTTTTTGTTAGTATTTCTTTCAACTTGTGGGTCATGGCATGATACAGTATGACTACAGGGTGAATAAAATGTTCGGAATATGAGTGAAGAATAATAATATTTCATCACCGCAATGGATGCATATTATCATAGCTATCTTTCATTTCATTGAAATGATATTATAGTGTTCATTAAAGTAGTGAATGCATTGTTCATAGCAAGGTATTAGTTTTCGTGATACCAATGAACGTTCATCAATTAGTGATTGCAGCCACAAGGTCATGAACGAACATACTTTGTATTAATGAAACTCTACTTTGGTTGAGATTCAATGATCACGTTTCTTTGTTTCAAATATTTTTTCATTGTATTTACGTACCTTTTTCGTTCAGTGTAGAGTCCAAATCATGATAAATAATAAATAAGTAGTAAATACAAAATAATAGTTAGCAATCATGAATGGATTCCAGTTTCTCTGGTACCTTTTCTCCATTGTTCTTGTGTATCCTGATGGAAGCATTCACCGTACTCATCATTTACATCCCCGCAGTTGTCAGGAAAAACCCTTTTTTTTTTTTCAAAACGATGACAGTATATTTTTGTCAGCTTTTTCATTTCCCAAAAAATTAGGTACCATGTCGCGAAAGCGAGTGCTCTATTTATTCCAAGCTTTTTCCAATGTCTGTCAGAGTACTGTCGCAGCTCCTAAAAAGCTAATAAGTGCCGTAATAAGTTTTCACATCGAGCCGAATTTGATTCGGAGTAGTGACAATGAAATCATTTGTGAGACTATCAATGGCATATATTGTACATTCTTTTGACCAAACTCTAATGATTGTCGAACGAAGTGATATGCAGATTTTGATCACCCTCCATATCTGTTACTGTAGTGTAATTTATCAGAAACATTTTCAAACAAGAGCAAAAGAAATATAATGCAAAATATACCACATCCCTTGAACGAAAATAAGCCGATCCAAGTAAACTCTCACTACAGTACAAAGCTTCTTAGTTTGGGCAGCATAAGGGGCCCCCAATGTACAAATTTTTTCAATTGATTTTTCCTTGGCATTTACATGAAAAAATCAAAATGGCTCATGCGATTCTGCTGGAGTTCGATATGTTGACAGTTAGACAGAAATTTTTATGTGACAAACAAAACTTGTAAAAATTATGACCAATATCAGCAGATAGGCTTAGAATTCGATTTTTTCATAGGCAAGATTTTCTTTAAAACTTTGATCTCTCCCGTCACATACCATAAAATGGTGGTGGTCCATTCCATTCCAAATCTTTAGAGAAATTAAATACTCATCTCCTTATTGTGTATTCAATTTCCAGTTCAACATTATATCAGACCATCAAGTATATGTAGTTGATGAAACAAATTTAGTAAACTTATTCTCTAGTTTTGGAGAAAAATGGTTGAAATTTGGGACATCCTGTACACCTAGTAAACAGCATTACCTGATATGAAAATAAGTACATATATATATAATCGTTTTAACACTTCCGGTTTCATTAGGACTGATATCAACTTCGAATTTCAAATGGGGCACTCTGTATGATCATCATTCCCATCACTCATTACTCCCAGGTAAACCGATTGAATAGTGGAAAAACTATTATCAAAAATCTATTGTCAAAGAGTGATATTCAAAAAGTATAAGCAAAGTCTGGAATTTCAATGAAATCTATCTTAAAAGAGTACAGTAGAAATGACAAGTGCATCAAGATCTCAGGTCGCCTGGTATGATAGAGAGTAGTATAGAGTAGATTTATTGGTGTAGCTGATTATAGCAAATCTTTACATAGGTCATCAGACAGTAACGTTGTAAATATGTACGTACACGCACTCTCATATCTTCGAAAAATATATATAAAAATACAAACATGTTCAATAATGAAATGAATAAATGACAAATAGGGTTAAGTGAAGTGTCCCATATATAATTGCACCCTAAATAAGTATTGCTTCATGTGTGGGAAATAGAGTTAGGTGATTGAAGTAATCTTGTAAATTATAAATAGTGTCTGAAGATAGTACTTTCTTGATGATTTTTTTGAAATTATGAAGTGTGAGGTTCTTGGTTTCATCTGGCAGTTTATTGAAAAGTTTTATATCTAAGCTATTTTTGGCTGAAATTCCCAATCTAAATACATTATTAACAAGGTTGTTGGCATTTCTTGTTTCATAGCAATGAATATAATAAAATAATAATAAATAATATAATAGTAATATGATAATAAATAAAAGCATGTTCTACCTAACAGTTCTATGTGCAAACTGAAGTCATTGGAAGGATCGAATTTGCGAGAGCAAGAATAATTCATTTCAGATTTGTAAAAAACATTGAGAAAAGGGTTTTTCTCAGTTCTCCCTGTCATGATAAGTTCGGTTATCGCCATTATTTGCGGCTGATATCAATAACAAATATTGAATAACTCCATAAAATTGTGTTTCAATCATTACTTCGACACATCGAGATATTTTCCTGATCGTAAAACTTTTGTAGACTTCTCTGAATGATCTTCATAAAAACATATTCAATTTACCGAACTTTGATGATCGAATACTGAAACGACACTTGCCGAACTCATTTGTAATAAATTTAACGTTGACATAAGCCCTGTGATGGGATCTGCGAAGTCATTTTCGATAGGTGTGGCCATAAATGACTATTTTTATGACTATATGTCCAGAGTATTTAAGTATCGAAATATTAATATGAAAAATATTACGATCATCGCTAGGCAACAAATAATTAGATTGCGACACCACGGACAAACAGATCCGAATAACAACAAACTCTCTCAGGTCATTTTCACAACAGACAAATCAAAAATTACAAATCAAAGCAGAAGACAAACATTCATTGAAAATGCACAATGTTTTAGAAATCTCGAGCCAATCCAAGATTGGTACTGACCAGTGAAATATGCGGAAGGTAAGAATTTCTTTTCATTTGTGGTTGGTGTTATATTCTCGGGTAATAGGTTGTAGAAATAGTATTCGACATAAATTGGTGAGTTTTTGATCTGATTTCTGTAATGTAGACAGAGATCATTTCATTTTCTCGTGCTGCATTCGTGTTATATAATGGGTTAATATAATGGGTTTTAGTTAGTTATTGATACATATATGTGGTAGTGACTCTCAAGGCTCTTTTCCTGAAGAATGTGTCCCTGCAAAACTCTTGTCTAAATTGCATTAAAGTCGGACGGATCTCTGATAATAGTACAATTGATTACAGAATGAACTACCCCATAATACATGTTCAGCAGGTGATGTTTAGCAGTATCATAAAAGATTGATTCATATTTTTGAATGTATACATATAGTTCGTAAGAAAAATCTTCCGAACGAGAAGAGCTAGCAATGATTGTTGACAGTTTCCTTTTTTGATGTGCGCAAATCTTATAACAATGTCTGCCATCATGAGTATGTATTGACTAAATAATCATAAGGCATATTTCATTTCTTTTTTATTACTCTCATTTTTTCAATTCCATTGGGAATCATTTGAAAGAATCTGATGTTTTTCACATGTATAAGCTGTGATTTCTTCGTCGCCTTGAGCTTCCGTTCTTCTTCCACCAGGAATATTCGATCGATTCAATTTTCGTTCAATTACCACCTTTATATCATCCGTATTACCAAGCTCTAGCTTCTGTAGATACCAAACTCAGAACACACCAGCGTGACCGTTACTATAATTATTTCCATTAAAACAATGAAAAAGGTATATTTTTCTTCACGCGTGCATAGTTTAATGCCCTATGCTTCACAACTCCCTGTGTATTATCATATTTCCCTAACATTAATTCCAAATCATTTTCTCTCAAAAGTTCCTTGTACCAAACTATACATAATATAAATACATAATATACATAATATACATGATATAAATGATTTCGTAAACTTCACCTATACCAACCTCTGACTGTTTTGGAGGGATTTGTTTCTTCTATCCATTTCATTTAAAAAAAAAACTACTACTTATTTGAATATCATTTTGAAGTGCATTTCCAAAAATAAACTGCGGGAAAACATTGATTGCTCACAAAAATTTGAAAGTTGTCACAAGAATGAGGAAAAATAAAATACATTCTCCATTAAGGTGTATTCAACAATTCCAGATAAAATTTGCATGAGTCGGACTCCAAACACCGCAACGACATCATCCTATAAATGGCATTCTAATGTAAAGCGGAAACGTTGCTATGTTTTATTATCAGAGTGCCAGTTCCATGTATATAGTTATTATGCGAGTGTGATGAAATTCGAAAATGCACTTTTTTTTGGAACTTAATTTGAGGAACCAAAGTATCATAGATTTTGTTGATTCAGATAAGTGGCCAATTGATAGCGCAACTATCGAACAAAAGAAATTGAATAACATGTGAATTAAATTGTATTGAAACATGTTTTTCTCAATGTGACAATCGTATTTTTTCACATAACTGATTTTCTCAATATTCCCGTACTAAACGTCTCGGTTCTGAGTATACACCGAGTGGAAAGATACGACCAATTCTATCAGAAATTCGTGCTATCTTTAACGCTCTCGTACAAAAAAGATGACGCAAAGTGCACAAATTCGATATACCGAACAACAAACGAATCCTCTTCGATTTCACTCCTCCTGCATCATTTTTCTACGTGTTGGGATCAAACTTAGACTCGTGGTTCATCCAATGGAACACCCTGTATATTGTATGATGATGAACTCATCGCCCATCATCCATACTTCAAACTCAATGTATGTACCGGAAATGGTGACTGATGATATGATAACTCGTGTGCTGCTAGGATACCATGTATTTATTATTATAAAACTCGTTTCAGGATAATTTCGAACAATGGTCTGCAGGTGGGCCCATATTTTCGTAATTTGAAATTTTCTTCTTAATTCAATAGCGATTCAACGGAAGCGTAGGAGCCATCACTCCTCATTTTTATATTAATTATCACAATTATACTCATATAGGCTGCATATGTCACTTTTCTATAGAAAAACTCGGATATATAAAAAACGGTTCATTCTAGGTATATTGTATTTGTATGTGGGATATCCACCGAAGAGGAAACAAATACGAAAAAACACGGATTAAAATCTGGGTGTTCTATTTGAAACAAAATAATTTATTCGTCACCCTTTCAGGAGTCACCAGGTATAATATCAGATGAGGGCTGTGAAAGGGCCACATCACTGCACTAAACTCACGTGTATTGTTTTTTTTGTCAGCAGACAATAAAGAGAATAGAGGGGTAGGCCTCTTTGATGGATATCACTGTACATGAATTTGAATCAAAATCATGTGAGAGATCCAAGGATTGTGTGGAATTCAAGGAGAGAGAGAGAGAGAGAGAGAGACTACTGAGAATACTGAGAATACTTCTTCATACCAACTTCAGCCAGCACAACGATTTCTGATCTTCCATTGTCAAATATTAATTGACTAGAAAGGTTTTTCTGACTAGTGAAGGAAGTTCGTCTTATAATCCAGAAAATTTTTGGAAAAATAGATAGATATATATTCTAGTCCCCTGACCAGCGCGATCACCAGATTTGACATCGCTAGATTTTTTCCTTCCGGGATGAAAATAATTTCTAGAAAGATGAATGCTTAGACATATGTTAGAGGTAACTGTAAGAAAAGGATATCCTTTGTTCAGTAAGTAGTGGTTTTCAATTCGATCATTTATTATGAATGTTGCTTTCAATCAACGTTTTACAAAAGTTCAGTTATCTATGTGATCCATCAAGTATTCATTGACATGAAATTATTTGAAGCTTTGCGTTGATTATTTCGAATAATAATTAAAATAATTTGTTTTTTCACTATTCAGTATCACCTTACTACTCGATCAATATTTGATATTGGAATGTCAGAAATTATCGTGCTGTCTAATTTCTCTTCAAAATATTGATTTTAGAGTAGAGACAAAAAAGTATATGTTGTCTCAAACTAGGTCGGAACACACATTACGTATAATATATGGGTGTATCCAGACTGAAAGAATCAGAATTTGTGAAATAATCATGACCGTATTTGAAAAAATTCAGTTGATGTTACTTCGGAGGAAGAAATCGATGACCATGTTGAATCATATGAAAAGTTGCTATGAAGAAGTATTTTTACTTCATTTTTTATCTCTTAGAGTGAGGGTTCTAATTTTCGAAGAGTTGGATGAATGCGCAACTTTTTTCCCATTCAACAAATTTTTTTTCTCCCATCGTTTCCAAGATCCCCATGCTTTGCATCCTCATCTTAGACACAGTGTATAGATCGCGTTTAACCATGAAGATATACCCTGCATTGAATGATGAAAGAACATGGTCTCGGCCTTAGTACTGAGAACAAGACACTCTTTCCACGAGTCTTGCGATGGACGGTCATATTCATCTTCGGCGGCGCGACTCCCAACACCTGATCGCATCCGAGAACTGTTTCGATCCGAATCAACCCTAAATCGTCCCCCGGGCGGTCGACGGGGGTGGGCAAATTAGCAGAGGAGCCGCTAATGATCGCCCGAACACACGCAGAACAACTGCCTCAAACACGTTCGTCCATTGTTCGCGGAAAAGTGATTCCCATTCATTACCGCCATCAGGGCCACCGTCTCCCGAAGGAAACGACTGCGAGGCACGTGATAGGAGAAGGTGGGATTGTGTCGGAGACATCTGCTCAGTGGCGGATCCGAGCCACTTCTGGAGGAACCATGATATCTTTCAACAAATATCAATATCAAATCAATACCAAAAATCGCGTGAATCACGTTTCAGAGCCTAAGTAGTTTTGCCAGTTCAGTTTGAGTCATTTGTCTTTTCAAGCACGAATTGACAAAACTTCCTATCCCTTCTTCTTTTACATTTTGACATACATATGACAAAATTTAAAGTCACATTATTGTCATTTAATGACGATTGATACGAAAATTGAATTCAGTAATATAGTATTGTCGATGTTTGATCCCAGATGTCCCAACGATAATATAGGTATGCAGCGAATACCTTGACAATGACCCGGAATAAAAAGAGAGTTTCAAAATAGTGTGAAGAAAATGCATAAGATCAATCGCTGAAATGCTACTGCTGAAATGAACTGAATAATAATTAGAAAAATCCTTCATTGTCCACACATAGTCCACATGAAAACTCTGTAATATATAAAGAAAATAAAAATACTAGTTATGAAATTAAATTGAATGATTAGATGAAGAATAACGGAAGAGGAAAGTGATAATGGTTAATAAGAGATTGGTTTCCACTCAATGGAAATAATAATAGTTTTGTGCCTCTATAAGTTCTTTGATTACTGTTTTCTTGAATGTTTTGATGAAAAATATTAGTAGGATTACGAAAATCATCAAAAATTTCACAGAATTGTGATTTTGTTATAGCGTCGGTTACCGAGAAAGGAAGAAAACAGTTCTTTATGTATCAAGGGAATTAAAATTATCATTATATTATTGTGATTTCAATTAAATACCGATGATAAAGTTTGCGTCCGTAGTGCCTTTGGACCAAATGACAGCAATTGCTTGAGGTAGAGGGCATAATAGAATCTATAATGTCCCAAGGGAGTCTTTATTGATAGCCTATCACCATGACGATATAAGTTTATAATCTTCCGGTCAGAAATCAACGTTCAGAACAGTTGATGAGGATATTCATACATGAAAAGGCAAGAGTAATACGTTCTGATGCGATCTTATTATCAATTCTTTCATGAGATAGTGGCGATTTTGGTATGAGAAGATAATGTGCGTATAATCGAGTCAATCGGAATAAGTTGGTCATATTCAACTATCTATATGACAACTGAACATTCATTTATATTTTTAAAATGCAAATTTATGTTACGATCACTCTCTCCAACCGATTTCCTGGAGCCGCCGCTGCAACTTCCCCATTCTTTGATCGAAAATAATGGCGCTCAGAAGGAAGGTGGTCGCAGGATAAGGACGAGGTTGGCACATTTCTGTTGTCTCGAACAACGACAATAGTAATTACTGTGACATAATGTCGGAGATAATGGGTCTGAAAAAAATTAAATTCGCTGCAAAGCAAGAGGAAGGATAGAGAGTCCAAGCAAATTCGTTTTTATTAATTTTCACAACGTAGTGCAGTGAAGTATATAACTATTATTTATCATCTTCAATCAATGTTCATTCATCATTCAGTCATCAGATTCTCAACCATGCCATGTTATACAGGGTGGCCCATCGAAAACGTACCGCAAGGCATTACAGGCTAGGAAACAACTTTTCGATAAAATCCGAAAACAGGTCAAGTTTGTTTGTCAGGGGGACACATTTTGACGTAACAAGCATAGTAAAACTTTCAACCCTCCAAGTAGGGGTGTCACCCCAACATTTTTTTTCAAATTGGAAGGGGGATCAATCGATACCTCTTGGTCATTTTCTACACAGTGCTGCTTACATTTTCGAAATCGATCCAGTCGTTTAGAAAATATGGAGCGTCGAAACTCAAAAATTGCAAAAATTAATTCAATTGTACTTCAAAACTCATGTATTAGTCGAGTAAATGTTCGAATTGCTGTCCGTCAACCTGCAAACAGTGGTATAAGTTATTTCCAAACCGATTTCGTACATTCTGGAGCATTTGGGGTGTCACTTCGCGACATACGTTAATGATTCTTCGTTGCAACTGTTCTAATGTGTCTGGTGGTGTTTTGTATAAAAATCTGAAGGACTCAAGTCGGGTGACCGAGGTGGCCCCCGTCGTCCTATCCATCGTCCTGGAAATGTGTCATGTAAATAATTGCGCACATTGTGGGAATAATGAGGAGGAGCTCCGTCTTGTTGGTAAATCAGTTCCTGTTCATCGTATGCGGGATCGTTCCCAATGATATTTTAGAGCTGGGTCGATGGCATCTTGTCGCATCTTGTAGTCAATCCAAGTACATATCGCCTGTTGAATTTCCTGGAAGGAGAAAAGGTCCTATAATGGCATTTCAAAAAGTACCAGCCCACAAATTAACTTCTGGGGGTGTTGCGTGTGTGTCTTGTGGAAAATCCTTGGATTGGTGTCAGTCCAGTACCGGCAATTGTGGCGATTCACTAAACCATTGAGGAAAAACACACATTGAATAGAAAATTATCATTGTGTAACGCTCGCTCACTCATAATTTCGCAAAATTGCAAGCGACGATCAAAGTCGTCTTCATTCAGTTCGTGCACTGAGCTTTTTTTGTAAGGATCGAATCTGTATTTCTTCAATACCCGTTGGACACTGGTACGAGACAAACCCGTCGCAATGGCCAATTGTCTTGTACTTAGCGTACTATCAACTGCAACTTGCCCCAATACTGCTATCTCCGTAGGTTCATTTGGTACTGGATCTTCAAGCTCTCTCTTTTTGTTATGAACCAATTCGCGAAAAATATTTCCAGATGCATGTTTGTCAGGATGCCGTTGGTTAAACAACTCCGCGACCCAATTTCCACGTTCATCGTTTTTGAAAAAAAAAATAATTTCCACTCTGTCTGCAATTGAATACACCATGATAATAAATTTTAGAGTCAACAATTCGTAAACTCTTCAAACTACGACATGTATCTAGCACCTTCTTGTCCTAAATGAAACGTAATGGGGCCTGTATAATTCGAGAACTCATCAACAAATCATAAGTGTTTTATATTTCCCGTATTTGAGATGACAAAATCAACTGAAATTGATTTTATGGCATTCAAATGTCCTTCTGAAACCCTTGAAACAACGTTAATGGTTTCATATACATATAACCCTCAATATAAGAAACTGAAGTTGGCAAAACCATCAAAGAAAAATATAATCTATTTGGAGGTATGTTTTTTTTCCTCCAGGAGAATTTCATTGAAAATGATAAAATTTTGATAGCAAATCAACACTACACGGTGTCTATATCGATACCATTTTGGTGTAACAGTCACCCGCAAGAGTAGTTGGAATTGACTCCACTGCGGTGTTGAACAATTTGAGGAAATTTCATTCAATTCTATTGGAACCGTAATTCTTCTGATTCACCACTTTCAGTGTAAAGTAGGTATGTACAGTGTGGAGGTATCGAAATACTGATAAACATGTTACGGGTTCGATTTCGAAGAAACCTAAAATGGCTCAATTGGAATTTTGAATGATTGATGATTTCGCGTTTTTATTTTCTATGCGTACTTTATGGTGAGGGATATTCAAAAATTTCCAGCTTTCAATCATAAAGTATGATGCGTAAGATCCATTGGCATAATTAGAAATTTCATACGAGATGACAAAAAAGATACGGCAGCCAACAATTTTATCTTCTGCTGGAACCCCTCGTATATTTTGGCAGAATTAGATAATCCCAAGTGTTCCAATTTAGAATATCTGTACAACCATACCATTATCTTCTCAACTCCAGAAATGTTCGCAGAAATATATTCAGTGTTTCACATTTCTCATAGTTGCACCTCCGTATCTTCCTTAATAATCATTGAGGTAGGATTCAGAAATTCGCAACTGAGAGAGATACCAATGATACACTCAAGCATGATACTATAACTGAGAAGGTAAACCCACGCGCATGTTTTATTTCTGTCTCTCTTGCACAGTATACGTCACTCCGTGACAAATTTCTGTTGGCGCTATTTCAGTGCGTTCATCGTTTTAAATTGTGTTTTTCAGTAGTGTCGGTTCGAATAATTTTGCTTACTTCATTTATATTCCATACTAAGAAACTATGGTTCCTTGTGCTGTGGTGGGTTGTTCCAGTAACAATAATAAAAGATGTAAAACTGCATCGACATGTCGTTACTTCACTTTTCCTTCATCGAAGGAAACTTGCAGTTTGTGGGTGAAGAATTGCTTTCAGAAGAACAAGTTCAATGTAAAAACAGCTAGAATATGTTCGAAGCATTTCTCAGACGACGACTATAGATTGCAAAAAAACCTAAGAATTACCTATTCAGAAATGGAAATTGAAAGATGATGAAGAAGATGACCTTCCTCAAACATTCCAATACCATCAATGAAATGTTGAATTCATTACCTTAGATTTTTTGGGATTTTCTCTCTCATTTCAATGACTATTAGCAAAGAAATTCTCTTATAGGTATCGTAAGTGATCCAAAATTGTTTTATTTTAAATGCATTGACATCTTGGAGCAGATCACTGATCTGTCCTTACTACAAATAGGTATATTGAAATATTCATCATATTTCCTATTTTTATTTTTAGAAACGGAAAAAAATCTAGAGAAATGAAAATATCACACCTGGATTAACCTACTCACAGTTTTTTTCTTTTCAATGTATTCAATTCGATTTATCCAATTAGATTCAATTTCTTTTATTGTACCTATCTGAAATGTAATTTGTTGAAATATTTTAAACCCATTATTCCTTATTAGATGCGTTATGTCTATTCGTACAAATGTTTTGATGGTTTGATGATTATTTTGTGAATTATCTAAATACTTAAAAATAATTGCACTGATTATGATGGTGTAACAACAGTGTTTCAGTGTTTTAATTTCCAATACAAATATTTATATTAAATACAACTTCATCTACTTGTGTTTCATTAGACTCATGCCCCAAATGTTCATAATTGTGGCCAATATAATTAACACTATTTTAAATGCACTTTATAGTATTCACTTCACTTGAAATGATTCATGAAAGTCAGTTGCGAAATATATATTCATCAACTAGTGGATATTTCATTATTATTATTTATTTCTGAATAAATGCTCACGAATAAAACAATTATTCACATACGAAAATAGTTCTCAATAATCTTTCTATTTTGAAGAACGTCATGAATGTTACTCCTACAATACCTATGAATGAATTATTTGAAATTCAGAAGATATCCAGGGGAATAACTCATTTTGTTGTGTTCATTTTTATCATTTCATATATTTCGATGATTGGAATTATAATTCCACTAACATTCCACTAACTATAATTCCACTAACTCCAAAAACATTGTTATTCGATAATTCGTCTGATCAAATATATGAAAACCCGTGTTATTCCGATTGCTGCCAATCGTATTTGTCACGTAGTGGCGTCATGCGCAAAGCGGTTCAAAACTAGAACCTCGAGTGATCATATCTTTCCTCGTTATAGTATCATGCACTCAAGGTCCAACTGGGATCATCTCTAGTGATAACACTGCTCGCCACTAGCTATGGAACCACCGACATTCTGTAAAATGCTATCAAGAGGCAGAATATAGGATGAAAATGATACTCTGTATATATTAACCAAAAAAGAAGAATGAAATCATATATATATATCATTAAAAATTTGATTCAAATATTCTGTTTCCGGACGAATGAATATTTCGTCAGAAATATATAATTAGAAATTATTTGATATCATTGTTATCAAGAAGTTATTGAGATAGCTTGTGAAAACTCCCAATTTTGTCCACCCTGTACACAACGATATGATGTGAGAAATCAATCCGGACTTCCTTGAGGGTTGTTATTTGTAGGGTCATCAGAAAAAAATTTTGTTACCATTCAAAGAAGTTCATAGTGAATTAACTTACCTTACCCTGAATATTTCCAATTATTGCTTCCTTATTTAGTTGTGGGACACCTGTATTGTATCTATCCTGTCCCCAAAACTGACTCATTCATTCTGTTCCTGCATTTTTCCTGGCATTGCCCGAAAAAGGATCCCGAGGAATTGCCAAAGTTTCTCTTTTTAATTATAACCTTGCCATCACGCTGGGGAATTTTGTTTCGAAAAGTTAATAATTTCTACTCTTCCTCCTCCGCTTCTCTCTCCTCACAGATAAATTGAGTTTTCGAATAAAAATTAAGTCCTGTTTTACTTGGCTAATCTGATTTTCAGAAAGCTGCCATGCAACTTATTTTCATCTTCGCGCTATGATTTTGGTCTGGATTTTCTCTCGACGTGATTTCCGTTCCGGAAAATTGTTTCATCTGGGATTTTTGGTAGAGTCTAGGTATTTGCGCTGCCTAATTAAGGTAAACAATTCATGATACTTCCAGAGTTGTCTTTGAAGTTAGCCTATAGTACTATAGTACATTTTAGTGTACTATATTATTCTTTGCGAAATGAACTCTTTTATAATTTTTCCAGTGAGAAAAATAGTTGAACATCTCGAACAGGAAATGAGTGAAAACTTTTTCTTGAATTTTTGGTCCTATATTTTCAGCCACCACTTCAATTACATCCTCTTACAGTACTTTCGTAAAGTAATGAATGAATTCGTCATATCCCTTCGCAGGAATATGGAACACTTCGATTTTGTTGCATGTATTGGAGTAAAATCTGACAGATTTTTTCAAATGCAATCCCCTGCTACGGAGCTACGGAGATATTGAGAGTTTTGTTAAAACAAGTCAAGCTGACTCGCCTTCAAAATATTTTTCTTCGTCACACTCATTTGGCATATTTGTAACAGAATCCTGAATATCTTCATAGCTTTTTCTCATAACCCTATCCATACTCGGTATCATTGAACTCGTAATGAAAATCACTGAACATTGGATGAAATATATGGGCTTCCATTTTAAGAAAACTGACATATTTGCTTCTACTCTGTACCCTGTACCTTCTACCCTGTAATATGACTGAAAAATAAAAAATAAAATCGAAATTTCCCAGGTTTTTTCGGAAACACTCTGTACAAGGGATATATCGAATTTATTTACTACTTCTCAAAAGCTCATCAGATATAGAGTAATTTTTTGTGATCTCATAAACACGTATCGTTGTCAAAATAAAAGCCCAATAATTTGAAAGAAATCACCCTTGTTTGGCATATTCTTTGGGACATCATTATTTATTAACCCAATTTCAACTACCATGAGAAAGTTGCATATATTTTCATATTATTGCATGCAAAGTGCAAAATATATTCTCATGTTGTACTTTTCTGGCTATTTAATTAATTTCCTTATCACAACTCATGATAGTGGCGTCGTCAGTATTGAGAATAATCAGTTATTATTATTAGATAATTATTATTATCATCTTCCATTTTAAGATGTCACTGACAAATAGAGAATTTTTCTTCAAGATATCTGAAGGTTCAATTTCAAGCGCATTGACATCTTGGATTAGATCATGAATCTGTCCTTGCCCCAAATATTCTGAGATAATTATTATAATTTTTATTTTTGTTTTTCAGAAACGAAAAGAGAAAATTCCAAAAAAAAAAATAGAAAAATGGAAGCGAATCTTCTTTACCTCTCTGAATCAATGTATAAAGATCTGCACCACGTTGTGTATTTTTATATATTTTCTTTATTCCATTCATCTCATGATACTGCTTTGACCACGTACTCTCCCCCCATCTGACATGTCCGTATAAAATCAACCAGTCACCTCATACTCATCGATATTCCTGAACAGGAAAAGCAAACCGTGTTGAACAACAGGTCACTATTATATTAGCGTCCAGATCGAATCGAGCGTTTTGTGACGTTTAATGTCTCTGCAACACGTAAAGTTTACAATTCGATGTAACAGGTTGAATAATAAATGAATCCAGGCAGTGCTGTTAAAAGCCCTTACTCCAACACTCAAATATTTGGGGAACATTAGGGGAGAAGTCGAACGGATAATATTGAGACAGAAGGAGTAGAAAATTGCATCTGTGGTTTTTGTTTTTGTGTCATTTCGTCAAAAATCAACTGAATTTTTATATAAGTTTGATGCTTCAAGAGTCATTTCCTTCGGATAGTGCCGGTTCGAAGTAATTCGCCGACTGGTGCTATGACAAACTAAATAACTCTTCCCTGGTAACTTCTTCTTCATTATCCGTTATTCGATTGTGCAAATAACAGTGAAAAATCGCTATTTCCAAATAGTGGGCTAAACGAAACTGGAGGTAGTACTGACAAAATACTCAAAAATGACAAAAACCTAATCAGCAGATCATTGTAATCACCAATTTTAAGTCACCGAGCTCAATTTCACTTCATGATTGACATTATTGGGTAGTGCAATCATCAATACCTGCACTACAGCAAATATATCGCCAAGCAAATATATAATTTCTATTTCATAGGTCATGAGATTGATGAATTGAACTAGCTGGTGGAGCTACTCATATACTCTGTTTTCAAATCTCTTGATATTGACGAAACTGTAAAAACTGCAAAAATTATCACCGAGTTTGACACCAAATTCGCAGGAACTGGCACCAGATCGATGGAATGTTATATTATTGATATCGGATGTTATATTTAAGATTCCTCATTGTCGCCACCAAATATTGATATATCCTTTGAGGTTATATGAAAGTACAGGGTTTTCATGTTCTAATTTAGGATCAGATGATAGAGGTGTGAATATGTAAAGGTTTACCCAACTATTTCATGATATATCATTTATCTTCTGATGAACAGTGTTTTTGATTCCAGACTCATTAACAGACTCATTAACGCACTATTTTTCGTTTGATAATGAGCTTCATTAATACACGATTTTTTGATATTTTTGTTTTGGAAATTCCGACGATTGGTATGCCTGCCTGTATGAGTGTATGACAGTTCAAACACAGAATATATAAACACCCTATACAATAGGGTATATATTCTAAGGTTTGAGACTACCCAATTTCATCGAGATCTATCTTGAAAGAAAGAAGAGGAAGAAGAAGAGGGAGAAGACTGATAGTTTCTCTCTGCTGTGGACTTTGGTTGGTGTCAACCGTTGTCACTTTCTAGATGAGTCACGATGTCGTAGATTAGCTCACACCAAACTACATGTAATTCTATGAACGAAAATCCATTTCCAATCAGAATTGTCGTAGTAGGTTAAATCGAAAGAAGTGATCACGAAAATGATACCTCGCAATTCAATTTATAACAATATCAACGCGACATTTCAAACAGAACTGGCGGTTATCGGTTATCGCTTTTCATCGCCTCTAGAGGATTAGAACTATAAAATCATGTTGCCAGCTCTTTCTTCGAAAGTTCTATCGTTCGAACAAAGTTTTACAGTTATATTAGAATGTAGCAACCATTGTAATGATATAACACTTTTGAAAATATCGCATTTTCCTGAAAGTTTTCTCTGATAATCGTGAATGAACGTCTCACTTCGCTATTAAACTCGAATTATGATGGTTTTCATCAAGTTCATAGGCAGTTGTACTCAAAACATCAGAGGACATGCGTTTAGAATGAAGAATATGTGATCAGTCTGTGTTTTGAGAATTCACTTTGAACAAATTCCACGTTCCATTGTCTCGGAATGCTCTGAAATTTTGCAGGCACTCTCTCTGTTGCTATGTTTATCACAGTTTTCTCTTTGCATTCTTAGATAAATCATTCAGTATTATTACACTATTGCGAATTTGAAATATGCAATTGGCTCTGCAAGGTTTATTGAAGTCACGGGGTGTTTTGCGGACCGGTGAGGCATCAGAAGAAGAGAGAGGCGCGTTGCGGGTTACGGGGCGTGATGGATTCAAAGAGCGTGACTCCGATATTTCGGTTCCGGCTCGGCGAAATTTAGGGTCGCTCACTGGAAGGATTATGGGGATACAAAAGTTTCCGGAAGACGGGGAGGGGAGGGTACCGGCAGGCCGCTCTCAGTGTTGCTGTCAGCGTTGCCAATGTGTGAGGAACTACTCACATATGAGGATTTTGCATCGATGTGAGTGCCTTGTGAGGGTTGCCTGAAATGTGAGGATTTCGTGAGGATTTCAATACAATGCGATCGATGCCGTCCTCAAGCAACTTCGATATGAGCCCAGAAATACCAAGATTGAAAGTTGTGGATCAAGAGTTAATTTTCTAGTTTTTGAGTGGGATTTTCTCTCCTCGTTTCTGAAAAATGAAATGGAAGTTATTATAATTATTCCAATATATTTGTCTCCAATCATAGGAAGAGAAGACAACAACCATAAACATCAAATCAGAGAATCTGCTTGCATTCTTCAAACCAGAGACATTAATACCGCTTCTTGTTTAGTTCGTATAGATAGAATATGGCATCCACTTCTGGAAACTGACAATGAAAATGGCGAATTCAATATCAATTAATGAAAGAACACCTGGTCACCAGGATTCCTACGTCTTCCAAAATGTCACTCTCCAGTGTGAAAAGAAGGAAATATTGAATGATTCTGAGAAGGAAAAATATATGAATATATGAAATATATGTTGAAGACTAGAGCAGATTTGTTTCCGAAACGACCATCAAGATGAGTAGAAGTTTTGTTTTCATTGAGAATATATTTGTATTTCCAAATTTTTTGAAACAAGGTGCCACTGACAAATAGAGAATTTCTTTTTTAGGTATCTGAACGTTAAATTCCAAGCGTAAATTGCGGCAGATTACAAATCTGTCCTGAATACTAATATATTGAAATAATCATAATAACTTCTATTTCATTTTTTAGGAAAAGGGAGGAAACTAGAACAATGAGCTCACCACCTCCTCGAATAACTCATAGACAGTATGAAGAGTTACTCTCAAGATGAAGTCTAGCATGGCGCCAACACCAAATACTATCGAAGGTCAAATAATACTGTTCCGTGTTTCAATTGAGATCTGTTGCCTGTGGTGTAACTTATGTTTGATTGTGAATCTGACAAATGCGACAAGTGACAACTGACAAACAAGGAAGACATGTTATGACGGATGTGATGTCTTGGAAATGAAATGAAAATTGAAAACACTGAAAGTTCTAGAACGTTAAAATATGTTAATCAGAAGTGCTTCTGGAGATTGAAAATGGACAACTGGTTAATGAAAAGACCTAAATCTATCGATGTGAATATTCTGTTATATTACATATATAAAATATCATCAATTCATCTGATAACTATGCTCCATTTATTTGTTGTTTTTTCATTTTTCTCCAATGGAATTTGTATTCATTTTATGTATGCATATTATTTCACTTACAATGTGAATGTCCTTGGATACGTTTTATTCCAAATAAAAAAACGACATGATTTCGTAGCTACTCCCTTGGAGACTGATTGCATAAATAATGTATCGATGAACAGAATTCTCTTTAATCTCTTCAATCTTGAATCTTATCTAGTCTCTAAATTTTTTCAAATCGTGACTTTAATCTGGGGATCCTGACTTGAATAACCCTCCGAATGAAACTAGGTGAATTTTACTCTATAGTAATGAAAAAATGTTGATAAACAGAAATTTCACATCATCAAAATCACATCGACAAACCTTGTGAATGAAACTAAGACTTAGTAATATCCTGGTGATGGTGATCCAATGACTTTGATATTCTCCCACACTGTTTCTTTACTTTAGTTGAATGAATGAAAGAAGCTACAAAAATTCCCACCAGGAATCGCATTGATCTCGGAGTGTAGTCACAAAAAAATAGAAGTGAATCACTATTTCGATTCCCGCGATCACTGGAGGGTCAAGTCGGGATCCTGACTTCAATCTCGAGATACTGACTTTAATCTCGAGATTCTGACCTTTGGGATCCCGATATTCATTCCGAGATACGATATGAATGTATGCAGTCATTGTTAAGCCTTGTTCGTCTAATGATGTTCATTTATATAAGTGTACGACCAATAAATATCAATTTTGTCAAGATATCGACTCAACTTCTGATGATACTGGAAGATCCGATCAAATATTTTCTAGTCATCATCAATTCGAATACACTCTAATAACTAGTTCATACATATACATATCGAATGAATCAAAACTAGTTGTTTCCTGACATTAGTATTCAGAACAAACTCTCCATTTATAGCTATAGGAAAAAAATCAGAAGTTAATGAAAAAAATGCAAAAATTTTATACCCTGTATCTCAGAAAGAACGGAGGAAATTTTATGATTGCCATATTAATTTTTTGATGGTTCACACCTTGCATCTGTTTCAGGTACTTAATTTGATTACACATTCAATAATAACGTCCACAATTATCGGACTCGAGAAAGTTTGAATTTTCTTGTGAATAAAACGAATCAAAAAAAAAACACATGAATTCTTCATTTCATAAAGGGGTTGACCCAATACAACGATCTACTTACCCATTCATGTCGAGGAAAGTGTAACATCGAGTTCATTTAAATCTAGTATTCTGGGGTTCATCAATGAAAACAAAACCATTATTATGTATATCGGGATTACTGTTTCACAAAATATTGTTATGAATAACAGCAGATGTTGTTCATGAATGTCACTGAATAATTGTGTAAGTGATAATAATTATTAGAATTTTGTGTATTAGGGTTTCCATTCAAATGAAGAATATTATAAACATTTCGAAATCAATGCAGTTTTGGTACATTTTCGTTAGTGCTAGTGATGCATCATCAAATATTTGTTGTCTATATTTAATTGGCTCAAGAATTGTGTCTTAGAGTCAAGAATCTACCTGTCATTTCAGTACTGTTATAATTCCTTTTCGGTGCCGCCAACTGTTGATTGACCGTTTGTGTGTTTCTCTCGGTTTCTTCCGAATGTACCAAAATGGTACATTTTCAAGTTAACATGTGATACGCTTTCGAGAATTGGCGCGGCAACACTGGTCGCAACACTTCTCCCTTGGCAGCAATAAAACGGTGCAACTTCTGTCGAGGTGAAAAGTTTATCAATGATGTCGAAACAAGTTTCGGCGACAAGCTTAATAATACTTGTCGCACAACTTGATAGCGTTTATGAGGTACGGTGGGGCTCAGCGAAATTCGATATCGTTTTGGTGGTGAAGAGCGACAAATTCGTCTGTCTAATAGAGGAATCAATTATGACATAATTTTCAGGATTTTTCGAAATCCCTATAGTAATACGGTACATATGGAATAATACTGAATAATATCATCTATTATTATGCCGCGATTCCTAGTAGACAAACCAGACGAGCTCAAGCTGGTCATCCCTACACTGTCAGGCTCGAGACCTGTCGAACATCGCTATACCAAGCATCATTCATCAATAGAACGGCAAAGTTTTGGAATTCTTTGCCTAGTGAAGTCTTTCCTGATGCTTACAACCTCCAAACATTCAAGAAAAATTCCAACACCTTCCTTCTTTCCCAAAATTCCACCGCTGGCTAACACGATGTTCCTCGAACATCATAGGTTTCCCTTTCGTGTTTTCCACAGATAAAAAAAAAATGTCTTTAACTAAATCGAGTAGGTAGTGTATTAATTTCCCTAGATTTTTCTGGGATTTTCTCTCCTCGTTTCTTAAGGTATAACGATTATTATATATATATATATTATATATATTTGTATTAAGGACAGATTTGTGATCTGCCCCAAAATGTCACTGCGCTATTTCTGTGAAGTGTGGTGCTGTTCACTATTTTTTATGTTCCCGTGTCCCTCAATTCTAATTCTACGAATAGTATGTGTTCCTATATTTTTGCGTATTTTTCTTTTCTTGGATTTCACAACGCTCATTCTCCAATATTTTTATATTATTTCTCAGCACAACAGGTGTAATTGAATTATCATTAATACGCTAACAAGAATTTATCATGACTAACAATTTGCATGCGTGTGATGGGTCAACGTACTCTTCATTGAATACAACTAGATGCCTGGTGGCTGTATCACCATGTAATGGTAATGAAAATGCGAGGTATGGCAAAGTACGAAGTAACAAGCAGAGTTGCCAGATTTTCAGATTCGATGTCACTGAAGTTCCTTGCATGAAGAATTCTGTTGAGATTGAAAAAGATATTGTCGATCGTCCCATGGGAGAGTGCTGTTGGTTGTGATACCGTGTATAGATATTAATGATTTTGTAAGAACAGTGGTACGTATGACATCATCTTTTGAGAATAATCCAAAGTGGTCTTCAACACTGTGATTTTCATAGAATAGAGATGTGTAATACAGATAACAAAGATTTAACCGCTCTTATAGCTTTGGATTTTTCAAAAGCGTTCGATACTATCAATCATATTTTATTATGCTTCAAATTGAAATATTTTGGCTTCTCAGATGATGCAGTATTTTTCTTTCTCTCTCATCTCACAAACCGTTGCCAAATAGTCTGTTCTAATAACGTAATGTCATCCACAAAAAATGTTTCATCTGGTGTACCCCAAGGATCAATTCTTGGACCATTACTATTTATAATATGTATCAGTGATATTCTGACCTCTGTTGACTACTCTAATATTCAAGCGTATGCAGATGACACTCAACTCTATACTAGTCTGAACATTCACAATTACGGAGTCATTCAAAACCTTCTCAACTTTGATTTACAGACTATTTCTAAGTCAGCTCACCAACATAATTTGAAACTAAATAAATAAATAATAATAAAGTAAATGCCACTTGATTTTTTTTGGCAATAAAAGTTATAGGGATGTTATTTCACAAAATATTGCAATAAATATCGATGATACTATTTTATCTGTTGTGAATTCCATAAAAAACCTTGGTATCAAATTTGATTCTGACCTGAAATTTGATCTACACATGAATGACTTGCTTAAAAAGTCATTTGGTACCCTTAAGCGTATTTACTCCAATAGGCATTGTTTCAATCAAAAAATTAGGAAAATTCTTAGAGAGTCACTGGTCTTATCGCAATTTAATTATGGCGATGTTGTTTACACTAACCTTTTAAGTAAACTTGATCAACATAGAAAGCAGAAAATCCAAAACTTTTGCTGTAGATTTATTTTCTCCCGTCGGACATATGACCATGTATCAAACAAACTCAAAGATCTCAAATGGTTAACAATGAACAATCGATCAAAATACAATTTCTGTAATTTTCTATATAAAATATTGAAATTTGGAATCCCAACATCTCTTGAAAAATTGACTCCTAGGTGTAAAATTCATTCATTAGATATAAGATCAGAATATAAACTTCATATGCCCCGTCATCGCACTAGTATGTTTCAGAAATCATTCACCTACCAATCTGTAAAATTTTATGCATCTTTCTAAGGCCCAAATACGGAAAGCACTAAAAAATTATTTCTTATGCACTTCACTCCACTCAGTAATTTAACAATTTGATCTTATCAATTTATCCTGATGTAATTCGACCACATTTTAATATATATAAAATGAATTATACAAAATATGTACTTAATATATGATTATGTCTGTTCCTTTCATGTTTCCTTTTATGTTCATCTCAATTCATGATATTGTTTTGTAGTTAACTGAACTAGTTTCTTGCAGAGAATGCTTTACTACTGATAAATTCGTATAATATTGTACTTGCTAGGTTGAGTGTAAGAGTAGCCATTGGCTAGACTACGCCTATCTTGTACCTGTTCAAATAAAGACGATTTATTATTATTATTATTATTATTATTATGTTTTCGGTTTCGCAATTCCAATAAAAAATTACATACATTCGTCTGTTCTTCTGGGTTTTTCCTATTTTTTTTTTTGTGAACAACCCCTGTATCAAGGCGAACAAAACAAAAAAAAATATCGAAATCGGTTGAGCCAGACTCAGGCGCGGAGGTCCATATTCATTATATAGACTAATGACTGGTTGACGATTTTCATGCATAGGCACATACAAAATCGTTGTAGGATTGAGAAGTGAATGGGCGGGATAATCTGAATATCCGCATAGAATGCGACTTGAGTTTGTTGTAAGCACGGTGGATGTTTGATTCGATACTTCCCTCTGACTTCCACTGTTGTACTCACATTATTTCCATGAACTCAACAGGAATCGTTTCATCGGAATAAAAAAATTCTCATAATGAATCATTATTGCGAATGATGAGAAACAATCAGTTATCTTATTGTTTGCAGAGTAACAAGTAACTAGAGCACCGACCGTTCGGTAATTAAACACGCGCTAGTGAATCGAACGGAACACAGTTGTTTATAATTGATGAAGCCCAGGTTTTTTGTTTTTAGGTTTCAATTTTAAGGTTCAGTTTCAGGTATTTCGACAAACTTGTTTTCACTCACATTTTCAAGAAATATACAAAATTAAATGATGCTTCGAACATTTTGATCATTAGTAGGTATTAGAAATCAGTACGAAAAAAATTGTTATTCTATTTTGTGAACTGCATATTGCTTAGGTTCCTCCTATACACATGAACATATTACTTATTCCGGACTTGTCTACTTTCAGATGATCTTCGAGTTAAGAAAATACATCACCAATGAATTGTGTAGAAGAATAAATTATCATTTTAAGGTAGGTAAATGAGTAATAAAAATCAAATCGCCTTGTATTTCCTCAAATATACTGCGTCATTGACCTGACAATATTTTTGTGGCACCTTCTTAGATACCATAGAAACAGCTGATTCATTTCCAAAGATATGATCTTATGTATTCTCTACACCTTTGCACCCGTTTGCGCCCTTGCTCCATCGACTTATGAGGAGCATTGGAATGAACATTAGAAAAAGACAGAGCTGTCGATTCTTCGATATGTGCAACAAAGAAATTTGCGCAATTCTCCCAATAGTTAGTTGATCACTTTTTTTATCTCATTGGTTGGGTTCCTCCGCCTTTCTCTAGGCACGAACTAGGGTCTATTTGAAATTTGGTCAACAATATCCAATAAACGAAATGATATATTCTGATATTGTTTCCATCTATCAGTACAGGCATAGGCTGAACAGGACAACACCATCTCGAACAAAGTTTTAAAACCCTTCCTTCACTTGATGAGTTGAAACGGCTGAGCCAATTGGGATTATTTACCAATTTCAAGTATTCAAACAACAAGTTGAAGGGCGTCTGTTTGATTCAACACACTTATGACCAATGAACTTCGCTGAATAATAGACTTGAGTGAAAAATCTTCCCAGTGTTATCAAAATGTTTTGCCAACAAGCAGCTGATCGCTGCGTCTCTTTCTAATGGTCGTTTCAATTCCTCTTAGCTCGATCAAGTCGAGAATATTTAATATAATACCTTTGTTCATTTCCAATTTTGAACAAGTGTCATTCTTTGTGTCCCAGATTGCTTCAATTCTTCTATACCTCTTTCTTTCGCGATTTTTTCAGAAGAACATCCTTTCGTACTCCACTGTGAGAAGTATCAGAACGTGCCGTTCGTCTTCTCCAACGAGAATGGGATGTTTCTTGGGCGGCCCTTATGCAACCGGTTGGAAATAAATAAAATCCTCTCAGTCTGTTGCGAAATACGACGCAAGTTATTCTCCGCAATGGCCTCTAAATTGAAAAGTTTTCAACTTGAGTCGTACGAACACCTGTTGTCATAATCTGGGAAAAATTAGGAAACCCTTCCTGCGTATACCGCAAGAAATTTATGACACTATTTTTCCTGCCTTGGATGTCTGCCTTTTTGCAGTATTAAAGTTGATATACCTGAATACTGAATGCTCTTCGCGAAAAATAATGAGCAGGAAGGATGAGAATTCTCCTCTACTAGAATTTCTGAGGGATTATTAATTTCGCCAAATGTAATCCCACACGGGAAATATACTTAAGAAGTATTTCAGAACCATTTGACAGTACTGTCTGTAAGTTCTTCGAGGAGGTGGTACATTCATTTTTCAGCCTTTGATGGGATTTTCTCTCCTCGTTTCTAAAAAATAGAGTAGAAGTTATTAAAAATTATTGCAATATATTTGTAGTAAGGACAGATTTAGGATCTGTCCCAAAATGCCACTGCGCTTGAAATTAAACCTTTAGATACCTAAAAGAGAAATTCTCTATTGGTCAGTGACACCTTGTTTTTGAAAAAATTTGGAAATACAAATATATTTAATAATAATAAAACCTCTACTTATCTTGGTGGACGTTTCGGGAACGAATCTGCTCCCGTTCTCAACACAATTTACGAAGAAAAATATTTCAATTGTGTTGAGAACGGGAGCAGATTCGTTCCCGAAACGTCCACCAAGATAAGTAGAGGTTTTATTATTATTAAATATATTTGTATTTCCAAATTTTTTCAAAAACAAGGTGTCACTGACCAATAGAGAATTTCTCTTTTAGGTATCTAAAGGTTTAATTTCAAGCGCAGTGGCATTTTGGGACAGATCCTAAATCTGTCCTTACTACAAATATATTGCAATAATTTTCAATAACTTCTACTCTATTTTTTAGAAACGAGGAGAGAAAATCCCATCAAAGGCTGAAAAATCATTTGACAGTATTTCACAACATTTCATAACCATTTCGAAGTATTTCATAGTATTACAAAGACTTTTACAACCATTTCGAGGTACTTTACATTCAAAGACTTTTCAAAGAGTTCCACACGCATTTCGATGAATAATTTCAAAGGCAATTCATAGAATTTCTCAGTGATTTCAATATTTCATTTTCGCAAGAGATAGTCACCTACTTGATTGAAAACACGGAGGAAAACAAATATTGACGAGATGATTAGCAACAACAGAAATATTTTATAATAAACAGAAAATGCAGAATGTGTTTTGCATATATGGATATTTCGATCCTGATTAGTCCAGCGAAAAAGTCCATTCGTTGTACAAGAGTATAATGTACTCGTCATGCAAGTCCTTCACATCAGAAAATCGTATAAGAAATGGAAATTTATATTTGAAATACCTAAATTGATTTTGAAGAAACTTCAACTTTTTCAGGGGGTCGAGGTGGTCAAGCGACATCATAGCAATAATGAGGTCGTTAGTTCGATTCCTGGCTGGCCGTTGGATTTGGGTTTATTAATGCGCTGTACAATGTATATCATAAAATTCTACATAGAACTATCCCAAATGCCACAGTGGTTTGGATTCTACTTGTATAAACTGTAGATCCCCGTCTCCTTCACTCGCACAAGCCCTTCGGGGCTTCTGAGGGTTGTTTCGGCAACTATGGAGATGAGTAACAATAACAACAATAACAATAACAGTAACTTGGAAATTCATTTGATGACCCTATTTGCGGTTCAATCAGGATAACAACAAATTCTTTGTGCTCCACTATAATGATATTCTAGATATTTTCCTACGTCAAGCCATGAAAACAGAAAGTAGCTCATTTCACTATGGCAATAGGAAAGAAAAAAAGTACTAGTGTGGATCTATTTGAAGAACGTACGCTCACAATGATTGCTCTGTCACCTGGAAATTTTATTGCTGATATTATCATATTTATATCATGGTACTTTTCACATCATTCATATCGTGGATACTTATATATGACAATTGAATATTAAGGGATGGGCGATAACAGTTCAAAAATGTTGATTATCGATTATCAAAATTTATCGATGGTAGCGATAATACCAAATATCGATATTATCGGAAATATCGATAATTTAGATAATATCGATAACATCGATACTATCGATGTGATTGATTTCGCATCCCAATCATATGCATGACAAACTACAAAAAAAATGTGCGGATACTTGTAATTCAAGCACTCGGTACATTTCTGCACTCGCCGCTACGTATGGCTCGTGCTAAATGTCTAGTCGTGCGAAATAAGTCACTTTCCACACTAGTTATGTAATATACTATTTTCTACGGGCATGCGCAAAGTACCTTTCCGCATGCATTTCTAGATAACAGAACTGTGTGTGGTATTCGCTATTCTCATAAATGGAATGGAAACCGAGTAGGAAACAGTATATTGTGTAATGAGCGCAGGGAATGATAGTCATTTCCCACGGGTATGAAGAATGCTGCAAATCATACGAGTAGGAAATGAGCAAGTTATACAGTGTACCTTTTATACGGCTATAATTTATTATTCAATTTCTGAGATGATTGATGATTGAATGAGAGATGAAACGGGCTGTAAGTTGAACCAAAACAAACATGGAGTGTAATTTGAAAAACAAAAGTTAGGGGTGATTTCTCGGGGTTTGTTTGCCAGGGAGTTGATTTTGCTATTTTGCTATTATTTTGCCTACTACACGTATTTTTTTCCAATTTTCATTTCTGCAAATAACTGAAATATCTGCTGACCTGAAAGCTCTGGTACACACCCGGTATAATTACAATTAAAATTCTTCTATTATTCAGTTCGCTTAGAAAACGTATTCTCAAAAACATTTTTTATTTGAATAAGTTTTCACATCATCACTACGTCTGGCAAGCACAACTCAACTCTACTTTCTACTCCGTTCCAAACTGGTTCTGTAAAATAAAATTATAAAAACTAAACTATACCCTCATGAATGACGAAACGAACCCCTCCCCTTGAAGGGTCGAGGAACAGCCGAGAGCAGAGCCAATGACTTCTAAAAATTCAAACGATTTGAATACGACGTCGAGTCGACCGTAACCTGTTGATGTAGTAATAAAATACCGACGACGAGAGTGTATCGTTCGTTCAGTGGTCTTCCCAAGGTCACGCACACACCTGAACCGCCCGTTGAAAATAAATATTCGTTTTTCGGTCGCCACCATTCAGTCAGCTCGAACTCTTCCGCGTGATATTTTTCTTCTTGAGGCGCGTTTTTCATCCGGCCTCCGCGGTGATAATCTTCTGGATAGCTATAGAGTGGAGACCGAGGGGATTCGTTTTCGTGACAAAAGGACGTGCGTTTGTGACATTTTGATTGATTCCTCGAGCGCGGTATGACGGCGATATTGTGCAACTATGTGAGTATTTTACCGGATGGATCTCCGGCTGTCTGATGGTATAGATGTTTATTGGTGTGGGCGGTGTTGCCGGCCTGTCAGATGTTTACTATGAAATACTTGGCGATTTGTTTTTGTTACCAATGTGCTAATTTCACCGAACGAAATTGATAACTGAATGTTAGATCCTTCATTCCTTGATTGAAGAATTTGTCGAGTTATCAGGCTTAGCGCAAATCCTTGGTTCGGTTTACTAATGTCCTATAAATAGACGTTAGAAGATACTCAATTTCAGTTGAAACGTTCTACACACTATAAAATTCATGGTTGGTCCTCGATACATTGAATTGTCCAAGGAATTCTACCACGGCAACATTAACCGACCCGACTATCACCCGATGTAACATCACCCGAGAAACGTGACATATAAATGTAATTATTGATATGATCAGGAGTACCTTGTAACGTCAAAAATACACTTGCGTTGTAAAGACCTTAATATCCACTTATACTTTACATTTTTTTTTAATTTTCATTCATATATGTCTGTAATGAACAAACTTGTGGAGTTTTTTCGAAATCATGTTGAGTTTTCACCTGCTGAATAATCAATACTTACTCTATACCTGCATGTATTTTCGGTCTGTTTTTTTATGTTTTTCATACTTGAAATTCGAAATATTTCTAAAACAGTTGGATATGTGATGTGTGACTCCTTATATACAGGGCTTCAATAATATAGGTCATAAATTTCCCTCGGAGTTTGAAGATTACAGGAGTTTACATCACGGTGTGAGTGAGAGATGAATCCTAGATGAAGAGTCCCAACTCCATCTTCAATAGTATAAATTTCTACATTTGAAAATTCGACCCTTTGTCATAATTATGGAGGCACAGTTCCCGGAAGGACACCGTCTATATAAGGAATATATAAGCTACAGAGGAACTGTTATTTCAGGCTGTCCTAAACTTATTGAATTTGACGCAGTATAACACTGTCAACAGAAAGTTAATGCATAATTCTCATATGAAAAATCAGAATCACATTCACAAATCCATGTTCCATCCATTAGGATGCTGTACAAAGTGTCTCAATATCGGCTGACTATGATAGGTATGGTATCGTGTTTTTATGCTGTCATCATCTCAGTGTGATAACATTGAAAACCATTACTTTCATGTATTCAGTAAACAGATAAATATAATAAAATATCGACATTCCAATGAGGATTTGACGTGTTTCGTAGCCAAAGACCCACTCACGACTTCTCACAGTAACTGAGGTGTTGACTATGTAAACACCTAATATTTACATACTGATGGGCAAATACCTATTTGGGGGACCAACTATCCTCGGAAATATGTATCTCAGTTTCAATAGATCGAGTTGAAGACATCCGTACATTTTCCAATAGAACAGAATGTAAGCTCTTTCAAGAATTTGAAATAAAGATTCTTCATGAGGAAGGAAAATATGTGGTTCCATATCTCTTGAATCGAGTACAACCAAAATATTGACCTTAAAATATTATTTTTTGATAGAAAGCGAGAAACAGATGCTAAATGACGCGAGATGAGATCTTATATGTCTATGGAACTAACATCGAAACCTCGATCGAAACTGGAGTAACAGCTCAATGAATTAGTACTAAAAATTTGATTCAGTGTGATATATCTACCTACCAAAATCCAATCGCACAACGCTATGAACTCTATATGTATTTTCCTTATTCGACATTCATTTGCATATCAGGGTTAAGTAAAGAAAACTCTAATGTAAGTCCTTTTTTCATTTGTTTATTCATGATTCGAATGGTGTAAGAATTAACTATTACTTACCCTGCTGGCGATGAAGTTGCACTTTGCTGTACAGGGCGTTAAAGTGTCACTTCAACATGGTCGTGAATGAATTCTCGGGAGTGAATCACTTATCGGCTCGTGCCAAACTCAAATGTTCATTTTATTACGTCCTCTTTCTTTTTCTGAAACATCGTTACCCTTTTATTATTTTCACATTTACGACTAGTCTCCTTTGGGTCTTTTTATTTTCGGGCGAGAGAACCAATAAAAAAGTTATTTACAGGTCACCTGATTCAATCGGCGAACAATTTAAAACATTCATAAAACGTTAGCTGTTCTACATAATCTCGGCTTCGAAGGGCCTAAATATTCATCTACACGCTTTATCCTTTTTCACATGGCAAATATTGGAGTTTCACCAAAGCGTTCGAGGTTCTGATGAAACTGAAAAAATGATCTTACATTTTCTAACTAATGATGTTTTTAGTTTTTTTAATTCCATTGAATATAATGAATACATAAATATGATACATGCCTTATGCATACAATAATGATAATTTTTACATAAACTATAAGTTACAGTTCACCAGAAGAATTTGAATTATTAATCAAGTATCAACATCGAGCAGGAATCTACAAAGAATGAGTGTACTTCGGAAATTTCAAAAAAAATGCCTACCTTTTTAACAATGTTCCAGAGAGGTCACTGAATTTGTTAGTGTAATATCACCAACTAGACGAATATAATCTGCTGAATATATTCTAAGAGCTTCAGCGGATGCTTGGGATCTGAACCCTAAACATATGTACAGTACTCCTCGAAGGACTGGTCGAATTTGCGTTCTGTAGGTAATGAGGAGCTACTGGTGTGTGAAATACCTCTTCGCACGGAACAGGAATACAGGTTTTTGTGAAGCAATTCTCGCAATAGACCTGAAATGGTTATTCCATGAGAGGGTGCTATTGGTGGTATCAAGCATGGATATTACCACCCTCATAGGAAACATTGATACCTGACATCGCTGACATCCATTTTGTGCCTTGTGTGATAATCTGTCCTGGTGACGATCTGGCCTCATCAAATGATATAGGGGCTCTAGATGAGAAGGCACGGCCCTAGCTCTTGCCCACATTTCCCGCCACATCCATAGTGTTTGTTATATCATCGGTTATATCAGATGAGACACCGTCCATCATCATATACAATGATATATCCACAAGGAAACTCGATAGTGAACGACATGGTTGGGGTGGCAAATCATGTGACGGAAGTTTTGCTAGAGGGCCTTGGTGCCAAACTCGGTAAAATGCTAAGAAAACATGGTATAGCAATGTTTCTCGATTGAGGCCTGCCACATGTTTCCTTCTAGTTAGAAATGAACACAGAGTGTGTATGAAACGGTGAACAGCCTACAAAGAACTGGTGTTTGGTCTGAGGCACATTTCTTGAGAATAATAAGTGGAATTCGGCATGGCCATATTATATAAATAAGCCTATATATGCCTATAAGTCTATGAGTATATTGTTATTGTTACTCACCTCCTTAGTTGCCGAAGCAACCCTCAGAAGCACCGAAGTACTTGAGCGAGTGAAGGAGATGGGGATCTTCAGTTTATACAAGTGAATCCAAACCACTGTGGCATTTGAGATAGTTCTATGTATAACTTCATGATATACATTGTACAGCGCATGAATGAACCCAAATCCAACGGACAGCCAGGAATCGAACCCACGACCTCATGTCGCTCGACCATCTCGACCACCTGGCAGCCAATATCTCCATTGTTCGTACAGGGTGGGCAAGTTTCGATGTTTGTAACTCTGTAACTATATAGGAGGTACAAAAAAAATGGAAGTTACATTCTCGATCTCTTTTCATGAAATGAATTCACTTTCGGAGAAAAATATTTGCTATCGCCTTGCTTATCGAACCCACGACCTCATGATTACTATGATGTCGCTCGACCATCTCGCCTACTATGCATATAATAAAAATGTAATTCCAGACGCGTCCACAGTTTGATTGCATGAGTTTCTATAGCTTCATTGCTCTATTCGAATTTTAAAGACTAGTTCTTGGAAAGTTCACAGTCCTTTTCTGTGAGAATTATGATCATCAATTCCATCAGAGTTCCACAATTCCATAATTCCATAATTCAAATGGGGGTTGAGAAACACTTGAAGAAAAGTTCACTAAAGAAACCCTACGATTTTGAATGTCAAAATCATGACTTCATAAGATCTTCGTGAACAAGGATGAATATGAATAAATTCGATAGTTGATTTCATTCTGGCAAGACAGATCATAGAGGAACCACCCTGTGAAGTCTTACGTGTCCGAGCTTTTTTGTTTTATTCTGCGATGAAGGAGAATCTGCCCTTTTCGTTGGCACTCTCATCAAGACTTCCATCCAAAGAGTGATCCTGCCCGAAAAAATAATTATTCGGAAGATGAAGGGTCCTGTACAGTTGAATACCTTCCGGTGTATGAGAAAACAACTTTCTTGATAAAACGAAGAACAAAAGATTTCGGGCTCGAGAAACTGGCGAGGTTTATTTATTTATCAAGGAGGAACGTTGAATACTTTTATTCAACGGAATTAGTGAACCCTCAGTCTTCCGTACGAGACTTGACCCCTGTGATACTCTCCTTCGGAAGGTGCGTTAACCAAAATGATTTGATTAAATTCAATTAATTTTAATGATGCTAAAACTGATTCAGTGTCGTCACTGCGAGCCTAACTTGAATCCCTCAACATCATTGCCCGTACCGGCACGATCTGTCAATAGAATTTTTTTTATAACCTTGGTTGCATTTATTGTATTAATCAACCCTACTTCGAAAGCTGATATTTTGTCGATTGATTAATTTCGGGGCCAGGAATACACTGTATCAATATTTAAATATTGAAGCAGTGCATGTAATATTTAAATGTTTTTCTCCGAATGAAGGTACTGTTGAATCATTTGACCGTGGTGCAAGACTTCCTGTGGAATCGCTATAAAAAGATTCCTCAATTTCTCCCGGGATATTTCTAGACTAATTAGCCAGTTGACTGAAAAATGTCAACTTTGAAAGAAAACTTTTCCGACTCGTGGTCCTTATTTTTTTTTCATCTTGATCAGAAATCTCGTGAGCTAATTTATATCTTCATGATCTCTGAATGAAGAGGGTCTTTCCGTAGATGCGAACCTAATGAAAAATAAACAAATAACATCCTTCGTGCTTTTGGGGTCCTAAGAAAAAGACGGTATTGGTTTGTATGTTTCGCCACCGGTTCGAAAATCATTTCATATGCCTATACCAGTATCATATTTTCTAATCTCCGTGATATTCAGAAGCCAAATTTTCACCTCGATTCTTACTGAATCATTTGAGATGTCTGAAATGGTTTCATATCAAGGACACCAAACGACGATATGTCAACCCAGCCAAAATTTGTGTGATACGGCTCTGAAAACATGATATTTCGAAATTATTACTGTCTAATGAAACCTTGTATATTTCTTGCTTGGATATTATTTTTGTCAAGATGACATGTTTGCTTGTGATGGTATTCATTAACGATTCATTCACTTTTGACATTTTTCTGTTTCAGGTTGAAAATATGATGTCCTGTTCCCTCCCGATCGTTCCAGTCATACCTTCACTGCCTTCGTTGGTTTCAGCACAGGATTACCCCATTCATATAGGAATTAAGGTAAGATGAATGAACTAATCAATCACTTGACTGAAGATGGACATATACATCAGGAATTCCCTTCGGGTACTGCATCGATCAATATATGGAAAACTATTAGTAGGGAATTCGAAAATTTGGTGGCTTGATGGGAGCAATTCGGCTGAAATATTTTCAAGATTTCCATTTCCGGTTGTACTGGAAGTTGATATCGACTTGCTTATTCCACGAAGAATTCTAGGCAAATTCCATGTATAATGTCCTATACCGGAGTCTAGTTGTTTTCGACATATTTGGGATTTCATGTCAAAAATGACCTGAATATAACTTACAATTTCTCTTATATGAAATCTTCAACTATTCGATCAGGGTGGATTCTTTATAGAAGGAATGAGTTCAGTTATTCTCAGTAGGCCATGGCGCCCACGTTCGTGTTAGAAACAATCAGTGGCACAGAAATTTTATTTTAAGCAATAATGCCGGCTCGTTCGAATTATCCAAATGAAGATTACTTACTCATTACTTTATGGTGAATTTAATACGGTGACGAAACAGAAGCCCTCACAAAACACTGTCAAACGAATTATAGGAAACAATCGTTTTTAACACAACCGCGGGCGCCATGGCCAACTGAGAATAAGTGAACCCTCGAGTAAACCCAGTAAACATAATTGAAATACATCAGTACTGTTAAGTAGTAGATAATTGAGTACACACACACATATGTCACATTTGAATTCAATATTACTTTTCAATTATCCACTACTTAACAGTACTGATGTATGTTAATTATGTCCTGTAAGAAGATGTAAGAAGAATAATTATTAAACTAATAAAAACTATCAATGGTGATTATCGGTGAAAGTGATGATACATAATCTCTTACTAGTAAAAATAACAGATTAAATATAGTCAATTCCATATTTCCATTGCTACTTTTTTCATATGCTTCACGGAACAAATATTGATATAGCAATAACTGCATATGGAGTTGTAGTTATCACACATATATTTAATTGGAGAATGCAAGATTAAATTTTTTCGTGCTGTGGAGAAGTGAAATGTGAGATTCAGCCGCGAATGAGCCCTTGGTACCCTAAAGTTCAATACTGATAGAAGCAAATTGCAATCAATTTGGCCGTGCAGCAGTTTATGTAGGAGAGTTATTGAAGCACATTTTCTCCTTTTTTCTAAAGAAATGAATTGAAAGTGGTCAAGAAGGTTATTATGGTCAGAGCCCCTAGTTGGATAGATACCACAATTTTTGAAGTAAATGAATTTCAAGAACTTTCTTTGCACTTTTTCAATTGTGTACTCATGACAAAAATAGAAGGGGCTCCAAATGACTGAGCAGTATTCAAGTTTGGATCTGACATATGAGAAGTATAATATTTTCAGGGCATTTACATTTGTAAAGTTCTGACAGTTTCTTATGATAAATCCTAACATTTTATTGGCTTCGGAAGCTTTTTTATTTATGTGATTGGCAAAATCCATTTTGGAGTCAAAGAATACACCTAAATCCTTAGTCTCATTACAACGAGTCAGCAAACTACCTTGGATATTGTATGGATGTTCAATAAATGTATGTTTTCTAGAATATGACATAACTTTACATTTATCAATATTCAGATGTAGGTTATTAACTTCACACCAAGCCTGTACATTATCTATGTCTTCCTGAAGTGGTATGCAATCATCCACCTTTTGGATAGAATTAAATATTTTCAGATCATCAGCAAAAAAGAGGTTCATAGGGTTTATTTGTGTGTTTAAATCACCAATGAAAATTAAGAACAACAATCTCGACAACAATGGTCCGAGGTTCGACCCTTGGGGAACGCCAGACGTAGAAATTATCGGGTTTGATCTGAATCCATTGTAATGAACTATTTGGTTTCGGTTAAAAAGGTACGATTCAAAGAAACCCAATAGTTTTTGACTAAGGCCAATGATATCCAGTTTGGAAAGTAATATGCTATGATCAATTTTGTCAAAGGCCTTAGAAAAATCCGTGTATATCACATCTACCTGTCCCTGTTTATCTAATGCTGAGCACACATAATGGGAAAACACTGCTGGATTTGATGCCGTGCTGCGGTGGCTCATGAAACCATGTTGAGATTCGCTCATTTGATTGTGAGTTGACAAGTAAATGTGCTTATACAAAATAATTTCGAAAGCCTTTGCGAAGTTTGAGATTATCGAGACAGATAGATGTTAATTCGCTCATGATATCGATAACTACAAATTTTTGGAATATACAATCTTTTTCAAAGTTACCCTCATTTCTAATGTTGAATGATATGAAATTAGGAAATAAGCGGGTTTCCATTTGAGAAGAATTACTTTCAACATTTTCCCAAAGTAATTTTCAATGTTAGTTTCTGATCACCCTGTATTCCATTATCAAAATATCAACACAGTACACTCCTTCTATGAGGAAACCAACCCCAATCGAATAATTGAAGGTTTCATACAGGAGAAATTAATAGTTATGTTCAGGCCTGCGAACGCCAATTTTGACATGAAATTCAAAATATGTCGAAAACGGCTAGACTTAGGTAACTTCCTGTACAACCGGAAATGCCAGCTTGAAAATATTCTAGCCGAATTGTCCCCATCAGTAGTATGCTACCAAATTTTCACTACTAATACTTTGCACTACTAATAGGGACACCCTGTATGATATGTACGGAACATGTTTCACCATTCTCCATTAATTTCACTACTACTAATAAATATTGTGGAGATGACTTTGAGTTTTCCTACTCTAATCTTCGGACTCCACTTCGAAAATGGACAAGTTCTTTCACCCCAATGAGGTTGTTTGACAGGTCCACATGTTTTGGTAAGAAACAATTGAATAGTTGATTGTATCAGAAATTTGCCCGGTGCATCTTTTCCTGCAATCTCTCATTGCATTTTGATTTGATTAAATTGTGAAAATACCGAGGAAAACCAACCAAGATCGAGCACCTATCAATTCACGAGATCTATCGGTGATTTTTTCAGTATCCAGGCAGGATACTCAGACAAGGTTTCCGAAATGAAGCAACTTCTTGTTTTTCGTTTGGCACCGTATCGACTGGACTATTCTCAAAGTTTCTCTTCTCACCGCAGCTATACTTCTGGAGTACGCCATGTGTATAATGGCGTCGAATGGAGTCCCGATTATTAAATTTAATAATTTATATTCTCGGTTATACCGTTAATGCCGTACACCACGAATTTCGTAAACCTTTATATATATGAGGATGTGTTAGAGGAGTGTGAACATCAGGTTTACGAGTGACGTACCATTTCAAAGTTATTGAAAAATCACATAAATGAAAAAAATATATCCAGAATCATGATTCAATCCGCACATAAGGTCACCTTTACTACAAAACCAGTATTTTAAGGAACACTACAGAATATGAGGATGTGTTAGAAGAGTGTGAATATCAGGTTCACGAGTTACGTGCCATTTCATAGAGCGAATGACAGTTGATTGAATCTTTCCCGATTCATTTGGAGACTTAACCCACTCAATAGTTTTATTGTTTTGTATTATCATCATTATTACATTCCAACAAGGACAGGTACACAGCCTACTACTAAGTAACACATGAGACCTTATAGCAATCACTGGAACTCAATCGACTCATGGCGATTTTTGAAACCACATCTCCAGTATCACCTGATAAAAAGTTCCACCTTGAATGTACGCGGTTTGGGAATAACTTTTCCTTATTCAGCTTCACGGCGTGGACTCTGAATCTCGTCTTCTGTGAGTGGAACGAGCCAGATGTGAGTCTACAAATAAGTCGCCGTACAGGATTCGATACGTCATGATAGCATCTCCCCTGGTGGTATCACTTATCTGAAGAAGTTTAGTAGTTTTGAACGTTGGTCATATGAGACGTCTTTGAAGCCCCTCACTATTCAGGTAGTATTGCTTTGGGCTGTTTCAGGAGTTGAATGTCTTTCAACAGAAAAGAGGTTCATTTCTGAACATCATATGCATGCAGGTTGATCGATACGTGCGAGAAACAGCCGCCACGGTCACAGACGGTCACGGTCTAGTACGTTTGGATTATCGATTGCAGGGATGATTTTATTAGCAAAGTAATAATCCAGAGCTGGGTTAATCAGACCAACATGTGGAATAGAACACTTTCGATTTTCAGAGAAACAACATCCTATGTGTGTTTTCTCCTAACTGGAAGATTACTAGATTCCAAGAAAGGACAAGAAATCACAACACACACAACTGAATGTCGATTGAACTACTATATTATTTGTTCACTGGAGTAATGGAAGAACCAATCAATATCGAGCTCATCCAGTATCTAGAGAGGTCAAAAATCTGGATCCACCGGTAATATGGCTTTCGTCAGCAGAGATCAACAGGAGACCTGCATATGTCATGTGTTTTGCTATAGAGGTTCTTTGCAGATATATCACTTTATGTGGTGTAGATGGAGTCTCATCTGATACAATGACTATCATTCTCCGCCTAGTGAGGTCTTTCAATACCTTTCTCCTTTTCCAACTACCGCTGTTCCACGACAATCATAGGTTTTCCTTCCGTGTTGTCGGAAGATGTGAAAAAATAGAGGAATATCCCATATGTCCAATTCCTGCACTGATATCAGATCAGAATGCAGGTGTTCATCGTAACTGGATAGTGGATAGTGGGTTGCCATTTGTTCTGCCGTCAATGCCGTATGTAAGGTGTGGTCACTTCCAAGGAACGAACGATCCTAGTGGCCGTACAATAAACAATGCAAAGCCGCCAAACAACCGGCAAAACGGAAACACAACAGTCCCAGTAATTGAATTACTCATCGAAATTAGCGCAGAACCGAGGCAGGGAAAACAAATGGACAATCTAAGAGACTGCTCGGATAATTGTCCTCGGCCCACTAACTGGCGGATGGCAGAGTTCACGTGAACTTTACGAGATTGGTTTTTGATGCGGATGAGGGTAGGTACCCTACCTATATAGTAGCAGAGAAGGAGGCGCACTTTGTTTTAATATGAAGGAAAGTTTTCTTATTTGCGTTTCGTGTTTTCGTTAGAGGGGGTGGCTCAATCATTTCAGGATGTGGTCTTGGTCGCTCGCCTGTCGCGAAGTTTATATTTACTCTACATATTACATATTTCGAACTCAAAGTGAATGTTTACTCGCGAATATCTTTCTGAATTGCCCTGGAGATAGACAAGTTCAGAATCTCCGTAATTTTCATCCACGTTTTACTTCCATTTTTTTCGTCCACATCGTACACGAGGCGGTAAAAATTCAAGGGAATCATCATTTCTCAACCTTGCTAATATACATAATTGTCGAAATGTATGTTTACTTGAACAGTCCTCAGTTCATGATCTATTGAATAGAAAACTTGACAATGACAGTGACACGAAAGAAATTATAAATTATTATGAATATTAAAAAAAAAACTGGTGAAGTAGGAAACTATTTTCAACAATTCTAACGTTTTGATACTTGGTAGAGAAAAGTCCGGCATGCCTCGAGCCTGACAATGTATAATAAAATGAGTTCATTTCAGATGTAGGGTTCATCAGGTATATGGTTCGAGCTTTTGTGATTCCTCCAGCTCATTCACAAATAACTATATTGTTTTTTCTCAATATACAGTGAGTACGTGAAAGTTACCACAAATTCCTCAAAAGCTTATATGGCCATTGAGGAAGAAAGCTCAGACACGTCGATTTTCTTTTCCAGTTGCGAATATTTTGGTCTACTCATATTTTTGTTAACGTCACTGTTCGAATCATGACTTCATTATGATTTTTTTTAATATCAATACCCAAGTTTGATAATACGTTCGGCGGAACGCATTTCTCCAGTGCATGGAAGTCATATTTCTCTCATATTACATAACCATATGTTCGAGAAATAAAAGGGATTTCAACAATTTCCAATCACACAATGATCATAACTCAATTTGACAAAATTACAAGGTCTATAGCTGAAGTAGTGAAACAATAGTTATTTGTTTCACTAGTCGGCTGGTGAAACCAGCCAAGGCATTAAATCTGCTTTTCTGCCATGTGAAACATATAATTTCTTCTTCAAATTTGTTCCAATTCCACGCAAAATCGACTTTTTCATATTTAAATTGCGTTTCATTATCAATATCCGAATGACTAAATTATTTTATCAAAGGTAACTGGGCCCTGCGTTACTATGTTTACTGCTGATGACGTTTGTTGTTTGTTTACTGTTTACACTGTCATTGTCAATTTTAAAAAGTTGTCATGTTAGAAATGGATTTACTGCAAAGTGAGGATGAATTGATGCAATTAACACCACCTGAGATGATAGACCAGGCGCCACATGTGGAATTTAACCTTTCACCGGAAAAATCAAGAACTGTATATGAACTCACATACAGCAGATTCAAGGAATATAGACAGAAGAAAAATATAGGATCTTTCCCTGAAAATGTGCTGATTGTCTTTTTTTCCGATCTTTCAAAGAAAATGAAGCCTTCAACGTTATGGTCTACCTATTCGATGTTGAAAGCTACCCTGAACATAAAAAATAACATTGATTTTGCAAAATACTTGAAGTTACGGGCTTTTTTGAAACGCCAGTCAGACGGTTTCCATGCAAAAAAATCCTGAGTTTTTCAAAGGGAGGAAATCGAGAAACTGTGGGGCTTGTAGATGTGATGAGCTTTTGCAAATGATATAAATGATATGGATGATATGCAGATGATATAAATGATATGGACAACAAATTGCTAATTATGCTACCAAATACTAAGACCAGAAGATCGAGATCCAGTTTATTATCATCAGCATCATTTTGAGTTTTCTTAATGTCATTGTCGATTTAAATAACCAGTTTGATTTAAATTATTACTTGGAAGGTTGCCCAGCAACGAACTTTTTCTGCCTAGGCAGTGAAAGTGGACTTTTTCTGCCTAGGCATTGAAAGTACAACTTCTAAGCCTGCCAAGTGTCATCAAAAGGCCGCTTCTAATGTTATTTGGAGAAGCATGATCTTTTCATTCATATATATATATATTATATATTCAACAGTGCTTTTCACAATGATCGTTGTTACAGGAAAAACAAGATGCCTTCAATACAAAAACAGGATAACAATAAGAATATGTTTCCCGAGGTCCATTCTGACAATTATCATTCTCCGTGTTACAATATAATTTGTTATTTTGATTGCACTCATTTGGTAGTAGATTATCGAAATGCAGGGCCTCTACATAAATTGTATACATGACTTCAAATCATACAATTATAGTAGAATTGTAATGACACATGCTCCATGAGGGTCTTATTCCTCACCCGAAACTCTCTTCACAAACTCGTGAAACCTTCGATATACTCAATAATTTTTACAGATATAAATGGTATACTCAAAGCGCACTGGATATTTTTTCTCAATATGCGTCTATTGTTTCACGATTGATTATGAAATATCTAGTAAGTCATACGAATAAAACACATAGACCCTCACTATTATCTTCTACTCCATTACATTGTTTGTAAGCAAGATCTACTTATCCCTCTCCATGTCGGAGGAGGTTAGATTCATCGATTTGTTTACACTGTGCCGTCTCGATAATATGCATTCTTTTTGAACTCATGTACATCGAGACCAAACAAATCAACTTCTTCAGCCAGTGATGAGTGAAGTTCAATGAAAAAATTCATATTGTGAAATTATATTATGTATAACGATGACAATACGTAATATATAGGATCGAAAGATTAAAATATAGATTATATATAGTTTATTTGGAACGTCAATAACAAAACCTAATGATTTCTCGTTAGGTTTATCATTTCCTCACTCAATTTGGGATCGAATATGAGTTGGGGCAATGAACTCTTGAAATGAAAATTAATTGACACAAACGAAGTCTTATTTGAATGGTAAAGTCATGAAAATCAAACCAATAAATATTCATCAAAATTTTTATTTATTATATTTATTTAAAGTGCTTGAATTTATGAGTATACATAATTATAAGTTTCACTCATTATATACTATCAATAGTTATTTCTCCAGACATTTAGAAAAGATACGTATTGACACGTATATATCAACAAGGTGCCTGGTAAAGCATGTCCTCCTTACCTGAGATATTACTACTCATGTTTCCTAGAAATAAATGAATTGAAACGATTTGAAAATGAAACGGAAACGAATGAAAAATGAAAACGAATTTTCGGTACTTTGTTGATCGGTACATGATCGTATATAGGTACGTATTCAATTATTTTTAAATCAAAAAATTACATATAACAAGTAAACAGCACAGGTGAAAAAAAAAATCGTACTTCTATATCGAACCATTTCAGGCCTTTTATCCAAATGATAAGATAAATAATTCATCCAACATCATTTTTGATATTAGATAAACGTGATGTCAACTCATCAATTCATAGAGGAATCTTCGAACTTATCACTTCCAACCTCGCTTCCAACTAAAGTGCATTAAACTTCATAATTTATTTTGTTGCTCATTCAATGGAAATCTTAAACGAAAATTTTCAAAATTGAGTATCTCGTTCTCTTGAATAAAATAGAATATTGAACATAAAAGTGACCGAACGAAATTCAACCTCTGAAATTACGCCATGGTACTGACACATTACATGCCCTCGAATTCGCCCAACAAAACAAATCACACTATAGTCAGAGTTCACTATTCTCACTTGAAACACACCTATTGATCAGTTAGAAATCGAAATTAAACGTGGAAACAATAAGTCAACGAGATATGTTGGCCCCATGAGAAGGATAGGGTATTCGGGTCTTTCTTTTTAATTTGTCTCGAGGTTTTGTCGAGGCATATCAAGGACAGTGATAATTACTGAATAACAAATATTTTCGAACACTACCCATACTTACATAAGTACGATAATTATCAACCTATTCGGTTTGGCCTATGGTATTCCCACCCTGTGTATGGGAAGCTTCGCAGGGTGCAGATACAGATGGTCGAACGCGAGGAGCCTGATGTCACACTTCGGACTTAATTGATGGATAGACCCCAAGGGGTCCAGTCGATCCAAGGCCCATTGTATGTTCCTATCCACCTATTCTCCAAGCTGATACAGCTGGAAATTGAAGGAATGAAGCAGAAATGTACAGAAAGTGAAGTTATTATAGTTGGTTATTCCAACGGCGTTTCACTTTTCCTTTCAATAGTATTTCTGTTCATGGAATCATCCTTCACATGTGGTGCTCAGCAGACTTCATCCCTTGATATTCCGTATGTATGATGTGTCCAGAGATGTGTCCAGAATATTTAAATTTCATAAATGTGATACGCGATATAATATATGGATACAAGGTTTTCCTGAACTCCTCCAAAATATCTCTCGTGCTGATTCCCAAGAAATGAATGAGAAAGAAGTTCATAGTGTCAACATACAAAGGGATATCAAATGAATTGAAGGGATTCAACGAAAAATCAATGGATTTTACGAAAGATTAACAAAATGCCAAGATTGAAACTGATATTGGTACCAAATATTTCAGAGGATTTTTGGAAGATTTACAAATTCGAGAGAGGTATTGATATATACGGATTTGAAAGATTGTCACAATATTTTCGGTAGAATTCGTCAAATGTACACCAGATTTTCAGAGTGAGACACCCTCGCAAATGTTTCCCCTATACAAAGTTCAATCTGCATATTTAACATCAATTTCCATCCTCTGAGGCGTGTATACATGTTGTGGGAAACGAAAAATAATGATTGTTGAAACAGTCGGAGCAAGAAGCATTAGTATTAATTTCACGAAAACTATGATGGCGTATCATGTCTTCCTGAAGTCGTCAGTTATCATTAGTAATTACTTCAGAAAATCGGTAACCGAAATAATTTTATAATGGTTCTACACCACACGTTGCTTTTTTATCTTCATGAAATGTGCCTCAGATGGAGCTACCATGAAATTATTGAGGATTTCTCGATGTTTCAGGGTTATTTGCCGGAAAATGTTGTTCCAACTAAATCATATAATTATTGTTAACGTCAGAATCAGAATATTTCAACATATAAATGCATGGAATGATGAAGTAATTATGTTAGTAGCCACTACCGTTCACTAATTGAGTGAATGCATGTAGTTGCGGCGTAGATTCTCAGACTAGAAATAAAATCTTTCACTAACAGGTTCTATAAGCAATATTCACCTCATAGTTCCAATTCTAACTCATTGTTGAAAGCATTGGTAGAAATGAGTATAGTATGAGAGATATAAATGTATCATCAACTTGATGAAATATTCATTTATTTATTTATTTATTCATTATAAAAGGGTAACCCCAATAAAATACAAATAAATGAAATCATTCTACAATGATACTCAAGACTAACACTCATATCATAGAATGAAATATAACACATTGAATGAGACACATGAGAATGGTACTAAATTAGTACAAGTTGTCGAATAGCAAAAATATATTTTCATGAATCTTTCAATTCACTTTCGAAGGCGGCAAGAGAAAGTTCTAATTCATCAGAGAGCTGGTTCGTCTCCCTCATAACTCTAGAAATTGGGTTATAAAACCCATAGTTTCCTGGGTGAAAAGTAACCCGAAACAACTCTCTGCACCTGGTATGTTCAGAGAAATTGAAATCAATGCATTGGAGCAGTGCAGTCTATTTTATGTAAAATGAGGTTGTATGAAAAGCATAAGCCAAACATAGTTCTTCAATCTTTCAAAGTTTGCATATCAAGAATATTCATTACATCATCATAATGATACTCGCTCCATACAAAACCCATCCTATATGCACATTCCCTTAGGAACTTGTTTTGGACAATTTCGATTTGTTCAACATGTGAAATATTAAAAGGGTTCCAGATAATAGAACAATATTCTACTATGGTTCTTACTAGGGAACAATACAATAGTTTCAGGGTAATTGAAGAATGATTGATGAAGCCGAGTGTCTTTAGGACTCTGGGTGTTATATTATTGATGTGAGGTTGGAAACTAAAACTACTGTCCAGTAAAACACCTAAATCGCGAATTTGGTTTACTCTCATTACAGCTTCTGAGTTGATCGAGTAGGTAGTAACTATTGGAGTTTTTATTTTAGAAAATGTTATAGTCAGACAGTTTTTGTTGTTGTTGGAATTACACCAAGAACTTAACATATTTGAATCCTCCTGTAATAGGTGTATCATATCGTTTTTTGATTGTATGGGTTTGAATAGTTCAAGATCGTCAACGAATATTGGAAACTGAATGGGTCCACAATGAGAGTCTTGCGGGACGCCCGACATAACTTGAATAAAACTAGAGGCAGAGTTTCCAATCTTCACAATCTGAGTTCTGTCCTGACAAAAAGCTGGCAATCCATGAGAGTAATGGGTCAGCAAAACATAGCTTTGAGTTTGGCACAGAGAAGATTGTGGTTGAGAGGCTATAGAAATAGGTTTTATTATTGAAAGCAGACAAGGAAAGACTTCCATGTGAAAATCTCTATCAATTACAACAATGCCCTCTATACTGTAAAGGTCTATCTACTCGACGGCATATTGTATTAATCGAATTGGACATTCCGAAAGGGGTATTGATTCGTTGTTTGCAAATTAACGGGCAGCATAAAGTATGCAACGTGTAATTATGGGGAATGGAGACGAGCACCACTACGAACTATCGATGAGGCTCGTTGCTAGATAGAGTCCTCGTTTCCATGTACAGAATGATACGACCGATAATCAATTGTCTTTCAACATTACTGACCCGATTGCAAGGTATGTGCAATACAGGATGCGAGCGATTTGATCAAGCTGGCATGCAAGTACAGCAGATGACTTGAGATTTACAATTACAATACATGCCTCTTCTGAGAGCCAATGCTATTTCTTCAATTTAGAAGAATCTGCCAATCAAGTGTAATTCTAAGCGATCAGGAGCTACCTATAGCAATAACTGGAAATATGCATCTTGATCGTCTTCATCTGATCAATCATAATAATAATAATGTTGAATTTTTTTTTTCATCTGTGGACAACACGAAAGGGAAACCTATGATGTTCGAGGAACATCGTGTTAGCCAGCGGTGGAATTTTGGGAAAGAAGGAAGGTGTTGGAATTTTTCTCGAAAGTTTGGAGGTTGTAAGCATCAGGAAAGACTTCACTAGGCAAAGAATTCCACAACTTTGCCGTTCTATTGATGAATGATGCTTGGTATAGCGATGTTCGACAGGTCTCGACAGTCTCTCGACAGTGTAGGGGTGACCAGCTTGAGCTCGTCTGGTTTGTCTACTAGGAATCGCGCGTGGTGGCATAATAGATGATATTTCCGTTGAGCACCGACCGTGAAAGTACCTATAAAAAAGGCATAGATCGCCGACCTTTCTACGATGATCTAGAGAGGTCAATGATTTGGTGAGTGTTGTGTCATCGACTAGGCGAAAAGCTCTCTTCTGAATTGAATCCAAGAGGTTAAGCGTATGTTTGGGGGCTGAGCTCCAAACATGTGAACAGTACTCCAGGACAGGTCGAATTTGTGCTTTGTAGATCATAAGCAGTTGCTGGGATGTGAAGTATCTCTTCGCACGGAAAAGGAAACCGAGTTTTTGTGAAGCAGTTTTCGCAATGGACCTCACATGATCGTCCCATGAGAGCATAGATATTGACGACCTCATAGGAACAGTGGTACCCGACATCATCAAATTGGGCATTGTGTGACAAGCCTTCTTGGTGAACATACAAGCTTGAGTTTTAGTTGCATTGAACCCCCCATCCCCATTTCAGAATTCTTGTCAGATCCTCATTTAAAGCATCAACCTGTCTTCGCCTTGCACCTCTGGCCTCGTTGGATGATATAGTGGCTCTAGAGGAAAATGCGGAATGAAGTGTACTATCATCCGCAAAGCTATGAACTGGGCTGGAGGTCACATTCAACAAATCATTGATGTGGAGCAAAAACAAAGTTGGTGCCAAGACAGAGCCTTGTGGAACACCAGCATTGATCATCACGTCAGGTAATTTTCGAGTAGTTTTCTGAATAATGTCGTTATTCATAGTTATTTATATACCAAGGTAGTAAATGATTGCACTACTACAAAGGACCAAAATCACATCCTGTGGCGTCACATATGTGATGAAAGGTCTTGCGGTGGTAATATTCTTCAATACCAATGTGTACATCAATTTCTTTCTCTGTTTTGGCACTTTGATATCGATGTTTCATTCATTGTGCATGTATAATGAGCTCTAGTAATACACGATTCTTAGGTGTTCCTTTTGGGTTTTCAAAGATTTCCATATGAATTTATTTTACAAAAATCTTCTGCATCTTCTGAATTTACTTCACTCTCCGCTATATTGTTTCAAATTTGTCGAAATTTTCCAAAATATCTATTGAAAGATGTTATGTGAATCATGTATTCAATATTAACGAAACCGTGAAATACAGCGGAAACAGAAAATAGTATTGAACATTCGTTGAAAGAGGCAAATCAAGCTTCAAACACTCGGAATTTCCGGCTCGTGCTAGAATATGTTGCCTTCTGTAACTCACGTTTTAATATACAATACTACCCAGGACAAAAATAAAACGTCCTGTGGATATAATATTCTTCACTTCCAAGGTATACATCGTATACATGAATTTTTTTTTCACCACTAGCTATAGTTATTTAACCAACTATATTGATTGATGAGGGCGAATAATGATCGAGATATCTCAACGTGCGGGCGAAGCCAGCGCGTTAATGTTCAATATCAATAATCGCTATTTGATATACGAAGATTTTTCCGTCGACCATATTCTCAATGAGAAAGAGTAAACCCACTTCTGGTATCCATCGGGGTTGTCCAATTGAAAGCCAATTTGTACAGTCATGACAGTCAACTTGTCAGCCATTGTGACTTTGACATTTGTCAAAACTATGAATACAAAACACTTCCTTTATTGAAAACTAGATCAACGAGAATCACTGAAACGTCCCATAAGCTGTTTGGAGATATAATATATCGACATAATCATGCATTGATATAAATAATAATTGATCGTTGATAGGGGTCATCAACGATCAATTTCACGGAAAATATTTTTTCCTTCATAAAATTTCAATTTTCTTACAACTTATTGTGACTACTATGAAAGCACTCTTCCCGAGAATATAGTAGACATGTCAATGGCAGCAAATAACTATTGTCATTGAAAAATTTGTCACATTACTTGTTATTGAATATATGTGTTCGAAATATCAGTTAATTCACTACTGTTTCATATTTACTATACATTACTTTACTGCTGAATATTTACTTTGGTTTGAGTAGAGGGTATCTTTCCTATTTAGAAAGTTCCAGATTTTTAGCAATATGCCCTATACGTACTATATTCGAGTGCCATTCCTACGAATCTTGCCTGAGGATAGTGGATTCATATTAATAATAATAGGTGGACAGATAGATAGATAGGTGGAGAGATACTCTTCCATGCATTGAAATGGAGTTATGTTTATGATTCATTCTTGTTGATTTTCTTTGCCAAAAAAAGTACTCTTCAAAAGTCGGATTCTCTCCTGACATCCATTCTTATCATCAGAGAGAAAATTGGTATGAGAATCATTTAGATGTCGTATCCAATTACTTGCTGGTTCAGAAAGTGCAGAAATCATGTTGAGGAAACGGCTCGATTACAGCCGCACTTCAGATTTTCGACAATGAGATCAACGAAATGTTTCGAACTTCATGACGTTTAGTTCATTCAGTTCAATAAGATACCTTGCCTGAATTCTGCACCAGAAGTTTAGATGTTCGAAATTTCTTCCATACCCTTCATAATTATTTCCATTCGTGAAAAGTGGACACTGGATCTTCTATTGTTACAAAACACTCTGTAGAGATATGAAATATAACTCAAGCACTTTCCCTTATCGGATTTATTGTCCGAAAACATTCCAGTTTTAAAAGACATGGGACAAAACACGTTTCCCCTCCTTTCAACACGTGGTTGTTTTATCTTTATATCCACCCTGACCCCATTAATGTAGCATAGCTGGAGCTTTTTCATTTCTCTGTGGGACATTAAATTCTAGATTGAATGTCCCCAGGACATTCTTCAGTCGATACTGCTCGTTTCAAGTTTTGTTAGCTTGGGCCATCAAATTCCTTCCGAAGAATACAGAGCGAGGTGATATTTCTCCAAATAAAAAATCCTCTAAAATATATGCTATTTCATGATTCGAATAGACATTCATCCCGAAATCTATACACTGAAATATCCCGTATCATTTTTTGAAAATGAACAAAATTCGTCATGATTTCATTCCATCATGTGAGCTAGGAAAAGAAGTTTAATGAAAAAGTTGTTGGGTTTCATACCTTTTTTTCTGAAAATACTACGAAAAAATTATTTGAAAATGGTTAAACAATGTGAAAACAATAAAAATGAAGAATCCACATGAAAATAATTCATTGCATTATAAATTCTTGAACTCTTTTAGGAATTTGAAAGATTCCCTAATGTGTTCAATGGATTCAACACCATTGAACACATTATCATGAGATGAAGTCAATAATAACTTCAATAACTATTTTGGAAATTTCTTATATCCATATGAACGCTAAATCAGTTGTAGAGTTCATCTATAATATTTTTATATTTTTCAATGGGGAGGAAATTGAAATATGTCACTTTCTGGCTTTTATGTCTTGAATCTTAAGAACATCAGAAATTTGATGTTGTCGAGGATCATAAACCAAATTCATTGCATTTCTGTTTGAAATAATGGTTCAGAACATATTCAATGTGCATTATTTAAAAAATCGCGACAGCTACAATTATCAAATATATTATTCAAATAAAAAACACAAGATTTTGAAGAGAATATACGAATATATAGGGAGTTCCATTGGGCAAAAAATATTCTAATTCGATAACCATATGACATATGGAAACAGTTATTGATGTTTTCGTATTTTAATAAAATAGTTAAGGGGGATCAACATGAAGTACAGGATGTCTTCTTATTTTTCGAACCCTTATCTTCGGTATTCTTATGATTCTTATTGAATAGAGATTTTACAAGGTAACTCATCGTATAGATGCATATAAACATAGTCACTGATGATGGATAAATAGATGATGATCAAAGAGACTGGTAAGTTAAATATACCACCCTGTATTGTTACTATATTCTAAAGCAGAAATGTATTCCTCCAATATGCAATATGCATTCAAACAGAATATTGATGACTAGCATCGACCATACTGCCGTGATCCTCTTTTGTCATTTCATATGAATTCTCCTTCATCCGAAATGCTCTTTGAACACGGTGGTGCTAGCCTGTCAGTGCACTGTCAGAGGTCATTGGTGAATATTTTCGAGATTTTCACTGTAGTTCTTTGTGGATATGTTTCATCAGATTCGATGAAAAGCGACGCACTTGCATTGCATGTCATGGCTGAAGCTTCTAGCAAATTTGACGAGATTCTGCGGAAGGACACGAGCTTTACATTGAAAAAATGTCGAACAAATCGAAATGAATAACGAATGAGCTCACGTTATAGACATACTTTTGATTTCTCAGATATGCAGTGAGTTTCAAAAAGTTCGCACCATATAATATTTCTTTCATTATCCATTTGTTGATATCCTAGTACAAATGATAAATCACAGCAATTCTTGTATCAAAATGATATTATAGTAATATGAGGGAGGAAATCTAAGTGATATAAAATGACTTTTTTGATGGAGAAAATTCAAAGATATTAGAAAAAAACACGATATACTTGAATGATCAATCACGAGTTCAATGTGGACTCAAAGTGAGCTCATGGGAAATCTTCCTCCCAATGGCATCAGCCAAACAGAACGCTGACAATGCATTGTTGCCATCTTGTATATTTTTCGTGTTCTGTTCGAATTAATAGAGAAGTGGTTCAAGAAGGAAGAAAATTAGGAAACTCCCAAAGGAACAGCCGAAAAATCGAAAGAATCGGTGTATGTAATCTCTTATGGGAATTGCCACTTCGGAAACAGCTCTCTATTCCGTGTTCACCACAGTGAAAGACCACATCGGATAATTTTTAATAGCTGGCGTAGCTTTCTGTTCTGTGCTGCTAAATACCATTTTTGATTAATGAAGTTGATTGATGAATTAAGTTCATGAAACTTTTTCATCTTCTGCTTGTACTTGCGCGAAGGCTATCGGCTATTTCCTATTCCTAACGATATTTCAAAAATTAGTCTTTCGCGGCAGCAACACGCTGGCTCTGAATGAACTTAATATAAAATAATATCGAAATTGAGAGTATGCTATTATACAGGGTGTCCTTAAAAGGTCTTTACAAAAAGCTACCACATATTCTTCAGACCAAAACAATTCGATACAAGCAAACTTACCTCAGTAAAAAGTTGCTTAGTTTGGGCGCTAGACGGCTCTGAAGTTGAAATTTTCAAATCGATTTTGCTTCATAACTTTTGAACGGCTCATGAGATTTTTTTCAAATTTGGTACGTTGGCATAGACTCATCGGGCAATGAAACTCATATCATAATCATAATGAATATCATTCCATGGGCGTAGAACTTGATTTTTTCAGTAAATAAACATCTAAAACTCCTACGCCAATGGAAAAAAATTAGTTTTAATATGAAATCTAAATTATTCAACTCATTCACTACAAAAAAGGTACTCTTGACAAAAGTCGATTCCTCTCATGGTTTCGACAAAATTTTAATTTTAGTGATTTAGAGCATAATTAATAATAAAACGATTAACAGATATTTCATAAAAATTGTTCAAAATGTTCACCATTTTCACGTATACAAAGATTTATACGACGCAAAAAGTTGAAATGTACTCTTTGCATAACTTCTTCATCGCCTGTAAGATTATTCGTCGCCTGTTGGATACGTTGCCATAATTGTTCTACAGTATTCACAGGGGTCTTGTAAACCGTAGACTTGAGATAACCCCATACAAAATAATCCATCGGTGTTAAGTCTGGAGAACGTGGTGGCCAATTCACGGGTGCATCATTACCTCTACCTATCCATCTGTCTGGGTACTGTTGGTTTAAAAAATTCCTAACATCCACCGAAAAATGTGGTGGAGCTCCATCGTGCATAAACCACATATCTACCCGATGTTGGAGTGGTAAATCTTCCAACAAATTTGGCAACGTATTTCGTAGATGTTGTAAATACATGTCTCCTGTTAATCTTTGTGGAAGTATGACAGGACCAATTATAAAATTTCCTATTATTCCAGCCCAAACGTTGATTTTGAATTCGTGTTGAAAATGGTTTATTTTAATGGAATGAGGATTTTCAATTGCATAAACGTGTTCATTATGAAAATTAGTTATTCCTCTTCTCGTGAAACAGGCTTCATCAGTGAACAAAATATTCTTTCCAAAGTTCAGATTCATTTCTCTTTGCAAATTAATGAACCTACAAAACATCAGACGACTTTGTGAATCATGGATTAATAAATCTTGAACTGGCGTCTTGTGGTATGGGTAAAATAATTGTTCTCTTAGTACTTCATGAACGGCATTCCTAGAAACTTCTAGTTCATTACTTATCCGTCTAGTACTCAATTCTGGATTTTCTTCAATACGGTCTAAAATTTCTACTTCGACTTCGGGAATCCTTACATAACGCTGTCTTCCATAATCACCAGTTCTAGGAGCAAAATGACCGGTCTCCCGAAGACGTCTCCCAACTGCAGCAAAGGTTGGGTGGCTTGGTACGCGACGATTTGGAAACCTTGCCGAATACACCCTCACACTCTCTCGACCATTTCCTTGACAATATCCGAATACCAATAACATATCGGTGTATTCTTCATTGGTGTATTGTACGGCCATGATAAATCAGAAAAGTCCGATATCAACAATCAACGTCAATAAAACTCGACAAATCAACACAGATGAAACTATGGAAACCAAGAATGTGAATATCACTGTTTTCGAGCAGATAATAATAGTCTTCAGAAAAAAAAACCAGTGCTACTTATTTTCAATAGAAATAACCTATGCAAAAAGTACATCTCAACTTTTTGCGTCGTATAAATCTTTGTATACGTGAAAATGGTGAACATTTTGAACAATTTTTATGAAATATCTGTTAATCGTTTTATTATTAATTATGCTCTAAATCACTAAAATTAAAATTTTGTCGAAACCATGAGAGGAATCGACTTTTGTCAAGAGTACCTTTTTTGTAGTGAATGAGTTGAATAATTTAGATTTCATATTGAAACTAATTTTTTTCCATTGGCGTAGGAGTTTTAGATGTTTATTTACTGAAAAAATCAAGTTCTACGCCCATGGAATGATATTCATTATGATTATGATATGAGTTTCATTGCCCGATGAGTCTATGCCAACGTACCAAATTTGAAAAAAATCTCATGAGCCGTTCAAAAGTTATGAAGCAAAATCGATTTGAAAATTTCAACTTCAGAGCCGTCTAGCGCCCAAACTAAGCAACTTTTTACTGAGGTAAGTTTGCTTGTATCGAATTGTTTTGGTCTGAAGAATATGTGGTAGCTTTTTGTAAAGACCTTTTAAGGACACCCTGTATGTATACCGTTTGAAAATTGAGAATTTTGACAATTGAAATGCAAGTTATTTGCAATGCACGAATTTTTGACGAACATGAATTTTTGCTAACGTGGAAAATGTTGAACCGTCAAACAACGCGGTCAAGATCGATACTGCCACCGAACACATATGGACGTACTGTTGCTGACACTGTCGGTTGTGACACTGATGATAAAAAGTCATTTACAATGTAATCATGTACTCAGAAGTATACCTCTGAAAAATATCAGTCGTTCTAACAGTAGTTTTTTATGGCCTGCAGCGATGTTGATTTCCAATTTAAAAAGGTTTTTTCATTCCGGGTTGTAATAAAGGCAACTAACTGAGAATGCATGACGTTGGTAATACAAACCAATGTTTATGGCTCTCTCACACGACATCGGTCTATCAGACATGCTTTTAATTAGTTGGTTTCAACGATAGTGTTTGATAAAAATGTCACCAATGAGTTACAAGGAAATATATTGAAGCATTGCTAGAAATACACTGAAAAATTATAAAACTCAATGATAAAAATTTCACCCGAAGTTGAACAACTCACTATCCATATCTCATTGTCATGATGGTTTATTGACAGATCGAAATAATTTATCGAAGTCATAACTCACTGATACATCAAGCTATCATCACGAGAAATTTTTGTCAGAAAAGTTCTCCCTGAGTACTAAATCATAAGAATATTGTATTAAATCATCAATATCTGTTGAAATAAAAAGAGATAATCGTCTTTATATCAGGTTCATGTTCATATGATTCTTTATTCTCCATTTAGGTGAAAACATGTCCTTGCTGCGTACACGTAACTGCTCAATCATATAAAGAGATACTGTCTGTAAGTTATTCATTCATTTTTCTAGCTCTCGTGTGGGATTTTCTCTCCTCGATTCTAAAAAATGCAATAGTAGTTATTAAAATTATTTCAATATAAATGTTTGTAGTAATGACAGATTTGTGATCTGCCTCAAAATGTCACCGTGCGGTTGGAATTGAACCTTTAGATACCTTAAAGAGATATTCTCTATTCGTCAGTGGAATCTCGTTTTTTTTTAAAAATTTTGTTTTTTTTTAAATAAATGAAAACGAAACGTCTCTTAGTGGACGAACGAATCTGCTCCCGTTTTCATCAACAATACAATTCGTATAGTTTTTCTTCGCAAAATTTTCAATATTAGGTTGTTTTGACACTGAGAATTGACAAGTTGGCAGACGGTGGAATTCTGGTTACCAGGTGTTCTTTCAATAATTGAATTTGCCATTTTCATATTCAGTTTTGAAAAGTGGATGCCAAGTTCTATCTATATCAACTTAACAAGAAGCAATATTATTGTCTCCGTTCAGAAGAATGCGAGCGGACTCTTTGATTTTTCGTTTTTGGTTGTTATCTTCTTATCCTATGATCTTAATACTACTCCAATCGGCCATTTGTTGTCCATTTTTAGTAAAGATATATTCAGCTAATTTCGATTTGTCAGTATATCTCTTCTTCATATTGTTCTTATGCCCTTGCATCCTTACTGATAGAGGCCTGCTAGTTTCACCGATATAGTATTTTCCGCATATAATACGCAATTTGAATATATATATATATATATATATATATATATATATATATATATATAACCTCACTGGTCCGTCACCCACATCCAGTTATTTTCCAAATTATCATTCAATAATTCTGTAATGTTCCTGATATATGCACGGTGCACCATCTTGTTGGAAGAACTGATTTATTGTCGGTACTTGTTGAAATTTTCGACGATACCATATAAAAATCGTTGGAAGTGATGTTTCGTATTGTTTGAGGCTTGAATTATCTAGTCTTCAGAATACCCAAAGCTCAACGCCTTGGAATAGCAGATTCAGCTACAATCTGACGACTCGAAATTGAATGATTTGCAACAGTTATCCCAATTACAGATATACTATTTTCTTCAGCATCTTTGGTGTTGTAAGTCTTGGGTCTCGGCTTGTTGAAAGATCCGCAACTAATAAAATTTCCTCTTGATATATTGGAAATAGCTTTATTATGTTGTCTTCATTGTTGATTCAATGAACAGAAAAAATAACCTTAAGAATGTAACTCCCATTGTTTCTCAACTTTACGAACAACCATATGATATTCACATGTGTCTGAAAATCGAACTTTTGTTTTCAACCCGAAAACAAAAGGCGAGAGCAAATATTTTTGTCCGAGAGTGAATTTATCTCATAAAAAGAGATCGAGAATGTAACTTCCATTTTTTTTGTATCTCCTATATAGTTACCGAGTTTCAAACATCGAAACTTGTCCACCCTGTACGAACAATGGAGATATTGGCTGCCATGTGATCGAGATGGTCGAGCGACATCATAGTAATCATGAGGTCGTGGGTTCGATTCCTGGTTGGCCGTTGGATTTGGGTTTATTCATGCGCTGTACCATGTATATCATGGAGTTCTACATAGAACTATCCCCAATGCCACAGTGGTTTGGATTCACTTGTGTAAACTGTAGATCTCTGTCTCCTTCACTCATACAAGCCCTTCGGGGTTTCTGAGGGTTGCTTCGGCAACTGAGGAGATGAGTACCTAACAAAAACAAACAAAAAATATGAACAGAAATACATTCAACATATGAGTTGTTCAGTAGGACTATGTCAAGACAATGATGTATGTAAAATCAAAATTTTTGACTATCTAATTTTCCAATACAACGAAACATGTGGGACGGAAATGGTGTCTGACCTAGTGACATGTGACAGTAGACACGGATTGAATAAGGAAAAGTAAAGTTTTTCTGGTATCAACGATATAAATATGGAATTTGACACACTAGCAAACCACTGCATTTCAAGACACTTGAATAAAGTTTCAAAAAGCTCATTGAAAATCATGGTAAATCCGTTTGTTTGTTATATATAGTTTTCAACCTAATTCTCGAATGAACGACTAGACCTAGGCATAGGGAAGGCTGATAAAGATCATTTAAAAAAAAAACTAAAGGATCTAAAAAACACAATTAAAAATATGGCATTCCATTAGAAATGATGAAGTTGGTGTCTAATTCCGGTGCCACCCTCTTGAAAACATTATCATTGATCAGCGAATCATCGATTATTGCTCTCCAGAAATTTTCAAAGTGCTATCATCATTAGGACTCAGAAAACTTTAGATGAAACAGCTTGAATATATTGGTCCTACACAAATAGTAAAAGCATCAAGAACGGTAAGATTCACTGGTTTCAGACAATATTGCTAAATGTACTATTCACTCTTGATACTATTGTGAAAAGTCTTAGTTGGCAACAGTGTTTCGCACACTTTCCAGTTGTTATAGGTACGTGCCGTACTAATTCTCCGGCAAACGGAAACCATCCCCCGGATTCTAGGCAGTTCGCGGGGCGTTTGGGGGTGGCTAGAAAGACTCGCGGGACCACGAATTACGGACAATTTAGTGCAACCGCTCCTTATTCGTCCGCGGGGTGCAATACTTCAACAAGAGACTGTGGCTCCTCCGAGAAAACACGTAACCTTTCTAGCGAAACCTTTTCGCCTGAGATCGTCAGTCGAATTCGTAGGTGCAGATGATATAATAATAATAATAATAATAATAATAATAATAATAATAATAATAATAATAATAATAATAATAATAATAATAATAATAATACTTCATTCAATATGCCATATTACAAATAAAAAAATCGTTTTCTGGTGAGTTTGAAAGAACGGGCAATTGAAAAGGTCTACATTCACCGCCATATAACACAAGGTATAATGGAGGTGATTTTCAATTCAACGGTTATTATTTCTGAACGAATATGTACTGCGAGAAATTAACTTTGTGGAGACCAAAAATTTTTAGGTTCAACAAGATATTCAGTGTGACCAATTTAGGTCTGCACATTGTCGCAATTCAGAGCAAGGATATGATTGATTATTTCTTCTAGTTCCTGCCTGGGTCATTGCTATGTAAGTGCTACTTGCACGAAAAACAAAAAAATAGTGGAATTTCACTCGAATATCACTCGATGGTGTCTCAATTTCTATCCACACCAGTTTTTTTACTTCATGGACAGGAATGCAATTGAACTTTCCTCATCTTCTTCCATCCTCAGATATGATTGATGTCATTTTTGAGTTCGTTTTAAGTACCATTCAACCCAATTCAATCATTCAAAATGAACACAATCCACCTCATTCATAATTGCCCCTCACTTCTCCTCATCTCCCTTCCTTCCTCGACTATGTTTATGTCATTTTTGAATTCGTTTTGAGTACCATTCAACCCAATTCAATCATTCAAAATGAACGCAATCCACCTCATTCATAATTAGTTGGTTTTAATCAAATTTTCTTCTGATTCGATTAGGTGCCTTGACCCCGACGTTTACGAAAGGGACTGTGATGGATTGTGAGCGTCTGTGTGATGGCAATGGCGTGGAAGAACAAGTTTATCGCCTCCTTTCTCGTTTAGCTCACTATTTGGTAGAAGCAATCGATAGGGAGTCTTCTTTCGCTGTTATTCACACATTCAAATCAACGGGTAGAGTAGATGTCACCAAGAAAGAATTAAGATATGCGTTGTTTGTTTCAAACTGTTGTGTTTCATCTGTGTACAATTGCTCGAATTTGTTTTATGAATATTGTCATGAGAGGAAATTGTGGAAATGATCAACTTCGATCGAAAGGTCAATCAAAAATTCCACTCCGAACAGTAACCCACTAACAAATGAACAAATATACATATAGTCATTCAGTTTCTTTCCTACAGTGTACTTCCTACGGATCGGATAGAAAAGTGAATTCACTCTTATCTCCTATGGCGGAACAGATCCTTTGCCATCGCAGTATTTGAACTCCGAATATAAAATATATATTTTCTTTCAGAATGAATTCTTTTCTTTTGAAAATTGTAAAGATTGCTATCATGCCAAAGTGCCAAAATTCAGGAACAAATATATCGAGGGTGAGTATATGGTTGAAAAATAGTTATATTAAATATTCGTAAAACAAACTTCGGAATCAACACTGTTTCACCATAAAATTACCTAGAATTTCCTAAAATGTCTTCGGAAAATTTCAGAGAGGTTCTAGCGTGATTTTTAATATAGATAGCGCTGTTATGCGCAACGTTCATCAGGAACATAAGTCATACGACGGATGCATGGAGCTCTTTTTACGTTTTTGACGGATACCTATCAAGATTTTTCCCGTTTTTGATGAGTATACCTCAGATTTGTTACACATTCTTCATCAGTTTCGACAGATTCACGTTTTTGAGAGGTGCTTCAACAAGGTTGAATGCGAAAATAGCGTCACAAAATCGTCAAAATCGTAAAAAAGCATGAGAATAAATCGTAACTACTAAGGTTATCTTGAAAAATTGGTGAAGTTAATATTCGGAAATTGTGGTCAGATACCCAAATACTAAATGAATAAAATCCCAAAAAACCACAATATCGTTTGGGACAACCAAAATACGTATTTCGGCAACTTAGTTGCCATCTTTAGTAGGCCTGGAAAGTAAGAGAGATTAGCGACTCCTGAGTATCTTTCAAGATATTCTCCAGAAATTACCAGTGTTTGTCCGTATTCGTTCCAGTCTATTTGTACATAAAATTATGTCATGGTTCAATGAACCTTTGCAGTCCAGCGAAATGTAACAATAATCGAGAGTATGGAATAGGACCAAGGTCTTGCTTCACCATTCGGTTATTATCATGATGAATGAAAATACTTTCCAATCTATTCAATTCTCGATTGTTCCGTACATGTTCAAGAAGTTACAAATTATCTAAGGTTATTGGATGACTAGTTTGTCCAATTTATTTCATGTTAAATCCATCGTAACGTATCTCATATATTCCTGATTTTCCATTGATGAAAAATATGGAATTTGAAACATGAAATATCATTTTTTTTGTTTTCATTTATTTTGTAATTGAAAAATTGGCATTGCTATCTGGGAATTCAAGACTCTGCTGATCACCTTGTACCAAACTGAAGACCACAAAAGCAACAGTCGGTCTGTATACGTTACTCTTTGGCACTGCCGATTAATCCGGGTGATAACCATTATTCTTCACTACAATAAGAATACCGTTCTCCGATCAAGACTCTCCGCATCCGAAACAAACCGTCCAACAACGCACGCCGCATCGGCGATAAATCTCAGAAGAGGTCTCTCCTCACTCTTTTTTCTCGGGAATAATTGATATTCTCGATCCCGGATGCGGAAGATCTGGTTAGAGGTGGATTTGTCGATCGGGCGTATGGACCGTTCGGGGATCGGTCCTGTCCACGGCCCAAATTGATTTCGCCCGGTCGGGATTTATGGCTTTTATTGAGATAAATTTCCGCGAGGCCTACCCTACCCACCCCTTCGTCCTCGTCTCAGTTTTTCTTGCTTTGGTTTCAATTCGACGCTGTGGTACTCAAGGGTTATATTTATTTCACTAACACGGATTACCGGAGACGATTTTGCCGGAGCCATGACTCTTTCCGTTAGTCTGAGTAGAAAATATGCTGTGTGATATTGAACGGTTTATTGCAACATAGGAAAATGAGATAGATTTGGCTTGTACCAAAGATATGATATTGTCTACTCTCTACTAGATGAACCGTCGCCCCATATCGACTCATGAGGAGCATTGAAACGAACATAAGAAAAATATGTCTTTGTTTGAATGAAGTACAATGGCAGCCGTCCAGTCAAGTTGAATCAAAGTCTCACCTGGTGCACTGTAGGTCTTCTCCAGGTCTGTTTAAGGCCGGCTTTCATTACCCGTTCATATATAGGGTGGAAAGTGGACTGTAGGTTCCGTGAGAGGGGTCACTTGCGTTTCTTGTGGTAAATTTGGGAGCGTTTGAGAATACGTATACGATCGTACCGATATCGAAATCGATTTGTCCCTCGATTCACAAGATGGAATGTAGCCCGTTCCTCTTTTTTGCTCTTCGCGCTGAGACCGAGATTTCCTATACTGGACAGCTGTGAAGTACATTTGACGACAGAAGTATTTGAATATAATGAATATGTGAATAAATGGATGAACTCGTTTCAATATAAGTGATCCAATCGAATCATCATGAATCTAAATGTTATACATTAACTAAATCTAAACTAAACCTAAATTATGTGTGCGAACAAAAGGAAGCTAGCAATTTGTCTGGATTTGCATTAAAGAACAGTGCAATTTCGCTAACAGACAGCTGATCATTGCTGGTTGCCTCTCACTTGTTTGCTGTTTTCTTTGGTTGGATTCCTCCGCTTCTCTAGGCGCAAACTCACCTGTGAAATGATTTATTCTGACCTTTTCTGAATCGATTAGTACAGCCATAGGCTGAACAGGACACCACCATTTCGAACAAAGTTTTAGAATCCTCACCTTGATGGGCTGAACAGGCTGAACCAACTGGGATTATTTACCAATTTTCAATATTCAAACAACAAGTAAACAAGTAACAACTGAGTCTCTTTGTTTTAGCATACTTATGGATCAATAAACTTCGCTGAACGATAGATTTGAGTGAATAATCTTACATTACTCATTCGATTCGAATGAAAAAAACTGAAAATGTCGTATTTCTCAATACAGTAGCATGACACATCAAAATGTTTTGACAACGCCAACAGTCAGCTAATTTCCCTGATCGCAGCGTATCTTTCTAATGGTCGTGTAAATTCCTCTCTGTCTGTCTGAGTTTCAATCCTTCGTTCAGTGTTTTCAAATATCTACAATATTTCTTTACTCATATTCAGTATTGATTCTTTATTTTTTTTTTGAGTGAAAATTCCACCAAAAAAAAAGTAACACTCGTTTTATAACAAATATCATCACTACTCAAAGAAACATCCGCGCCTAATGATCGTCTGCCAAAACTTGCTTGATATACTTTGTCATATCCGAAGAGTTTCTTTGAGCACTGTGTTCGGCATATTTTTTTGAAAATCGGTCGGTTATAAATTCCATCGATCTCGAGATATACTTTAGCTTGTGCCTCATGAGCATAGTGAAGACTATATCAGGACGGAAACTGCGTAGACGCCATTTAGGAAAACATCCGAAGTGATAACGTGAAATTATATTAGATCTCCTATAGATTTAATCAGTTATAATCACATAGAGTAAATTATGCAAATATGAGGATGTACCTTCTTTTCTCTCATCAATTACATCTTCACAATTATGAAATATCTACAATAATTGTGACCTTATGAGATCTACTCAAAAAATCATTTAGCAATGAAATAAACTGTCTCGTGGTATATACTAGCCTTCAGGTAAATAACGTTATTATTCTATAACCAACGTTTTTTTTCACCTAAATGTCACTATCAGAAAAATGATATTCCTGTACCAATAGTGTTATTTTATTCCAGTACAAATATTGTTCTTTTACAATATGATTTTCATTATTATATCATACTTTTTCACGAAATTGAACTAGTAGTTTTCTTGATAGACTTTTTTTTGCAGATGATTAGTCGACTGTAAATATTTAGAAATAATAAATTAGAATAATAAGGTGATAATGAAATAACTAATCACTTTCATTTCACAGGATGAACGAACGTGAACACGAACAATACAACATTTTATTTATTTTATTTGTTCAGTAATATTCAGTTTCCAAATTTCACTTGTTTATGTATAATTATTCCAAAGATAAAAAGGGGTGAGGGGACTCTTGAGAAGCACTGTATAATCTTTAATCAATACATTTATAATCTATAATTAAATATAATTGTATTGAGCCCCTACAGATACACTTCCAGGTACGACATCGGCATCTCTACTACAATTGAAACGGTTATCCCTGGATTACCTGGCGCTTATGATCCCATTATCAAATTAGCAGCCGATCATACAAACAGTAGAACGCAGGTCGGGAAGGAAGCGCCAACATATCCTTTCGTTCGATCGGGAGCCATTGTCATGTTAACATGTCCATTCGAAATATGGTTGCGCCTGTGCATAAATAATTATTGGATAATACCCCCAGAATTATATACTCACAGATGAACTAATCCCTTCGGCTTTTGTGCGGCTTGTCCAGAATGTGAATAAACGGAGTGGGGAATTGTCGATACAAAATAAATTATATATATCACGAAATGGGTGACCTCTGGTGTTAGATTTTGGAAATGATAGAAAGTTTTTGTATGCCATTTTGGCATATCGTCAGCAGATAGTTGAAGATTCGTTTTGAGCGAATTCGGATAGTTTTGGATATTTTTCGGAAGGTATTTTTATCGTATTATTATCGTATACACGAATTTCCACTCTGTTAATTGAAATGTGTGAATGAGAAACCTTGTTGGAGATTGAAAAGCTCCTAAAAGGTGCGATTTTGAAACGGATATAGAGTTTTGTATGCCATTTAGGCATATTGTCAGCAGATGGTTGAAGATTCGTTTAAAGCGAATTCGGATAGTTTTGGATATTTTTCAGAAGGTATTTTCTGTATCTGAGCAGGATATTGTGCTCTTCATATCGTATACACAAATTTCTACATCGTTAACTGAAATGTGTGGATGAGGAACCTTGTTGGAGATCGAAAAGCTCATGAAATATATGATTAGGACCGCCTGAAGTTTCAGCACATAATTCATTCTCTTATGTTCTGTCTCTTGATGTGCGATATGTCTCAGAACAAGTCCTTTTCGCTGGGGACTAACAATAATCAATCGTCAGTTCATAAAAATAATTTCAATCATCTTAAGAATTTCCCAAGCCTTCTCATGAAAACTAAACGGAAATTAATTGACAATTAATTAACAAACTCCATCAAGCTCATGCAGAATACACTCTTTATCATATGCAGGGTTTGGACAGGGTTTGGTTTATCACTAATAATATATCATGCAACTCCAGATATAACAAAATTCTCAAATGGCGAAAAAAGTGGCCTTTTTCTAAGTACCCTACGATCGATCTACTCTTTCGTTTCGAAGATATCTGAGATATGAAATTTGCTCAAAATATTTGTTCTCGATATCTCAGTTAGGATTCATTGAATTTTGTTAGAAACCAGATAGCGCTTCTAGATTTTTTTCTCCGGTACCATTCTGTATTTGGAACAACTTTGGAACGAGGAGGATCTTGAACATCAGCTGGAATATTTTCTTATTCGAAAATACTCGAGGACAGTATGTGGATGTATAAATGGAGTTGAAATGAGGTGATCACTGAAATATTGTCACAGTCAAATCTCTCAAAATATATCTGCAAAAATTTTCATATGAATTTCTCTAGCACGTTTCTAGCTACGCAACGTTCTTTTGCAAACTGTTCCAATTAACGATGTCCTCGTGTCACTACATTGATGAAAATGAGATGGAAAGTAGGTACACCATATCAAAATTGGTACCTCAATTTTCTGGCATAATAATGACATGCTTTCTTCACAAAGTCATGTACAAAAGGACTTGATAGAAGTCAAGAAGTGGTGTGATACCAATTTATCGAGTACCAATGTTTCAAAGGCAAGTGTCCTTACGTTCGACTGATCTGGAGCAAATATCATTACGAACGAACGGTGAACGAATTATCAATTCAAATTTAGGTCATGAGTTCAAGTGTGATCGATAGTGGAATAAAATTCGATGATTACATTACTTTGTGCAGGAAATTTTCTTCAAGTTGTTACGTCATGAGATCCATCTCAAATTGTCTTGACCTCCATATAGCAAGATATGCGTATTTTACTCTATGTGAATCACACTTGCGCTATGGAAATTGCTCATGGAGTAAAAGAAATTTCAATGAACGTTGTTTTTGTGCTTCAAAAAAGGGCGCTGAGATATATCTGCCGAGTATGAGTTAGAGAATCCAGTAGACCTCTATTCCAAATCCACCTATCGAATTCCCAACTGAAACCACCTTTGTAATGGTTCTCTCATATAAAAACATCATGTATTGGCTACACGCTACGTGAAGTTTCTAGCCTGGCGTGCTCATACGGGAGTAATTGTTATCTCTGTCAGAAACTATGAGTATGACATACAGATATAGTCGATACATATGTCGTGATAAATAAGGAACTTTCGCAATAATTTTGAGTGGTAGATCTATCAGTAAATCTCTGTTTGAGAGTGGCGGCCGAATGGCACTGATATTGACGTTACTATATCTGTTCTTTTCCTGCTACTATGAAAATGGCGAATTACAATAATTATTTGAAAAACGTAGAAAGCACTTAGAGAGTAACGGATCGTGTCAGGAAGCTGTAGTTTGGGTACTGTCGCACTACCAAATATTCTATCGAATCATTAATTTTTTGTGCTATTTGTTCTCGTATTATGAAGACAGTGTTCGATTCATAAAAAATACAAAGAGAAAATTCTGTCTGAATCATTCTACACTACTTGTCAAAATATCAGCCACACGATTTCCGCATTATCAGAAATTGAGAAATGCTAATTAAACAATGAAAAAAGAAACTATTCAACCACTATGGATGAGGAAAATCATGAGCGATAACAGGTTGCTACTTTTGAAGTGAAAAGACTCATCTAAAAAACTTTTTATAGCAGCGAGTGATGAATTCCTCATTGACAGCTCCAGAAACTAGTCTCTGAATGATATTGATCATCCGTGTATTTCATTCAAAGTTTGTATTTTAATTCATTTTGATCTTCAATCGAACTAATGTGGTTTGTTATTTCAACTCATGTTTGACTTCCATGATTTTCGAATTCATGTTAGTTCTCAAGATTTCACTAGCGTTGTCAAGAGAACTGTAAATTCTATGACAATAAGGCATTTCTGACTCCGACTCTGACTCTGATTCTCAAGTGACATACCCACTCCTTTCGAAAAATGTTCACGTGTTGCATGTATAATTTTAATTGCTTTTGCTCCTAAGAGTTTCCCGAACCAATTTTGAAACAATTGGGCGCTAATTAACAGGTTTGATGTTTGGCATCTTCTTAAGTACTTCAAATTTACTCTAAATTACCCATAGACGTCAGCTCCTAACACATTTCGGAGTTGTTTACCACCACTTCATCCATCTTTATAGTTTTCTCGGCAGGCGAGGCTGAGCTGAAGGATTCACCGGGATCGTTTCCGTCCGTCGGCCGTTTTCTGCCTATCTCTGGGATGAAAACATCGTTCTGAGACTCACCGGCCTTTTGATCGTCTTCTTCCTCGCTCACATCCATCCCGTCCCTATACTCTCTGAAATAATGATGAGATTTTTTATTATTTCGTATGGCGAGAGGCCTCACGTACGGGCCATCCGACGGCCGAGATGCTCTCGGAATCGTTGAACAGAACCGGCGACATACAACGATTGGCTGACGATTTTTCCGGAGATGAAGCGGTCTTAGCTGGGGATTATGAAATGAGATCGCTAACTGGAAAGTTCGGTTCGGCCTTGATAGTTCCGTGAGAACTTTGATAAACTTTGACGTAAAAATCTGGCGACTCTTAGTTGCTCGGGTGATTTTATCATTGTGAACTTCCGCCATTCGTATCAAGGATAATCTGTGAGTGACTTGAAAGTGATTAATAAAATAGGTATTGCACCTGGAACGGAATCGAACGAAATTCTGAATTCCAACTCTGAATTACCAGATGAGTACAACAATTTCAACAAAAAAAACCCTACTGCCCTTTCCTCTAGAGGTGCAAAAAAGAGACAGTTCGATAGCATGAATTATGATCTCGCAAGAATTTTGAAATGGGGATCTGAACTCAAGCTCAAGCTTGTATCTTCGCCAGGAAGGCAGGCCACACAATACCCAATATGATGAGGTCAGTTACTACTGTTCCTATGAAGTCGTCAATATCCATACTTGGTGGCACCACCAAGTACTTTACACTTCAGTAGGTCTTCATGATCTACAAAGCACAAATTAGATCTCTCCTGGAGTACTCTCCTCATGTTTGGAGATCAACTCAACCAAGCATACACTGAAGTTTTTAGATTCCATCCGAAAAAGAGCTATTTGCCTAGTCGGTGATACTACACGAACGATTTCATTGACCTCTCTCGTTCAAAGCTAGACGCCCTTCATCCCAAATATCTCCATGGTAGGTGCTCAAATCTCGCTCATTATGCAACTGCGGTCAATTCCAGGTAGACGTACAAGAGGAGCTCAATCTGGTCTCCCCTGTATTGCCAGGCTCGAGACATGCCGAACTTCACTCTAGCAACATTAGTCATTGATGGAATGGTGTGTAGCTCTGGTATTCTTTGCCAAGTGAAATATTTTCTGATGCTCACGATCTCCAAACTTTCAAGAGAAATTGCGATACCTTCTTCCTCTCTCATCATGCCACCGCTAGCTCACAGGATGTTTCTCCAACATTATATTTTTTTCTTTCGTGTTGTCAAGACATAGAAAACTTGGCAACCTACAACTTTTTGAACAAATGCAATATTCGTCGCTACGTAGGTGATGCCCAGCTATATTTTCAATTTTAATTTTGAGACTTCAACTCAGCCCATGACAATATGAGTACTTATTACCGAAAATAGGGAAGTATATTTTCCGAATATCTTGTAGCTAGCGATGAGGCTAGCTAACTTTACCTACTATTAGCAAAATTGTTCGACAAAATTCCGAAATCGAAATCAGCCTTCAACGATTAACATTCGAACAGAACATACTGACACTAGTGACATATCTGTCGAGTCTTTCGTATTGTATAATCCTGACACCATGCAGTTCATATTAACGATAATTCATAATCATTCAATTATCAATAGTAATTTGGCGACATGGTTAGTTCATATCGCAGATTCGATTCCTGGTTGACCATTGGATTTGGGTTTATTTATGGTCTGAACAATGTTTGTCATTGAGTTCTACATAGAACTAGCCCAAATGCGACAGTGGTTTGAATTCCATTTGAATCAAGTGTACATCCCCTCCTCCTTAACTCGCACAATCCTTTCGAGGGATTCTGAGGGTTGCTTCAGCAACTAAGAAGATGAATAACGATAACACTAACAAAAATAAGATATCCCAAACTAGAATATCTCGAAACACAACAACAGAACTAATTGTCGAATTAGTTCTCTTATGTACTGTGTAACTCAATTTCCTATATTCTTTCTCTCAACTTCCCAATTGCATTCTAATCTTATATACGTAATCAGTTGAATATCCTAAAATGGTGGCTTTTTATTGATATCAGCTGATTAATCTATAGCTCAAAGGGATTTACGGTAACGAAATTTTGTAGGCTGGGGACACAACTGACACTATCAACTCGATTCGGATGAAAATAACTGAAAATGTAATATTTTTTGATACAATGGCATGGCACATCAAAATCTTGTCATGTGACGTAAATGGTCTCTTTCTCTTGGTCGTTTTGATACCTCTCTCTCTATGCTCGATCTAGTAGAGAATATATAATATCATATCTTTGAATGGTTGCCACACGTCGGATAATTATCGGAGTCGATCATAATATTGGATGGATTTTGCTAGGCTGCATGATTTTTCAATTTTCCTCTCTGCAAATTACTGAAATATCTGCTGGCCCAAGAGCACTGGGACACCTGGTATATCCCTTCTATTTCAAATCAGGTATTTCAAATCGATTCTTTTTTTTTTCGCAAGTTTTCACACTTCCTAATCATTTTTCTGACGATTTTTCGTCTTTTTCTTATTTTATAATTTCTTTTTGCATTTTTACGTCTCTGCACTTTCAATTCTGACCACTTCGATAGATAAATTGTTGTCAACACAAATTATTATTTCCACTGATATCTCTTGTCCATGTCTTGAAATTTCTACCATCCTTAGAATGTCGGTGAGTCTCGCAGGATTGCTCAAAATCGAAAGTATTCATCATGTCATGATTGAGGCATGATTTTCTTGTAAATGAGAAATAAATAATACATTATTACCTGATATGTTGTGTGATAAGAGTGTGAGATTTTTAGTCAACCCACTTGGTATTCAAAGTTAATGAAACAATGATGGCTACAATCGATAATTCCTGCATACGGTTCTTCCAACTAATGTCAACTGAAATGTTATCTTTGTTTAGTCAAGATCTTTCATCATCAGAATAACTGTTTTTTTTTCACCACACACGCATGAAGAAGAAAACGAGGGATTCTTATCATATATAATAGCTATCGATATGCCTGAATAATAATCATGGAACATTATTCTTTGGAAAAATACCATGCAACTGAGAATTTTTGAGAAAATATTCCAATGAAGAGAAAATGGCTAATCGACTTGATGATGATCAATTGTGATAATCAGTTGCAACTGTAAAAATTTTAGTAAAGATGTATTGATGGGCCCATAATTGACCTTTGTTGAATCTCAATTCGTTATGAATATCATGGCAAATTGAAGTAGCATTGAATTTTTTCCATATTTTCATTTTGCCCGCTGATTCTGACAGGTGGTATCACGGTCTATTCGTTGATAATACTTTGATAAGCTACTGAGACACGATTTTGTTCACTTGTCGCCATACATTCAAGTGAAGTTTGCAGCAAATGTTTCTCAAAGCTCATTTCCTTCTTTGAGTTCTGAATGCTTTTCATATGGGAAATTTTAAAATATTCCTGAATATCATGGATATGAATTCGTGCGAATGTATAAAAAAAATGTCAGAAAGCATCAAGCAAAAAGGAATCATCACTGTCTTTGCCTCATAAGATGATAGCTTTAACTCACTGGTACATAAAGCTACTTTTTTTCTACTCCCACTTATACAGGGTGAGTCAAAAATGTGTACCGAGCTTTCGGGGGCTGATAGACCATTGAAAACTAAGTGTAGTTTGATGATTAAACTCATGGCCCAAAATGCATATTAAGGGAGATATATCCTTCCAAAGTTGATAAAATTAAAATAATTTCTCCGCATAACTCCTGAACGATGAAAGCCACCTGATTGAAATTTCGTGCATGAATGTATGTTGTCAAAATAAATTTTTTCGTCACACTTCCACATTTCTGATATTGTTTTAAAGGGTGTTTTCAGAGGGTGAGTCATGATTTTTTGTAGAAAACTTTTCTCCCTGTATTATTTTCGGTGAAAAAACAGGAGCATTCGATGGAGCGAAGAAAATTACATGAGAAAGGTACTCCTATTCAAATACAAAAAATTGAGCCGTTCGTGAGATATTTGAGTTTTTTCGCCAAGCATTAGAAGCATATCAGTTTGTTCAGAGAACGAATAACCTACCATATTTCTCAAAATATCAGTTGATAATCGCAGTGATAAATGACACAGAAAAACCACACGAACAAATCGACTACAACAATGTTGACTCGAATGTTGATGACATGAACGTCAAAATTGAGAACAAAATTATTCATCATGGCCTGCTGAAATATTGTTACCAATGAATCTCGCGATGAATAAAATCAATCTGCTGATATCATGTAACTACAAAAACTCAAATATCTCACGAACGGCTCAATTTTTTGTATTTGAATAAGAGTACCTTTTTCATGTAATTTTCTTCGCTCCATCAAATGCTCCTGTTTTTTCACCGAAAATCATGACTCACCCTCTGAGAACACCCTTTATAACAATATCAGAAATGTGAAAGTGTGACGAAAAAATGTATTTTGACAACATACATTCTTGCACAAAATTTCAATCGGGTGGCTTTCATCGCAGAAATTATTTTAATTTTATCAACTTTGGAAGGATATATCTCCCTTAATATGCATTTTGGGCCATGAGTTTAATCATCAAACTACACTTATTTTTCAATGTTCTATCACCCCCAGAAAGCTCGGTACACATTTTTGACTCACCCTGTATATTCTGCCGTTCCTAATAATCGATGGAATGGATGAATTTTATTTCAGTATGGCAACTTTTTTTATATTTTGGATGTCAAAATGCTCATTGGATAAATTCACTTCTATACCATAGTACATAGGAGATAAGGTGCGTTTTGATGAGTTTTCCATTTATTTCATTCAACGTCTCTACACTACCTCGCAGGCTTATAAGAAGCACTGTTGATCAGACTGTGACTGTGCTGCAATATACTGTAAGTCTGGAAGTTAACGCAGTCGAGGTTTTGCATGAAATTCATGATTTCGCCCCACAATTCGATATTAAGTGTCAACATGTCAATTGGTACATCACCCTGTATATACGGTGTTACAAGGTTCGAGCCCGCACCTGATTTAGTTCGCTGAACACATAACGAAGTTATCAGTTACATTAATATTAGTTCGAGCAAGTTACAGGTTATGTGTACCTTCAGGCAGTTTCTCAACAATTTCCGGAAGAATAGTGTATACCGGGTGTTTCAGAGCTTTCAGCCCAGCAGGAATTCCAGTTATTTGTAGAGAAGAAAATTGGAATGCAGAATCATGGCAAATAAAAATACGAATGAAATATCAATTGTTCAAAATGTTGGCCAGCACTTGCCACACATGCATCAAGTCGCCGAATCAGCGCGCGAGTACAGGAAGCTCTAATCATTTTCGAAGTAAGGGTATTACACGCCTATGTTTCAATATTCATCGGTTGAGGTTCAGTCAACTCGTTCCAGATATCCCCATAGGAAAAAGTCCAGTGGCGTGAGATCTGGAGAACGTGCAGGCCATCGAACAGGTTCACAATTTCAAATCCACCCACTAACGAATTCAATTTTCTCGATTAACTATCTTCACAACTACATATTATGATGTATCGTTGAATGGAGAATGAAATATAGTGTAAATTCAACCGAAACAAACACTGGGATGCAATTTGAAAAAAAAAAGTTAGGGGTGGTTTCTAGGGGGTTGTTTGCCAGGGGGTGGATTTTGCTATGCTGTATGAACGGACTCATGGTCTCCTACGACACCAATTTTTTCACAATTTCTTCCTTTCTGCAAATAACTGAAATATCTGCTGACCTAAAAGCTCTGGGACACCCGGTATATAGTTTATAGAATATCTATGTGATGCAGCAATAGGAATCTATATTATCTCAGATCAGAAAAATTCTAGAGGAATAAATTAATCAATTAGTCTGGACCTAAAGAAAAAGTGACACACGCATCTGATGTTCTCCAAATCCATCCACCTTTGCCGTGCAAAAGGTTTGGAAAGTCAATCAAAAATATCAAATGTATATGATTAATTTCTCTGGAAGTATCATTTGATACGAGATTTGAGTATATGTTTATCAATAGTAGTTGTTGTGTGTTGGCCACAGGTAGAAAATATCTTTGGTGGTTGGAATTGGAAACGGCACTCAGTCGTTTCAAGTCGTTCATGTGTGAGAAGATATAAAAAGAGATTCACCAAAAGTACAATGACATTCATTTCATAAATCGTAGTTCCTGTTCGTGATTCTTATTTTCGTGAGATATACGTAGTCTTCAAATTTGCATTATTTTTCGAAACTTTTCACATGATAAACAGACATACCGCACGACTGCGTCCTGAAGAAAATGAATCGATTGATAGTCAAATTCAATTAAGTAGGTACCCTTGGGTTTCCGTTCATCAAATCATTTCCATATCGAAATTCCTTTGTTCAAATCTCTGGAACAATGGCGTGACGCAAAATTCAACGTTTCACTCTCATGCCATCTCTTAGCTTCAGCTCAACTCATCAGGATTCGTCGACGTTCTCATACGTTCCTCTGGTTAAAACTAGCATCCGGAACCGACCGTGCCAGCACCGGAATTTCCCGGATCCTGATGTATGCGGTCATAGGCGGAGTTCAGGGTTCATCTGGGTATTTGTCTAGTGCACAGTAGAACATCAATCCCCAATCAACACGCGGTGTCTATATGGATACACACCATTTTGGTGTGAAATATTAAACATATAGAGTTATGAAAAATCAAAAAACTGAGTACCTACTTATCTACTCATCTAATCTTGAATATAATGGAGTTCATCACTTCTTTCAAATTTTCAGCAATCGAATTGAACGCATCTGGTGCTATATATGATAATGATCATTGACAAACTGTTTTGCATATATGAGGGATGATGTGATGGGGTCTTTGTCTTGTGCCATACGTATGAGTGAGTCGGTAAACAGTCATGATCTTTCAGTTTCTTAAATTTTAATACGACATTTGAATAATATAGTTGCCTCAAGTCCAATAGTCTGCATTCTTGGCATAAAAGATCTGAAGAGTACCGATAAGGTTTTTCTAAAATTAACTCTCTCCTGGATAATGGGTAAGCAATGCCCCACCCCAGCCTACTATGCCGTATCGTAGTTGGCTTTCCACTGAAGCAAAATACAGTGTCTTCATTTGATTGAATGTTGATATTTTTCCTTGGGATATCAGAATAAAGCATTGTTTGGAGTTTGTTGATGACGTATAGTATGTGGTCATTCCATTTTAGATGTTCATCAATCATTATACCTAGATATTTTATTTTTCCAGCAGGCAATATGGAGAAACTTTGATTTTTAGTACTGATCAGAAGAGTAGCAACTTATAGGTAGGCTATAGGTTTTTTCCATGTTGACTGCTCGAGCCAGGTTTTTACAATGGAAAAATATGCCTCAGCTTTTTCTCTCAGTAAGTCTCAGTTCTCATCTTCGTATACTATGGCTGTGTCATCAGCAAATCCAATTATTTCTCCCGTACTTTCCAATGAGATCAAACCAATAATAGATATGTTGAATAAAATAGGCCCCAGAACACTACCTTGAGGAGCACCATATTCAATAACCTCTTGTTGACTAATTACATCGTCCACACTCACGACCTGTTTTCTGTCGGTGATATAGCTTCGAAATAGGTTCAGGTTTTGATTTCTGATACCAATATCCTCCAATGTTTCTACAAGTAGGTCGTGACTCAAAGTGTGTAAGGCTTTAGATAGGTCTATGAGAGTATATAGACCTGCTTTGATCTTATTCAAAGCAGTTAATTTCATAGTGAGTGCTATAATTGCATCATCTGTTGACTTGTTCTCTATGAAACCGAACTGTTCAACAAGATCAGCCACTCGATTGACGTGAATCGAGTTTGCAGAACTTCATTCAAATGTGTGTTAGCGAGACTCGAGCACAGAGTTCATTAATTTTATATTGTGCGGAATTCACCGGGTCATCTAGTATTTCATAATCAATAATTTTCTTCATAAAGAATCGCCAGGCAGTAGTTCCCTCGGGTGAACCAACCCATTTGGATTACTTACAGTAATATTCATTACAGAATGTTCGTTCAATCTTCTGTTAATGGTGATGAATCGAATTTATCACAAAAAGTGTCAGCAGTGGAAAACTACACAATTGTGATTGAAAATTCATCGAGGGCCTTATGCTGTGCATATAATCCACTAACAAATACATAGTTACTCAATAGAACTACTGTATGAAGTAATTTCAATCCTCTACCCTTCACCAGAATCGAAAAAACAAATTGTGTAGATGAATTCACCCAAACTCATTGATATAAAAATCGAATTTGTCACGCAATATGGTGGATAGCAATTCATGTTATTTCATTCCGAATAAGCAGAATTATATCGCGAGGAACTTCCTTTGTATTATTCGATATATATATATATATATATATATATATATATATATATATAAATATATTCAATATGTTGTCCCTGAAGAATTTCCAATACAAACTGAATTACACAAATTGCATATGATTAATTTTTATGTTCATATTTGCTTTATGACGCTCTGGCATTTTCGTTTTATTCATTTATTCGAATGATTTCGCCTGTTTGCTTTGGGTTATAGCTAGTGAACATGAAACATTGGATTATGAAATTTATTAATATAGATTCAATATCAATAATTATTTTGGGGATCATAATAGTCTGGCAGTTCAAACTGGCGTTGAAATGAGCTATCACTAATATGAAATTATCAATCAAACAATACCGACAATCTAGTGGATTGCTGATTTTCATTGAAATTGACCACAATATAAAACATCACTGAAACTCATTTGCACTCTTTAAGTGTAAAAACGGTGTATATAACCCACGTTCTTAACAGAACTTCTAGGCTTCCAAAAAATTCCTGAGTCGATTGGATAAAATTGATTTTATGAAACAAATCACCCAGTGAAATAATGTCACTCATATCCGGAACACCTCTCCTCACATTCTTAGTAATTGGAAGGACATATTTCAATGACTATGATTTATTTCTATTATTAATCTTGGTACTTTTCATTAGAGCAAACGTGTCAAACATACTTGAACAATAATCTACAAGCAACATAATCACACGACTAATCTTTCCGTATATTCATCCCGTCTATCAATCTTACCTAAACCACACCACTCAGCACACGATTGTGATGTGAATCCCTCATAAATTGTTCTTCCATTTGGCAACAAACCGTAATGTCGCTGTCATCATTTTATCATTGTCTGGTGAACCCGAAATCTCGGCATCAAAATTGTATTGCTAACTTAATAAAAAACCGCTCGACATCCATCACGCTTTATTACAGCCCAGCAACTCCGTGGGGCTGAGCCTGGCAATGTGTATTATTTATTCTTCCATAAACATAACCTATGAAGCAATAAATGACCTTCGGCGCATCGCAGGTAGCACATTACACGGAGAATCTCGTAAAGAGGGGCCTGTCGCGAGATAACACGACCTTCGAGGGCCGAACGACTTATTTCCGTCTCACTTTTCAGCGGGTTCGAGAGGAAGAAAGTCATCTTTTACTATCGTAGTTCATGGGGTGACACCGAATTTGTGTAAAATCGAGGTTAAACGACTACATCACCGGCACCTTCTAGCTGCTAGTGCGGGAATCTGAGCGAAACCGAAATACGATGCAATAAAAAGAAGTAATTTGGTGTTGCGATGGGTAAACTTGGAGAATGTGCCGCGAAACTCCTAATTACGACAAATAAAATGAGATTTACTGATGATGCGCTGGAAGAACCATCGATTATGGCGAATAGTTCGAGAAGTTGTAATGCGTGTTATCTACCACTCTCTGTCCTATTAACATCAGTTCAATGTGTTTTTTTCGTCATTTTCAGACACCTGATGTGAATTTGGAAATTTCGGATTTCTTCGAGATGTCCTTCGTTAACCAAAGGAAAAACGAAGTTTAGTTCTGTTGACCACGAAAACACATTCATTGGTGGAGTGACTATTTCAGTCACTCGGCCATCATCGGATATAAAATATTGGAAAGAGTACCGTTGGGGACATATGTTAGTAAAATTCAATCAATTAAAATATCTGAAAGAACGTCTATACGGATTTCTCAGTATTTATCTACAAAGAATTTGAAAAAAATATTTAAATAGCCAGAACCTGTTCAAATGGAGTGTATAGGCGCCATTTTGGAAGATTTTTTTGAACGGTATGGGGGTCGATTGATGGCTCAGTTGAAACGTCTTCCAATTCTCTATATGAACTAGAATTTCAGATTGAAAGACGTTTCAAATGAGCTACCACACAACCCCACATTCCGTTAAAAAAATCTTATGAAATCAGAAGGGCTTCCAGGTGTAATTTTCGAAAATTCATATTTTTATTGGTTTCAAAATGTAGCTTCTGATCATTGAAGCAAAAAAAATCAAAAAATAATTCCGAACCGCTCCAAAGTTGACCTGTGGGGTGTTATTTCATTTGGAGATTATTTGGATTATTTGGAGATTTTGAGGTGAGATCATTTTTAGATTTCCCGGGAATAATGAATAATGCCCAAATATTCACATTGCTCAGTGCAGGGTCTAATACATTGTATTAGACTCATTAGACCATTGTCGGATAAATATTACAGTTTAATAAATAAATATTTTTGTATACTTTGGTTCTGGTCTGATCTGTGACTCAGTTGAGTGTATGATGACCCGATGGCGTTACTCAAACGGAAGAAATGATTTTCACTTGTTTCTCGAGAATTTTCGAAATTGTTATGTAACAATTCAGTTGTCAAACGCTGTTGTGTAAAATCGAAATCGTTTCTTGTATCGTGTTTTTGCTCAAAAAATTCATTCATCTACATTTTCCATTGTTCTAATATTCCTTTCGCTTATAGATTTGTGTGGTGTTCCTAGTAAAGCAGTTTTGTCATTCCGTTTAATTAGTTTGTACTTCGTTTGCGTAATTTTGCTTCGCTGTTTTTGACTTCAAGTTTTATTCTGATCATTTGGTATCATGTCTCTTCCTATTTGCGCCGTACTTTTTTTTTTATCCAGAAAGTGTGAAACCGTCTCCATCTCTTGTACCATTGGTATGAATAAAGTCATATTATTATTATCATTATTCTCATTATTACTATTATTATTTTCAATGGATTGCCAAGTGATATTTCTTGACGACATAAGTAAATACATTCGATATTGAGTATTACAGGTAAGATAATCAGATAATAGTTAAGATATCATCAAGAGCTGTAGGGGGCTCGGTCTCCACATAACTGCATTGTGATTTCTGAACTTGAGTGACCGTGACTATGCCGACTATATAACAACTAAAATCATTGATTCCTCGAATTGACCGTATGACGGCAGAAGCCTGTAGTTGATTTGCGTAGATTGGGCATACTGGAACATAAAGTTCACCAGATTTTTTCTCAAAGCATTTTGTATCATCTTCAGACCCTGAAGAGTAAAAAACTTTCTTGTATATATGACATTGATGGTGTTTGGCGAATCATGACACAGCTTTCACAACCATTTTCTTCTTGCTTGGATATTCATTTATTGTCATACTTCTTCAACTGCTTCCAATGCTTCCTCAATAGGTGTGTTTGTTTGATCTGCGCAAGCCCTCGGTTGTTTTCATCTGTGTTTTTGTTGCATTCATAAAGATTTTCGTTGTTTCGTCTTACAGTCACTATCAGAAAATACAGAGTGTTGGCTAATTGAATATCAATATTCAAGGGGGTGATATTTGGGCCCATTACAAAAAGAAAACTTCATATGAACGTATGACCTGAACGTCTTCTGAGATACAGGGTGGTGAAGTTTTCAATAATAAATAGTTTTATATTAATACCTGTAATACCAATTCAAATATTCTGATGGATGGAATATACGTACTATGTATCAAGATTCATCATTTGGTGTACCACTTTTTCGTTCTCTTCACCAGTTGCATTCGTACGGAATTTCATCTGCTCATTTTGGCAGTCATTTATGGTATGCCACTGATTTCTCTTGAAATTTTCTGAAATCCCCAATCATTACTGAGCAACTTTTAATTCAATCCGATAAATGGTCTTTGCTTCAAAAAATAATAACCTTTTCTCTGCATGATCATGACAATATCGTTAATATGACATTATCACAATTCAGAGAAATATATTTATTTCTTCAGATCAAATTTGCTAAGTGATGATTGAGATTTCAGGAATGATTGTTATTTCAGGGGAAATGACTGCCAAAATAGAATGGTAAAATTTCAAACAAACGCCACTGGTGGAAATAAAAATGAAGCTCTACACTAAATAGTTGAGACACGTTCATATGTGAAGTTTTTTTTCAAATGGTCCCAAAAATCAAAAATCACCCGCTCAAATATTGACATTCAATTAGCAAACAGGCTGTATGCTTTCATTGAAAGGCATAGTATAGCTTGAGGTCATGTCATTTCAATGATTCCAGGGATGTCGTGTATGGAAAATGTCTTGTCAGGATTATTTACCATCCAGTAAAATAACAGAACATCAAAACTCTTTCATTGGTCAGTAAACACTTTGATTTTGGAAATAATTTTCGTCGAGGAGAAACGTAATCGATTATCTGTATATATTTTTTCGACATGACTACTTCTCTTTATTCCACATTTTCTTTATTCCATTTATTCCACAAACCCTGTATATTCACTTGTTGTTTCACTAGCATATCTCTTGAACGACCCATTTTGTACTACTACTCCTATATTCTGGTGTATTATTTCCATTCATGCATCTTCTATTCGTAGTTATTCTGTTATAGGAATTAGATTGGCAGTTTGCTTTGTTGTTTGTAGCTAGTTGGAAATCACTTTGTTTCGGTTGCTTTTCGGAGAATTTCAACAATAAAAACAATGATGTGTGAGGTGATGATTGAAATGAGCATTTGTTTGGTGAATTTTGTGCTCTATTCTGGCGTTTAATGTAAGAGAAACCGATTGGACTGTTCTGCCAATAGACAATGCATATATTTTAATGAAAGGAAATGTCGGAATTTGGACTTGCATGGTCACGGGATGATTGTCAGGAGCTGAGATTATTCTAAGGAACCCTATATGTGTACAAAGGTAGAATGACATATATAATTTTGCCCAAATGGCAATTCGAACAAAACAAAAACTCATCTGGAATAGTGGGCTTACTTTTCTTCTCAGGGGTGAAAAAGGTCAATATCATTTCAACCTCGATTCTAAATACTTGAATTAAACAATGATTGAATTGTTGTCAACTTCTATATCCAACATGTTTACACCCAATGACAGGAAATGCTACGTACATACTACTAATGCTAAATAAATATCAGCTTCCTATTTTTGATTGCATGAGACAACAAAAGAAGATCAAATTGATTATATCTATGAACTACAAAATAACCATAAGAAAATCAAACACATGAGGTACAACTATTACTAGTGAAGGTGAGTTTAATCGGCAATTGAAATAAAATGAGAAATTCCAACATAGGTATCGCCATCAGAGCGTTTTTACAAAAAATAGTTAGAAATAAGAATAACATAGAGAGACGGTCATCTTTCATCGTTTTATTTTATTCGAAAACTGATAATGCGCATGTTCCTAATCTTTTCCATTCTAACAGGTTCTGACATTTTGGTGCCGTCCATAACTACTCTAACCTTTAATTACATATTTGTGAGTTGATATTTCATGGCCCCATTTTCATTTTTTTCTCTACTCCATTATTTCACAATCAGCAATGGATTATACAAATATTATTTTTTTTTTATCTGTGGACAACACGAAAGGGAAACCTATGATGTTCGAGGAACATCGTGTTAGCCAGCGGTGGAATTTTGGGAGAGTAGGAAGGTGTTGGAATTTTTCTTCAAAGTTTGGAGGTTGTAAGCATCAGGAAAGACTTCACTAGGCAAAGAATTTATTTATTTATTTATTTATTTATTTGTAATACAATACTCTACAGGTCATAAACCCAATTACAGAGCAGGAATTGACAGATTATGATGAATATGTTACAGATTTCATGAATATTAAGGACATACACATACATACACATCATAAGAGAACAACATAGTTACTGTAGAACGTGGGATTTTATATCCGACAACTTGCAGCTGAATACATCTAGATCATTGCTGATAGAGTTTGTCACTTCACACATGGTATGGAGCGGAGAATTCTCCAGAACATTTGTTCGAGATGTATTTATGTAAAAAGTACTTGGGTATCTGGAAGAAATTCTGGGAGTACAAATATTAAGCTTTTGCAATAAGGTTGGGCAGTCAATAATACTATGGATAATTTTATAGGTTAATACTACACTATAATAGTCACGCCTTCGTTCGAGACTAAGAAAGTTATGTTTTTGTAGTAATTCAGTGTGAGGTGTTCCTATTGGTGGATAGGTGCCATCAGTTTTTAGGCTTAGCAGTTTTAAAAATCGTCTTTGGATTGCTTCTATTCGAATTATATCATATTGGTTAAAGGGACTCCACACAACTGAAGCATATTCCAACTTTGATCTAATAGATAGAATAGAATAGAATAGAATAGAATAGAATAAAGTTTTCAAGGTCGAGGTTTCTTTGAAATCACTACTGTAACGTGCAAGTAATCCATACATACGATAGGAGGAGGATACAACATTATCAATATGCCTACTAAAAGATAGTGCAGTGTCAAATGTGACGACAAGATCAGTAAATGTTTCTGGTCTTTCAAGGGCAACATTTTCTATTGAGTAATCAAAGATAAGGATATTCGTTTTCAAACTGTAGGACATAACTTTACATTTATCCGGATTTAGTGACAAGTTGTTTCGATGACACCATTCTACAACCCGCCTTAAATTTGCTGAGAGGTTCTCGCAATCACAATTCCATAACTTTGCCGTTCTATTGAGGAATGATGCTTGGTATAGCGATGTTCGACAGGTCTCGAGCCTAACAGTGTAGGACTGACCAGCTTGAGCTCGTCTGGTTTGTCTACTAGGAATCGCGCCTGGTGGCATAATAGATGATATCTCCGTTGAGCACCGACCATGAAAGTACCTATAAAAAAGGCATAGATCGCCGACCTTTCTACGATGATCTAGAGAGGTCAATGATTTGGTGAGTGTTGTATCATCGACTAGGCGAATAGCTCTCTTCTGAATTGAATCTAAGAGCTTTAGCGTATGTTTGGGAGCTGAGCTGCAAACATGTGAACAGTACTCCAGGACAGGTCGAATTTGTGCTTTGTAGATCATAAGCAGCTGCTGGGATGTTAAGTATCTCTTCGCACGGAATAGAAAACCAAGTTTTTGTGAAGCAGTTTTCGTAATGGACCTCACATGATCGTCCCATGAGAGAGCACTGTTGGTGGTGACACCCAGCATGGATATTGACGACTTCATAGGAACAGTGGTACCCGACATCATCAAATTGGGCATTGTGTGATCAGCCTTCTTGGTGAACATACAAGCTTGAGTTTTAGTTGCATTGAACTGTACTAGATTCTCAGATCCCCATTTCAGAATTCTTGTCAGATCCTCATTTAAAGCATCAACCTGTCTTCGCCTTGCACCTCTGGCCTCGTTGGATGATATAGGGGCTCTAGAGGAGAAGGCGGAATGAAGTGTACTATCATCCGCAAAGCTATGAACTGGGCTGGAGGTCACATTCAACAAATCATTGATGTGGATGCAAAAACGCATAAAAGGAATAAAACAAGATAACTTCAATAGTCAATTTTACTCTCATCTGTATATCCCTAGTTGTTATTTTTTATTCAATATAATTGTTTTTTCATTTCTTATGAACTTGAGAGTGTATAAACCACGTCTCTCAGTGAGTCATGATTCATATCGCATATGAGAAATCTTGTTGAAGTTATGACACATGATATAAATAGGGGATTTTATCATCATTATTGTTCTAGTAGCAACAATGTAGAACATGTTTGATTGTCTACTGTTGAATCTTGGATTGAGAAAATTTATTTGATTCAGAAGGATAGAGCAATCAATTTAGTTTTGAATCAATTTGTGAACAAACTATTCCAAAACTATATCCAGGAGAAGTTGGTAATCGATTTCTCTGAGCGGGTAAGGTATCAAATAGTCGATATGATTGTTGAAGGTGAATTTCGAGTCATATACAATACCCAAGTCCTTAGCTTCTTCATTACGTTTCAGTAAATTATTGTTTATGAAATATTGTTATGGCGTTACAAACTGCTTGCTGCAATATGGCATACTAATGTATTTATAGTATAAATATAATGTATTTACAATCATGTTGAGACGATTCGAGTCGCACCAATCAATAATTTCATTCATATATATATATATATATATATATATATATATATATATATATATATATATATAAAACTAGGGAATATTAGGGAATGCAGCAAAGTGAAGAGCGTACTCTTTCAAGTTATCCCAAGCTTTCGGAATCATTCATTCCATCATCAGGGAAGAATACAAAATTACAAAACATATACGGTGAAGTTCCACTCAGTAGAAAGATTATATGGAAAAAACTCATACCCCAGTAAGTATAAAATTGTGAAAATCGTCATGACATAAAAGAAATTAACGGAATTATGTGAAATGGAAAATATTGGAAAATCATATTCTGAAGGAATATGTATTTTTTCTTTTCGTTAGTCTCTATGAGATAAGGTACCAAACTATTCATCTGTTGGAATAAATTCTTATGAATATTTTCTATAGAATGACTGAAGTTCTGAAACATATCTATGTTTTTTTTTTCAATAAATAATGTCTAGTCGACAGTGTGAAATATATAAGATTCACATAGTGTTCGAAATTTCTATTCGGTCATGGGGTTGGTTCTGTATGTAGAGTGGATATGAATAGATTTCACATAAATGTTTTATACCTGTTCTCTTGTTCATACATTTCTCCTTTTGGAAAATAAAGGCAATTTCTGATCTTTTACTGATATTTTGTGTTCTCGCTAAGATTCTTGCTTCCTGATAGTTCATATGGTGATCATTTTTCCTTTCCGGATGTAATCTAGAGTCGCTTTTATGTGATGTGATTCTATTGGCTAGAGATCTTTTGGATTGTCCAATATATCGCATGTTACAATCTCGACAGAGAATAAAGTATATTATATTCGTACATGCTGTAATGGGAATACTGTCCTTGACTTTGGAAAATATTGATCTAACTGTGAGAATTGTTTTGTAACTAATTTTGATGATAGGAAACTGTTGGAATATTCTGGTCAGTTTAGGTGTGATATATCTCAAGTATTGCAGAGAAGTGAAAGAATAAGTACTTGGGGCAATGCCAGTATTACTATCAATCGTTTCATTATTTGTTGTAATATTCAAGTCTGGAATTATTGCTGTGGATGTGTTATATAGAATTCTTTCGACAATATTGGGTGCATGGGTAGGAATTATCTGAAAAAAGATTCAAGAGGATTTTGAGGTTTTTTTTATGGAAAGACGTGTCTGAGATTCGAATGACTCGGTTCTTCATTTTTGTGACTAATTTCACTTTCATCTGGTGTTCGTGGTGATAATGATAATTCAAATATCTCCCAGAGCTTTCAGGCCAGCAGATATTTCAGTTATTTGCACAAAAGAAAATTGAATAAAATACGTGTCGTAGGAGACCATGAGCTCGTTCATGCACCCCCACCGAGAAACCACTTCTAACTTTCGTTTTTCAAATTGCACCCCCATGTTCATTTTGGTCCAACTTACAGCCCGTTTCATTTCTCATTCATTCGTTCTCGTTCATTTCATGTATCATGGTAGCTAGAATGGCATGCAGAATTATGGAAGATAAAAATACAAATGAAATAATTAATTCACAAGCTCATCTGTATTTTGAATGATACATTCTACTACAGAAATTGTTGAAAATATTGGCCAGCACTTGCCACACATGCATCAAGTCGCCGAATCAGCGCGCGAGTACAGGAAGCGCTAATCATTTCCGGAGTAACGGTATTACAAGCCTCACAAATTTTCTGGGTTGAATTTTCAATATTTATTGGTCGAGTTTCGAAGATAACTCGTTTCAAATATACCTATAGTCCAGAGGCGTGAAATCTGGAGAACGTGCAGGTCATCGAACAGGTCCACAATTTCAAATCTACCAACTAACGAATTCAATTTTATTATTAACTGGATTCAAAACTACATATTATGATGTATCGTTGAATGAAGACTGAAACATACAGTGAGTTGGAAGGAAACATAGATGGGGATGTAATTTGAGAAACAAAAGTTAGGGGTGGTTTCTTGGGGGTTGTTTGCCAGGGGGTGGATTTTGGTATGCTGTATGAACGGGCCTATAGTCTCCTACGACACGTATTTTTTTCAATTGTCTTTTCTGCAAATGACTGAAATATCTGCTGGGCCTAAAAGCTTTGGAACGCCCAGTTTATATAAATAAATATCTGACTTGAAATCCATATATTCCATAAACTGTTTCTAACCAAGGAGATAGCTTCCATAAAGATGCAATAATTCATCAGAAAGTTCTATCGTTTCTAACAATTTCTTAGCCTTACGGCGTGCGGAAAAGTATAACTTTGCGAATGGATTACGTTTGGAAAAGTACAAAGTGCGCACGCCTGAAAAAAATAATATTGAGCATCATTTCAATGCAGATACGACGTATATTCAAAAGTATCGGACTTGAAGACGCAAGGTGCAGATTATTCGAAAAACAAGCTTTATTTTGATTGCATGAGCTTCCTCATTCTTCGTTTGAAACATCGTTTCTCTACCACCGTTCGTGTTGAATATCATAAAAAAAATCGTGCATATTTTATTCATGTATCGCTCAAGATAATGGACTTCGAGCTCTCCAAATACAAAAAACTTTCATGCTTTCAGCGCCATCAGAATTATCTTCTCTATGATTTTGTTCCATGAAATCAAATTTCCATTATCTATTGTGTACTCTGGATAATTGATGCCGAGCTACAAATTTTCAACTAAATTAGTTGTTGACGTCACATATAATGTATCGTCTAGAAAGTTTGATCCCTATTTCCTGAAGTTTTGCTTCAATAATAACACATAATCCTTTCGTGACGCTGAATCGGCTAATGCGTTTCTTCTGACTAGTCTTGATTAAGTAGTTGTCGATATACTCAAAAATCATTAGGGGGGGCAACAGTTTTGTGATAGCAAATAGGTTTGTTGAGAATATCATTTGTTCGAAGTTGAAATGAATCAGATTGCGATGTTTTTTTCAACAAATAATTTCCTAAAAAGTTTAAGAATATAAATCTCATTCAATTCCTGATTTTTTTTTCATTTCAATATATTTCGTTCCACTCGCTTATATAGGTTTTCAATTCTCATCTCCAATCAAGCTTGACGTCTGCAAAGCCCAAAGACCAAAACTTCCTTCGCTTTATAGATTACCACAAACCTTCACCTCTTATCAAACAAATTTCTTCCACTCCATAACGGCCTGTTGTTGCAGAGGAATAACCCTTGGAGTTATTTCGAAAACATCAAATTCGATGCACTGTTGTACCATCTTGTGAATTCCAATAGCATATTTTTCTTGTATTTTCACCTTGGAAATTTTGATATTTCCAAACATCATGAACCACTGTATTGATTAACAGAACTCTTAAATGAGTCCAGCCAATGAATTCATTTTCATTTTTGTTGTGTTTATTCAAATGTCCAATAATTGATAATGGTATTCGACAAAAATCAAACTGCATGTCTATTGTACCCCGATTCATACGAATGGGGACCATATTTTCAATTTGTGGAACGAATAAATCCATTTGGAACAATACATTTCTGTTTAATGAATCTAATTGATGTTTATTACGATGTATAACAGTCAATTGTATGAATAGGTGCATATATTTCTTTTCGCTTATTGCTATTTTCCGTTTCAGGTATGTATTTGTCCACCGTAAACAAAAAAAAATGTTGGGAGTACTGGAAAATGGTGAGTTTGATTAATTCAACGAAAAATTCTAACAAAGTGAATGAGCATTGTCATCAGAATACATAGAGCTGAAATGACGTGCCATAAATCACAAGACGTTATTATTTTCAAGTCAAAAAGTTCAATGAAATAATATCAAGCTATCACTGTTTTGGAATGTTTCTCTCAATTTCTCCTTTCTTCTAGGGTCGTGTATTTCTTGATTTTTCTTCTCTAGACCTCCACGAGAATCGCCTCTACATGGAGATTTACACAGTGATCCATTCGATACGGAATTTTCGAATAATTTTCGGGCTCAGCTTATTTAAAGTTCATTTGTGATGAGTTGTTTTTTTAATTCAGACTACTTGTTAGGTATCAATAGTCTTTGTTAATATTTCGAACCGAAGGACAATTCAATCTAGCGTGCACTTATAACACAACCTATCTCATTCATTTATACAGAATGAAAACACACTGTCCCCGCATTGTCGCGCAGCTTCTGCTTCTGTGGACTTCTCAATGTTTGTCGATGTTTATTGATTAACACACAATGTATTTTTCATAGTGAGATGAGTTGCATTTCTCTCATATCGATATCAGAGATAAATTTTCGAAAATGTCTTGTGTAAAATGAATAATGAATATCGAGAAAGCCGCCTCTGAATATCAAGAGTCGAATGGGCGATGGTTTCAGTCATCGTTATTGATTTTTCCGAGTTTTTTTTTCATATTGTGCTTCCATCCTCTTGAAGTTATAGAGAAAGGATCAAGAAATGCAAGACTTATAATTCTGGTTCCAATGAGAAATTGAGGTGGAATCCCAAAAACGTCCTGATTTGAAAAATTTACTTCACCACTTCACACCCTGTGTGAATTTCATGACACATTTTTCATTCAAATATCACATTTCAAACCAAAACCGCAAATGAATCGGTCAATTCCTTACAAAAATACAATTACAATAGAATTTCGCGGGCGAAAGATACCATTTTCCTTGGCACATCGGAAATTATGATTGACAAAGAAAATTCAATATTTTGTTTCCGAAAGTAGGTGCACTACTTATGAGTCGCTTGTTGCTACATTATCCAGTTCTTAACAATGGCACTTCGCATAGGTTTCCATAAAATTACTATGATTTTTTTTGAATTTTGCAAGCACTCGACACTCGCTGTATACTGCTTTTAGTAATTCTATTCAATTCTTCGAAGGTTCGGATTTAGTGAGTTGCCAGCTTGATGAATATTGCAGTAGTGGAGCTATTCAAACTTATATTTGATAGTTCTATTCTTATCAACGTGTAATAATGAACGTAAAATCGAACTGTTTCAAAAACTCAAAATTTGTTCTCAATGAGTTATGCTATAAAGGTGACTTTTTGCAGCTAAGGTTCATAATGAACCAATTAGTAAAATTATCTGAGATCTATTTGTCGCAAATAGGATATGTATCTACAGCATTATCTATGGAACGATTGACAATATCTCTTTCCTTACGATAATTATTATTCCCAATTGAACCGAGCCAAAACGTTCAAACAAACGTTTCAATTCAGACTGCCTCTAGGCGATTTTTGTGCCATACACAAACTCTAATCTCGCTACGATATACTCACAGTAATGATCTGTTTTCGTTTCTACTGTTATAATTAAATTTCTGTGCATTGTATGCGAATGAACCGATTCCAATATTGATATTAAATTCCGTGCAAGCGCTTGATGTGAATACAATAAACAATGATTGCTCGTGCAATTCTTGTTCGGAAGCAGCTAGAAGTACCTAGATCAGGATGAGTCTCTTATATAACCTGCTTACACTCTACTTTCAAATGTGAGAAATTTTTGGACACAGGCTCTATGAGGGTCATCTGTTCATTTGGGATTCACGCACATCAGAACATTCCAACACCAAATCAACACCACGCGATCCACACCATTTTGGTGTCATGAGAATAAAACAGAAACAGTGTGGAAATTGACTTGAATGCGGTGTTTTGATAATCAATTTGACATATCAACACATCTTATTGAATTTTTCGTTGTTAATGAACTATTACCTGATTCTCATTATTCATTTTATTTTTATTCGAACATCAAAGTGAACGTTAGTCGCGTTTAGTATAAAACTGATCTGACGGAGAAAGAACTGAAGCAAGCGAGAACGCTTCAAGATGGCGTTGTTATCTCCACCACTTCCGGATTCAACACTACTTGAGTACCAAAATTGGTTCTGCATAGGTGCTGTAACGGAGAAGACGGAGTATTTCCGTTTTACTATTATGCTTAAGAGGTAATTACACGGAATCGGAATAATGCTCCGATCGAATGACACATTTTGTCAATCCAATAATGAGAAAATTTCATGCAACCGTTCACCAGAGTTGATTCAACAAAATATTTACTTCACTGATTCGAATGTGTATGAATCCAAACAAAAAATTGTCTTGATATGATCATGAATTCGGTTGATTCAAACATTTTTCACATTCGGAGTATATGTGGTATATTTGCATTTTTGGATGTTTGATGGTAGTTTGTTTTCGGTACACCAATGATGAAGTTCATGTAGATCGTCCTGTAAAATTATACAGTCATTAAGTGATTGAATTCTACGAAATATTTTCAGGTCATCAGCAAATAGAAGCAAGTTGCTTGAGATATTTTTTCCGATATCATTTATGAATATTGAGAACAGGAGGGGGGCTAAGTTGCTTCCTTGTGGAGCGCCGCTATATAGGGCGATGAATTGATAGGAAGTATGTCCTCTAAATTCAACAAATAGTGTGTGGTTTCGGAGGTACGATTGAAAAAAATTTGTAAGTTGTCTGTCGAAACCAAGGAAGTTTAGCTTGTACAAAAGTATCTAGTGATCTATTTTGTCAAAGGCCTTTGAGAAGTCGGTGAGAAGTAATTTCTTGGATCCCTACCAACGGAGGATATTCGATAAGTTTATGTTGTCAATTGTCCTTCTATAACTTCAACAGACTATGCAGATGATACAAACATTCTAATGCTGACAAACGTTTTGATGAATTGAGTCGAAGAACTGTAGAAGTTACTTCCCAAGTCTCCAACTGATTTTTTGAAGACTCACTAAAACTAACTGCATTCTCTCTAGACACAGCAGAAACTCACGGATTTCCCCAGTGAACATAAATTTGAGTAATAGTGCTTTTCGATATATCATTTCTACGAAATTTCTTGGCATCACCATTGATAAACATATGGGATGTTTGGGATGGATCTGGGATGGGATTAACAATCAACATGCTCTCAAGGCAGCTTACTTTGGACATTTTCATTCAATGTTATGGTATAATTTTTGGGGCGGTGCACATAGTCTAGAAGTATTTGTCATTCAAAAAAGATCGATTGGAATTCTAGCCAATTTAAAAACTTAAGAATCGTATCATGGATATTTCTATAAACTTCGACTCGTGTCAGGTGCATCTATCATTGAATGTGTCAATTTTGTATACAAAAACAAACATATATACAATGATTCCTTGCATAGTCATTCTCACAATATGAGACGGAAAGACACATTTCCATTTCCACTGCATAAGACATCCCTTTTTGAGAAAGTTATATAGTTTTTATCAGTGTTCAAGGTTCTTTAACATGCTTTCAAACGATATGAAACAAATCAAAACCTTCACTAGTTTCAAGAAAAAGTATAAAAACAATATCAGTTGCAATAGAACATTATAAAATAGATATCAACGAATAAAGTATATCCCTGTTCTACAATAAGGGAAGATAAGGAAACTGAGTGAGATTTTATCATTATTTGTGTTTTACTGTATGTACCTGAATTGGATTCAACATAATGTCATGTTATAATGGAGACTCTTGAGATACAATGGATCTCTATCAGAGATCTATGTCATAATATTCCAGCAAGATTCGAAACTATGGCCGAGAGTTAGTACTAATAGAATAATGGACTCATAATAAAAGTCGCCCTCAACACGAAGTAACCTTGAAAAATTAATGAAAAATCCTTTGATAGATTATCAGATACAATCAACAGAGAATTTACGTGATTATATCAATGAAATCTATCGGATAGTGTTCAAGGGAATCATATTGATGTGCGGTCATATATCATGGCCGAATATTGGCATCATTCATGTCATTACTTTCGCCCGCCTCATCGGCGCTGTGTTTCTGTCGAAACTTCGTGAACTCGGTAAATTATTCCCACTATCTCCATTTATGCACTTAATCAAGTCAAAAGCAAAGTAGGTAAGTGACTTAGTTCACCATCTGGAATATATTAAATATTAAATCACATTCATCATTGATGACACGTGTACATGTACATGAATTGTATAATGAGCCAGATTTGGGTTAGTTTCCATTAACATGCAGTCCTTGGTCATGGCAAAGATTACAGAATATATCTCGGTTCTGGAGTCTTTGGTCATAGGGATCGATAGATCAGCAACTTATGGATTAGTTCAAATATTCATATACATATTCCAAACATATTATATACGATTATGTATAGAGGATACAAGTTCAGAATACTCAACATAATCTTAAAACTTAGGGCTCATCATAGATTGGAAATTGAAATTTGGCGAGCATGTCAAGACCTTGATACAACGCTCGTATGCACTCTTAAGATCACTCTTTGTGAACAAGAGCATCTTGAGTTCAGGACTGAAAAAAAAAACAATTATGTGATTATCTAATTTGATCACTTCAAATCCAGAAGATTCAAAGTACATGTGGTCTCCTGATCTTCAATTTGCGAGAATATGATCGAGTGATTCACAGAATTGATGAGCTTCAGTGGTTGGACATGTGCACATCCGTGTGATATCATTACCTGAACTTCCAGAGAAATCATTGTCAGACAAAAGGTCCATAATATGAATTTTAGACAAAATGTACTTCTTCTCGAGAATATCTCCTTAGCTTCCAATGTATTTCAAAATTACTCTATATAACTGCATTATTCAACCACATTTCGAATGTTGTTCTAGTTTATGGTACAAATTCGACCAGAGCAAGATATCTTCGTTGCAAAAATTACAGAACCGTGGAATTCGAATTATATTGCAGGTTGATAACTATACAAATACTTCGGCTATGTTAAAAACACTACAATGGTTCTTTTTTTCTCTGCGACTATATAAAATCGCAATGGTCTTTATTCCCAAATAACTTGCTTCCAAGCTACTTCGATTAATTCTGCGCATATAAATACCAGGTTCACGACTACTCAACAAGAGCAAGTACTTCCCAGCAATTCCATCGTCCTAGAACTGTAACCGTTACAAGAAAGTTGCTGTTCTATAAGGGTTCGAAAAAATACACTAAACTCCCACAAACTGAACTGTGAAAAAGTCTACAACTCTGTGCGAGTTCAAAAAAGAACTGATTAGTCATATTAAATCTCTGTGGAGTAAAATACTTCAGGTACCGGGGGCTTTATTATTCTGGACGGTATTTGCTTGACGATTACTTCAGACAAAAATTTACAATTTATGTCAACATTCCTAAGACCGATATATTTGATATCTTTGTGAATAATTCACACTGTGTCATAAGTACTATACCAGATGTTTCATCAGGATTGTTCAAATCGAAAATATTTTTGTTTAACGCTGAGGAAATGGCCAGAGTTAGAGAGACCTATGGTGTTACGTATGCACTGCTAGCACTTAAGCACAAAAAAGGGAATCTTTTTTTCCAGGCGCTTATTACAGCTTTTCTCCATATGTAATTCGCGGAAATATGGGAGGTGGGATTGAAAGGTTGTCAGTTTCAGTTGTTTGTTTATTATGAATAACAAAAGACATAGTCAGACAAACAAATGATACCTACCTTCTGGATTTCTGTAATAAGATCAAAGAAGATTAGGTTTCACGTAGGGTGTCTGATTTCTCTCAAGATATTCAACTTTTCAAAAAAAGATCGTAATAAACAAATGAAACTAAAAAATAACTCCATACGTGGACCTGAATTTAGCTAAAATTGAATTAAAACAAATAAGACAAATCGGCTTACTCATATGTCTATATATAATCGATGATATTTGGAAAAGGTACTTCATGGCACTGTTGAAAACTTCTTCATATCATGATATCAGTTTCCTAAATGGTCATTGTTCAGAATGCAAGTTAACGAATTCCAAACATATAATTACAACATAATTTGCTGAGGTTTCAAACCAACTAACGTTTCCACGAATTCCAAACATATATAATTACAACATAATTTGCTGAGGTTTCAAACCAACTAACGTTTCCACGAAAACTCTTCAGAGTATTTTTAATGGATACCATCTGAAAAACCCATTTGTACGGTTTTTGCTTACCTTCTTATCAACAAGACCTGAACGGGAAATAAGTTTTGGGCATATCGTAGCGAATTTCGGTAACCATATCATTTCATTTCATTCTAATACCATAATTGTTGCAATGAACTTGAGAACGATAACATTCTTGAGAAGAGAATGAGGAGACCTTTCAAACGATATATCACAAGCCTATACTTCCCATTTAAAAAAATTAATTTGTTCCGTTTGGCTCTCACACGCACTGTATGGTGTTTTCACAGATATTCGTAGGAACAATTTCGAAAAGATTTTAGTGGGGTATTTTTTCCCTTTTCGCAGATTTCCTAATTTTTAGCATTGATGAAATTGAATGGTATGAACTTTTTGCACTAGCTGAAAAAATATTTGTTTGAGATTACTCAGACTTGGCGCCGCTTCAGGAGTTAGTTCTTCGGAGAAACTCTTGTTTGAGTTAACACGTAGAAAAAACGAACGAGTTAGTAAATTACGGCAGCCTAAGTAGTTCGACGAGATCTTTCGCCGGGCATTAGTGATTGAAGAGTTTTAAAATAACAAGGGCGAGCGTTTGTAGATGATAAAAGTTCTGAGGGCTCCTCCGCCAGGAAATAAATTGTTCGATGAGTGCCGTCGAAAAAGTTGAACGGAGCGAGATTGTTTTGTTCGTTTCTCGACCTTTGTTCCTTATCTGCTCCCGGTTTGTTTCCGTGCTGTTTCAATAACTGAAGGGAATTTCATTAACGGCCGGAGACAGCAGCTTTCACAATTTTCTCCGAACCCGAAGCGATTATGATCATCGTATTGTAAAGCACAGACCAGTTCTCCACAACATGTATTATGGAACCGCAGAGACATTGTTATGTTGTCGGCAACTAGTTATATTCGGTATCGAGGAAAGATATTATATTTCTAGTCGAAATGTTCAAACCTGGAGTACGAGTCAGCAATTTTTTCACGTCAGTTGTGCCGTTTAGGTAATTTCAGCATAGGGAAATTTTGCATACCTATCGAATTTTCAATTGAAATCAACTTCATTGTTGCTTCAGTGTTGCTGTACAATTCAAAAAATTCTAAGTTACAGCACTTTCCATAAAATTGATTGAATCAGTAATCTCATTATCCCAACCTAAATGCTCAAATGATAAGTGGACCACGAATTATTTTGCCAGTTTTCAAGTTGCCATAACTTTCTCAAAAATCTACCGATTTTCCGTGAGGCTCTACAGTTTCAACCTGAACCTCGGTTCTTTCAGATTCTTTCCAAGAAACATCTGAATACTCAATATAGAAGAATCTTCAAATGGTTTTGGTTGAAAGGTCCAATCTTGGTCGATATTTTCCAAGTGACAATTCGAGCGTGAAAAATCGCATATGTCACATTGCAATTATCAGTCTGACATCGGTACACTTCTACAGCGACAAATGCATTCATGGTTTTTTCACTAATTTATTTGTTCATCAATTATCCCTGTGTTGGTTGCCAAAATGAATAGGTCGAGATGTTTGTCAACAAGTTATTGCACTAACAATGAGTCAATTCGGGGAGTCTATGAACGCCGAAATTAGTCAAATTGTTAATACCTGTGTGCCTACTGATACAATTGCGACACCATCATCAATCTGGCGATCGATGTTCGTTCTGATATCAGGTGAATTTGCCAAAGACTGAAATAGATCAGAGAATAATAAAAATTTTTTGTTGATGTTTCGATTTTTGAAGCTCTCACAAACCTCGTTCCAGGGATTATTATCATTATTATCCAATAGTATTTCCTTCTCTCCCATTCTTGAGGAAGACATTTTGTGACTTGTGTGATTGAAAGAGTGAACACGATCAATAGAATGAATATTATATTGGAATTATGCTGCAGGACGCTCGATCGGAGAAGTTTGATGATCACCAATAATAACTCCATCGGGGCAAACCGCCCTGTACAAAATGAATGATTCTTCATCGTTATGAGTGAATAATGGCTGGGTGAGTACGGATCAGAGCTCAGAGCGCAGCTCCATCCGTTCAGGTACAGGCATCAGGTACGGAGCTACGCAGAGGGCTCATCCCTTCGAGATTGCACCTTAACCAAACAACGGTAAATCTCGCCCTAAGCTCGAAATCGAATACAACCTCTATCCCGTCTTAACCCCTTTCGACATCGGCAACGCCGGGATTTAGCCGCCCCCGCCGAATCACCCCCTTTGTTTCTCTAGAGGTGCTGTCTACGCGTTCGGGGATATGGTGGTTGGTGGATCTTCTGACAGCGGGAACGCTCGGTCGGTGTACAGAGTGTTTTCACGACGAAAAAGTCGAGGTCAAGTCGAAAAGTGCTTTATTGTTGAGAAATACAAAATCCGTCACAAAGCTTGAATCAAGATGAGTACCTATAAACATAGATATGCAGGGTGTTTCCTAGTTGAATGTCAATACTTGTTGGGGTGATGTTCAGTCCCTTTTCATAGAGAAAACTCCACATGAACGTATGAACTTCAAAGTGATTTTTTGTTCATATCCGAAATACCTCTTCAGATATTTTGATGATAGTTGGCATACATGTACTATGTACTAAGAGGCATCATTAGGTGTCCAACCACATTTTTCTCATTTCCACCAGTGGCATTCGTACGGAATTTCCCTTTCCGATTTTGGCAGTCATTCATGGTATACGCCACTGATTGATGGCATGTTCATGGCCTGCTGAAATATCGTTATCGATGAATTTCGCGATGAATTAATCTGCTGACATCATGTGACTACAAAAACTCAAATATCTCGATTACGGTTTTCACCAGAACGAATACAAGGAAAGAAGTTGTCACAAAAAAATCGAGACTCACTCTCTAAAAACACCTTTCATAACAATATCAGAATTGTAGGAATGTAAAAAAATGTATTTTAACAACATTCCAATTGTTGGCTTTCACCGTTTAGAAATTATGCGTGGAATTATTTCAATATAATCAACTTTTGGAGGATATATCTCCATTAATTCGCATTTTGGGTCATAACTTTGATGTGTGACAAGCACGTGATTGAGATATTTGGACACTTCAGTTGTTGTTGTAATTCCTTCGTATTCGGTACTCCTGCTGCGCTGAAAAACTTCGAGTGAGCGCCACTTGCGATAATTTGGAATGAGTTTTCTGTGATATATATATATATATATATATATATATATATATCCGATAAATAGGAGAATATGCCATCATGGATACTATTGTCAATCGACAATCGAGATGAAAGAATACACCTAGACACGTCTGTAAAAATGGTTCTATGCGAAAGTCGTGATGATCCTGATTATGACAGTTACTATGAGTTGCCGCTTTCAGAGCTGTGGAAAAAATATACTCAGAGGACCAAATTTCGAAAACAGAATCGTGACAGAAATCAGTGATTCAGAAGAAGATCCTTTTAGCCATATAGATTTAGATATTTCAGATCATGGTGATCCTGTCTACGTGCAAACTTGCTTTGCAGAAAAGAAGTATGGAGCTCCTGCGTTGTTCCATTTCACTTTGCTAGGATCATTTTGAAAACAAACCTTGTGAGATGAATGGATCTACTTTTGCTAAGAAGGTACTTGCCGAACAAATCTCAGGAACGGAAAAGCATCAGAAACAACCCGAAGATTTCATACTGGAAGGTTAACCACAAAAAAAAGAATTACAAGGGCAAGAAAGAATATGAAAAAAGAAGCTATCATCAAACGAAACCTTGGACAATCCTATGAATCATACACATCAAAGAATTTTTTTTTTAGAGAACTCAAACCAAGTTTTCGTTTTTCCAACTTCTGCAGGGAAGTTCAACGAAATTGTTCCTTGTTTATGAAAGAAGTTAGTTCAAAAATTTGAAACATTTCCACGAATTAAGTGATCTAAAATTGAAAAAAGAATATATCGCTCGATTTGTGCTATACACATCGAAGAAAATTTCTTCTGCTAGAGAACTCAAACCAAGTTTTTGTTTTTCCAACTTTTGCAGGTAATTTTCCAGCTTTTTGTGGGATTTCCTCTCCTCTTTTCAAAAAATAGAGAAGAAGTTATTAAAAATTATTTCAATATATTTGTAGTAAGGACAGATTTTGTGATCTGCCCCAAAATGTCACTGCGCTTGAAATTAATTCTTTAGATACCTAAAAGAAAAATTCTCTATTTGTCAGTGACACTTTGTTTTTGAAAAATTTGGGAATACAAATATATTTAATAAGAATAAAACCTCTACTTATCTTGGTGGACGTATCGGGAACGAATCTGCTCCCGTTCTCAACACAATCAAAATATTTTGAAATATATTGAAATAATTTTCAATAACTTCTACTCTATTTTTTAGAAACGAGGAGAGAAAATCCCACAAAAAGCTGGAAAATGAATGTACCACCTCCTCGAAAAACTTACAGACAATATTTCACAGGTAAGTTCAACGGAACCCTTCCATGTTTATGGAAGAAGATAGCTTAAAAAAATTCACACATCTTCACGAATTAGCTGATCTACAATTGAAAAGAGAATATATCGCTCGATTTGTGATATACAGGGTGGCCCATCCAAAACGTACCGCAAGACATTACAGGCTGGGAAAGAACTTTTCGATAAAATCCGACAGATTAAGTTTGTTTGTCAGAGGGACACATTTTGACGTAACAAGCATAGTAAAACCTTCAACCCCCTAAGTAGGGTTGTCACCCCAACATTTTTTTCAAATGTAAAGGGTAGTCAACCGATATCTCTTCAGAAGGGGCTTGTCATTCCCTATACAGTGCTGCTTAGAATTTTCAAATCGATCTACCCTTTCAGAAAATATGGAGCGTTGAAACTCCAACCATCATGTGGGACGAAAAATACAAAGATCGGTTCAATTGTACTTTATCGAGGCACATTTCCTTCCGAAAAAACACTGATGCACATTGATTCGAGTGACCTTTTGGTGTTACCAACTGCATCATGAGCAACAAGGATAGGATCAAAGCATCGAATTAAATGAGAGTCGATAACAATGACAAATTCACTTCGGAATTCTTATTCGATTACTTTTTTGAATATTCTATTATCATTGTTCAACACATACTCATATTTCCGTAGGTGTGAATGTTGTTCAAGTGGAAGAACTATCGATGAGAAGAACTAGTAACATGCTCGAGAGGCGATGAAAAGCGATGATCTCCAGTTCCGTTTAGGATATGGGGCTGATTATTGTAAATTGAATTCGCAAAGTATTTTTTTTTGTGATCAATTGTTAATTGATAGGTTCTTCAGTCTGCAAATTTCTACGTCTTAATAATTATAAAAATTCAACGTTTTCGTGAATACGTTGAGAAAGTTCGCCGAACGAATGAAAACAGCTGTGTCTATCAGCTTCTACGGAGCGTGTACCTATTGAAATTAAGGAATGTTTTTTTTTTGAATACGTTAGAAAAGTTCGTCAACCAATTTTACCCACCGCGGAAGTTCTCATTGGATATGGATTTCCATTTGAAGAGTTACATGAAGCAATGATGTGTACAAATCTATGTTATCGCTCCTCTGAACCAGAAAGTGACACTGTTTGGAATCGAATCCGATATGATTTAGCAGTACACACATACATACGTATACCTACATCACCTATCGGCAGTCGCCGAGGTCTCTACAATGTCTATATTCACACCTCATTCGGTATGGACAACCTACTGAATAATTTCTCTCATTCCTATGAAAATCACCTTGTATTATCTATAGTTTCAGAATTTTCTGAATTCACCTGTCTAATCCAATTCACATATCTTTCAAGGCACATTTCGTTCAAACCACATCTGGAAGAAATCCAACCAGCCATCCAACCAAGCTTATTAAAACTTCGCGGAAAAAAGGAATTCCTTCAACAAACTTCGTTCTAATTTCAGTTGGATTATCTCAATCACTTCTATAGCGAGTCCCAATTCAAAAACATCACTCAGAGAAACAATAAATCAACACTTCATCCCACGCTACATGGATATTGTAATAACTAGAGAACTAATTAAAGTAGAAATGTACTCGAAATCTTTCCGTCTGCTTTATTTAAACCTACTTTTCCGAGAAACATGAATAAATCCGAATCCGGACTCCAATTTGGATTATTTTCCGAATGAATGTGAGCAGTGAGCAAGTGATTTTCATCGTTTCGTGTTTTTTATACATCAAAAATTAATTAGCGCACTGCCAAAGAAATATTACAATGATGAAAACACAACATTGATATATCAACAGTGCTGCAGATTTTTTTTTGCTTGAAATCAACTCACACCCAGAATGAAATAATCACCTTTTGCAACTTTTCTGCTATTCACAAAGGACTGCCATTTACGAATGACAGCTTTTGCAGAAGATAACTCATCTTTTTTGCAAAGCCTGGAATTTCCTGTAAACTAACGTATTCCGTATTGATCGTGGGATTCTACACATCATTCAGAAAAAGTTGTGTCGAGCTGCACAGATATACTGTGATTATGATTTCAAAGCCTCAAAGGACTACTTTCTGGCTCGAAAATAATCTTCTGACAGAATGAAAACAGATTCTCTAGAAGGAATAGTTGAAACTTTTGCAACAATGCTCTGCTGAGCAACAACTGAATATCGGATATTATAGATACATATCAAGTTCTACTGGAAACTAATTCGCCATAGATTCGGATCGAACATTGAATTCCGTTACCTCTTATCAGGGACTGAAGGAACAGAAGCATTCGAATAACTGTTTCAATAGCAGTGAAAGGCTTTTTTTCTAAATAAGAAATGGCGCCAATTATAACATCTGAAATGGAATCTTCACGAAACCAAGTCATGTAACAAGTCTGTTCACCAAACACCGTGTGATAAAATATTCTGGAAAACTTTAAAACTAATACGCCAATTCAATTTTATTCCAAAAAATGATCATAACTCTTATAGGTATAACAGTCATACCTACATATTCGTTCATTATTTTATGAATAGTATATAAATTATATAATTTCAGATATCGGGAATCTTCAGTCTTCACCAATGATGCCTGTCTATGAAATACCAATTATCCAATATTAACGTGTTCGCAAACGAATAGATTTTCAAAAATAACCGAGAAAGTTTTTATGTATCTCCAATCGTTTTTTATCTTATTTAAGACATTCAGTACAGTTGTATTGTAAACTCCAAGAATTAATATAGGTACATGACGAGAACTCATAGGTGGAAGATGATGGATAGGTGGAAGATGATGGTTCCCATCATCGCCCGGTGCGACACCACCACATCGACAGAGGTGCTGTGAAATGGGTAACTCCCATGTTTCAGTATTTGGTCGATGCTTCCGGTCATATCCCCATACCCTATCTCCTTCTTCCCAACCCAAACCGCCCATTTCAGCTGAAGAAAAATCTAGATGATGAATTCTCCTAGGGTAAAACACTCCGGAAGTAAAATACCTCTCCATTCGGATTTCCGGGCGAGAGGTGCTCGAGGGGGTTCACCATCGGAACATCTGAATTTAAAAATAGACCTTTGTAACATCCGAGGTCTGAACAAAAATATAAACGATGTTCATTACCATCTACAGGCTGAGAAACCAGATATACTGGCTTTAACTGAGACGCAGGTCAACTCATCAACTAATACGACCTATATGCTCTGCCCTGGATATGAGCTGCATACCCGTTTCAGATTCAGAGGAGGTTTATGTCTCTTTTCCAGAAATGATCTCTCATGCCATCGTGAGGAGGAACTAGAACCGAAAGAATTCGATGTAATGTGGCTCAAGATCGATAACCACAAACAGACAAAGTTCATCTGCTGCCTTTATCTATCACCAAACGAACCAACTCCTGGTGACCTCTTCGAATTCCTTTCTCTGAAACTTGATTTCATCCAACAGAATCACCCAGCAGCTGAAATCATCATCATGGGGGATTTCAATGTCCACAACTCCACCTGGCTCAAATTCTCGAACAAAACAGACGACGCAGGACGTCTGGCTGAGGCTTTCGCTATCACCTATGGTCTTGAGCAACTGATAAACGAACCCACTCGGATCCCTGACATCAGCAATCATTATGCCAATACGCTCGACCTGTTCCTCACTAACAATCCGGAACCGTATGAAGTGAAAGTCCGTGCACCACTAGGAAACTCAGACCACACACTCATCTCCACGATATGACCTTACATCACTCCGCGAACCAGTCCAACACCCCCACGCACTGTTTGGCATTACAATTCAGCCGACTGGGATGGCCTTCGCATGTTTTTTTCTGAGTTTCCTTGGAGGAGAATGTGTTTTGAATCGGGAGATCCTACGCAATGTGCTGAAGAGATCTCGGAAATCATCATGCTGGGAATGGAAACTTACATACCACATAGCACCAAATCACGAACCACTGGTGAACCATGGTTCAATAGAACCTGTTCTAGGGTTGTCGCACTGAAGCAAGCAGCATACCGTCGTTGGCGCAGAAACCCAAGCCCTCAAACTAGAGCTGAATATGTTGAAGCTAGGAATAAATGCAATCGAACGATAGATGAATCTAAAGAGGCATACAACACGAAAATAAGATCGAAGCTCATAGAGTGTCCAAATGGTTCCCGTTCATTTTGGACGTTTGCCAAGGCAATCGGAAGAAATTTCACTTCTAGCTCATTTCCTCCCCTCACAAAGGATGATAATACATTGGCTATAACACCTCATGGAAAAGCCAACACCTTCGCCAAAATGTTTGCAGACAATTCTACCTTGGATCCACGAGGCCAGGAACTTCCGAAAGTCGCTACCATCGATAACCGTATGCCAGAAATTGTCTTCCGGCAACGCACCATCAGACACATTCTGCTTAGCCTCAACGTCAAGAAGGCTATGGGGCCTGACGGAATACCGCCTATTGTTCTCAAGAAATGTGCCCCGGAACTAACACCAGTTCTTTGCAGGTTGTTCATCCTTTCGTACAAACTCGGCGTATTTCCTTCTAACTGGAAGAAAGCTAGGGTCCAACCGATTCCAAAGAAGGGCAAGAAAACACTCCCTAACAACTATAGACCGATTGCACTACTATCTGTGATCTCTAAAGTAATGGAAAAAGCAATCAACATCGAGCTCATCCGATATCTAGAGAGCTCAAGAATCGTGAACGACCGGCAATATGGCTTTCGTCACCAGAGGTCAACTGGAGATCTGCTTGCCTATGTGACACATAAGTGGCAGGTGTCAATAGAGGAACATGGGGCGTCTCTGGCTGTAGCCTTGGATATCTCCAAAGCATTTGACCGAGTTTGGCACCAAGGCCTCCTAGCGAAACTTCCGTCATATGGTTTGCCGCCCCAACTGTGTCTTTTACTATCGAGTTTTCTTGCAGATAGATCACTCTACGTGGTGGTAGACGGGGTCTCGTCTGATACAATGACGATCAATGCTGGTGTTCCACAAGGCTCTGTCTTGGCACCAACTTTGTTTTTGCTCCACATCAATGATTTGTTGAATGTGACCTCCAGCCCAGTTCATAGCTTTGCGGATGATAGTACACTTCATTCCGCCTTTTCCTCTAGAGCCCCTATATCATCCAATGAGGCCAGAGGTGCAAGGCGAAGACAGGTTGATGCTCTAAATGAGGATCTGACAAGAATTCTGAAATGGGGATCTGAGAATCTAGTACAGTTCAATGCAACTAAAACTCAAGCTTGTATGTTCACCAAGAAGGCTGATCACACAATGCCCAATCTGATGATGTCGGGTACCACTGTTCCTATGAGGTCGTCAATATCCTTGCTGGGTGTCACCACCAACAGTGCTCTCTCATGGGACGATCATGTGAGGTCCATTGCGAAGACTGCTTCACAAAAACTCGGTTTTCTTTTCCGTGCGAAGAGATACTTCACATCCCAGCTTGCTTATGATCTACAAAGCACAAATTCGACCTGTCCTGGAGTACTGCTCACATGTTTGGAGCTCAGCCCCCAAACATACGCTTAAGCTCTTAGATTCAATTCAGAAGAGAGCTATTCGCCTAGTCGATGACACAACACTCACCAAATCATTGACCTCTCTAGATCATCGTAGAAAGGTCGGCGATCTCTGCCTTTTTTATAGGTACTTTCACGGTCGGTGCTCAACGGAAATATCATCTATTATGCCACCACGCGCGATTCCTAGTAGACAAACCAGACGAGCTCAAGCTGGTCACCCCTACACTGTCAGGCTCGAGACCTGTCGAACATCGCTTCACCAAGCATCATTCATCAATAGAACGGCAAAGTTGTGGAATTCTTTGCCTAGTGAAGTCTTTCCTGATGCTTACAACCTCCAAACATTCAAGAAAAATTCCAACACCTTCCTTCTTTCCCAAAATTCCACCGCTGGCTAACACGATGTTCCTCGAACATCATAGGTTTCCCTTTCGTGTTGTCCACAGATAAAAAAAAAAAAAAAAAAAAAACTCTCATACACGTACTCTTTCTCTCTCTCATGTATATCAATCATTCCGGTAAACGAGTATGGAAAAAAATCGAAGCTATCACAACTCTGATATCGAATTGTTTCACGTAAAATCACTAACATAAAATTTCCTCTCGAAATAATTTGCACTCAGTTCCCCGAATTTGTTTACTGATGAAGTAACCTGATTGTTCCAACCTAATATTTCCCTTCGCCAAGAAAATTGTATATCACGAACATTTCGTCGATGCTTTTTTGTTCGAACTTCATTTTGTGTGAACACGGTGATTGGAAATTTCGTATATGATTGATTATATTTGCACTACAATACAGGCGGATGAATCATCGTATTCCGTCTACGTTCAATAATGTCAAACTTCATCCTCTGTAAATAGACTTTTTATTGGGAATTTCCACCGAATTGGGTTTTTGTCTTACCTCTTTCGAGTTACACCAGTCAATTTCACGCTGAGTGATATATTTATAATGCGAGAGGCCATTTGTATTGTCAGGACTGTTCAATGGACAGCATAAAAGCTCATCAAAACCATGAGGTATTCCTTATGAATTTCCTACTGGAAAGTAGTTTATATATTCGTTTCAGGAGGAGCGTTCTGATCAAGTATGTGAAATCATATTTTTATTATTGAAAATATGAATTCGAATTACTGCAGGCGCTAAATGGATTCGACAGATTTTGTATAATAAGAGTATGGACACTTTGGAATTTTGTCAAGTACAGTGCATCCCATTTTGGCTGAGACTACCAGGTTTCTCGGCTGTTATTGAAGATGGAGCCTTGCGGTTTCGACAGGGACAGTGAAGGATAGATAATTATCATAAGTGAAAAGTCGAGATGATGCGATATTCCCTTGAGATTAGTGAGTTAATATTCCTGTGAGTTATTATGGATGATGAGAAGTTATGTCAGATATTGATTAGTTGTCTGAAACTGCGCCATGTTATGTTCTGACTAAAGATAGAGTTCTTTATGAGATTTATCTTATTTCAGACATCTAATGAATATCTAAACATGACTTCATAATCATCATCCTTATCAACTCACAGAATGATAATACTTATCCTTAGGGAATATCACATCACGTTCCTGTCCTACTTTTCATTGAAACGTTTAGAAGATTCAAGGCGATTTTGGAAATTTTCCTTTTTGACATTTTCTCTATTTATGAAGTTATTAGAAATTCTGTTGAGCTAAGGACTACGTCTGAATTCTACGCAGAATCCAGTGTCGTACTCAAATTCTTGTGTCGGGGTATGGTAACACAAATTTATATTTTATCATCTCGTTATCATTCGTTATTTTTTTCATTTCAAAATGATGCATAATACAAAGGATTTTCTAAAATGCTTAAAACACACCGAATCATCATACATTAGGATGAATGTTTTGTTAGTCGGCCACGGATTTTCCATATGAAAGAGGTTTCAATTATTGAAGGATTTTCATTTGAAATTTCTTTTCATGAGGGACTAAGCAGAGAAGCAGAATATGAACACTAATTCACTAACACCAAACACATTAGGTACCCACGATTTGTGTTTCCTGTTAGTTATTCAACGTTCGTATTCTTCTTATTTCCTATGAGAAAGTCATTGCTCTATTATATGCTCGATTTTGTGGTATCGAGTTTGCTCATTTTTTCAGTTTTTATCGTTAGAGACTTCTCTCATTTTTCAAAATAAAAACAAAATATAATAATAATCTCAATATATTTTTAGTACTGACTTATAAGCATGATTTGCCGCCCCAAAATCTCACTGCCTCTGAAATTCAACTTCATATATCTGAAAGATAAATTTCCAAATGATAGTCGAGACACTTCCTTTCCAAAATTCTGAAAATAGACATTTATATGTGAATTATCGATATTTTTACTCACTATTCCTGGAAAGGAGCAGATAATCCAATAAAATTGAATCAGTTGTCTGTTCTTCACCCGGCTAAGGAAATTATAATATGGAAAACAAGTGTGTCTTTTTCAAAATTTTTGATTTGCAATATCTCTATGGATTTGCCATTCGAAATGTTGGAGTTGGAAGGTGATGAAGAATCGAATGAAAAGTCCAAGTCCCAATTATTCGAAAAAGAATGAGAAATCCAGGTCCCCACATTTTTCGAAAATGATTTATGAATATAGTTTCTGAAAGACGTCATATAAGTGAAACTAAGAAAGAAAAGAGGCCTTATCTAATTTCTATTTTTTGGTGATATTCAAATTATATTCCAAACTTATTATCATACCATTGTCTTTATTCATGTTCATAAAGTTATTGAGAACTATTCATTTCATAACTGCAGTCTGTCTTCGTTGGTGTGAAAACCTTTTTTATCAAATACACATCATGAATCATTCAACATAATCCACGTACTAGAAGAGAGTTCTGGTCCTGTGAGTGGACGGTTGCTTCGTTGCAAAAGGGATGTCCCATTTGGGACATCACCAATTTTGTATTTTTATTTTATTCGATCCAATACCTCTTACCGAATAGCTAAATCTGTATTGCCAATATTTAATGAATCTATATTGGCTGTGTTTGATTGAAAATAGTCCTTTAGTTGTGTTTGAATCCTCAGAAATCACTGAAATCACTACTATGAACCATATAAAAGTCACATCTATGACAATACAGTGTGGAACAGCCAAATGGAATCAATTCGACAACAAATAAATGAGGGTGTGGTGAGAAAAATGCTTGGACACGTCGATTCGTATTTTTGAATACGCATTTTTTCAGAAAAATTGAATTATATAGAGTGTTTCATGTGACAGTGGCCAATACCAACTTTCTTATTTCAAATGGAACATCCTCGAGACGGCTTACATGTCCCTGTCGTAAATTTTGATTCACTACCTACTGTCATTTGATTGAAACAAATATAGGGTGGTGCAGAATTCAGAAAATTGATCATCCTGTATCTGTCCCGAAGAAATGTCAGTAGTTAGTCTATCGAAAATTGAGATAGAGACATGTAAGTCGTTTCGACCAATAATGCATAGTTCCGACAATTCATTACGTTGAAAAAATCTCGGTTTTTCACACCCAATCTCTGTAATCATTTCCGCTAGACCCCAAGTGTGGTGTATCGATGAAATCAGCTCTGTCACATGACACACTTTATATAATCTAATTTTTCTGAAAAAATGCGTATTCAAAAATACAAATCGATGTGTCCAAACATTTTTCTCACCACACCCTCATTTATTCGTTGTCGAATTCATTCCATTTGGCTGTTCCACACTGTATATCCGTAAGTATTTGAAAGTTTCGAAAATTGCGCATGCATTTCGTTTGTGATCAAATTGCGTAACTTTGCCATAATGCAATAGAGAACTGTGATGGTGTACCATTTCCGAAATCCTAATGATCCAGCCGTCATGTACTAAGACACCGAATTAAGCGTGAAATCCGTGCTGTTAAATCTCGTTTCGTACTTATACTACAGATTGAATCTTTTCATCTTAGAGAATAATGGCCAGACACCGCCACTGGATGCGGTGATCTCTTTCAATTCCGGATTGATTTTTCCGGTCATCTCGTGTCCTCGACTCCGGCGGATTTGAGTCCGCCTGCAGGATAGGAGAAATTACCTTTGAATTTTTTGCCTCTCGATGTACCTATTTACCGACCGTAATCGGGGCTTCGACGGGATATTCGATGGGAAGAAAGAAGTTACTTCGTATCTTTTTCGTATTGTACTATTGTTGTCCTGACAATACTCTATTGCATTTCCGTGAATAATACCACGACCTGAGAATATATGATAGAATGAGATACAATTAGATGCCTGTATCACAAATGAGAAAACCTTTGTTAATCTGTGCCTATATTATGACCATGAACAATTTCAGATCAACCATGATCAATCAGATCAGCACGTCGGAAGCACTGAAATTGCATACGATGAAATGAAGTGGCTGGTCTATAAGAAATAACCTACATCTGAATATGCAGAAAACAATAGTAATAAATATTGCGGCTGTAACTCATTCGACAAGGTGATATGTTTATTTTTTCAGTTCTTGTGTGGTTTTCTCTCCTCGTTTCCAAAAAATTAAAATAGAAATAAAAATAAGTATCTCAATATATTTATTCTCGTATTTGTAGTGAGGACAGATATTTCCTAATATCTATGACGATTTCAAGGAATGAATCTCATTATCATTAAATTTATTATATTATTATCGTCGTACACATCGACACATTTCGATGTCTAGAACTGTATTCATTATTTGACCAGCTGTCAAAATTCTCCTTGCTATTATGGTTTCATCATCGGAAACAAAAGGCGATTATTTTTTTTCTTATGTATTTCGACCAGAAAGTTCGTCAAGTTACCTTGCATTATGTTGATATTATCACATACTTGATAATACCTACATGGAGTGACCCAAACAACTAAGAAATTCCAATTCGTCGAGAATCAAATGAAGACTAATAAAATACTACATTGAGGTTCTAATAGAGATATACAGGCAGATTGTGACCATAGCTTGGGTGCCAGGTCATGAATGCTATCAAAAAACTGAAAAATTCGACAAATGCCCGATCACGACCTCGCATGGCAATGACGAAGTGTACAGAATACTAACAGTAGACCGACTCTGCCTACGTGACTCGCTTACCGTTTCCTTTCCCCTCAGGTTCCCCGAACACCATTAGGTTCCTAGACCGATCCACAGTGGCTAACGCACAAATCACCGCTCGAGTAAAACGTTTCGTTTGCTGTGAATATAGAGTGGGAAAAAATAGCAACGTATCATCTTTCATGAGTGCTTGTTTTTCATTTCATGGAAATGCCTGTGGTATATTGTGCTGTGGGAAATTGCACGTCAAGACGTGGAAGTGACTTGTCCTTTTTTCTTTATCCGAAAGATGAACCAAGGTATTGTATTCTACTCCACAGCTTTCAAAATCAACGAGGAATAACTTTTTCAGTTTTGAAGTTGAATTTAACAATGACGAAACAAATACAAATATTCCAGATCAAATTTGGACTAACAATAACAGTATAGACTTGCACTGAAATTATCCAATGATAGCATTTTCCCAACCAATTTCCAGAAAATGGAAGTTAACTTGGCTTCTCGGCTATTCAGTTATTCGGTTGCAGATGCAATGTCAAATACCATTGATTTTGAAGATCATGCCATGGATGGTATGAAAAAATTAATTCATCTTTCGACATTTCAAATTCGAACACTCTCATCTTAAATTCTTGAGCCCTCATGCATGGGAACTGTAGAAGAAATTTCCATTCTGAAAGAGATGAATAATCTCTCCAAAGATTTACGAGTAGATAATATTGACAGAAAAATGTTACCAAACAGCTGAAATTCATTTTTAGTTGGCGATTGATTATTGATTCAATTATTATTTTATTCAACAAATCACAGACCCATGGATTTAAATATTTATTAACTCGAAATCTTAACCAAGATTGTTTCGTAATGTTCTCAGAATGATCAGGAACACTTAACGTAACGTAACGTGAAAAATCGAACTATAATTCAGTCGTTCGTTTGAATAAATGATTGCGTTGCAATATTTTTGTTCATACTATTGGCTTTTGGCCATTTTGCAAGAAAATATCTGTCACAACATTCATATGAAACTTGTTATTATTTCAGAGCAAATTGAATGAACACTGAGTGGGAGATGAACTGTTGCTGTGCCATTTAAAAATATTGTCATTGCATTTTAAAATATATTTCGACAAGTGAATTTGAGGAACTTGGAAGTTAACATTGAAAACACACTGAACAACCATTTTGCAAAAATAACTTCCAGTCTTCATCTATTTGTATTGCATAGTTCCTTTCACATTGAAATTTACCAATAGAAATATGAAAAGAGGAAAAATATCGAGTGAAGTTGATACCAAACTAACGATATTACAACATTTGAAATTTCTTGTGAGTTTTTTATCTTTACAATATTTAATAAATGAATCAGTGTCCGATTTTGTTTTCGATTCACCTATAGAGCTAGAAACAAAAGTTTGACAGTGTTTTTCTGCTATTGATCACAAGTAGTAGGTAGCGGCGCGCTTCCGATCTCAAAATATCCAATTATCAAAATTATAGTCAATATCCACTAAATTACCGGTACATCAGCTATCGCGCGGAATGCTTTTCCCGAAGCCTAAAGCGAACTCGTCGCAAGAACACGTGTGGGCGGAACGCTTTTGAACTGAGAAAAGCAAAGGCCCCACAGGGAGTCGTCCAACTGATATTTATTTATTAAACTGTGGCAATAATAAGATGTCAACCCTCCTGGGTGCTAGAAAACCACCGAAATGAGAGAAGTCAAATTTTCTATTCACAGCCCACCTATTAGGAATAACAATACTCTTTCCCACAATTCGGGAAATATCTTAACTATCAAGCTATCCGAGTGTGGAATTTAGTAAGTAAGTTTAGTAAGTGCGTGTAGACACTCTCGATATGAAAATGAATCTCGATATGACACTCTTGATATGAAAATGAATCTCGATATGACACTCTTGATATGAATGATGTATCTCGCCATTTTGGAATATTCAATAAAGAATACAGGTCTGTATTCCAAAATGAAACGTTGAAGGTGGCACAAATTATGCGATACTGATCTCTCATTGAATGAACAATTTCCGGCTATAATCCACATGGTTGAGGAGAAAACGAGTGATGTTGATGTACTCAATTATTACAGTTTTCTTCGATTCGCAGTTTCCACCAACTCCCAAGTGATGCATCTGAAAATTGCTCGTATCTTTTAACGACCTCAACAATTCCATCTGGCAGTGGCGTCTCGTAAGAAGAGGAGGCTGAGTCTGCCAAATGATTTCCAAGTACATGGAATGACTATACATTATAAAACTGTAGAAGCACCATTATTCATTCATTTTTATTTTAATGTATCATTCCGAGTTACAACTCGGAATAATCTGAGATTCCGAAATCGATTTGTATAGTTGAAGGGCTGGAACTTCTTGTCGATGAATATTCCAATTACTTCTACATATTTTATTGAATTTTGATGAATTTGTAGCTGTGGTGAACGGATAACAGGCTAAAAATTACTTAACATATCAAGAAAAATTCATGCTTCCTCAAAAACTGAGTCAACACCTTGAGTCAAAAACTTGAAATTTGCCTACGAATTCGGAATATAATTTTTCATCCGTTCTTATTATAATGATAAAAGATATTCCAAGGGATTATCTGAATAAAAGTTATTAATAGCAGTATATTATCATTTCTTTTCGTCTATTGAAATTCAATTTGATTTCGGAAAAATCGATTGTTCATAATGGAATAATACTCTATAACGAATTGCCTGAAGCATTTCACGTCATCTTCATTCATTTATCTGAAAATCGACTCGACTTACAATGTTTGTGAACTTTTCTACTATAACAATACTTTCCAACAATTCATATTGTATCGGTGCGAAGCATAAACTTTTCAATTTGGAAAGCTTGGATTCAACAAGTTTTGGGTTTTTGGCGTTTTTGGTTTCTTCAAGATATATTTCTACTGCGGTAGGTAGGGTTCCTACGAAGAATATCACATAGATCCTCCCTCTACTCACGAAATCCCTTGGCGCCTTTGCTTGGACCCGTTATCCACCTAGATGGAATATAATTATATGCTCTTTGTTCTCGATAACGTATATCAATTTGAGTCACGTGATAACCTTTTAGTGCGATATTAAATTATCATTTCATCGAGTTTTCAACTAACCTCGCATTAAAATTGAATAATGTTAGATCGTAAATGAGATTATCAGCAACTATAAAACTCGTCTGAGTCCGTGAGAGATCCTCGTAGACCGTAGAGCATCTCAATTCGCCATCGAGAAACGATATTCATATTAAAAACGAGATGTTTGAAGCTTCAGTTAATGTTGATAGTCAGTAGATGAAATCTCGTGAAGAAAAACTCGTTAAGTATAGAATATTTAGCAGATGGCTACGTGAAATGTTATGTGAATATTTTTACTGGTTAATACTTGGATTAGTATTTGATTCCCAGATGATTGTACCTGGTATAGGTACAAGGTGTGTAGAATCGAAGGTTCTTGTGTATACAGTGTGACAGATTTGTTCTTGATACTATATTGAATGTGCAATTTAGTGATGAATTTGATTGTAACCAAAAAGCGTCACATTCCAAAAAAAAATCCAACGTCTACTGCGTCTTCAAGGTGAAATTTTCCATTTTTTGAGCACCTCCCTTATCTTGGTTGTCTTTGATCCTATCATCTCAATTTTTTCTAATAATACAGTGGCTTACTCATTTCATTTCCATGAATGCTCATATTAAATTGATGTAGCCGAAATATGTTCTTTCAAATTTGACATCCTGTATATTTCTCTACTGTTTTTCCAAGCTCATCGGGAATATATGAAATATTTTCTTCTTTGTTAATGTTCTGATTCAAAATTTCACTTTTTCTATAAGTTTGCGACATTCACAGAAAGTAGAGCGTACCTAATGTAAGTAGGGAGGTACCAAAACTGAAAACAAACACTCTCGAGCATCGAGAATTGGAAAATTGTTCTGATCAGAATTTTCACAGCACGTTTTTTGCGATACAGAACGAAATCGAAAATTCTCTTTTTTGGAGCACCTCGTGTATCTTGGATGAGCGTGAAAGCAGCCACAAGTTCCAGCCACGAATCCGCTGAGATTTTAAGGCGCGCGACAAACCACCAACGGTCATGCAATACTGAAATTCGTGGCTCGAGCCACAAACTTTTTCGGAAGAGCGATAAAATATATTTTTCTTCGGAAATATACAGTGTGAGTGGTGTTCAATGAGATCTTAATAATCCAGTATTTTGCCGGGCAGGATTTTTCCCAAATTCGAACACTCAAACTTGCGTAAAATACGATAAATCTCAAACTTTGAAAAATCATAACTCTGGTGATAAAAGCAATTAAATATATTTCTCTTCGGAAATATACAGTGTGAGTGGTGTTCGATGAGATCTATATCACCCAGTATTTTGCCGGGCAGGATTTTTCCCGAATTCGAACACTCAAACTTGCGTGAAATACGAAAAATCTCAAACTTTGAAAAATCATAACTCTGTTGATATGAGCAATGAAATTGATTTCTCTAGAAAAATGTACAGTGTGAGTGGGGTTCTATGAGATCTATATCACCCAGTATTTTGCCGGGCAGGATTTTTCCCGAATTCGAACACTCAAACTTGCGTGAAATACGATAAATCTCAAACTTTGAAAAATCATAACTCTGTTGATATGAGCAATGAAATTGATTTCTCCTGAAAAATGTACAGTGTGAGTGGTGTTCGATGAGATCTATATCACCCAGTATTTTGCCGGGCAGGATTTTTCCCAAATTCGAACACTCAAACTTGCGTAAAATACGATAAATCTCAAACTTTGAAAAATCATAACTCTGGTGATAAAAGCAATAAGATATATTTCTCTTCAGAAATATACAGTGTGAGTGGTGTTCGATTAGATCTATATCACCCAGTATTTTGCCGGGCAGGATTTTTCCCGAATTCGAACACTCAAACTTGCGTAAAATACGATAAATCTCAAACTTTGAAAAATCATAACTCTGTTGATATGAGCAATGAAATTGATTTCTCTTGGAAAATGTACAGTGTGAGTGGTGTTCTATGAGATCTATATCACCCAGTATTTTGCCGGGCAGGATTTTTCCCGAATTCGAACACTCAAACTTGCGTGAAATACGATAAATCTCAAACTTTGAAAAATCATAACTCTGTTGATATGAGCAATGAAATTGATTTCTCCTGAAAAATGTACAGTGTGAGTGGTGTTCGATGAGATCTATATCACCCAGTATTTTGCCGGGCAGGATTTTTCCCAAATTCGAACACTCAAACTTGCGTAAAATACGATAAATCTCAAACTTTGAAAAATCATAACTCTGGTGATAAAAGCAATAAAATATATTTCTCTTCAGAAATATACAGTGTGAGTGGTGTTCGATGAGATCTATATCACCCAGTATTTTGCCGGGCAGGATTTTTCCCGAATTCGAACACTCAAACTTGCGTAAAATACGATAAATCTCAAACTTTGAAAAATCATAACTGTGTTGATATGAGCAATGAAATTGATTTCTCTTGGAAAATGTACAGTGTGAGTGGTGCTCTATGAGATCTATATCACCCAGTATTCTGCCGGGCCTGATTCTTCCCGAATTCGAACACTCAAACTTGCGGAAAAAACGATAAATCTCAAACTTTGAAAAATCGTAACTATGTTAATAAAAGCGATAAAATATATTTCTCTTCAGAAATATACAGTGTGAGTGGTGTTTAATGAGATCTATATGACCCAGTATTTTGCCGGGCATGATTTTTCCCGAATTCGAACACTCAAACTTGCGGAAAAAACGATAAATCTCAAACTTTAAAAAATCATAACTATGTTAATAGAAACGATAAAATATATTTCTCTTCAGAAATATACAGTGTGAGTGGTGTTCTATGAGATCTATATCACCCAGTATTTTGCCGGGCAGGATTTTTCCCGAATTCGAACACTCAAACTTGAGTAAAATACGATAAATCTCAAACTTTGAAAAATCATAACTCTGTTGATATGAGAAATGAAATTGATTTCTCTTGAAAAATGTACAGTGTGAGTGGTGTTCTATGAGATCTATATCACCCAGTATTTTGCCGGGCAGGATTTTAATTCGAACACTCATACTTGCGGAAAAAACGATAAATCTCAAACTTTGAAAAATCATAACTATGTTGATATGAGCAATGAAATTGATTTGTCTTGGAAAATGTTCAGTGTGAGTGGTGTTCTATGAGATCTATATCAACCAGTATTTTGCCGGGCATGATTTTTCCCGAATTCGAACACTCAAACTTGCGTAAAATACGATAAATCTCAAACTTTGAAAAATCATAACTCTGTTGATATGAGCAATGAAATCGATTTGTCTTGGAAAATGTACAGTGTGAGTAGTGTTCTATGAGATCTATATCACCCAGTATTTTGCCGGGCATGATTTTTCCCGAATTCGAACACTCAAACTTGGAAAAAACGATAAATCTCAAACTTTGAAAAATCATAACTATGTTGATAAAAGCGATAAAATATATTTCTCTTCAGAAATATACAGTGTGAGTGGTGTTCTATGAGATCTATATCACCCAGTATTTTGCCGGGCATGATTTTTCCTCAATTCGAACACTCAAACTTGCGGAAAAAACTATAAATCTCAAACTTTGAAAAATCATAACTATGTTAATAAAAGCGATAAAATATATTTCTCTTCAGAAATATACAGTGTGAGTAGTGTTCAATGAGATCTATATCACTCAGTATTTTGCCGGGCATGATATTTCCCGAATTCGAACACTCAAACTTGCGTTAATGCGGATTTATCGTATTTTACGCAAGTTTAAGTGTTCGAATTCAGGAAAAATACTGCCCGGCAAAATACTGGGTGATATAGATCTCATTAAACACCACTCACACTGTATATTTCTGAAGAGAAATATATTTCATTGCTCTTATTACCAGAGTTATGATTTTTCAAAGTATGGGATTCATCGTATTTTACGCAAGTTTGAGTGTTTGAATTTGGGAAAAATCCTGCCCGGCAAAATACTGGATTATATAGATCTCATTGAACACCACTCACACTGTATATTTCTGAAGAAAAATCTATTTTATTGCTATTATTAACAGAGTTATGATTTTTCAAAGTTTGAGATTCATCGAGAGATTTATCGTTTTCTTTGCATTCAGGAAGAATCGAGATCTCCAAAATACCATGTATCGCCGTTCGATTTCTATACACACTGTATATGCATGAAGAGAAATCGTTTTTTTTTCAACGACAAAATGGCCATGATTTTTCGTAGTTTTGCAAAGATCAATCTAATCGGTCAGCACTTCCGAAGTAGTTTGTGGCTCGAGCCACGAATTTCAGTATTGCACGACCGTTGGTGGTTTGTCGCGCGCCGTGAAATCTCAGCGAATTTGTGGCTGGAACTTGTGGCTGCTTTCACGCTGATGTATCTTGGGTACTTTTCATCTTATCGGCAGGATGAAAACGGCACCTTATATAACTTTTCACCTTCAAATCTATTATACAGTGACATCCTCCCTCATTTTCCATAATTATACATTCCAGAAAATGAAGCCAAAATATTTTTTCGAAAATAAAAGAAACACTGTACCCTCATAACTGTCGCGAAAAACCATCAATAATAGATGCTCTGTTTGTATCTTGTATTACCTCGTATATCATTGTTCAGTTGATTCAGTTGGGTCAGAACTCAAACTGCAATATTTTATGCCCTACGTGAATTTCAACGATATTTTATGTCTAGCATGATTTATTCACGAGTAAACTCCACAGAAATACATTAATATTCGATTCTAACAACCATGCATAGTCGTTTCTGTTTATATTGGTATTATTTAATGGTAATTATCAGTATATTACAATTAATCCGGATACAATATTCACCGCTAATATAACAGTGTTAATTATGTTCCGAATTCTAATTGGTAGCGACATCAGAATTAAATAATAATTGTAGTATTACGCATATTATTGTTGTCGAATGGTTTTACGTTGGTTTGGCATTTTATTGCATACAAATTTGAAATCATTTATTTGTTTTTTCGACGAGATGTTCCAGTGTTCTCCCGTATATTCTTACACCTGGTTATTTCAAATGGTACCAGAAAACACACAAAACTTTTATATTTTTTTCTGAATCATCGGAATTTCTTCAAAATTATTTTGACAAATGTCATGAGCGTTCAAAAATTTTAAGAAATGTGAGTTATTGTACACTGAAACACAGTAAGCTATGCTCAAGAGACAATGGGAATGACAGGCCCCAGCGCCATATTTACTCACCTATTGAATGTTAGTATTGATTTCCCCATAAATTTCTTCGCGCACAACGAGAATTATTTGAGAAGTCAACAAAAAATACTCAATCTACGAAAATTTGCATTCAGAAGGTAAATAACGAAAATGGCACCAGTTCCTATCATTTTCATTGCCTCTCGAGCTCGACTCATTATATTTCAGTGCACATTATTTCACATCATTTCTCAAAACAGTAAAATGTTCGATCTGTTCGAGGTAAATTTTACACAGATTGTAGGTTCACGTGTGGTTCATTCGGAGATTATTTTCTGCTGTACAGGATGATAGAGAAGAAGGTGGCATATCAAAGTAAGTTCTTTTGACTGGAACACCATATATATATATATAGGGTGTAATTCAATTGATCGCTAAAACTAATACTGGAGATTTTTCTGAAAGAATAATGTATGATGATTATAATGATAATAATAACGTTTATTCAAGTTTTTTACTGCACATCATAACATTTCGTAAATCACAATAGTAGTAAATGAGTAAATAAATGCTATTGAACTCGAATTTGTCAATTTCACTCATCTGACCAAGAAATAACTTCAAAAGACATAGATAAAGAGATGGTGTTGTTTCTTTGATGAAAGTAATTCGCTTATAGTCGATGAGTTTGTCTGAAGTATGAATCTATTGATTTTATTCCTCAATAAATTTTTCGATTTCATTGTTGAAACATTGTCTTTTTGTTCTTCAGGGAGAAAATTGAATGCTATCAAAGATAGATAATTACAACTTCTCTGTCCAATTTTTTTTGTTGATCTCACAAAATTCCTAGTTTTCGTTCTCGTAGAGTATGGGTGGTTAATATTGGTAAATTAAATTTTTGTGAGCGTGAAGGTGAGTGTTTCAGAGGGGTAAGTAGGTTGGTTTTTGAGGATAATTTTTAAGAAGCGTTTCTGTATATTTTTCACAACTTTTTCAGATGTACAGTTACTGCTCCTCCGCCCATGCTAGAAAACCATATTGTATTCTGGATTCAACTATTATTGCATATGCATATATCATTTTGCTCTGGTGAGTATCTAGAATGTTTTGAAAATATTTGAATTTGTATAATATACTCCTGAGTGTTTTGTTATATTATTGATGTGTACATCCCATCTCAGATGTGCGCCAATTGTTATGCCCTTGCTTTTACCGAAAATAAAAATCATTATTGAAATTTTCATTTATTCTGCAACAATTGGATCTCTCGATTTTTTTCCGTCCGACGTACTAGGGTTTGCAATCCCGGAGTAATAATAAAATCCCGGGATCCCGGGATTTCGGTATCGGGATTAAAATTTGAAAAAAGTATGGGGTATATGTATATACGTAATGAATACATAAATACTCGTATATGAACACAAACATTTATTCTATACATCAACAAATAAAGTGTTGACTAAACCAGTAGCGTAGAAAAATCAACTCGTTAAGGGTATTATCTGCAAGTCGAGATCTGATTTTTGTGCAAATGGTACCAGCTGCGGAAAATGTTCTTTCAGATTCTACGCTAGTTGGAGGTATTGTTGTTAAAAGATCATACGCCAGCTGAAGATATGTACCTCTGTTGTCACCATTTTCGAAAAGGGCCATTTCCTTCGTTAAATTTGATGATATCAAATCAGTTCCAGGACGCAATCGAATTGGGTGCATTGCATTTTCCAATGCTTCATTCAACATTGTTTCCAATATTTTTTCTGTTCGAGGTAGAGGTCGAGTCAGTGACGCAAGGGGAATTCTATCTTCCTCATCATCTTGTTCATCAATTACCTCTGGAACTATTTGGAAACGTTTTATAAGACTCACGAGTGTCTCTTCAATAACTTTTTTTTCGGGAACTTCGAATAATGCATCTGATTCTCGCTAATTGGGATTATGCAAGTACCGGAGAATGCCTGAGTAACTATTTCGGCGTTCAGCAATTCTAACTTTTAGTGCACTATACGAATCCTCACCAACGGGTGTGTCAACTTGTTCAATTTTTTCTAACATAAATTTCAGAGCGATATCTGCGGTCTTAGGGTATTTGGAGAGGATGGTATTTTGAAACCCCTAGTCATCAGCATCTCGCGTAAATCATTAATTTTATAAAGGCCCAAAATGGAAGACCGTCTAATGCTATCATCCGTGACAGAACTGCCTCAAATGTATTATCGTTTTTGGAAACACTGAAATCTGTAATTTTCTTCTGTTTTTTATTTGGAGTGGTTTCGGCTTCGTATTTATCAGAAGTACTTGCAATAATATTACGACTGTGAGAAGCACCCACTACTACTAAATCAGAGTCTGAAGTCATAATCTCGTCTTTTGAACGAGCCCAATTAGCTTTTAAATCAATCTTGTGAATTTTGTTCAAATGGGTTAATAACCCTTTTGTAGAGCCACCTCTGGATTGCAGAATTGCTGGACATCGGTTACATTTCGCAGTGCTTCCGCTTTCCTCTCTTAAAAAATAGAACCAAACGGAATTATTGTCCTTGCCCTTTTTGTGATGTTCCTCATATTTGATTGTTTTTGACATTTAATTCAATAGGTATGAGAACTGGCTAATAGTTAACACTGTTCATAGAGTATGAGCCTCTGTCGTTTTGCTATAAATAAAGAAATGATTTTCAGATAATTTAGAATATGATGAGAATATCAATTACCTCACTGGTTACGCAATGAAATACATAAACCACTCCCAAAAATATCAGTAATTCAATATCTACTATCACCAGTGCAGACTATCCAACACGCTTCGCGACAACTGGTCAACTGATTTGAAAATAGAATATGCCAGCTGCCCAGTGTATTCAGGGGTGGCTCGAGCCCATAATGAGGAACTTAATCATAAATTCACTTGGAGAGAACGAAATCTTGGTTAAAACTAATCCCGATAATCCCGGGATCCATCGAATGTGATCCCGGAATTCTCGGTATCAAAATATCAGTAGGATCCCGGGATTTCCGGGATCGGTATTTCGGGATTGCAAACCCTACGACGTACCTAGTGTTTCAGCGTAAAAAAATGAAAACCATTTCAATGCATTTGTGGTATATTTTTTCAGAGATATCTCCAGTATACATCTCATACGTACGCCACTGGAAGTTATATTGATAAATCTTCTCCACCAGAAAATAACTATCAGTGCTTAGTTGGTGTATGTCAAATTTCATAAAAAATCTAAGACAGTATTATGATATGAAAATGATTTTTTTCTTGGAATTTCAACTCCAGATAGCTCGAAAAATAATATGTTTAGGGTATATATCTTTATATGAACATTTTTTCTTGAAATGATCTAAAGAACCATATCCTACACTCTGTATATCTGGGAATGAATTCTGTGATGATTTCGCTCTCTGTTTTTTCTCAATCCATCAAGGTGCTGGCTAGTCATGTCAATTGGCACTTTTTTGACAGAATTAAAACAGTCCACAGCTAAAGTTTGGATACCCCGTTACTCAGAAACGGAGCAAGTTAGGACACACGTTCATATGAACTTTTTTTCATAAAATATGACAAGAAATCACCACCTGAAATCAATGACACCATTTAGGTCACACCTTGTATATTCTGTATAGAGACTTCATCTCCCAGATGGCTAGCAATCTTGGTTCTTCTTTATATATTGTCCAAGTTTCCTTACCAAATGAAACTATAGGTCTCAGAACCGATTTTTATATTGTTTTACTTCTATATTCGTATATTCTTATATTCTATAATATTTCACTATTGAGCACATTTTTCAGCTTACACATACATTCATTACCCTTCAAGATTCTGTACCCGGTTTCGTATTTCTTGTTGTATATTTGGTTTCTTAGTGAATTCTGCCCCTAGGCACGTAAACGTACTTCTTCAACAAGTCTTCATAGTTTGCAATATTAACGCTCGATGCAATTTCTGGAGGACACCCTATATTCATGTAACCGTTTTCAGAATATACAAATAATATACAACTGAAAATAAGAGTTCTTCACTGCCTCAGAACCGAGGGAAAAGATATTAAAGTGTTGCAATTCGAAGCCAATTGAAGAAAAGCCCAACAGAAATCATGCCGTTACCCACCATAATATTATATTCTAGACATCCCGATGATTCTCGGAATCAATGAATCGAATCAGTTCGAGTACATATCTCCCTAAGTATCCTCTTCCAGACGTCGGGTCCTGCCGCCTAATTGCATCCAATAAAAGGGTATGTTCAGGTGCACTCAGGATGCTCTATTTACATACAGAAGCATCCATTTGCATACACTCATAGTCTTATCTTCGAAACACATCCGAAGCAGAAGTGCAGTCGTTAAGATGGAGTAGTTAATTCGAGGGAGAAAAATTAAAATTCTCGAAACAACGGGATTTATAATATGGAGGTAATTGTGCAGAGAGAAGAGAATCTAGAGTGCCTTGCTTGACGTAAGTTCTTCCAGAACGGAAAACATTCCAGGTTAAACTTGACGGAATGGTTGAGTTGAATAGATTGTCTGATTCTGGTTATAAAGTATCCAATGAAGCGATTCAATGAGATGTTTGATCGCGGAATTCGACTTGACATATTTTTATTATCAACATTGTGTGATATGTGAAATTTTGGGACAGAAGGAAGGCATAAGATTTTTTTGAAGTTTAGAGTTTATTTTCAGGAAAGACTTCACTTCACCATATTGTGTTTGCTGTCGGTTGTTGATTATCTTCTTAACCATTGGTATTCAGGAATCCTACTCAGCAGTTGGTGATAATTCCGTCAAGTTGCACATGACCATTCTTTCAACCAATGGGATGGGAAGATTTCAATACCAGCGCTAATTAATGTCAATTTGGCAGGAAGTAGTTGTTTTTCTCGATAATTGGAAAAGAAGGAAGATGGCCATTGAAGTGAGCAGACGGAGGATTCAGTGAAGTAAGGTTTTCCCATTGATTTGGTCAAATTACCCATGTTTCTTGTGTTTTAACGCTCTCTGCGCATAGCGTACTCACTTCGCTGAAGTTGTTGGGAGTTTTGTTGTTGCCACCTGGAGACTGTCCACTTGAAAACCGAGTGCTTTGTAGCACGGCCAACCAAATACAGAGATTTTGAGGTCTCGATTGTGTGAAGTATCTCTTTGCACAGAAGAGAATTGTTATTGAAGATTTCATAGAAATATTGGTAGCTTCCTGATATATACAAGCTTTAGATTCAGTTGCATTAAAATCTTCCTATATTTTCGAATCCCCATTTTGAATTTCCTGCCAGATCTCATCCATAACATCATCTGTCTTCGTCTAGTACCTCTAGCCTCATTAGAGGTTCTAGAGGAGAAGACGTTATGACGTTACTACCATCAGCAAAGCTATAGACTGGGCAGGTCACATCTAACAGATCTTTGAAGTGGATCAAAAACAAAGTTGGTACCAAAAAATATCCTTGTGGAATATGTAGAATGTATTCGCGAGAGATCCGAAGGAATCATCATCATCATTTATGGGAAGTCAAAGAAGCCCTTGGCAAGTCCTGATGGTAGCCTTTGAGAAATCTAGGAATTCTGTGGCAAGTCTGGAAAATATTTGGGATATACGGGTATTCGTTGGGAATTCCTAGGAATTTCGGGAATCCTTTGGACAAAGAAGTGTCTAGGAAACTCAATTTTGGATCGTAATTTATCCTTCTTATAAAGTGTTCTATTTAGAAATCAAATGCTTCGTCTCATCAGTCATCAATGTTGACGAGATCGGAGACATTTGAAATGTGCTGTTACGTGTGGTGAAAAAAATCGTATATAAATAAACGCATCTCTATCGTTAGGATGACTAAATCTTCTGGTGTCGACTATAGTAATCATACATTTATTTCAGTGTAGCTCTTTGACTTACCGTCGCCGATTCTGTAAATACATTCTGATCCCGGCCGAAGCGGCTCTACTTTTTCCTTCTCTCCGATGGCCGACCGCCATCCCTTTATGTTCTTTCCCGGCCCTTCTGAGGGGATCAGGCCGTTTTCCTTTCCTCGGATGTGCGGAGGTCTAAATCCCCGGATCTGCCTTGTCCGAGACGATGTTTTTTGAGGGATTTCCAATGTTGTGCTCTTCTTGCTCCTTATTCCACAGTCGCCGCTAGTTACCTATGCTGTAGTCGCGCCACTCGGAAATATATTTATTTTTTCCTCCGGGAAATCCTATTATGCAATCGTGAGCTGTTTTCTTTCGCCAGGTGAAGTATTAGTCCGAGAAACCGGTATCGGGTGGTCCATTCACATGTTGTTACCTCTTGTAGTCACAGTTTTCGGAATTCACATCAATCAAGTTCAATGTGAACCTACATTGTCAAGGCATATACACTGAAAAAAATAGTAGAATCTCAACCAAAGGTCACTCAATGATGTCTCAATTTCTGTTCACACCCGATTGAGTTGATTTTTCATTCCACTGAAAGAAATGAAGTCGATGAATCAAATTGAAAAATCTATTTTTGGTCTTGTATAAAGTTACTGTGAGGGGGAGTAACACGTTTTATGCTCACTGTATATTTGAATCCCGTCGACCGATTTTCGAAAATAGGAATTCTGTGACGAGGTTTGTTTGGAAATGTCGACAAAACTGAAAAAAAATCCTATTTTTAAGGCCTACTATCATCTGCTGAAAGGGTCGAAATTTTGAAAACAGTTGAAAAACAGTCTAAATAACCTGAAGAATTTTTTTTTGTTTTTCCTTTTTTTTAAGTGGAAACGGTGCGTTGTAGGAAAGTTAGTCCAGAAACCAAATTTTGCTCCAAAATGAATGGGGATTTCAAAAATGAAAAGCGAGGGCTGTTCATTTCATTTCGCCTACCATAAACGCAAAAAAAAACGGAAAATATATCAAAGATTCAATGAAAATTCATGTGAAACGTCAAAATACGAGTGACAGTCAGGTGTCTAGGTGAAGAACTATAAAATCGGGTTGTCATGAGTTCAGCAAACCCAAGGAACGATATAGATTACTTTCGGTCATATTTTTAGGGTTGATATAAATAATTGCACCCCAGCATATGAAAAAACCTGAATTATTTTCTTTGATGACGAAAATATGTTGTGGTAATATTGTTCGGCGAATTTCGAAGTGAACAAAGCAAATGCAAAGTTGCACGGATATGCTTCTATATTGAATGGTATTGTTATAGAGTTGATACTCGTTATGTACCATTATTTGCTCTTGTTTTTCATGGTGGAAGAATCGCTATAAATTATAAAAATATTTATCCATGAAGCTTCTCGTGACAATCGGAATATGAGTGCCGTGTTGCCAAATTCTGGAATTCTCCACGGATTCCAATAATTCCAGAATGTTAGATCTATTTTCAACTACCACAAATACTCGACAATTGTTGGTCACAACAGCGATGCTATTGGATGTTCAATTGTCAATAAGAATTCCCGACAATAATTTCATCGATTTTCTATGGTTTTGTTATGGTTTCTCATAGATATATGTCAGTTTTACTCATCGCGAGCCGGCAAAGAGTTTCTGCTCCATCAGGGGTTCCCTCAGCCTGCTGCCACCTCTCTAGGTGAAGTTTAACTTATTCATCCGGAATCTACACACCAGCCGTATATTTCCCTCTCTCGGATCCCCTGGAGACCGAAGGGCCTAAGTTGCGTCAGTGCGTCAAATGGCTAATAAGGATAATCTATGCCCGGGTTTGCACTTTCCTCTCGAGGACCCGCGTCGGCTGTTTTTAAAGGAACAAATTGGTTTTCCACCGCCAGAGTGATGTGGAAATTTGCACAAGTTTTCTTATTAAATTCCGAGCAGAGGGACAGGTGGAAATCGTTGAGGATTGAGGAATCGGTGTTGTCTTCATTTCCAAAACTCGTTTCGAGATGTTAGCAATAACATGATTATGAGGTGTTCAAGGTCGGTTCTGGAGTGAAGTTCTAGGGTGAGACGGGTAGTGAAGTAATGAAATTATCATCACAGAAGATGTCTCCTGCTGAGTTCGACGGATTGTTATTCATAATAGGGTATAGATTATCGTGGATATTTATCGAAACATTAAAATTTGCAGCGATCAATAAATAATCCCATGTATCTACAAAAATTAATGCAGTTGTTACACTTGGGCATAGGCTCAGCTTGTTTATATAGAATTTAATTTTCCATTATTTTCCATTCATCAGAATGTCGAATGATTTTCTGGAAAAAAGTAAAAAATTCACAATGATTTGCATATTAAATCAAAACCTGAATACATTCCCATAAATCTGAAGTATTTTCATGGCATATTCATTTATTCAATCCATAATTCGAATTAACAATCACAGTGATATTTCATCATATATTTCTATTTCTATATATATTCATTTAGAATTCAAATTATAAGTGTGACGTTAAAGTCAGTTCATTGAAGAGCTTTCAAAAATATACATTAATACGAAGTGATCCATTGAAAAGAAAGTGTACCGGCTGTGCTGGAATGAATCACCCTGTATCTTACAATTTTCTTTCGGAGAATGTACAATTAAGTACAAAAGTTGACGAGTATCAGAGTTTTGATAAATCTCTGAAATAACATGAAAAATAAGTGGTTCCACAGTACAATATTAGAGGAAGTCTTGTTTCTGAGTTGATCCTGTTGACCGAGTTGACCCTGTAAAGCACCCTGTTGATCCTGTTACACTTCTGAAAACAACATTAGAGGGTATTATTTCACTGGCGAAATTTTTGTGAAAATGGGTCGATGATTCTGTAATAGTGTAGGTCCTTGAATGCGAGACACGGTATGTTGGACGTTGTATTCTGAAGAATTATCCCATATAGATTGCAAGGTGCAATCGATGGGATTAGTGGAAAAATTCAAGTGCTGATCAGAAGCAATCAATTTTTTCTACTGTGACTATGTTACATTTTTGAGTTGAAAATATTGAAATCTGGTCTCTCGTGTCTTTTGCATTACAACGGTACTCTGGTCACACTTCCTTACTGTGCACTGTTTTCCATATGAATTCATTTTGAAATTTCGAAGATGTGAAGAAGTTTTGAATTCTGATGAATACGTTTTTGTCTTCTGCGTTCTCTTCTCTATTGTCTTGATAACAATTCAAAAAAGAAAACAAAATGACAATATCGAAATTCACCATTCTCCAGTGACCTCGTGAAACACTCACCTGCTCTTACTCAAGAATCATCTACATCTTTTCCAATTGTAGCTCGGAAGGCGTATTGTTGATTTCAAGAAATAGCAATTGAATTTGAATTAATTAGTCAATTAAATTTCGAAATATGTCAAATGTTTTACGGAATTATTGTATTATTTTTCAAAATGATTGTGTTCTGAATTAGTTGATTCAATTTCAAAAAGTATCATGATTGTGTATTCCAAAATTATCAATTCAATTTCAAAATTCATCGTTTCAGCATCAGAACGTATCATTTTCATGTCAAAAGCTGTCTACAATAGTCTGAATACTACTACAATTTGTATATGTAGTAACCGCAAGGGTGATTGAATATTACATAACACCCTTGATAGCACCTCAGTCATATGGGTACAAACCTTACAAACCTTCGCCAGTATTTTTTCGAAATATAAATGATACTTCATGAAATACATTCGACATTATTGGAAACGAAGATTACTATTTTGGAAATTGAATTTTTAGATTTTTTAAATTGATTTGATCAGTTCGAAATACAATTGATCCTTTTTGAAAGTCAAAAATGACTTTTGAAATAAAAATGATATACTTTGATTCTCAACAAACAGATCTGAAATTGAAATTATGCTTTCTGAAATCCAAATGATGTTGTCTGTAATCCAAATGACTAGTTGGAAATATAACTGACTCTTTTTGAACTAGAATTGGAAAAGGTGTAAAATAATAACAAATATATGGAATTTTTGATCCATGATACAACTCGTGAAACAATAATTATTCAATTGACATACGTTCTGTCATTTACTCCGATTTTGTCATATCCTTCAATTGAAAAAAAATCCATGAATTTCTATGGGACTGTTATCGTTCAATTACAGTGTTATGAATTGTAAGCACCCTTCTCTCTGAAATAAACAAACACTATTATTGATAATGTTAACGAAATGCTGAACTATTCTACCGTTACTCATCTTTTTCAATATATTTCATTATTTTTTCATGTTACAGGTTGGTACAGATTGGAAGAATGTGAAACAGCCCTTCAAGAATATGAGGGTGAGATTAGGATAATATAAATCGTCGGGAGAAATTGTACGGCAGGTTATTCTCTTATATTAGCAATTCTAATGTGCTTTTGAGTCGCAGGTCGTAACAGATTATGCAAGGAAACATAAGATTCGAACAATAACAAGGCACGGTCGAGGTCAACAGACGTAAAAAATTACGAAGCCGTTTCTCTTGAGGAAACATTAATTACTACTTGGGGCACTTAATGTTTTTATTCTCGGTCATCCCGTTTCGGTCTAATAGTTTCTATAGGAGTATAAATCCTGGTAAACTTTAAAGGGTTCAAAGGATGCCAGGACACTCAGCCAGTTTTCGTCCCAAAATTTCAATGATACAGAGAGTAGATAGATAGATAGATAGAAATGGGTGTCCCAAAATTGCTGGGATACAGAGCTACCACGTGTAAAAGAGATCAAAGTAAGTTGACTGGAGCCAATTTATTTATGTTCCAAAATGTACCGTTTGTCCGTGATAACGAGTTCAAAGTTCACTTGAAAAACACATATTTTTGTACGAGGTTCAGAAATAAGTGTAACAAATTTGATGAAATTTGACGATAGTGTATTCCAGAGGATTATTCTCCTTTTGGTGATTGAGGAAACCTAAAAGAAATTGTGGGGGGTGGTTGAAACCACCCTCACCCTCAGACATTTCTTTCAGAAATTGTTTAGAGGTAGTAACACAATCTACAATTTCTTCTTAGGTTTCTTCGATTACCGCAAAAGGAGAGCAAACCTCTGAAATACACTATTGTCAAATTTCATCAAATTTGTTTCACTCATTTCTGAACAGCATATAAAAATTTATGTGAACTTTGAACTCTTCTCACGGATAACACTCGACATCGACGAGATACATTTTCAATGACAGGATCCCTTAGACGACAACATTGATTTCTCATCAGAAATTGCATTAGTCTGGCAAATTTTGTTAAAATTGGCCGTGCCCGTTACAATCAAGTGGCTATCATATACCATATTGTTCTTGTTCCATACAGTTTTGATCGAAATTTGTATTCGACAGTTTCGGGACCTGAAGAATCTGATGAAGCGATAATATTTTTTTTCGGTATCATTATAGATTTTGAAGTTCTATAGACGATAGCAATAGTGGTTGAAGAAATATAGTGCTAATCTTGTACAATTGAAGGATATCCCGTACCCATATACTACGGATTTTGAAAGATGAAATAAGACATCTTATTATTATAATTACTATTATACAGTCCATTGATTTTGTCATTTGGATGATTTTAGTTTTCACTAAGAATAGATCAATAGCGTGATAGTGAAAAATAAATGGGTTTCGAATTTAGTAAATAGAATTTGAAACTCATGCAACCGCACTAGAAATTTATTCAAATGAATAAAAAACTAATAAGTAAATAAAATTGTGTGATGCAGTAGATGTGTTCATGCAAAAAACTAATGTATCAAAATCAATTTGAAAATAGAGAAAGTTGGGCAACATTCAAGTAAGAAGGTAATTTTTCCATGTAAGCCATACGGTGCATGCTTCCATCTCTATCATCGACTTGCCAGCTGACTGCTTCCAATACGGTAATCTTCATACTTAGTTTTCTAATTTGTATCCTATTTTTCTTTGTTCAGTTAGAAATATTTCATTTTGTTGAGCACTTATTCACAGATTGATATTTCGACACAAGCCTGGTCATATTTCTATCTCTAGTGATTTCCTAATCGTCCCACAATTTTGTCTGAACGCTAGTTGCTTCATAGTTTAGTTTCTGCTCAAATCTTACATTCATACGTTTAGTTGAAGTTGCATGAATCCACTTCCAATATTGACTAAATTAGCGCAGCATTGAAAATAAATCTATAATCTATTCGTTATCAAGTAAAAATATCAATATCACGGATATACCCAGAAAAATTCACACTACCGAAAATAGTTATGCAACATGAAATGTTCATTCTATCACAGTTATGGTAAATAAGAGTTTTGCTCATTCAGTGAAATAGTTCGATAAATTGTGAAAAGCCTATGGATAGATGATTATTCCTCGAAGTACAATTCAAATCATTCATGATATTTTTATTTCTTGATTCGAACAAGTAGGTACTGGAGTCAGACTCGAGATCTTCGTGTAGTGAACATTGCGTGAAAGCAGACTTTCAGACTTTCTAGGAAGTACTCAAGTCATAATTTTTCGAGCTATTTACAGATTAGTGATTTTCTGAACTATCAGACTTTGGCCAACTTATAGTAACCGCCATGATGTCATTTCCATTCTTCCAAAAAATATTTCTTTCAAATTCCAAGAAAATCATGGGCGTAAGTTTTGGATAAAACTAGACTGCTACCAAATTATTTTGGCCTGGAGATATCAACTCTCAGCTGCTGATCTTGAAGAATGTAGGGTAACATTTCATAAAAATGGCCATATCTTTGAAAGTACCGTGAAGAACCTAGTAAAACCCTGAATAAAACCCTATATTGTCGGAATGAGGAAAATGATGTTATATAGAGTATATCATCAGAAAATGCATAACTCTGATATGCATGTGACATTATGAAACACCCATTATAAATCACGGAATGATTTGAAAATGTGAAATTTCACTCTATCGATATATTTTTCGGCGAAGCGAAGACAGCGGAGCTATCAAACTCCGGAGTATGATCACCCTGTATATATCGTGACATATGTATATCGTGATATAACAGTGCTTCCCAGATGTAATGTCTGAATTCATATTCGGAATTCAGAGCTTGGTATACAGGGTAACCCCAAGAGAAGTTGAGGAAGATGCTCTTGAAAAAACTCACTCAATACTGCAACAAACAAGTTTAAACATATTTTGTCACCACTTACATTTTGCGAGAATATTATATAATAATTGTCCCGCACTAGTGTGGGAATAAAAATTCCCTACTACTAGTGTGGGAAATCTTTTCCCGACTACTGCGGAAAAATGAAACTTCCCAAACTAAATATGATTCGACAGGTTCGATCGTTTCTCCAACAAACCATTCCTTGAATTTCAAAAGAATCTTCGAACCCCGCTCACGTGTAAAGTGCCTACTCTACGAGTGAGTCAAAAAGGCAAATTGAATGTGTTCGAATACGAACCCTGCGGTACGCCGAAAACGCATCGCGGATCGCCGTATGACACAGTGACCCACCGCCGAATATAAACCACCCCATTCGAATTCAATTAGTTTAGCCGCGAAAAGCAACAAAACGCTCGCCCCCACTCCGGTGACGGCGCGTGTTCAGCTTCGCGGGGACGGGGCGGGGCGCGGCGGCCCACCCCCGTGCACGCGGCCGGCCGAGAAGAGCATCACGAGCAGTGTTGCCAGTTGGCGGGAAATTTTCCCCATCGCGGGAAATTTCAACATCAACTGAATTTTCGTGGTATATGAATACAGTGGATACCACAACGTTTTGTTAATTAGAATATTCATAAACACACGCTCGCAGTGATTAATGCAAGTTATGATATTTTACCTGGATATTACTGCTGGTATCATCACATAATATAGTACTCATTATATTCAGGATGACTGCGATTCATTTCGCAGCCTGATCTTTCGGAATATCTTCGTTTTTCGAGATGCGTCTGGTTATGTGTCCATCACCCTTTTCTGATTTCGATCCATGTGTATAATCCACTACAACATTCATAAAGAACTCAAAATACTGTCGGTGAATCTATGACAATGACATAACATTACCTCAGTTGAGTGAAATCGATTACAAAAAAAGACAGCTGACATATCGGAAGATTGCCGCAATTGAATCAATTCATACAGGGACAGGGATTGTCTATCAAACTCTCTGCTCGGGTTTTCTCGATCCAGACTGCTATATTTTAGGTTGCATGGTAGCTGTCAACAATGAACGACACCATCTTCGAACATCACAATGCTTTCATTTGTCACATTGACGGACATTCAGACATGAAACCACAGCACAGATGGAAAATAAATGATATGATCAATGAATACTCGAGTAGTCTACGTTTGTGATTCAAAAACTGATTCTGAAGATGAATTTGTGACTATGTACTGTGAATGGATGATACTGCAGCTCTATTCTGAAGAAAGCTATTCGCATAGTCGGTGGTACTATTACACTCACGAATTATCTAATCTCTCTAGAACATCGCAGAAATGTGGGCGGTCTCTCTCTCTCTCTTCTAACGATATTTTCACGGTCGGTACTAAACGGAAATCTCGCCAATTATGCCACCACCAGCGATTTCAGGTATACAAACAAGACGAGCTCAGGCATGTAATCCATATATGGATAATGCAAACATCGTCAAACCCGAAACATGCTGAACTTCTGATGAAAGTTACAGAATTATTTGCCTAATGAAGTCTTTCCTGATGCTTACGACCTCCAAACTTTCAAGAAAAATTCCGATACCTTCCTTCTCTCAAGATGTTCCTGGACCATTATAGGATTTCCTTTCGTGTTGTCAAAAGATAAGAAAAAAATGTACCTGGTGAACTGTGATCATCTTCAAGCCATGAAATACAGATGAATACTATGATTTTATATTTCATACTATAATATATTAAGATAATATATACATTTCATATTTATTTTTTCCCATTGTTTCCATCAAAACATGAATAATTTGTCTTCATTTCGATAGGTAATTTGAAACGGTGTATTATTTCCAAACAAATTCCTGGGCTTGATAGCTCATTTTGATAATTTGATTTTTTTTTCAAGATATGTGGGATATTGGCAGTTTTAAGGTTGGCAACATTGATCAGGAGCAACTAGTTGGCCGTGCGAAGGCTGTATTCATCTGTCTCTCGCTCGCGCCGCTCCGTCACCGCCGCCGCCCGTACCTGTGCTAGGTAGGATACGGCGTTGCCAAGTATCCTATGCTCTCGAGTTCGGAACTCGTGTTTTGTACAGGGTGTCCAATTTACAATGCTTTTGATAGATATTTCTGTGTCATCTACTTTATTGAAAATTTTTTAAATTTTTCACAGCCTCCCATGTTTTCGAGATACACGGCGAAATTGCGAATTTTCACTATTTCAGAACCTTCACTGTCAACGTATCGGCAAGATGAAAACGGGTTTATGTATATTTTTTCCATTGAATAATTCTCATAAACGTTTATTTTCCGAAAATAACGCCTGATTTTTTTCCACATGGAACGCTCTCTATATTTATATACCTACAGTTCGAGTCATATTTTGAACCTATCAGAAATATATAATAGTTGACGTTGTTCTGAGTGTTCATGCCCCAATTCAGAACTCACTCCCGTCACTTTGGAAGTTTGTTCTATATAAGAAATTATAAATACTGTTCAAGAATCTCAAAAACATGAACGTTTTTGCTGCATTGTTTGTTTCACAAATGAGGAAGGGCAGTAATATGAGGAGAACCTCCATGCAAAGAGATATCTAGCAAAAATTGAACACACTATACAGTGTGTCTCGGTTTCGATTTATTTTGTATCTTTGGTCAACACGAATGAAAAACCTATACTCTTCCAGGAATATCTTGTGAGCCAGTCACTCATTATACAGAGCCAATTACTTTGTATATCATGTCATATCTCATATCCAAGAAGAGCTACTTCTTCTGATTCCAAAAATATATACATATAGTTCATTCCATCGATCCCATTTCAATATAAGCGTTGAAAATTTTATGACATGTGAATCAATATGCACTAGAACATAGTTAGGTATGCTCAAAAGGCAATCGGGAATGACAGGATCTGGCGCCGTTTTTTTTTTTTTGGCTACCTTCCTATTTAATGTGGGTGATTTATAGTTTTCTGACATCTTTTCAAATATTTCCTGATGGTATGGTGCACAGGAATTATCTGAAAAGTAATCAAAAGATATGAATCCATCAAAATTTACACTCAATAGGTGAACAACAAAAATGGTGCCAAGACTGCCATTCCCGATTGCCCCGTGAGCATGGTGAACCTTGTTCTAGTGCTCATTGATTTACATTTCTTACATTATGTGTAGATATTTTTGAAATCATAATGAAAACAAAATATGACATTTGTCGAAATTATTTTCAATTTTGACAAGAATTCTGATGGTTCAGAAAAAAATATAAAACTTTTATAATTATCAATTTCGAATTGACCCTTGTATGCCTAATCCCAGAGTCCTTGATCTTGAAAAGCTCACATTGAAAAAAAAAGAAGTGATGAGCTACGGGTCAATGCAATTTAGATATTTGTACCATGCTCACTGAAGCTATTTCGAGTAATACATCCTGTTTGCACGCTTCTGCACTTGATCAAGAAAGAATTCAAGGAATTCTTTGGGAGGAATACAGCTCCACCATTTGAAATACAATATCCCTAGTAAGAAGTGATCAGACCAGGTAGCGAAGCTGGGGACGAGCGCGAGCATGTGGCAGCGCCGCGCGCTCGCATGCATCAGGTTGTATCGACGGCGGCGGCGCTGGGAGGGGGGGGGGGGGCGACGAGGGCAGTGGCGGTGCGCGCGTCACGGACCTGCGAGCGCCGTTCCGTTCGTCCTGCCGCGAACCACGAACGGAATGGCAACAGACAGTCCGGGCCCAACTCGCTTAGTGTGCGGCGGTCTATAATCTCTACAGTCTACACTTCACCTACGAACTCACACTTCTCCATCCACTACCAACCAACCGTATCCGGCATCGGAATTCTCGCTCTTGTGACTGGCCACCCTTCGACTTTGCCTTTTCGACATCTTTTTTCTCTTCTTTCCAAAGTGCACACGACTATTTTTTTCTTTGGAATAATTTCGCGCGCGTTCCTTTTTGAGTACAAACAGAAACTTTTTCGTTACGGCGTTTTTTGAAGGCAAAGACGTATCGAGTCTTGTCCAAGAATTTAATCGACAATCATCATAAGTGTTAATAAGGTAATAAGTGTTTAGGATATATATAGTTGCGCCAGTTTGTTGGCACGTCGTAGACCGTCCTGTAAAGCTAAGCATTTCTTTTTTGAAAGAAAGAAAAGGGTCAGTGCAATATATAGATCCCGATTTTTTCGTCACTCAAAGAGTCAATATTTATAGTGTTTTAAGGCAATCATACAAATTCTAGTTGAAACGTTCTGTTCCGAAGCACCTCACCTACGAGTTTCAATTAAAAACAACATATCTTGACAGTCCTTGTTTCGATAGTTTCGACCAAATTGAGAAGTTGAACCAGTATTAGCATATCCTGGAACGTTTCAGTCTTAGCATAATCTTAGCGAGTAATTCTTGTAAAAATACATATCCTTAGGCTAATTCACTCAATAATAATAATATTTAATTATCGCTCAGTTGAATATTTATCGAATAAATTGAATTTACATTATAAAAACCTAAATAGGCTGTAAAAAGATAATCATAGCGACAATCGTGCAATATACCAAAAAGAAAACAATCTTCCTTGCGAGACAATCATAGCCCTTAAGCACCTCCTCCTTTCCGTCGACTTTTCCAACCATCAGTCACGACGTACTTCTTTAACTCTCCCGGCCAATATCCCTACGTAGTACCCCTGTGTCCAGTCCTGCCTTGTCCCACCGACGTCCCGACGCCAGCGTACGTCCCTCCTCCGTGTCCTTGCGGCCAATGTGCCACGCACATCTTCAGTAACCACCATCTGGCCGGCACCAACAGCTCGAACGTTCCCAGCACCCTCATAGTCAACAGGTTCACCGAGATCAACTACTTCGACAATCCACCGCTGGGTGTATCGCCCGAGAAGTACGCCTACGAAATGGTAAGTAAGGACCGATGGAATGTGTTTGTTCATTTTCATTGTGCCATTACAAAGGGGCCTATCTCGATATTCACAACTTTTCAGAAGAGTGGTTCAAAGAAAACTGTTGTGTTCATTTTGTCTGTATCACTGGCATTGATATCTCATTTCAATCATTTTTTTCTACTAATAACGCAGAATAACCAATGTAGGATAATGAGGCATATATATATTTGTTCAAATTCCACGGGTTTTGTTTTAATAAAATATTTTTCAAGTCCGTTTCGGAAAAATAATAACAGCTCTGGTTTCTACATCAACCCAGGTAGATTAATTCTTACAAATATGTGTTTTTCAACGAAAAGGTAGGCGATTATTTCAGTATATTTATTTTCATTTGAAAAGAACTTACAAAACAAATAATATTATATACCAAAAATAATGAATCCATCTCAAAAGAATACTCAGGGTAGTAGGCAATGTTTTACTGAAGAAAAATAGTATGAACTAAAATAAAAAACAAATTTCTGAATGTTCATTTATAATTTCCTATTCCATAGTTTCGCTTGACTAAGTCATCAAAGTTCCCAAGTGCCTGAACTTCATTATAAGGTCTTATTATTCATCTTTCAGCATAACAAATTACAAACCGTGTTGTTTCTAATTTGAAAATTTCATTCAGTCGATGGTCTTTGTCAAATAAAATAATAATGATCGATGACTCAGTGGCCTATGTGAAAACTACCATCCATCTTTTTGCAAAAAAAATTATAACGTGAAGGCATTTATCGAGATTCGCCCAGCAAGAGACATGCATGAAACATGTTGCATAGGGTCCGATGTCAAGTTTGTCCTTTACGTAAAAATATTTTTAAATATAAGATAGGCCTGATCCGAGGTTTAAATAATGTTACAACGTAACATTATATAAACGTATAAATTCACTAGGTGATCTTCATTTATCATTCCAATATCCGATAAGATTATCGAGGTTTTACTCTGTGTTTGCTTGCTGTGTATGGTTTATTCTGACAACAAAACTCCAGTCCGTAGTGTTCGATTTTTGGGGACATATCCTAAATTTCGAAATCAATTTTCGAATTTTTCGCCACTTATCAATTCTAAGTCATGAGCGACCTTAGAGAAAGAGATACCTGAGAGGAATTCCTCAAATATGATTATTTTTCGATGTTCCCATTTTATGAAAATAATGCTTTCCATGCTTTCATGGACCATCATAGTTGTGATTTCAAACAAAGCCAATGAAAGTTCAAAAAATATGAAAAAAGAATTGAAGGAGCTAGAGTGCATAAAAGTTGAGTGAAAGAGAGTACTTCTTACATTCAAAAATACACAATTTTCAATTGCCATGAGCAACCCCCTTGGTAATTGGATTCTGTTCAATATTACTTTGTGTTATTCAATGAAAATGTTTCATCACGAATGAGAATAAACATAATAGTACGATAAGATTGGATTACTGAAAATAATATCAAATCCTCATTTCACTGCAGATGAAATCTGATTGCTGCCTTTCAAAAATTGACCATTTTGTTAACTTCCACAGCAGAGTCTCACAAACTTACACAAGATAGACGATATATATAGACAAAAACAATAACACTCTCTGTTGTTGTCACATTTACTTCACAGTGAAGGAGAGTGACGACACAGGTTTATACAATAGTTGATTATCGTCTTGCTATTTTCTCAGTTGATTGAAAATTAAAAGCATCATGCTGAAATCAACTCTTTTCAACCTTGAATAGTTGCAGTAGTACCTCATGGTCATATTTAATCTCAAAATGGTATCACCAATTTCGACGGTCATGTGCTTTCAAAGTAAAAATTATATCGAGTGTTTACAATTTGATGAATTTTTTTCTTTCCTATTTTGAACCAACTCTTAACAGCAAATTCAAGAGATTTCTCCAGTGGCGGATTCATAAGTTCTGGGGCCCTACAGTTAATAAATTTTTGGCCCCTCCCCTTATTTATGTGTTCAATTTTCTCTCTCCACTTTTGCAATTTTCAATACCAACTAGGTATTATTGTTTCCTCAACCACAAACGAAAAAAAAACAGTATTTTCCATGTAGAAAACGTCTGTGATTATAACTTTTTTCATGATATGATGATAACAGTTCGACAATCCATTACTTTTGAACCGCCATACTTACGGTATTCATATTCTAAATTATATTCTAAACCAAATTTCTTGCAAAAAATAGCATTGGCTGGTTGACGCCGGGTTGGATCAGTGCACATATTGAGAGTCTCTACGAGATTCTCCATTTGGCGGACATTCAAATTTTATAATCTTGAATCGATCATATTCAATATCAATATCAGTTTTTGTCTCAGAAAAAATAATCATTTTCATAGCAGAACAAAACAAATACGGTGGCATGAAGCAATTTTGGTAAAAAGTTCAAGTGTTACATAGAATTTTCCATGTAGAAAACGCTTGTGAGATTTTTTTCGTCAGAAAATCACTTTTTGAGTAAAATTCTGACAATCCGTTACTTCTCAACCATCAAAAATGAGACATTCGATATCAAAACTTGCATTTTATATGGAATAGGTAGGGCTTCGAGTGGAAAAAATATTTCATTAGTTTTTTATTTTATTCCGACAAATAAAATCTTTATCTAAAAAAGAAAAAATGATTATGCGATGCCGGAACCCTCGCGGTGCTCGGGGCCCAAAGCTTAAGCATACTAAGCATGCATACTAGTGAATCCGTGGATTTTTCATAAAAATCCATAACATTCACAGGATAGAGACTATATTACCTTGGCACAATCCCCAATGCGCAATCCTCAATAGTGAAGTGGAAATTTCGCTCTGAATTCTCGTTTAGCTAGCAGAGCGATGGTTAAGTGGAAGTAGTTTAGGGAAGTGTTTATTTTCTAAATAAATCTAAATTGGAAGTATGGGCTATCGCTTCCTCATCCCATCAGGAAACAAACCTGCTAATTTCTCACCAGCGGATGGTAAAATGATATTATCTTCCTTCCATGGCAGGCATTGGCTGCCGTATTCTTTCATGATCTCTGTACTCCAGAAGTGAGAAATCCGTGTAATCAGAGTTGGTATTGTGCGATCTTGAACAATTCATTCGCATTGAATCCCGCTTGTTTTTATGCAGGTGAAAAGCCTCCAAAATTGATCATTCTTTTGAGATTTAGAGGGGTGGCATTTTTCCAATTAACGAAATGCATGAATCGTTTTGATGCGGTCTCGCTAGCTTGAGTCGTTTCCTCCATCGATTCGCGAATGGAGTGATAAATAAACTTGTATAGAAATAATGAATAAATAATAAATCATGCCACAAACGCAATCGGGGTGGTAAACTCGGGAACATTACATGACTTGACAGACGCCATATTGTATGTTGTTACTAAAGAATTGCTCCAGATTATACAGAAAACATATTCTTGAAATATTTAGTGCATGTTCATTTTGAAAATGATTTCGATGCATTATGAGGACACTTTTTATCCAGCGAGTTTGATAAACAATTCACTACATTGGGTAGAAAACTAATGGATAATCACTTACCGCAGCTCTTTCATCCCGGATTCCCCTAATTTATTAATTTCCAATCCATTAGAGACCCATCTCGGGAAAAAACACCTAAACGTGATCAAACTAACAAACTGCGCTTTCCGTAGACGTAACGTAGTCGAGGCCGCAAGCAACCCGATGGTGAGTAAATACGGAAGCGTAACGTGAAAACCTAATAAATTCCACCTCGAACCTCTAATTGAAAGCTACAAATCACTGGGATAACTGAATAATTGGTGGGGCTCTTGGGCAACGCCGTCGTCACTTGGATTCCGGCCAAAATGGCGGTGATTTATTCCAAGATGTAGTGCAAATAGGTATAGAAAAAAAGTGGCGGGAGATCGGCATTTGTCGGTTTATTTACTGACATTGCCGAGGGGGAAACAACTTTCCACAATGTATATATACACCATATTCAAATATCTGGTACTCAAATGAAGTAATAAAGTACTTGAAACACTTGAAACAAGTACGATTACTTGGTGGAAGCCTAAGGGCCAATATTATTTCATTTTTATTTTCTGCTTGAATAGTAATATTACTCCGAATTTAGTTGGTGGAAAGAATATTTTGTGGAGCCAATTCATTCATTCGATATATCTGCATTGGAAGCGCTGGAACTTCTGTGTCCGAACTGTTTTCATCGCCTATCATAAAGGCTGCATGTGGATATCAGAGAATGATGAATAACCCTGTAGAGGTTTTATAGCCTGTTAGCGAAGCCCTTCCTATAGATAATTGTGATATTATATAATATAAGATTTTTCATTGCTTCCCTTATTGCATAATATTTAGTTTGAATCATAAAATTGCCAATTTCATGCAGATGCTATTACAGAAGGCAATGTCCAATAGCCTACTTGAGCTGAGTTCTATTCAACTCGAGGATTTGTAATGATAGACATTCATCTCACTATGTTATGCGACTCATCATCATGCAGTTCTGTTCTAGTCAGTTGTTTTCTAATTCAATAAATGTTCCGTCATCAAGATCCACACAGATGTTATATACTTCTTAGTGAGATGATTATCACATGGAGATCGCAAAGCAATGTCTCAATAATATCCCAATCGTGTAGGCACTGTCAGAGTTCACGAAAAAAATAATTGGGCATTTGAGATGGGTTCAAAAGAGAGTCACAAACTCGTATTCTTGTGTTTTTTAGGGAAGAGGGTATTGAAAAGCTGTTCTCGCGATAGCTGATGTATTTTCCTATGGCAAATGATACATTACAACTACAACAAGTTAGCCCTCTGTATGTGTCTGGTTACCGAGCGGTACCCGAGAGGTCAGAGGAGAGTGGAATAGGTAAAAAACAGGTCACGTAGGCCTGTGTTGGAATTCTATTATGTATTCGTTATGATTTGGCAGTGATTTTCTGAAATAAAAATTTAATAATGTCAATCACTCTTCGAGAATTGAGCCTAGCAGTGAAAAATAGTTTTTGTACTTGCTTTAGCTGTAAATGAAGTATTGTCTTCCACTTGTGTATCAACCATCAGCCACATACAGAGTACAGAGTATATTCACATGAATCGATAAGTATAGATAATGAATCGAGGTATCAACACAAAAAAGAAAGATTATGGATTCCCATGTTGATGTGCCAACTGATGGAGGAAATATTTCGCCAACAAAGTTAAAGAAACACTCTAAGATAAATATTACCCTATTCCCGAATTCTTGTATTTCCATCATTCCACTCCTTCCATCAAATATCGAAACTTTTTCTTATTTCAATAGCTCAACTTTTCAGACAACTTCAACGCAACGATTCGGTATTGGAAACTGTTTTTCTTCGGAGACTAGGCACACGGCATATGCAAATTCAGACGGCATCAAACGTCATGAAATAATACGTATCAATCAATTTACTTCAAACACGGCGATATGATGAGAAAAAATCGACACGAAGAAAAATAAACTGACATCATATGGAATATCAATATATGGTGACGTGATAGTATATATATGCATTGTATCGTCGCAGTCATCAAATCGTATGCGATTTGCTCACACAGTTGGTCTCCTGATACCTCTATATGATTTCCAATTTGGTGATATGACCTCTATTTTGTTTTTACAATTACAACATCGACTGACTGTTAGTTTTACCAAAGGTTACACAGAAAAAAAATTGTTGATTCAAGAAATATTTACTTCGATCAACCAAATAAAAGTGCCATATATGCACGAAAAATATAATGTTGAAACGAGTTACATTTAATCTTGATTCAAGAACTGAATATTCTTTGGATGAATACTATATCATATTCAACCAACCACATTATGTTTTATTTCGAAGCAGATATCTATTCGATCCAATTGATTATTTTGTTGATCGGAATGTGGAAAATATTTGAACCTACCGAACTCTATGTCACATCAACAATATGTATCTATCAATTTGATGCAATATTTCATCTATCCAAGTGATAATTTCGTTGATCAGAATGTGAAAAATGTTTGAATCAACCGAACTCATGATCATATCAAGACAATATCTGGTTTGGATTGATACACACTTTCGAATGTGTGAATTGAATATTTTGTTGAATCAACCATGGTGAATGGTTCGAAGGAATATGCTCATCATTGAATTGACAGAATGTATCATTCGATCGGAGCATCATTCCGATTCAGTGTAATTACCACTCTTGGTCTACTGAACATAAGAATCCATTGAACAAACTAAAACATTCATCAAACTGAGATCTCATTTCGCTTGTTTAAATTCAATGTTTTGAAACCGTTCTCGAATAAGTATTTGTAAACAGAGTCATCTATCGACTAGTATCATGGTAATAGAATTATTTAAATCCAGTGTACCAAATATACATTTGATTCTTTCCTGAATTATTGTTATACTGATACGAGAAATCGAAATTCCATATAGATCTAATACTTTTATCATGTGCGTATTTTTAGTTATTCCATAGGATATTGAATTTGAAATGTATCTTTTGGATCATTTACCATGATGATTGACCCATATGCCATTAATTTTCATAATGATGAAGTTATATTCTTGTAGGTATACTCAATGAATTCAATATCGAAAACAATTATCATGCATGCGTATTAGAAATCAGTTCATCTTGAAGTGAGAAAGAACATATTCAATTTGATTGCTATATATTCTTGAATTGAGCAAAATCAGTTGTTTGATTCTATCCTGTATTGACATTCAATAGATATTACCATTGTTTCAAAGTGGATGGATAAATGATTCATTCAATACTTATAGTTTTGGAGGGATTTTGTTTGATTCGACATACCATTCATTCAATTTGGATTGGAGATGATTCCGGTTGGTCAACATATTCTCGAATCAAGCATATATGAGAATTGTATAAAGAAATCCATTTCGTTCATGCAATAGTATGGTGTCATTCGATGAATTTAACTGATGTTTGAAATAAATGATATTTAATTCGTTCAAACGAATAATTTCAACCAAATATATTTGGTTGAATTATTGTACAGAATACTTATTTGATATATTCGATCTCCGAAACACCAATTACACTAATATTTGTTCAAATGACATATCAAGTGAATGGTTTACACAAAAAACAGAAAATATTTTCTTGGAATAACAGTTATTGATCGACAGGTGTTATTCAATTTCTTTGTTCAAGATGAGTTCAAAAACCTGCCCTTCCCCACTCCTTTTTGTTCCATCGGAGATATTCCAACCGAATTTTGGTAGCTTCAATGAGATTGAATTATCTTTTTCGCATATGAATGATAGTGGCAGTGGCAAGTTTCAGAGTGGCAGATGGGTGCCACCTTGGTCATTTTTTCAATGTGGAGGGGGATCGTTTGGCTCCTTCGATAACAGTGAAAATTGCGTCGGTTTCTTTCCTCTACCATGTGGCGAGATATGATCTCCATAATCTCAAGTTGTTCAATTTTATCTGAAGTTGAAGTGGGGCCTTTGTATCATCACGCACACAATTTTGTTTCTTTCGTAAGACAACTCGAACAGGGTGGAGGAAAAGTATGTTTTAGGTTGCTCGAAATCTATAATATCAACGAATCTGGTTGCTCGAAATCTTTTATAGCAATGAATCTGATAATTGTTGCCGTATATTGATGGATATATTTGAGGAAATCGAACAAAAAACTGAGTGTTGGTAAATTTGTGCTTGAAAGATCGATCTCTACTGGTGGTTATCGACAAATATTTGAAACAAATCTCAATTATGTTGTAATATAATGTATATCCCGAAGCTAATCGATTTTGCACCGAGTAGAAGATAATTTAGAGTTACTGGTTTGCAAAGTTTGATGCGGCTATAAATCTTCACTTGAAACTTGCTTTCAGCTGAAAATAATAAACTCGCAGTCGCATGATATCACGGCTAACAATAACATTGTGTTCCAGTTGTATAGCTGACATAAATAAAATTCTAGCACGCAATCGCATCCATTTTGTGTAAACAATTTTATTATTCTTATTTTATCGAAATTATTATATCTTTCTCAGAATCATATCACGTGCAGAATCATTCAAGTTATTGGTGTCCCAGTTTTATCACAAAATGGAAGAATTGCTAATTCCTGAATGAAAAGATGACCCATCAGAACCAATTTACATTTATGTAGATATGCTTCTCTTCCAAGATATAGGTTTGTTCACTGAAGAAGTCCGGTGACGAAAGAGAGAGAGAGAGAGAGTCGAAAAAAACAAGGATAGTATGACACATAGGCGTACAGTCGTACAATATGCTGATAGGAACAAATATTTAGTCAGTGATAATAATTATATATTCAAAATATAATATAGATTAGGAAGGAAAGCGTTAATCATCGGACATCACAGACAGATCTGGAACATATTCAGATCACAAGTTTGAGCAAGGTCACTTGAAATGATAACTTTTTCCATATAACGCTACTGTTTTAAACATTATGAGTCTATCCGTTTTTGTGAATAACGTCGGTTTCAACATGTACTAAACGATGTGAGTGACTGTATCACTAGCATTTCTAGTTAGCGCTTGAAATGTCGAAGGTTGAGTCTGTTTCGAATTGACCATCGATCGATCGATCGGTGTACATATATTTGATGGCTGATCATGATTCCAACATGGATATATCATGAGTACCACAATAGTAACGTCAAAAGTTAAACAGGTTACGCCATCTAGAGAACGGAGAGAACTATCTTTTTGAAATTTTGGGTACGGTTATGGTATGCCGAGATAAAGCGTTCGAAAATTTCCACTTCCACTGTTGCAATATTTAGTGTTACTGAAAGCAAATTTGTAATTGCAAATGTTATACATATATTGACATATGAATTAATTTTTGTTCTATCCAAAATAAAATCGCTTTTTCCAGTTTATCTGTACCAGAGTTTGACGCACCTCTTTTGACACCTTGTGTAACGGTAATTCCATATGCATTAAGAATTATCCTAATGCATATTGAGAGATACTTATCTTTTATGAAGCAGATGTAAAAATTACAGTTTCCTGTCGGTACTATCTATCAGAGAAATATCGCAATTTGAAATGATACTTCATTATTCTAGTTTCTAGTTTTTGTGTGGGATTTTCTCTCCTCGTCTCTGAAGAATGAAATATATATAAACATTTCAATAAATTTGTAGTAAAGACAGATTTGTGATCTGCCCCAAAATGTCACTGCGCCAGGAATTCAACATTCAGGTACCTAAAAGAGAAATTCTCCATTTGTCAGTGACACCTTGTTTTTCAGAAAACTGGAAATACTAATATATTTTGATAAAAACGAAACTCCTACTTATCTCAGGGGTTGTTTCGGGAACGAATCTGCTCCGGTTTGCAGCACAATTCGTATATTTTTCCTTCGCAAAATTTTCAATGTTATGTTGTTTTTACACTGAGAAGTGAAAATTTGGCAGACGGAGGAATTCTGGTTACAAGGTGTTATTTATTAATTGTAATTGAATCTTCAATTTTGATATTCAGTTTTGAGAAGTGGATGTCAAGTTCTATCTATATCAACTGAACGAGAAGCAATGTTATTGTCTACGTTCAGAAGAATGCCAGAAGATTCTTTGAGTTTTTGGTTGTTGTCTTCTTTTCGTATGATCTCAATATTACTCCAATCGACCATATGTTGTCCATTTTCTAATCCTTACTGACAGAAATATCAAGAGAAATCTTCAGGAAATCGATGGGGATTCTGAACATAATAGTATAAACAGGGTGTTCCATACGATATATCAAAGTTGCTACTGCTTTCTAATAGAGGCGGCAATACCATCAAAATTATCCGAGTGATTCGTTGTGTGGTTCACTAGAAACGTCTAACGTGCCATCCATGCACTGTGAATCATCATGTATATGCAGGATCTCCAATAAATCATTCGTGCAGCTCATTCAGTGGAGAAACTTGAGTGTGTGGGTCGAGGTTGTAGCGTGTTGATGGAGGATTTTTCACAGAATTCCTGATATTACTTCTGTTTGGTAATTGTTTCAGTAGACTCTTTCAATCTTTCAACTGTAGACGCATCTGCAACTAAAAATGCGGCTGCAAGAAACTCTTTTGTTAACCTCAACGTTGTAATACGAATATGAACAATTTAGCATTCCAATTTCATTCTCAAAAATGGACCCTCAACTTTCAGAATCTTTCATTATTCATAATCATCACGTTTCATAGTGTATATTTGCCTGGCGTCTAGACCCAGACCAATAAAAAACTAGGTCAAATAGTTCCTGTTCATTGTTGAGACTTCATTCTTGCTAGATGTGCCAAGTGATATTTCGATATGGATACCTTCGTTACATTTTGTACTCGAATTCGTAGGTGAATTCCAACACAGTAACCTTTGTGAATATTAACCTCTTTCAGTCGAATCTGAATATATATGGGTCCCTTGATGAATATGTATAGTTTAATTCTTTGCTGATGATAAGGACTTGTGAAACCGTGAAAGAGTTTACATATTGGGTTAGATCAAGTTATCTAAACGCCAAATTATTCGAACGAATGTTTTTTTTTTCATTATTGCTGACTGTTTGTGTAAAGCGATAAGTGATGGCAGTTATAAGTAAGTATTTTGTTTCGATACCATTAGTTTCAGAAGTATGATGTTGTACTCCAGGTGTCTCGACAGAAAATGGCTTCAATATGACAACATAGTAATGTTTCACCACTGTGTCTGCTGTATCTCTTTGCTTCCAAACAAATTTAGAAGGCCCTGTCGTATGCTGTACGACGAATCATTGGTATTTGTTTATTCGAACTTTTTTCTTATAGTAAATATAGTATTTGTATCTATTCCATAATGATCTTGACTTGATGTTGAGATGAAGTATATACGGAGCGGTCGTAAATGCTGTGCTGTGTGTTATTAAATTTTGATAAATTGAAAAGGACCACAAATCATTTATTTTACATGAAAAAGGTGGTTCCAAAATTCAAGATGGCCGCTGGGCGCTATTTCTGAAATACCTATCGAATAAGAATGTTTATTAGAAGCACGAAGATCATATTTGTGAAGTTTGGAATCTCGGAATCAAAAGGGCGGACATGACTGTTGTAACTTTTGAATGGGACAAGATAGGTCAAGTCAAATGTTGGTATACAAGAGGCTCCAATCAAATTGAGTGACTACTCAACCACCACAAAATGGCACTTATAATTTTTCTTCAACTGCAACTCTAATGACAGCGACTGTCATTTTTTTTAAACGGCAAAGTATAGGAGTGTAACAGTAAATATCATGAGGTGTTTGAGAATATTGCACGAATGTATACTGATAGTTCAAAACACATAGTGGATTCAAAGACATCTACTGCCGCATTCCAGCGACCAAATTCAATATTCGTAATCAAGGCACTAATTTCGCGCAAAAGTTATCCTATTCTCATTATACATCACAACATTCGGAAAAAATCATAGTCGCAGTCCTAGACAGTTTGATAAAACTGTGAATGTTACGTTGTAGTACTTGAGGGGTCATTTCGTTTGAATTTTTGTTTTTCAAAATTGGAAAATAAGTAGCGCCGTTTTGGCTCGGGGCATTTCTGTCAGCCAGTCTGTTATATGTGACATTTCTACCACATTTTGTGGGTGAAATAAAAGTGTGTAATGAGGAAATGAGTATTCATCAGTTTCTTGAAATTCATCAATCATTAATCTTTATCCCATCCTACCAAAATCAATACTTCCGGTTCCCATCGTATCTTCAGCAATATTGATTTAGTCAGGAAATTCAGAAGTATACATCTACATTCGACTCTGGGTTGTCTCGCGGACTCTAATATTTACCGAGATTAACTTCTGGCCACCTTTGATGGAAACATCGAATCGCCCTGTCTCTCTCTATCACACTATCTCTATGCCTGCCCATCTCCATATTGCAACGGAAGCAACAGATATCAGAGATCTATCCAGGTTTCCCCAGATACGCGATTTGCTATTGACTTTGATGAAAATTTGATGGGTATGTAGGAAAGAGGATACCGATAATCAGATATCATTGATGTTGATGACGTCAATAAGTTTCCGATGGAAACTTTCAAACGTTGTGAACCCACTATCACCGCCGAATCTGAACGTCTGACAGTTTATTTGCTAAATAGTGTGATTCAAGATAGAAATGCAATTTCAAATGGAAGAAATATAGATATACCGCTTGGGTACATATACCTCATATATCTAATAATAACTATATGGATAACAACCATTGTTTTCTACATGCGACGGGGAAGCCGAAACAAACGTCAGCGCGATCGCAACAGAGAAATGCCAATGCGCGGATTTGACGCTTGTCGGATGTCGCTTCTTATGCGGATGTCGTTTCTCATTTAAGACCGGTGCATGCGCATGTCTGAGCTGCGAACCGCTGTCATTTGTTTTCTAGTTTCCGTTTACATGTCGTTGTTATCCATATAGTTATTATTAGATATATGGTAGACCTTAGATCTAGACCGTGATTTCATTCCATATCGAGTGTTTGCATGGTTCTAGAAAAATCAATAGACAACAGAAATGCAGTTAGCTTTCCTTTTTGTAGGATCCTCCTCAGTGGTGAAAAGGGTTGAAGATCTTTAATGCTTTAGTGCATGTCTTAAGGCTTTCGACGAAGAAGCGCTGTTGACCATCTTCATCTGTAATTAAATATACTGAATTTCAATAGTATTCAGGACGCGGGGTAGAGGATACCAGGTAAATCGAAACTCTGGCGGCCAAGTTAGTTGATATTTAGCCCGCAGCACGCGCAAAATCATAACCTCGCCTATCGACAGTCCTTAATGGAAAGTGTAGTGACCGGCGATTGCCAGACTGCTACTTCCGAAAACGGTAAACCGGATATGAATTCATGTGCGAATCTAAATCGCATACTAATTCGAGAATTTGTATTCATGAAGCCGGCCAAGATTAGGCCCTATCCTGACTTCCGTCGTCGTCGGTCTCTTAGTTTTGTTCGATAGTCCAGTCGACGGAACTCGAAAAACGACCTGGAGTAGCTTCGAAAGTTAGATGGAACGTTCATTATCCCCACACGTTTGTTTTCGATGATGCTGCAAAAGCAGTCGGTGCGGTATTTGTGCCAAGTTAATAGGTTGACTTTTTGCAAACCTCTTTTTCTGAAACACGGTATATGGACATTTAATACTCGATCTACGTGTTAGAAGCTATATTTACAAAAACAAATCTTCATACGAAAATAACAATCGCTCTGCACGAATTACAATTGCCTAAATCCACACTGATTGAAGACTCAATAATTGACAATGGTGTCAAAATGTATAATAAACAACCCGTAGATATTAGGAACAGGGATTCTCTAAAAGCTGAAAAAAAGTAACATTAAAGACTAGCTTCTAAATCCCATTATAATTCGACAAAATATTTCAATGCAAAGCGATATGATACTATAGGTGCTTATATATAATAATACATGTGTATATTCACATGGATGCGATTATTTATAATTATATGAATTGTGTTCACTTAATTTGTAATTGTTAATTCATTTCAATGTAATTATTCATATATTCTTTCATCTTTTCACCAGTGTTTGTCAATAAGGTTCTGTATCTTGGATAATAAACTCATAGTCTCTCTCTCTTTCTGTCTCTCCCAAAACGCCACTGGAATTGAAATTGGCAAGTGCATGTATTTTCATTTTTGCTTCACAATTTACAGAGTGATTTACCTAAGAATGCATCGGTGTATCAGTATGGCATGAGAAAAAGTTGCGCCCGAAATTCCAGAGTAATCCGAGCGGATTAATGAAATTTGTTCAAAGTGAAAACCAAAAAAGATGAACCACTGAGTAGCGAATCACTTTTCCTTCCAAAACACAGATTGATTCACTCTACTTCGAGTGACCTCCCGATGTTGCCAACTGCGTCATAAGCTATAGAAAAAATATGGAATGAATTTACCTTAGAAATCTAATACAAAAAAATGTGTTACTTATTACTTCCTTCGATATCTTATTATTATCCTGGTTTACTTATAATTACATTAGCGGAGACGTTTTTCGAACTTTCGGAGAGAAGAACTGGCAACAGTATTGATGCTCGAGATGCGATGAATGATGATGATGATGATGACCTCCAAGTTCCGTTTGAGATGTCGAGTTGAGATATCGATGTTGTTATAACTTTAACGAATATCTACCACGACAATTTATTCCATTTGTAGAGTAAAATAGACTTTGGTGTGCGCAAATATATGACATCGTTACTCAAAACTAAAAATTGACAGCGTCTGGAATCAAATTTGAATGTGAATTAGCCGTGAGGTATTTTTTATATCAATGGAATTGCATGTTTGCAAATCGTCTAATAAATATACGAATATCCTCAGAATAAAAGGAAATATTACTTTATTTCAAATAATGTATCATTTCCTCCTATGTATGTAGGAGTTTGATATTCCACCTCACTGAAAACACTCACATTAAGTTATTTTGACAAATAAATTATTTGTCAATGGATAATTTCTGTGTTTTCAGTGAGGTGGAATCTCAAACTACTTCATTTGATTTCTAATATCCACCGACCCCATGCTAATGACGGATTCATGATAGTAGACTGAGAAATTCACACTCGTTTTAAAAAAATCGTATATGAGCGAGCATGAGAAATAATATAATGTTCATAAAATGATGACCTCAAATATCTGGTGATATCACGATATTGCGAATTGTTACGTGATGAGCTGAGCTTTTGATTTCAATTATATAAAATCAGGACCGAAAACTTTAGAAATATAGCAAAAATATAGAGATAACCCTAAAATCGTAGATATAAACAAGCCAGTCATTCCTGTACCAATGATTAAATAAAATAAACTACAACTACATCAACGATGAAATAAAAATGAAGTAATGCATATACAAACTATGTGTTGCCAGATTGTCATTTTCCTCAAGAGTAAAGTCCGATACCATGGAACTGGAAAATCAAATGATGGGTGCAAAATCAACTTCAGACTTAACCTACAAGCTACAAGAAAAGCAGCAGAGCATTGCTAATTTATATGGACACATAAGAGGATTCGAAAATAAAATTAAGCTTTTCAAGACTTCTCAAGAAGAACACGATATTTTTTCTCTCCAAGCTGTAAGGAGCACTTCAAATAAGTGAAGGATTTTGAGAAGGTTCATATTCAACCCATATAAACACGGTGTTTTGTACCTATTACAAATTACTGATGAATTTGCTTGGTACTTAGAGAATTTTATAATTCGGTCCTCAACCGTAATTTAATTCACAGCGGCCCCTGGGCCATTTGAAGTTGGACAGTCCTGATCTGAGTACTGGTGTCTTGTCTTATTTCTTGGGTCTTCATTGTGACATCATACTCAAGAAGGATATAATTACTTCAGTCAAGCTGTCAATAATTCGAGCCGACGTCATAATCAGGCGGTGTCGATGGTGTTTGAAATGAGCTCTAAAATTCAGCAATTTTGATAACGGAACGATTGTTACATAATTATTTACAATGAAGCCGTAGTTGAATTGAGTTACGATATCCGTTTACTCGCTTATTCGATGAAAGATACAAATATCATGTACTTTTTGACTGATTTTTTTTTCAACTCCGAATTTGTGACTTCTGTCTTGATTACGAAGGTGTACAACCAGATCTTAGGTTCAGGAATCTGCTGTTCTTCCAGTTTCCCTTCGAACTTGTATACACACCCTCTTGTAAGATAAGCTCCTGTCTTCTCCTCATGTAGTCAATGCTGAAAAATTCGCCATCATGAGGAAAACTTGCATTTGGCAACATCTTCAAGAAGCGTATCTTGTTAGCGCTTTAACCGTCAGATCAGTGTGATGAACTCGAAGAAACCACCCATCATCATCCTAAGAAAAAAAAAACGTGTTTACCTTGGAAATTCTGCGGATAAATAATGGCAACTAGGTGTGTCTAGATTCCAAATGCTCAGATGAGGTTTCTTTCATACATAATACATCTCTTTTCATTCATCCCCGACTACTGAGGTGACAGCAATTCTCTTCTCAGTCGATTCCATTCGATAAATAGCTCGAAACCTCGCTCGATACATAGTATATTATCTTGATGTGAACATGGATAATTACTGTGGTCGGACATCAAAAATATATTAATAGAGTTCCTGATGAGGAATATGGAACCCAAAAATATCCTGAGAGAAAATAAATAATCCACTTTAGTTACGAAACATTTGTTGTTGCTTAACTGATTTGAACTCATTTTTTTTTCATACCTGTGGGCCACTTTATTCATCGCTTTTGAATTGATGTTTTAGGATATTTGATAGTGTGTTCCCAAATGGAAAAATGTTTTTAGTTCATTCAGAATCAGAGCAGTTTGACAAATTCTGAGCCGATCTTGTTTTTCCCAATATCGAGAATTATTATCACATTCACTGACTGATAGAAATCATCGCCAATCTGAGGGGCCGGGGTCTGCGATTCCGGATAATTTCAAGGCGAATAATATGGTCTGTATATATACACTGTGTTCAAGATGAGGATGCACAGCATGGAAATGGAGAAAATGGTGGGAGATGAAAATTTGGTTAAATAGGAAGAAAGTTGATCATTCAGAGAGCCATTTCAACAGTCTTTGCACATTTTCAAAATTATCCATAGTTCTTCAGTTATGTCGAAAGAAGTGAATCTTTCAAAAATATATTTTTTATACTTTTTTACCGACATTTTTAGCAACTTTCGATATGATCCGAAGTGGTGATATGTCAAAGTGGTGACGTTTTGTTTCCATGCATATGGTTCATTCATTCACATTTTTTTTCAAAACTCCAAATCAAGAAAAGATACTCATTTAATATTTGGATATTAATTGCATGATCAAATAAGGTAGCACTGAATAGTGGAGGAACAAATATGTAGGAAAAATATTATTTAAATTAATCAACGCAATGCTTAGAACCATTTCGTGATAATGAAAACTTACCTAAATCACACTCAGATAACTGAATCTTGACGAAAGGAGAGAACTATGTCGAAACACATTCAAAGCATTATGTATAATACATTAGTGTTTCCAGAATCAAAAGAGCATTCAGAATCTGTGAAACCATAATGAGAACCGTATTTGTTGATGAGATGATTTCACGAATACGAATCGTCGGAGAAATAAAACAATATCGTCATGTTGAATCATTTCAAAAGTTGCTATGAAGAAGTATTTCCAGGTGGTTGTAAATAATTGTCTGTATAAATCCAAAGAGGACGCCATCATTGAATTGCGAACTTCCACAATAAAAAAAGTTTCAACTGCATGATGTGAACGCTGAAACACGTCCTTATAGTCATTCACGGAACGGTTTCAGGGCGGATCTTTGGTATTTTACTAGGGGGGGGGGGGGTTGCAGAATCTGAGATCAAAAAATGATAATGAATGCATCCAGCTCTGAACGGTTCACAAGAAGAACAAATACTTTCCAATCCAAAAACTGTTTTGTGTGCCTATTGTTTCTTCGCCCAATTGCCGCCACTCTAGTATCCCCACCGACTGGTCTAGCAGGCGTCTTTGTATACACAGAACACACTATCTCATCCTCTCTCCTATCCGAGGATCCCCCCAAGCTCCATTCTATTCAATTATTCACGAAAATCCGGAATTGGTTCATGGCGCTTGTTCAATTTAATGGCCAAGGAAAGGGGCTTACCGAGAAACAGTTGCACCGAAACAATATGGCACTGTGTACAAATATTTTCTCGAAGATATGTTCAGTGCAGATATTCCTGAGAAATATATGAGTTTTTGAAATGTTTTCTATGCTGAATTTCTAATGTTTTTCTGATCATTGAAATGTCTCACTTTGTGTCTGATATTCCTTAGCTGTAAATGCTATATAGATATGATTCATTCCCAAACTTGTTTCATTTTCTTATTATTTCCAAGTTGTTTTAGTATTCACTCGAACATGTTGCCTTGGCAATATTTTGTTCTCGATTTTGTTACATTTTTTACTCGACTTCGTCGAACAGTAACACTTTTTTCAGCGAGGAAAATATTTATTTTTCAGTATAGCCTGTAGTTCTTCTTCCAGATATTCAATGTTATCATTTTTACGACATCTCGACTTGAAGGACACCTGTTGTTTATTTTTCTGTGATCGATTTCCTACTCATAGTTGATAATCTCTATTCAATAATTCGGCGAATACTCTAACCCGTTCCTAAACGAAATGAAAATACTGTTTTTCAATATCTTTTTGCAGTGTCATAATCACTTATATTCTTGAACTTTGGTAAACTTTCAGCAAACTCGCACTTGGATGTGTTGAAAAGACTCTTATGAATGCCATTTTGACTACTCTAGTACTAGGAGGAGGTTTGAGTAATGACAAAAGTGTATACCAAAGTAAACCTAATCTCGTAGTAGAGGAAATAAGATCTGTCATGAATGCTTAGATGAAGTTACCGTTCCAGCAAGTTACACACACACACACACTCAGTAGTTTGCTACTATATGGTCCCAAGTAATTCAACCTATGGAAAAATTAACATGCTGGCGTCTTCCAAAACTTAACGAAAAGTTACATTATGATGAAAAATTTTGCTTCTCTGCCCAATTTTTGCCCATTCCCGGGAAACGAGCCAAATGGAGTTGAATTACATGATAGAGGCATTTGGCGACATTGTCTGAATAAACCTGGTATTGTATCCGGATCTTTTCGGTTTGACTTACAGCAGCTCTGGAATAGGATTAAATCTCTTTGTCTCTTTGTTAGAAACATGTCCCGTAACATTTTCTGAACTGCCATCTTCGTTCTTACTCCAATTTTCTCCGGTATTAGCTAGGTAGTTCTCTGAAATTGCTGTCATTCTCCCGACTACGTCTTCAGTAATGCGACCACAGCATATGGAAAGTTGTCAATTCTAAACTTTCCGGTATCGTTGGCATGTTTATTTGCTTCTGTCGGTGTTAATATAATTACATTAGACAAAGTTTTATTCTCCGCCAGACTGGCATTATTGAAGTCTCCTGTCGGTACGGACGCGCTCCAGTATTATTTTCTAATTTTTATTCTAGATAATAAAATTTTGATGCCCAGAAATATTTTCCTGTCGTGCTGGTAATATAATTTCAGCAAGAAGTTATTAAAAATACATGGCTCGGAATGGAATGAGCGAAAACACTACGATATTGATGCAATATTCGAGTGATGACATGAGAAATCTGCAGTGACTTTTCAATATGCATTATAGGTCACCAGAGTTTATGCAACGTAGAACGTCGTCATTCGACGAACCTAATATCGTCAGAATTGCATAAAGAACAGAATTACAGGTATAGTTATGGAGGAAAAGTATAAACAAATCCATTGATTTCTGATCCGGTCAATGTTATCTATTAGAGGACAGAAAAGTCAGATCGTTTTTTCAAATACCGTCTCTAGGTTAATCGAGCAGATGGTGTATCAATTTTCACAGATTGTGTGAGATTTTGTCTCCACGTTTATAAATTATAATAATTATTTCAATATTATCAATAATATTACAATGGACCTCACATGGTTGTCCCATGAGAGAGCGCTGATGGTGGTGATAGTGGTACTTGACATCTTCATCAATTGATATCGTGTGATTCGTCTTCTTCGTGAAGATAAAAGCTTGTGTTTTCATAGCATAGAACTCAACTATATTTACCAGATCCAACAGATCGTTGATGTGAGCGAAAACAAAGTTAGTGCCAAGAGATATCCTTGTGAGACGCCCGCATTGATAGTCATTGTATCAGATGAGAAGAAACTTGATATTATTCGTCACGTAGGCAAGCAGCCATATTGCTGGTCTCTTGAGGTTTCTTAGCTCTCTAGATATCAGTTGAGCTCGATGTTGATTGCTTTTTCCATTACTTCAGAGATCACATAATGGTAGTGCTATCGGTCTATGGTTGTAAGCGAGGGTTTCGTTTCGGGAACGGTTGATTTCTAGCCATTAGCTATTCTAGCTATCTCTAGCTATTTCTAGCTATTTCTAGCTCTAGCTAGTAGGAGGGGCATACACCAAGTTCGGAATTCTATCTGATCTCATGGCATATAGTTATCGATGGTAGCGATTTTAGGAAGGTCTGTGCTTTATGGATCCAAGAAGGAATGTGCTGGCGAAAGTTGGTTGGAAGCTGGAGCTGGAAGTGAAATTTCTCCCAACTGCCCTGGTTCGAATCATTTAGACACTCGATGCGTTTAGATCATATCTTCGTGTTATATGCCTACTGTTGAAGTTCATATTGATATTAAATGACTTGATATAACTAAGATCTACAAGGAAATCCATAGATCTGCGAAAAAAATCCTGAAATATACAGAAAATTCGTGACGTTGGTATCTCCAGCACCCTTTCATGGAATGCACGATGTTTTCCCGCATGATCTTTCGCTTCTTGCATCCGACACACCAACACCACTCCTACCGGCTCGTGAGTTTCGTGACCTTTTCTTTGTGCTGTCGCCCTCCACCTATGCAACCGACGACGCATCCGCTTATGCAGTTTCGTTGTTCTCTTGTTTCTAGCGCTAAACAAAGTCGTGAGCCGTCATTTTCCGTATAGCGCTACGAATCCTCCCCACGGCGTCAATCAATAATTTGAGTAACCCGCTGGCGCTCGGTTGACGTGGCATAAATGCATGGGAAATATTATGAACTGGAAGATGATGTGCGTTTTGCTTGCATCAGGGAAAACGATATCCTGACGCAGTACCGGCTTGTCTCATTTCTCAATTTATGCGCCAGTCAAAGGTCATGATGTTCATTGGAGAAGCAAGTCTCTAACACCAGACACTTGAAAAATAAAAATCAATCTTGACACAGCATCAACTGCTAATACACATTTGGTAATTAAGGCATGGGGATCTGAAAATGTAAGTATCGGGGTTCGATGCAGCAAAAACAGGAGTTTGTATTTCCACAAGTTTGTCTCCACCAGGAAGGCGGATCTCACAATGCCCAGTATGATGTCAGATATACACCTGTTCCTATGAAGTCGACAATATCCATGTTCTCTATCACCACTAACAGCGCTCTCTCATGATAGGGCCATTGCGAGAAATGCTTCACAAAAACTTTATGTTCCACATAGATCATATGATTATTATAGAGAAAGATCAAGGTACAGTGCTTTCGTATCATTGGGACGTTATGCCTCGGTATATGAATGATATTGAGACATACCTGACAGAAAATATCGCGAAAGGGTTACCAAATCCTCATTCCGAAGACCTCGGTACGAAGCAGGAAACAAGATGGCTACAAGAAAAACAACAAAATCACTGGAACGATATTCCAGGACAAAGAAGTGAAATGATGATGGAAACGCCGTCAAAGATAGTGGCCAACAAAATTCTGAGTCTGAGCTGAAGTCAGATTAGACTGGTGACGGGATTGGTAACCAGTCACTATCCTCTAAGGAAGCACCTATATCGAATGGATATATACACAGGAGAACCTCTTTATGTTGGCTATGCAATGAAAAAGCCTCTCATACCATACTGGAGTTAGTCACTTCCACGTCGGAGATTCGGCCTTTTGGGAGAATACAACTCCGAGGAGGCTTCTCCAAAAAAAAAAATGGAGAGGAGGCTGCTCAGCCAGATGAAGGTAACAAATCTCTTCACCTAATCCAGCAGCGTGACTATGTACTCAATAAGCCATAAGGCTGCAGTGTTTGGGTTCCGGAACCCTGGCTGGTCATTCTGTTGAAAGTTGAAGAATTTACCAAGACCTGAGACTAAAGCATACGCTCGAACGAAAGAGTTGATGGGGGTTGGATAAGCCTCCCATTGACTCAGTATAGAATTATCTCTTCTAAATCAACGGCTGAGGCATGTGTTGCCGTGGATGGAACCAAATTCAGTATTTGATCGTCGGGCAATTGTTTTATGCAACCGGCTCTTGATATTGAATCTATTATACAAATCCATAGATATCTCTAGGTTATGGTTAGGCTTGAAAACCATGTATAATGTGCATATATACCAAACCACAGACTTCTATTTCTCCTGAGCCATTTTGAGAGAACTGGCATTGTCGCACTGTCTACTGAAGACCGTCATGTGAAAGGCGTGATATGTGAACACCAGTGAACGTCACCGATTTGTAATGCTCGAAATATCTTAGGAAAAAGTATTATATTTTTTTTACTGGAGACCCAAACCCAAAAGAACTCAATAAAAATTGAAAGTTGATCAGTTGATTGCTTTTGTCTATCGAAGTATCGAACAAGTTGATCAATCTATGTGGTTTTGAAATCTTTGCTGAAAATTTTGGAACTGTGACCATTTGCTCAATTTCATGTCATGAACATAAGAATTCCTTCCAAATAATTCGAATCCCAACATGTTATCAGCAGGAAAACAATTTCAAGTTTGTAATAAACAATAATGAAACATATTGTCTTATCAAGTGGACATAACTACGAATATCAGATTCCTCAACAGTGTGGTATTTTGTCAATCTGTTCCATAAAAGAAGCGACTTATTTTGACGCCTAGAATTGAAATTAAATTTTGTTAGACTATCAAATGTTCGATATGGTTATTCCTGAGAAAGCTAATCAAAATTTTAAGAAACCTTTTTGTTCCTTTTGAGATGCGTTGTCTTAGGTTTGTGAATTTTTATATGTGTCAAATATTGGCGAATGCCAATGCAAATATTCTAGTATTATTTTTTGGTATCATTAACTTTATTATATCAGTATATTGTATATCCTATTTGATCGTATTTGATTTTAAAGCTATTCTTCTTCGGTAGACAAGCGACTGATGATAATTGGTAATATATTGCAGCAGTTGTCGATGGGGGATACCGTTCATGAGCTATCGTTGGCATGTGGGATTTATTGTATAAAACAATGTTACTCCTCTCGAAAAATTTGAATTCAACATCTCTACGTGATAATCATGTCAAGCTTTCCACATGAGTGATAAATAGAGCAATGGCAAGAATACTAATTTATCATTATTCAATACATCCAACAGTTGGCTCACATCCCAATAAAAATACGAATACTGTTATTGTCAATGGTTTCGACTAGACATAGAATTGTACCTATTATTTGATATAATAATAATCGGATAGATGTGAAAATTACATGATGGCGGGAATCAATTTATGGCTGCATCACAAGTAATGCTGCCAGATCTTACTCTCCCATCCAACCACACTCTACTCATGTAGAGTGTCAAATTCAAATACAAAGAGTTTCAATACAAATTTGCGGCATTAAACCTCATCTAAATTTGTTTTGTCGTGAAATCCTGATGTTTTGTAGATAGATCTTTGAAATATCTCTGGATATTGTCGTTATTCCATCATCTCATCTAATGGTTTCTCATGAAAGAGTTTGCTTGAGTAACATGTTGATTTTTCCCTTCAAAGTTGTTATCCATAATATACCCAGACGTTGAAAGATAACCAACAACCAATTTCAATTTGAATATCACTCGTTTCAATGTAAATATTGATTGACATATGGAATACAAATGTATCTATTGTAGAAGACATCCGTCACGTCAACAATTGATTGGGCATGGCTCTATGCTTCCAGCAATTGTGAATTTGATGAATAATTACATAAGGTTCTATCGGCCAGTTGGGCAGACAGAATTACTGATCTGCGTTACTTCTACTCATTATGTGCAATATGAAAATGAACACCGAGTCAACAAAAACAAGAAAAACATGTCAGTGTACTAGTATAAAAAATCTGAAGTGAATATCGCTCGAGAGATGAAAACATTGTATATCATTAATGCTATAAAATAATTTTATGACACCAGAATACTGGTTTATATAATGGTTAACCCGATTTTATTCATGCATCTAGCAATATCTCTTCTATTAGAGCTATCGTAGGCCGCCTATGTGGCATCACGTTCAGATACGAACAACAGGTCGCGACTCATAATCACTGCCAATTGCGACGACCTTTTTATTGCCCCACCAGTGGGTACCTTGCGAGTGGGCGTAGGCAGCCTCCTAGATTGCGAATACCACGCAATTCGATGAACTTCACTTGTACTGCAAGCTGCAATCATTCCGTATCCAATTCCGCACAGAAACAATGCCCTTCTCGTATGCACAGATGAGTATAAAACGTTTATACGAGGCATTGTAATGTTGAGGTGTTCCGCACGAAGCAAAGATAACAGATAACTGTGGCTTTTGTATGCCGCGTTTTCCATATGCGAAGATAAATTGCGATCCTCTTTCACTGTGAGTCACTGAATCTGCAACGTGATCCTTGCTCGAAAACGTGGAATGTGCGTGAAAAAAAAAGATCGGTGCTCTAGAGTATCTCTTTCAGGATTGAAATATGCCTACATGTATATTCGGTTCTTGATTAACGTGGGTTCGATAGGAAACCGATGATAAATCTGTGGAACCGGTCACTAAAATGAAACAATGAATCAATGATAAAAGAAATACTACTGATATTTATGGTACGATTGTTTATGTATCGAGGGTTGAAAATTCTATGTATCACCCGGAAATGGGCCTACGCGCCCTGTATAAAGATGGTGCGATTAATTACGACGTTTCGACTTTTAGACTTTTAGCAATACTCATCAATTTCATTTTCAAAAATACAGTCAAATCGACGAAGACTCTCGTTCTGAATTTGAAGATGTTCCACGAATAATGAAATATCATTATAATTTCTTGGTCCTTCGACTACTGTCCCTCTTCTTGTCTTGGAAAGTACCTTTGTTTCAACAAAATGTAGACCGATTATTGGTAATATTGTATAATTATATAATTTCTGCATGCTTGGTTTTGAAAAAAAATATTCTGCTCTTAAGAATTTGCATTCTGAACTACAATCAGTCTTACAATTGAGTATCAATAATATTTTCGAGAAATAGAATGCATTGCAAGTTTCAGTTATATCGGAAGCTTTTTGAGTTTATTTTCGGAAAAACATAATTTGTTTTCAAATCCTTATTTCTACGAACAAAAAACGTATAGCGATATAAATATAACTTTTGACTAACGATCTCTCCTTTTCTTTTGCAGGTATGTTGATGAATCAATTTTCCAATCATGTCACTGTTATCGGTGAGTTGAAAAATATTTGTTACATTTAAAAAACTTTCGATTCTACCAAATGTAAAGTAACTCTGAGTCGAAAAACCATCATAGCAGGCTACTTTGACATCTCTAATCACTCTCATCATCATGGTTGTCAGTTTCCTATTATCTTCAAATGGAAAAATACCTATGCCTAGCCAATTCTAATAAGTCTTTGGTATAGTCTCCAGTAAAGTAAAAGTAAAAGTGAAGTCTTTGGAATTCCGTTTCAAAGCTGTTGCTATCAATAATGTACGAAACTATAATATATGGAACTACACAGGAAAACGTTAATATTTTTTAATTTGGATGAGCAATAATTCAATTTCAATGTTTCAATATTCGTTAGTCGTAGTTCCAAGTACGGTCCTATCCTACGCAATATGTCAATATGGTCCAGTTGCTTTGACAATTATAGAACAATAGTAAATTACCTCCATTTCTTCGTGTAAAAACTCTTCGTCAAGGTGTTTGAACCATAATCAAGCTCCGGACGGTGTGAGTTTGAATCTGGCCACGGCTGTTAATTTTTCATCAAAAATCAAATAGGCTCAGTGATTTCAATCCTGACGTTGATCTGGCAGTCTTGGCCACGGTCCTCCAGGAGTGGTTGGCGGAGTCCACTATAAAAAATCCTCCCGCTCTTCCCAACCCGCTCAAACTTCGGCTTATGGGACGTTCAACGTAGAAGTGATTGATAAAAAAAAATCGACGATGGCTGAATATTCACCAAGTTCGGGGTATACAGATCAATTCCTCAGGTGATAATATTTGATTGAAATTATCAGGTCATCATGAATATGTATCGATTTCATACTGTCCATTATGATTCGTTAGTTGTTGACGAACTATGGAAATATAAATTCTTTGCGGTCGATAAATGTCGATTTATGAAATATTTGAATTGGCATCGTAATCTATCAAGCTCATTTCCTCTTGATATTGGTAAGGTACCGCAAAATTGTGGAAAATAATTATTACAGACATTATCAATTACCTTGACCAAATATGGATGTGGATTATGACGGTACTTGTCACTTTGTCTGTTAGTCATAGATCAGGATTCTCAAGATTCCTTCCATTTAAGTGAAAATTCCACAAAGGTGATTTTTAACCAATCAGAACGTGTATTTCTGTCAGATCACCATAGCAACGGATGAATTTTATCGGAAATTTTTTCCTGGTGGGTGCCCAACAGCGAATTATACTGGAAATTTTTTTGACGTTGACTGTGTAATGAAGTGTTTTCTCACCAGCTTCATTACTAGGCTTCGGTATACGAGCCTCATACGAGAAATGAGGTTAAGGCCATTTTAGAGTCACCCTGTATACCTGATTGATGAATTAATGAATCAAGGAGCTCCTTTGGCTAGTATTTTGAGCCACCCAGAGAGCCCTACCCCAGACTAACCTTGTTTAGCCCCGTTGCACCCTGCTGAGGGTAATCAACTTCATGACACCCCTGCCTCCGTTTCGAAAGCACTACCAGGCTAATGATTTCATACATATCATGTTCAGACTCTTGATATTAGTATTGGTAGGATTTGATTGCATAATGACCGTCCAGAGCCCTGGGAAATAAGAAGTCCAGTATGCTATCCGTTTACTTGCTTTATTTATCTTGCAATGATTTTTGCATCCGGAAATCCTGATCAACCCAGAGACTAAGACTTCTTATTGCCTATGGAGAGTGTATTTATGATTTTGGAAAGAGTTAGAATGGTTTTCATACCTGGAAAGACATTTCAGGGTCATGTGATATTGTTTAGGTCATAACTTTGTTATCCGTCGTAATTTTGCAATCAAATTCGCTCAGTAGCACAAACATGGAATGCCAAGCACTTTGATACTACCGGTTTTGAGGAAAAATGATTTCCACCGCAAGTTTCCAGACCCAAGGGCAAGTAGTGTTCACTTTTTCCTTGAGAAAACAAATCATGGTCAGCTCGAGGCCAGACCAGCCCGACCAATCAGAATCCCGACCTCGCTCTGTTTTTTGCCAAACCTGAAAAGAGTATAAGTAGCAAAATCCAGAGGCCCGAGGGCTCTCAGTCTTTTCGACAGTTATAGAGAAATAGATAGATAGTTAGATAGATTCCATTTGGCAGTGATTATTCTGATTCAGTCCGATTCTTACCGTTTGATTCAGTTCGTATAACCGTTATAAAAAGTGATCAAGGTGCTCGAAGTTTTTCCTGTATTTACATTCCGTTTTTGTGTTACACAAAGTTGAAAAAGTGAGCCAGAGCTTTTTCTGCCGACGATTCACCCGTGAATTATATTACCAGTCGAGTGTGAGTTAACTGCATTTTGATTTCACTGCATTTTCTCATAGTCCTATCAAACTGCAGCTTAACTTTATAGATCAAATAATTTTCCAGTATAAATCCAGTTGTTGTGACATTTGTCGTGACGGTTGACAGCGGCCAGTGAAATTCAGAATCCAGCACAGAGTAAGCATTGGAACTGCCCTGTTGTATATATATATGTATCATTTGTAATGACCTGCAGGATAAGTTCTGTGGCTTGAAATCCTAACGTAAAGAGTTTCATCAGGAAAACAACCCTTGTAACGGTCGAGGTTCTTGGTCTGCGTAGCAGTCAACACCAAGCGTCACCAGGGTTGTGAGCATTCCGGTCTCCTGGTCGCATAAGGCTTATAGTCAGCGTCGAGACCACCCTGATTGTAATCATCTTGCAAACCCCAGAGGGGTGAATAGTCTTTGTACATTGACCAGAACTTGTTTTGCAGGGGTAGAGCTTCTTAACTCGCATAGGCGCTTCCCGGATGCACGTTGCACGGCTTACTCTTTGAATACCAGTCAGATTAGCTGTCACCCTGCTTAAGTCACCCTGCTTAATTAATTGTCACCCGTAGATATATGTGGTTAGGATAATCTACCCTGAGATTATTTGATCTGTGGAATTTTTGCTATCTTGTGACTGACACCTGTTGACATATTCTGTCATCCGAATTTCCTCGTGGTCGTATTTTCTTGGTTATGATAATAATCATTGTGAGAGATAAATTCGATCTGTTAATTGTTTCCAGTGAATAAACCTGTTTAAGTGTGAATTTTAGTTCTGATTATTTGTTCTGAGTGATATACCAAACACCCGCAGCAACCCGTATACCAGGGTGAAACCAAGTGGGTGAACTTAAAGCCCTCACCCCCTTGTGATCTTTTCATAGTCCAGAAGGCCTTCGACCCCTGGCATACCGTCGCTTCGACTGTGTTGCTACCTAGGCCTCCCAACAAATCCTGGTTGGGAGAAAGTGGAGTTCACCACTATAATCCAACTGGCGCTCGAGGCAACCCCGGTCTATCCTAGATATAGACATCCCCGTTGAGCACCACTCTAGTAACACCCCCCCAAGAAGGAGGAGACGTTACAAGTGGCGCCCGAGCAGGGACCGTTTTGAAGAAGAAATCCAGAGAAAGTCCTGAAGGTATACAGAAAATCAGAACTTGTGTTTTCCTGACAATTTTGAACTTTGCAGTGGTGGATAGTTCCCAGGTATTTCTTAGGTTAATTGTATCAATAGTTTGGTCTGTTATTTCACCAGAAATCGTTATTGTTTTCCAGCTATTGCTGAAGCCCGTAAAATTGTGATTATTAGATATCGTTTGTGTGTTACGAGAGGTATTCCGTTTCAAACCCTGGTGGATATCTATTTACATTCCAGGCAATTATATCTCACTGTTGTTATTTTCTTTGAATCCTAATTTTGTTCCTGTTCAGAGGGTGACATACATATTTATCTACCCTACCCTGCTTTTACTTGATTTTCCACCCGACTTCTACATCTGGATTTTATACTGTTGATGTGATATTTTATTTTCTTTGTTGTTTTGATTTTTCTCTATTTCCCCTGAGTGAATATAATTGCAGTCCCGTTTGTTGCATACACACAATTTTCTGTTGAACGATCTGATTCTTTTGATACCTAATTTGATGATTTCTAGGTTAATCAATCCGGTGAGTTTTGCTTTTGCATACTTCTTTTCCTCCTGGAATCTATTTCTGTTCATCCTGCGAACAATACACTGTTTGTTTGTTAATCTTTGTTTGGTAGACAATCCAGTTCACATTAGGAAAATGACTGAAACGCAGACAACCAGAGAATCCAGTGAGCTTCAGCTCGCTCCCCCTGAAATTACCAGGACTAGCCGAAGAAATTCTCCTGATCCAGAAAGGGAAGAATTTGGAGATGATTATCTGGCCAACTTGGATCCGAGAGTTGGATGGATATACCGTTTGAAGAAACCAGACCTGACGGAGGAGTTGAAGCGATATGGACTGAATGCTGATGGTACAGTGATGGAACTACGCCGTCGACTTGTGTGGTTCTTGAGGGAAGAACTGCCCAAGCTTGTGGGAGCCCGACACCCAGCGACGGGACATGTTGTACCCCCTGTACAACCATTCCTGGAATGTCCTGTGGACACTCCAGCCGCACCTGTTATGCCAGCAGGTCAACCCGCAACATATTCACCCCTGCTGCAGGGAAATATGCCGTTTCCAAACCCCGTGAATAACTCAGATGTTCCAGAACATGTTCCAACATGTCGACCGCCCCTGAAACCGTACCACTGGAATTTGCATTTTGATGGCAGCACCGACCCAGTGGCGTTCTTGGAACGCCTGGAAGAAATCGGCAGGGCAGAAAAGGCCCACCCCGAACAACTCCTGGATGCTCTACCCGAACTTTTGCAAGGTCGAGTACTGTTGTGGTACCGTTGCAATGCACGCTTCTGGAACTCATGGGCATCGTTCAAGGATGTTTTCAAGAGATCCTATTTCCCGCTGAGGTTCCAGGAAGACATGGAGATGGCCATCAGTCGACGCCTGCAACGGGAAAATGAGCCAGCCATGGACTATATAGTCGATCTCCAGACACTCATCCGAAGGCATGGAAGCCTCAGACCTGAACAGGAGTTAGGTTGGCTGTACCGGAACTTGCTACCTGACTACAGGCAGTATATCAAGAGGACTGATTACCATGATATTCAATCCCTGATTTCCCTGATTCTAGAGTACCAGAACCTGCGGAAGGAACTGAGGCAGATGCACTCCCGTCACCCAGCAGCTAGGATTGACACTGCCCCGAGGATGATTCCACCAACCGTGCCCAGGAATTCATCACCAGAACCAGCCCAGAATGACAATTCACATCAGACTCCTCTGGTTCAGAGTAACCGGAATAGAATTACTCCGCCCGCCGACAGCCCCTTACCTGTGAGACACATGCGCCCTGTGGAACAGCAGACACCCCGAACGCCTGCATCCCCGCCACAAAGGGCATATAACCGGACCGACAGCTGCTGGAAATGTGGACAACCTGGACACCGAAGGAGTGATTGCAGGAATGCAGCCAGAATTTTCTGCTCACGTTGTGGACGTGATGGCATCCTGTCCAGAGATTGTACCTGTGCCAGGTCGGAAAACTACCCCGGAGCCCGACTGAACCGAGGACAGTCAGGCTCCAGCAATTAAACATCCCGGAGAAACGAAAACCGCCTCGACCAGATGATAACCGCCTGTATGTGCCCGTTATCATTGGAGACCAACAGTTCCTGGGCCTGGTAGACACCGGTGCCACAAGGTCCTTCGCCAGCAGCGCTGTTGCGGACAAATGTGAGCAGTTTAGCTTCCAGAAATACCCCCATGATGCCATCCAGACTTCCCAGGCAGATGGATCAGTCACTAGGATCACCGGAAGATACAAGGTTTGGATGACAGTAGGTGACAAGTGTTTGACAAATGAATTGTTGATCATTCCAAACCTGTCTACTGAGCTAGTGTTGGGTATGGATATGCTTCGCCAACACGGATTTGGCATAGATCTTACCAGGGCCGCCGTATATTGTAACCAGAAAATTGTTTCAGTTGTAAAATCCCAGGAACAACCCGAGAAGACGCCTGCTGATGTAGCAACCATGAGAGGCTCCGTAAAAACGAAAACCCGCCGGAAAAGACGGTCAGTCAGGCCGCCCTGCCACACCCCGAGCAAGGCTGATGTGGCCAGCCTGCCAGAGAAACCTGCGGTTCGCCCGCAGAACCACAGCTGGGACCACCAAGCCCTGGGAGCAGAGCAGAAGCTAACTCTGGAAAGATTCCTGGAGGTAGAACTGCCTGCCTTCGAACAGATCAAGGGACCTACACCTTTGGTCCAACATAGGATCCGCCTGAAAACCTCCGAACCGATCAAACAACGATACCGACCCCAGAATCCGAAGATGCAGGAAGTCATCAACAATGAGGTCGACAAGATGTTGGCCGAAGGAATCATCGAGCCCTCCAGAAGCCCGTGGAGTTCGCCGGTGGTGATTGTAAAGAAGAAGGATGGGAAACCACGTTTCTGCATTGACTTCCAGAAGGTCAACAACGTCGCCGAGAAAGATGCCTACCCCCTGCCGTTTATCAATGCAATCCTGGATAAACTTAGGGAAGCTAAGTACATTTCGAGCCTGGACTTACGCCAAGGCTATTGGCAGATCCCGCTCACCGAAGATAGCAAACCCATCACAGCCTTCACAGTGCCTGGAAGGGGCCTGTTTCAATTCCGAGTGATGCCGTTTGGGTTGCATTCCGCCCCCGCAACTTTCCAGCGACTGATGGACAACATCATCGGACCCGACCTGGAACCTTTTGCTTTTGCATACCTGGACGATATAATTGTACTAAGCAAAACGTTCGAAGAACACCTGGAGCATTTGAAGCAAGTATTCACCCGTTTACGTGAAGCTAATCTCCAGTTGAATCCGGATAAGTGTAAGTTCTGTTTGAATTCACTTAGATATTTAGGACATATGGTCACTCCTGAGGGCATCCAGCCGGACCCTGATAAAATTGAGTCCATCGTCCAGTGGCCGATGCCTACAACCCTGAGGAAGCTACGACAATTCCTGGGAATGGCTTCCTGGTATAGGAGGTTCATTCCAAATTTCTCCGCCATAGTTGCTCCACTAACCAAACTCCTGAAGAAGGATGTCCGTTGGAAGTGGACTGAAGCTCAGGAAACCGCCTTTGCTACTTTGAAGACTTGTCTTATACAAGCCCCTGCTTTGACTTGCCCAGATTTCTCCCAGCCTTTTGTATTACAGACGGACGCCTCCAACTGTGGACTTGGAGCCGCCCTCACCCAGACGATCGATGGTCAGGAGAAGGTTGTCGCCTATGCCAGCAGGATGCTGAGTGCCCCAGAGCGAAACTACTCCGTTACCGAGAAGGAATGTTTGGCCATCGTCTGGGGCATAGAGAAACTGAGACCCTACCTGGAGGGTTATCACTTCACGGTGATAACTGATCATCTCTCCCTGAAATGGATGCAGTCCATCAAGAATCCTTCTGGCCGCATAGCCCGCTGGGCTATGTACCTGCAGCAATTTGACTTCGAGGTCAAATACCGCAAGGGAACGTTGAATAGAGTTGCCGACGCTCTATCCCGACAGCCTCTTCCCCTGTCTAGTCAGGAGGCTGAATCAACGGATGCCCTGTGCTGCACCTTGGAGCTGGAGAAGGAAGCTGGACAAAGATGTACGTGGTACCGCAACAAGAAGGTGGAAGTGGAGAAGCGCCCCGCTGCTTTTCCCGACTTCTGTGTGAAAGAAGACCGCCTCTTCCGCCATTTTTGGGATGCTAATAAGTTGAGTGAGTTAGGGATGGACGATCCCTGGAAATTATGTGTTCCTAAACCCCTTAGACCACAGGTACTGAAGGAGAATCACGATGACGTGACTGCAGGACACATGGGCATTGCCAAAACCACGGCTAGAATCACCCAGAAGTACTACTGGCCTGGAATGTTCCACGAGATCGCCCGGTACGTGAGAAGCTGCAAAACCTGCCAGGAGTATAAAGTGTCCCAGCAGCAACCGCCTGGAAAGATGCATCCATCCCTGAACACTAAGCCATGGGACACCGTGTCCACTGACTTAGTAGGGCCGTTACCAAGGTCAAGCAAAGGAAACTGCTACCTTGCCGTTTACCAGGATCGTTTCACCAAGTGGATACAGACGCGTCCCCACTCCCAGGCGACCACGCGGCCGAGGAAGGCCCTGATACCGCAGGCCCCTACGCCGCTGGCCCAGACACCGCTGGCCCTGATACCGCAGGCCCTGACACCGCAGGCCCTGATACCGCAGGCCCCTACACCGCTGGCCCTGATTCCGCTGGCCCTGATACCGCAGGCCCTGACACCGCAGGCCCCGCCGGCTCTGACACCGCACACCCCGGCACCGCAGGCTCTGACACCGCAGACCTTGGCCATGGCAACCTGAGCCCCGACTCCACTAGCTCCACAGCCGGCAGACAAGCCGACCCCAGTGAGGTGGGGTACTCGCCGTCCCGCTTGGAGACTTCACATCACGAGGCCTCCCGTACATCATGCTGAAGTCCCTGGAAGGCCTCCACCCGGAAAACCGCCAGTCAACCCCGCCAACTTCCGCTGGACAACGACGCTCACCTCCACTCTACCTGCCTGTAGAGGAGAGGCTGTGCTGGCGCTGTGGCACGCCGGGCCACGAACGAGACTCTTGTGCTCGTCCCGTGAGGCTGTTCTGCTCCCGATGTGGCCGGGATCGCATCCGGTCAAGCGATTGTCCCTGTCCGCGACGATTGAAGACAACCCCAGCCCGAGCCCCGACACCCCCAGCAGCTCCGACGCCGTACCCGATACTCGTCCCCGAGTATCCTCGATCATCCCGCTCTAAGCCAGCGAAAGTGAACCAGCGCACCCAGACATCAACCCCCACCGTCGCTGACAAGGGAGTCCAATGCAACCGCTGCTCGTGCGAAGGAGTACGCCCGAGACACTCCCGTTGAAGACAGCACTAGTACATGAGTATTATCATAGATTTTCCCAGATGTTTAATTTTGAGATAAAAAAAAAAAAAAAAAAAAATAATGATTGTTACACAATCATTCTTTTTTTTTTCCGCAAGTAGGAGGGGTGTGTAATGAAGTGTTTTCTCACCAGCTTCATTACTAGGCTTCGGTATACGAGCCTCATACGAGAAATGAGGTTAAGGCCATTTTAGAGTCACCCTGTATACCTGATTGATGAATTAATGAATCAAGGAGCTCCTTTGGCTAGTATTTTGAGCCACCCAGAGAGCCCTACCCCAGACTAACCTTGTTTAGCCCCGTTGCACCCTGCTGAGGGTAATCAACTTCATGACACCCCTGCCTCCGTTTCGAAAGCACTACCAGGCTAATGATTTCATACATATCATGTTCAGACTCTTGATATTAGTATTGGTAGGATTTGATTGCATAATGACCGTCCAGAGCCCTGGGAAATAAGAAGTCCAGTATGCTATCCGTTTACTTGCTTTATTTATCTTGCAATGATTTTTGCATCCGGAAATCCTGATCAACCCAGAGACTAAGACTTCTTATTGCCTATGGAGAGTGTATTTATGATTTTGGAAAGAGTTAGAATGGTTTTCATACCTGGAAAGACATTTCAGGGTCATGTGATATTGTTTAGGTCATAACTTTGTTATCCGTCGTAATTTTGCAATCAAATTCGCTCAGTAGCACAAACATGGAATGCCAAGCACTTTGATACTACCGGTTTTGAGGAAAAATGATTTCCACCGCAAGTTTCCAGACCCAAGGGCAAGTAGTGTTCACTTTTTCCTTGAGAAAACAAATCATGGTCAGCTCGAGGCCAGACCAGCCCGACCAATCAGAATCCCGACCTCGCTCTGTTTTTTGCCAAACCTGAAAAGAGTATAAGTAGCAAAATCCAGAGGCCCGAGGGCTCTCAGTCTTTTCGACAGTTATAGAGAAATAGATAGATAGTTAGATAGATTCCATTTGGCAGTGATTATTCTGATTCAGTCCGATTCTTACCGTTTGATTCAGTTCGTATAACCGTTATAAAAAGTGATCAAGGTGCTCGAAGTTTTTCCTGTATTTACATTCCGTTTTTGTGTTACACAAAGTTGAAAAAGTGAGCCAGAGCTTTTTCTGCCGACGATTCACCCGTGAATTATATTACCAGTCGAGTGTGAGTTAACTGCATTTTGATTTCACTGCATTTTCTCATAGTCCTATCAAACTGCAGCTTAACTTTATAGATCAAATAATTTTCCAGTATAAATCCAGTTGTTGTGACATTTGTCGTGACGGTTGACAGCGGCCAGTGAAATTCAGAATCCAGCACAGAGTAAGCATTGGAACTGCCCTGTTGTATATATATATGTATCATTTGTAATGACCTGCAGGATAAGTTCTGTGGCTTGAAATCCTAACGTAAAGAGTTTCATCAGGAAAACAACCCTTGTAACGGTCGAGGTTCTTGGTCTGCGTAGCAGTCAACACCAAGCGTCACCAGGGTTGTGAGCATTCCGGTCTCCTGGTCGCATAAGGCTTATAGTCAGCGTCGAGACCACCCTGATTGTAATCATCTTGCAAACCCCAGAGGGGTGAATAGTCTTTGTACATTGACCAGAACTTGTTTTGCAGGGGTAGAGCTTCTTAACTCGCATAGGCGCTTCCCGGATGCACGTTGCACGGCTTACTCTTTGAATACCAGTCAGATTAGCTGTCACCCTGCTTAAGTCACCCTGCTTAATTAATTGTCACCCGTAGATATATGTGGTTAGGATAATCTACCCTGAGATTATTTGATCTGTGGAATTTTTGCTATCTTGTGACTGACACCTGTTGACATATTCTGTCATCCGAATTTCCTCGTGGTCGTATTTTCTTGGTTATGATAATAATCATTGTGAGAGATAAATTCGATCTGTTAATTGTTTCCAGTGAATAAACCTGTTTAAGTGTGAATTTTAGTTCTGATTATTTGTTCTGAGTGATATACCAAACACCCGCAGCAACCCGTATACCAGGGTGAAACCAAGTGGGTGAACTTAAAGCCCTCACCCCCTTGTGATCTTTTCATAGTCCAGAAGGCCTTCGACCCCTGGCATACCGTCGCTTCGACTGTGTTGCTACCTAGGCCTCCCAACAAATCCTGGTTGGGAGAAAGTGGAGTTCACCACTATAATCCAACTGGCGCTCGAGGCAACCCCGGTCTATCCTAGATATAGACATCCCCGTTGAGCACCACTCTAGTAACACCCCCCCAAGAAGGAGGAGACGTTACAACAGGTTATGTCAACTTGATAAAGACGGAAATTGATGTTGTTGGAAACACATTTGGTGTGGAATTTTCTTACCGAGTACCACACGAGTTCAAATTAAATCCGGAATTTTTTTTCTCGCTCATGAATATTTTTAGAAAATTATCCCTCGTCTTCGATTCGGGATAATTTTCAAAATATTCATGAGCGAGAAAAAATTTCCAGAAATAATTTGACCTCTAGTGGTATTACTAGTGAAAATTTCCATAGCTTTGCCAAAAACTGAAAAGTGCGGCCCACCTCCAATAGAAATTCTGCCTTGCACTTATTCTAATTTAAAATCGATACATACAGGGTGGCAGTCTCAACTAGAATAAATTCGCTAGCAGGGGGGTGAGTAATTTTTAGAAAATTCCCGGGATACGTCAACTTTTTCATGTGTTCACCTACTTTTTTCAAGCAATATGAGTGATATAGGCCTTCAGGGGTAGCTGAAAGTACCCTCAACATGTTTCTCTCCAAATGCAACCCTATGGCTTGCGACCCCTCATTGGAAAGCTGGTGAAAAGTAGAATCCAGCGTACTGATCAAAGTCTGCCTTCTTCGTACGTTTGAGGGTTGCATAAAATCTAAACGGAATTTCAAAGTTGAATTTATTTTCAACTTAATTGCTCACAATGTGTGCCATTCACTTGACAAAGCATTCCAGTCTGTGGTAGGTTTCTTCCCTTACATTGTGCAACATTTCCGGTGTTATTTTACCGATTTCCTCTCATATCCTATCCTGCAGGTCTGCTATGTTGTTTGGTTTTTCATGTAAACTTTACTTTTGAGATGTCCCCACAAAAAGAAATCCAGCGTTTTTAGATCTGGAGACCTTGCTGGCCACTCAATGGTACCTCGCCTTTCAATCCACCTACCTGGAAAAAATCTGTGCATATATCTACGAACAATAGCAGCGTAGTATGGCGGGGCCCCATCTCGATGGAATCATAGCCTCTCGTCGGTCAAGTTAGGGTTCGAGGGCTTTGGAAATGAATAACATAGAACTGATTTAAGTGGTAGACGGAGTCTCATCTAACACAATGACTATGGATTACTTGATACAAACTAAAATATTGTTGTTTTTCGAAAGACCCAATGTTTTCGAAATAGATTTTATCAAAATTGCAAGGAAATCAATGGTTAATCAATTCCTGAAAAAAAACTTTGGATTTTTTCAAAAATATGGTGAGCTTGTTTGCAATAGTAACGATAGTAAAAAACCAATAATAATTTTAAATCGCAGTATTCTGAAAACAACGAAGGAATCCTGTAAAAAATTTAAATAACTATTTTCTATTTTTCTCACCGGCATTTCTCATCGCATCGTAATCAGATTCCTTTCTAAACGTGGCAATCAACCATAAAAATTCCACATTCAGACATCCAAACAACTGTCAGGCATCATCTAGTTCTTCCATGAACGAATGTCATTTCACTATTTCGGCTGGAAGTTTCCGCCATTAGAAAATCGTCACCTGTTAACTTATTTTCCGAGCTCAGGTTTTGATACCGCTATGGCAACAGTGGCGGCCCGTGATGTTTTCACCGGAGAAGGCTGTTGAATATGGAATTCTGAGGAGAATACGATCAACCGTATTTCAAATATGGCTAACTTCAACTTGTCAAAAAAGTCATTGCTGCATCTAGCTTGATTTTTTTTATCTGTGGACAACACGTAAGGGAAACCTATAATGTTCGAGGAACATCGTGTTAGCCAGTGGTTGAATTTTGGGAGAGTAGGAAGGTGTTGGAATTTTTCTTGAAAGTTTGGAGGTTGTGAGCATCAGGAAAGACTTCACTAGGCAAAGAATTCCACAACTTTGCCGTTCTATTGATGAATGATGCTTGGTATAGCGATGTTCGACAGGTCTCGAGTCTGACAGTGTGGGGTGACCAGCTTGAGCTCGTCTGCTTTGTCTACTAGGAATCGCGCGTGGTGGCATGATAGATGATATTTTTGTTGAGCACCGACCGTGAAAGTACCTATAAAAAAGGCAAAGATTGCCGACCTCTCTACGATGATCTAGAGAGGTCAATGATTTGATGAGTGTTATGTCATCGACTAGGCGAATAGCTCTCTTCTGAATTGAATCTAAGAGCTTAAGCGTATGTTTGGGGGCTGAGCTCCAAACATGTGAACAGTACTCTAGGACAGGTCGAATTTTTGCTTTGTAGATCATAAGCAGTTGCTGGGATGTGAAGTATCTCTTCGCTATGCCCGCTTTGGCGCATTTCACATCATTTTCCCATGTGAGATCCAAGTATGGATTAGTCAACATTGAATGAAAAATAATAAATAAGAAACTCTCAGTAGACAATGGATTTGTTAATAACAAGTTGCGAACATATTTCAACTTCACAGGGATTTGCGAATGAGGACGACTAGTGTATCATCATCCAGATTTTTTTCAGAAATGATTTTCAAGTCCAAAGAATAGTATTTATCATCCGTCAGGCAAATTCGAACCAACCTCACTATTTCTCTATGAATCCTAGATCCAGTTGGCGGTCATTTGCTCAAAACATCGAAAGAAAACTTGGATCAATTAAATCACAAAAGTTGAAAGTTAGCCTTGTTATTGAGGACCTCATGCAAGAAGGGGATGAGTCACATTTTGTAATTTTTCAGAAGAGACAAAAACTGATTCCTATGTATTATTTTTTCCACGAAGCTCCCATATTTTTACATAAAAAATAGATCCTGGTGTACCTATTTGATATTTCGCGCCAGAACTGTCGAGTATTTTGTAATGAAAAACTTCCGTCGTTTGGCTCAGCTTAAATCTTGCACTGAATTTGTGAATTGTTTGAAAATTACCATGATGAAGAGTCATTTCTGGAGAATATCTTGAGAGATATTAAGGAGTCGCTAATCATTTTCACTCTTCAGGTCTACTGAGGATGGCAACTTAGTTGCCGAAATACATATTTAAACTTTTCTAAATATTGGTTGTTCGTGTATTTATATTCATTTTGTATTTGGATATTCAACCACGAAGAAAGAATTATTGAACAACCATCTTCAGGAGCAACCCTATAAGAGGCTGTAGTTTCTCTTAGGGGCCATTTGCCGAACTACGTTTATATGATGTTCTCTTTCTATTGCTGATCCTAGAAACCGCTTGGAAACCTATGAGAACCCAGTAAGATAGTAACAATATCTAGAAATTCTGAAGAAGGCTCAGCCTCCGTGGTTCTACTTAAGATCCGCCACTGCCTGTCAGGCAACCCTTCAAGGTAGACTTTGCTGCGATCACTCGAGGATGAACAGGATAGGGCCGTTTCCTTTTCATAAAACGAATTACCCCGATTCCCAGAAAACTAAATTAATTGTATCATGTTCAACAATTATGACTCGTTCTGGAAACAAGTGAGGGCAATCGGTTTGTCGAGATAGTCGAGCGAGTATAATTAATCGTATCTGTCTGTGTCTGTCTAGAACGGTCTAGAACAAGCTGCGGGGCACGTCAGTCCGAAAATCGCCGAAATGATATGAAGACAGAGATTTTCTGCTCACAGCAGGGTTTATTCAGTGAAGTCAGTATCAGTTCAAGGACTTCAGTTTCAAAGATAAATGATTCAAATATGGGCATCCTGTATGAACAATTCCGGTGCAACAATTCCAGTGGAGAAAATATTGATATGGCATGAAGTGTGGAATGTCCACGAAAAAATCGAACAAAAACAAAAATCTTCATTTTGTTAATAGAATAGATTACTTCGAGAGGAAAGATATTTGTTGTTGTATCATCAATGTTCACCGATATAGAAATGGTATTATTTGAAAATTGGATCATGAAATCATATTGAGATCTAAGACCGTTAATCATTTTCCCAATACTTTCGGAAATATGTAAGAAAGTTGTGGGTAACATGCCGAGTTATTTCATAGAACTAATAACTATACTGATATTTATTTGGTACATAGACAGCACTCAATAAAGTAACTACATATATAGCTGAGGAGCTAGATAAATCAGATGCAGCATGCATACTTCTCAGATTATAGTAGAGCTTTTGATTCATTGAACAGGAAATTTTCAATTTCTAAATTCATGGTTATGAGATACATTATATGTTTGTGGTCCACATACAGCCAATTTGTCTACAATGATATCAATTTGCGATGCCCATTTTCATGCTGATGACACGCAATTTAGTAAAAACTCTCAAACTTACAGACCCAAGTTATGATTTTGAAGGTATCAATGATGATCCGAAGGCAATATATGGTTGGTACAGAGAAGACGGGCTCTGTTTGAATGCTAGCAAAAGTGCTTCTTTGTTTATCGGAAACGCGGTATTGGTAAATGAATCAAATTATTTCAATTTTACATCTATCCATATTCAAAACAAAAAAATCTCGTACAAATCGATATGCAGGAATCTTGGTGTTATTTTTGACTCACTAAAAATTATGTACATGAAACGGTTGTCATTGTACAAAGTAATTTTTTGACCAAATTCGAATTCATCCCAAATGAAACAATCAAATATGACCTGGTTGAGTCCTGATATTGTCCCAAGTTGAATACAGTATGACAGTGTACTTTTCAACAATAGAACTAAAAAATAAGATATAATTGGCTCAGAATTCTTGTATCCTATATATATGTAACCTGAAAAAAAATTACACTTTCGAAAGATGTGGAGATACGATATATACTTCAAATATTGAAAAACTGATGCTGCCTAGAAAAAACTTTGTACGTGATCGTACATAAACTGCATTATGAAGTCCAGGCTCAACAAATGCAGTAACAGCATTGAGTAATGAAACAAACTTTATACATCCTGCCAAATTGGCTGACATTTTGTGTTGTACCCGTGATAAATACGTCACCATTCATACCGTTCAAAAGATATGAATGCAGTTAAACGGTCGGGAGATAAATCTTTCGGAGGAAAGAGAAAGGCAGCTTTTCATTTTCATCATGCTACGTTCAGCGTGGAAAGAGCAGTATTTTAGAAGTAAAAGTTGGTGTTGATTGATTTCCAGATCTAGAAGAGTTGGTATAAATTCCAAGAATTCCACTAATACGCCTTCAATGATAATTCTCTGATTTTCCTAACAGAAGATAATACCAGAATGGACTCAAGCAGGAACAGCAGGTATTTCATAATCATTCATCGCACGATTCCTCAAGAACCAAACGAACATAATGCAGTTCGAACATAATAACGAATTATATCATAGCGAACTTCGAACCACATGAACTATTCATAATATCATATTGGAAGTGACGTCAAAAACATTCGAGATGTTCTCTTTGGAACCTCCATTTCTCGACTGTAACTGTAGTATAGGTTTCACGGGTGTGAAATTTTATTTCTTTCGAAACTGCAGCCGGTATTTCGCTTCCATTCCAGCACTATTTCAGATTTTTTGTTCCTTTTGATTAGTGCATGTTCTTCTGCATCGTGTCTCTCGGAACATCATTCAGAATGGAAGCGAAATCTACGTTCTGTGAAGTGAACGATAAGGTAAACGAACTCGAACATCCTTTAAGACCTGCTCAACATCTCTAATTAGGAATTTAATTATAACTTGATTATAAAACGAGATATGTTTACGTATACACGTTCACAGGGGTTATTATTAGAGAATCTGTAAACAATCGTATCTCCCTGGCGGATCTAACTTTTTTCAAGGTCCATGAATTCGGTGATCGTCATCGGAAAAGGAAGTGGGACTGATAAAAAGTTAATGCGCCTTCAAGGTTTTTCCTGGCAAGTGGTCAACTTTTCGATAAACACCTCAACAATGGGAGTTTTAACTAATGAATGCGATTATTCGTGTCGATCACGATATAGGAATATTTTCGTGTCTTAATTTCACTAGGTGATAAAATTATGTATCAAAATCAATTTAATTTTTTCCTGTGCCACTATTTTTCTGTCTGTTTCGATTCTTCATAGCTTTTTCCTTCTTCAATCAACCTAGAAATTTTCTTAAAGATTTTTTGTTCTCACATTGATTCATATTCTTTTATATTGTTCATCCTCCATGTTTCATACATGCTGAATTTGAGCCTGCCGACATTATATAATAAATATACTGAAAGAGCGCCGCTATCGAATGAAAATTACTTTCTCTTTACTTCTCAAAATATATCGACATATGACTAGAATTCAAAATATAGAAATTTTCTTCGACTTTCGTGAGTATGCTTTTATCGGCATTATGTGATGAAAATAATCATGGACTAATGGAAAGAAAATATAAGTTTCATACAAGTTGACTAAACGACGTTTCATAAAATGACTGCACATCATGAATTCAATTCTAGATGTCAGTTCTGTCCATTTAGTTCCATTAACACCAAACAGAAAAGCCGTAATGGTAATATCAAGTTTCAGTCTCAATGGCGTGACCAATTTTCCGCGTCTGCTTTTTGTCAATGAATTCGTATGATTCTGATATAAAAAACTTATTTTTGGGATACGTACACATGAATAATACATAAATAATGTGTGTGATGTTGATTTTCATTCTAACATTATTTACACTGAGTCCCATTGACTACTATTGAAAGGGAACTCGATGAAATTTGAGTCTCCTCAAAGTTGTCTACCCGTGAACAATTCATGGATATAAATTCAGTATTCATATTCAAATTGGTTGATATTTTCCAATATTCATCAATTTTATATTTTTTTAATGATTTTATTATATACATATATATATATCGATCTATATCATTGAATTGAGATGGATTTCTTTCGAAATGAGATATTTCAACTCCAACATATATATATATATATATATATATATATACTATATATACTATATATATATATATTTATGAAATCCATCCTAATTCAATGATATAGATCGATAGATATTTCATTGTTTCTTTCTGATCATGAGATCATGATGGTAAAAAGCGAATCATGATAATTCGAAGCATCTCAACTTGACAATTATTATATTTTGGTGTTCGATGTCAACTGTTGACGTCAATTGATGTACTGTTACGAAATTATTCATCTTTGGTTCACTTACTCAACTATTCATTTTTCATTCTTCTAGTTCTTGTGGGATTTTCTCTCCTCGTTTCTAGAAAATGAAATTATTATATTATAAAATGATAATCATTATATAGAAAGAATATATATGTTATATATGTTGGAAACGGGAGCGGATTTGTTTCCGGAATGTCCACTACATCGAGATGAGTGGAAATTTTAATATTCAATGAATATATTTGTCTTCCAAACATTTTTCGAAAACAAAGTGACACTGACAAATAGGAATCTAAAAGTTCAATTTCACGCGCAGCGACAGCAGCACAGCGATCAGAACAACTTCAAATGATCGAAAAACTGATTAATACTAAATTTACCGCTTCTTTGCTGCAAATGAGTTGAGGAGACAATAATTTTTTTGTTCAAAAAACCCATACGTGTTGATACAACGAAATTGATAATTGAATTATTGAAACTGTCCTTAATTTTATTAGAATTATTGAAATTCAAGCAGAACAATATTCGGATAGCCTAGGCTAGCCCACGAAGACTACAACAGCCAACCAGTGAAGAACCTGTACAGACTAGTACATCAGGTGTCTACAACTAGAAACTAGAATGCACAACTAGCCCGAGTAGCTGGAGATGAGACCAGTATCCGTCGGAAAAAAACCCCCTATACTCTCATCTCCCTGCTGATGTTTAAAACACCAATAGGCTACGTAAAACCGAGCGTAAAACGTTACCTTTAATTTGAATTTATGAAACTTAATCGACAATTGGAAGATGTGCGTAGGGGCCAGGGTCATGATTAGGGGTGGGCGATAACAGTTTTTAAATATCGATTATCGATAATCATAATGTATCGATATTATCGATTCATCGATATCATCGATTTTATAGGAACTATCGGAATGAAATTTGATAGGTTTGATAGCCTGTTCAGAAAGAATATTCAAACAGTAATTGTTTCAGTATTTCTGGCTTCACCGGCTGACTAATCCCCCACATTTCAAATGGAACACTGATATTTCTGATAATATCGATAATATCAATAATTCCGATTATATCTATGATATCGAAAATGTCGATAATTTCTAAGATTATCGATATTATCGATATTATCGATATTATCGACATTACCGATATTATCGATTATATCGATGAATCGATATTTTTTCCCAAATTATTATCGATACCATCGATAATTATCGATAATAATTAACGATATATCGATTAGTTTTCACACCCCTAGTCATGATTATGTATGTAATATGGAAAAAGCATCAATCACAGAAATCAGTTTTTTTTAATAAAGGACACATGTCAGCTTCAATTTCAAGATTCCACAAAATTAGGAACGAAAAATTACGAAAGTTGTCTCATATGAACTCATAGAAACATCGCCTAGTGTTTTGAATGAAAGGAGCGACGGAGTTTTTCCTTCCACATCAAGAAAGGCAAAATATGGATACTTTAAAATTGTGAAGAAACAAAAATTACGGAAGTTGTCTAGCTAACTTCGTATAAACTTCGTGAAATCATCGCCTACCTTTTTTTATTTTAGCGAAGCAGCGAATTTTTTTTTCTCAACCAATTAACAACACGAGAGATTGGAAGTTGTTCCACTAACTTTTAACAGGTGAATTTAGGACATCAATTGCTATTCCTCGTGCTGATGGCATACCACTGCCTCGTTTTCCCTATAGATTTCGATTACGAACCCACCCACACACATGGCTGACGGGCATGTCCTGTGGGTCTCCTGCATCATATTTGATGTCTTTTTAATGGATATAAATTAATCTGTGTAGCAAACGTATTCCCTCTAGCCCTTCTCTTCCACCGTTTGAAAAAACTGTTTTGTAGGGCGATCCGAGCTATACATTCGCAAAAATTCGATCTGTCCAATATCGGGCGCAACGAAATCGATGAGTCATTTGGACCTTCATCACAAAAAACTTCGATATGAGAACACATGAGATTTTCAATTTTGTTAGCTCAAGCGGTGACATTTGACGTCATGAACATCAGATACTCCCGTAAAGTGACAGTTCATTCTTTTCGATTTCGGTATGAAACTGGGATATCCAACGTGTTCTTAAGGTTTGGTGAGAAGTTAACCTATTTGTCAGATATTGTCTGTAGTAATCGAGCAGGTGTATATTTTTTTTCTATATTTTCTAGGATCTCCTCTTCATGTTTCTAAAAATGAAAATAGAAATAATAATTATCTCAATATATTTGTAGTGATGACAGATCCATGATCTGCCCCAAAATGTCACTGTGCTTAAAATTCAACGAACAGATACCTGAAAGAGTAATTCTTCATATGTGACACCACTTTTGAAAAAAATGAATAGGAAGAGACCAATATATTTTTAATAAGTAATCCAAACTTCTACTTATCTTGGTGGATGATTCTCTTCTTGATGATAGTCTTTCTTGTCACTGTTCAGTGTCACACCTGAGCTGATTGAAAGCATTCTAATTTTTTTTAATTTTGTGCATTGCTCTCAATGGGAAAATCGTTCTTCAGCGATTATTACTCTGCAGTACAAAATTTGGGTCCGTGAGATATCATGATCTCCTATGGGTAACTTGTTGCCATGAAACTTCATGTATGTACTGAAATGTGAATTCATTCTTATCTTCATATGCTATTTCCAGATATATCAGATATATCAATGACCTCTATCAATACACGATTATTAGGTGTTTTTGTTGTGGGTTTTTCGAAGATTGGTATGTCTGCATGTGATAAATATTAGAAAATCGACAGTTCAAACATGGCTGTGACTCGTGCTACCCGAGATCTATGTCAAACGAAGTAGGAAGAGGAAGAATAAGTTATTAAAGTAATCAAATAATCATAGGAATCGAAAATAATGAAGCAATAACCATCAATACATGATTTTTTCAATTGAAGTCCTATTGAAAAAATAGTAACTCGTGACATATGCAGGTACTTATATATTCATTGTTTTTATAGTTGAGACCTCAGGTGAGACTAACAACGAAGTAATAATAGTTCATTGAAAGTTCCCAAACTATATGAGATAGCTACACATATTTACATATTCACAGAATAGGTATCCATAAAAGCTGCTAATATTGTTCATTAATAGTGCAACTGCTGCAGATTTCGAAAGAAATGGTGGAAGTATCTCATCGAGTCTCCAGGAATATTATGTAGAGAATTCAGACGCGGTCCCTTGAAATTCACCTGACATATCAATTCAATGAAAATGAGGTTTATTTTACAAAAATTTCAAGCATCTTTTTGATTACCTGATCGTTCTGATCGTGTGATATGTCTGTCAACTTTTAGAAACGAATCAATTCTGCCAGTCTAATTATTTCGCGGAAATTTCTCTAAATGATTATTGGATCATGTCATGAAAATATGTATTCAATATTAACGAGACTGTATAGTACAGCCGAAACAGAGAAAACAGTATGAAACATTCGTTACAGAAGGCAATTCAAGTATTCGTCACTGCAACGCAGCTCATTCGTGCGTTGCAGTGAATTTCCGAACGGAGTTCTGGAATGACCTTCTGTAGCGAATGTTTTATACTATTTTCTCTTTTTCGGCTGTTTTTTTATGGTTTTCTTAATATTGAATACATATTTTCGTTACAGATATCAATTTCTGCGTAGGGTAACACAGCAAAATAATTAGGTCGACAGAAATGATTCATTTCTGACAGCTGACTAAAATTTGACACGATATAGCGGAAATTTCGATAAATTCAAAAGCTGCTGCAAATATTTGTGAAATAAACCTATCTGAGCTATGAAATCCCGGACAATTTTCTGGACATTGTTTTCGAAGGACTTCAGCATCACATTTGGGAAATATTGGAGGTGATTTGATCACTCTTAAGAATCATATAGTGGTTGGAAAAGCTCAACTGTAGCAGAGGGTTATGTAGAAGCATCCACAAGAAGAAAAATTGAGGTTAAAAATGTGCTCACATCTAATTTTCACACTTTAAATAAAGCAGGACCATCCAAGAGTTGAATCTTCTAGTGATACACAGCAGGCAGAAACTGGCAGTAGAGCAGCGTCATCTGATTCTATCCTATACATCAGGTAGAACGGAATGAAAATAATGAAGCTATCAAAATTGTGAATTATCTGAATTATATTCCTGGAATTTCAATCAATGCAGGAGATAACTCCACAATTTGTAGCATTTCTATAAAAACCTACAGCAATTGTACTGTAACTAGAGAAGATTAGCAGATTCTACTTTTTCCTACTCATTTTCAGGTAAGATCTTTCCTTTCGAACAATGACTTACCTATTATTGCTTTGTTGTTCGGATGTTGTTAGTCTCAACTGTGGAAACAATAACTATATACCATTCCTATTTCTTCAATACTACTTTCATTGGGAAATTGTTGAGGGTTATTGCTATAATTATTGTTTCCATTTGAATTATCTCTGCAGCCTAAATAAAAATAAACAATTTGAATCAAAATATTAGTACCATTTTTAGGTTGCCCGCGTCTTTTTCCTCTTTCTTCTCTCTTTCAAAATAGATCTTGATCAAATCGGGTAGTCTCGAACCACAGAATATATACCCTTCTGTAAAGGATAGGTATATATTCTGTGTTTGAACTGTCATACACTCATACAGGCAGGAATACCAATCGTCGAAATTTCCAAAACAAAAATATCTAAAAATCGTGTATTAATGGAGCTCATTATTAAACGAAAAATAGTGCGTTAATGAGTCTGTTAAAGTGCCGAAACAGAGAATATACTATTCCGACCTGAACTGAATATTCCAGTTCAATGCATCATACGCTAATGATAGCCGAGTAATCCCTTTCGATTTCAATGCCGGATTGCCGGCTATTTAATTCTCTCGTCTCGTCCTGCTCGTATAAATGCCAATCCAACATTATGCCATAATCGTCATATACGCGTTACGCTATTTATAGTGAAAATCAAGCTCCGTCGGAGCGGGCAAGTTGCGTGCTATAACTTGTTGTTCTATCGTCTATCCGTTGAACTTGCTACGGACACGACCTTGAATTAGAAGCGAGGGCAAAGACCTCGCTAGCCACCCAGCCGTGAAACGAAGAAGTAGAAGAATTGACGCGATCTATGGGATGGGAACAATGAGAGGCGACATACGGTAGATGGGCATCGCGGGTGAATTACTGGTAATTAAAGAGAAGGCAAAACCTCTCACTATGCGATTGATTGATTGATGGATGGGCGAGACGTGTTGAGTTTTTATTATGAAAGATGTCCGAAACGGTGAAGTATATACATGAACTTCGATACAGTAGCGCGGAACGAAAAATAATCATTATGGCAGGTGGCATGGGATACATCTGAAATTAATAAACTGCACATTAGGAAAATTGTTGTTGTATATACTCAAACCGATTCTGAGGCGAACGAAAAATAAGTGTAATATTCATGTACCTATATATCTATTTTCCGAAAGATTTTTCAAGAATTGTCGTAACAGTTTTGATTCGATATTTTTGGAATTTCTACATTCAATTTCCGATATTGGACAGTTCTAACAAATGAATATATTTGAATAAATGCAAATTTGCGTTATGATAATACGAAAATTATTATAGCGTTTTCTTACGACCACCCAAAAAACAGCGCTTTCAGCTTTGTTTTGTTATCTGGAAAGTAGCCCATTTCACAATGGCAACAGGAAAGTGAAACTCACTAGTGTGGAAATATCGAAAAAAAGCGAGGTTACAGTGATTGATCAATGTGATAATATTTTCCTGCTGGTATCATCGCACATGATACTTTACATGATACATTTCAGATTGATTTTGCATCCTAACCTTTCGGATTCAATCCACTATCCTTTCTTCGAGATGCGTCTGGTAATACGACCATCATCTCCTCTCTTTTATGATGTTGATCTCTGTGGATATTATGATTCCACTATATTTTTCAAGAATGACAATGACAAATAACGAAACAACATTGACTTTGACTTGGTTGAAGGAAGTTGGTAACCAAAGATTTGTAGCAGGAATATCCGAAATTCATAGGCGTGCACATTTATTTTCATGAAATCGACATCGACAACTATCGAAAGACTACGGTCGGGTTCTCTGGTTCCTGACTACTGTATCTTGGATTGCATGGTAGTTGTCGACAACTCGGTCGACAATCACCGAAACTTTGAAAAACTTTCGAATTCGAGTAGGCGTATGTCGTGAGATTTCAATGAATGACGATGGGCATTGCTGAAACTTGGAATAAAAATGAATCGAATGTTATGGTTGTTGGAAAAATAGTGTACATAACTCGTTGGGAAGTGTATTCCAAGCACTCGTTACATTTCCGCACTCGCTGTTATGCGGGTCGTGCTAAATATCAACTCGTGCGAAATTGAAAACAGCAAATTGAAAACAGACAAAATACACAATAATAACAAAGACAACCAATACTGATAACGACTATAATTACATAGATTTCTGGAATATCTGAAGAAATTAAACGTGTGGCGACAAGCTTCGGGTAAAAACAGTTTTCGATACTGAAAATACAGTGAGATCGATTTTGACTCATATGAAAACACAAAATGAAACAATCATCATAATTTCTATCTACAGTATACCATGTGTTTGTGGAAAATACTATACAGGTGAAACTAGCATTATATTGACAGTAGAGTTTTCCCTTTCGTGTTGTCCACAGATAAAAAAAAGGCATCCGTCAGTAAGGAAGGTTGAATACAGGGTTGGGATAAAGTATGAAACTATGTAAATATCTTTTGAACGAGAAGAAAGATTTATTTCCCAGCTTTTTGTGGGATTTTCTCTCCTCGTTTCTGAAAAATAGAGTATAAGTTATTAAATTATTTCAATATATTTGTAGTAAGGACAGATTTTGTGATCTGCCCCAAAATGTCACTGCGCTTGAAATTAAACCTTCAGATACCTAAAAGAGGAATTCTCTATTTGTCAGTGACACCTTGTTTTTGAAAAATTTGGAAATACAAATATATTCAATAAGAATATTAAAACCTCTACTTATCTTGGTGGACGTTTCGGGAACGAATCGGCTCCCGTTCTCAACACAATTGAAATATTTGTCTCTTGTTTTCAATATGTTGTCGGTTTTGACACTGAAAAGTGACAGTTTGGTAGACGGAGGAATTCTGGTGTTTTCATTAATTGATATTGAATTTTCCATTTTCAATTTTCAGAAGTGGGTGCCAAGTTCTTTCTATATCAACTGAACGAGAAGCAATATTATTGTCTCCGTTCAGGAGAATGCAAGCAGACTCTTTGATTTTCCGTTTTTGGTTGTTGTCTTCTTTTCCTATGATCTTAATATTACCCCAATCGACCATATATATTTTCTATTTTTAGTAAGGCTGTGTTCAGCTAATTCTGATCAGAGTCAAAATCGATCTCACTGTATTTTCTGTATTGAACACTGTTTTCACTCGAAACTTGTCACCAACACGTTTAATTTTTTCAGATATTCCGGGAATGTATGGGATTACATTTGTTATCAGTGTTGGTTGTCTTTGTGGTTGTTTTATATTCTGTCTGTTCTCAATTTGATGTATTGTTTTATCAATGAAATGTTTCGGATAAGTGTTGATTTGTAGAACTTCTTTCATATGGTTCATTTCGGTATTGAAAATTCGGTGGTTCGATGATATGGATTTGGCTCTATCATGAAGTGATTTGATTATTCCTTTCTTCATACTTGTATGATGATTTGATTTAAAATTGAGGTATCTGTCGGTGTGTGTATTTTGACGATATACACTTGTTATCAAAATGTTATCTGATTTCAACATTTTCTTTTACTCTACAGCCCAAGAGGCTTATTCGTGGAGATGTGTTCGAATAAACAAAAATGCTTGTTTTGATGTCCCTTATCAGCCCTCAAAGATTGTCGGTATTTTTTCATATAGGATGATCAATTTTCTGAATTTTGCACCACCCTATATTTGTTTCAATCAAATGACAGTAGGTAGTAAATCGAAAGTTGAGACAGGGACATGTAAGCCGTTCTGACCAATATTGAATAGTTTCGACACAAAAAAATCCTAAACATGAAGAATCTCGATTTTTCACACCCTATATCTCTGTAAACATTTCCGCTAGACCCCAAGTACAGGTGTATCGATGAAATCAGCTCTTCTGTGAGAGTTTGAAAATGGAATGAAATACAGGGTGTTCCATTTGAAATAAGAAAGTTGGTATTGGCCACTGTCACATGACACACTCTATATCATTTAATTTTTTTTTCAAAGAAATGCGTATTTGAAAACGTTTTTCCCAACACGCCCTCATTTATTTGTTGTCGAATTTATTCCATTTGGCTGTTCCACACTGTATATATATATATATATATATATATATATATATATATATATATATATATATATATATATATATATATATATATATATATATATATATATATATGTATATGTATATATAATGTAGTATATTTTGTAGAAATGTGGCGGGTTTTTCCTTTGCCATCAACCTAATATTTCCAATCCCGTTCTAAAAATATGCATCACCGGCAAATTTTAGTTTCTTCGCTTCGGAGTTTCATAAACCTCTTTACTTCTTCCACTCATTCAAACTACCATAAGAGGTTTTCATCGTCGATCAAGCTCATGCGCTCGGAATCCGGGAAATTCATTTCGCGAAATCGAGTTATCGCCGAAAATGCCGCGGAATTTTCACCATCCACTCGATCATGTAGAGGAAATGAATATTAGACTAAACGAGGGTGCTCCCTACGTGTATATAAACTCGCTTTTCGCAGACTCGGACGGAATAGTCGAATTTCGAGTCGCCGAAACTATGTTCCACGCTCCCATGAACCCATTCCAGGAAATAAAGAGGAATTTATTTTGGAAGGGTTCGTTCAGTGTGAACGATATAACTTAATTTTGAAGTTGCTGCGATTTTGTGAAATTTAATATGTGGCTATGGGGAGTTAACCAGAAGATATGTGGGTGATTTAACTTCATCGAGTGGCGTGAGTTATCAGTATATTTTCCGTACTATTCGTCTTTGGATCTACGAGGGTTGTCCAAAATAAATTCCAAATTTTCACGAGCTAAAACATATCCGTTTGTGATGAATTATACACTGTTGGGCAGCTTCGACTTTCCACTATTTTTCTATATAGTTCTAGTTGCTATGGATGTATTTTCGTATACTTTATAACACGTTTATAACCAACGTTATTTACCAGTACTCTGATTGTATTCCAGTACGAATATTGCACTTTTACATTGTGACTGTCATGATGATAATATGTGTTTTCACAAAATTGCACTGAAACTTTTCTACACCTTGTTTTGCCTATACAAATACTGGTGAATGTTATATTTGTTCATTGATATAAACTTTACACCACATGTCTCACAGCTATATACGCAATATATACGCTATATGTATATCTCATCGATAGGGGTAGATCAAATCGATTTTACTGACTTTTTCTACTTATTCACTCTTCATCAATGAAATACACACGGGCCATACTGGCACACACAGATTAGCTTGCATCATAATGAAATGAGTGACGCTAAGATTCTGGTCCGAGTAGAGGGCATGCGGAAGGATTGCAGAACAGGTGCAGGTTTTTTACAGAATTTCTCTATATTCCCGTTTCTTTTAGTATATTACGCAGCATACTAGATATCAACACGAAACTTTCACAGTATTACAAGGGATTCTTAGTGAACGCACTGATATTCACCTGGAAAAAAAAAAGAAAAAAGCCTGATAATTTCCTGAGAAGTACATATCTACAATTATCATTCTTGAGGCAAAACTGCAGAATTTTGTGAACATGCATTACGAAGACAGCAATATTTTGCAGAAAATATACTGTTTTTTCACTCATTTTCATCAGTGTGGTACGTACTTCGTGGAAACCCCCCGTATTTTTTATTTCTTTACCAAAATATAGTTATTCGATCTATATAAATGAATCTAAGTTTAGAATCTAGGTTTACAAATACATTTACAAATTTACAAATACATAGGTACTACTGAAAAAATGGGCTAATCATTTGTAGAAACCAAATTAGAATTGGGTAAGGAACTAGAGAGTTTTTCACTGTTAATTCTGCTGTATTGTGCAATATGGCGATAATTTTGTTGATCAGCTCATACGGAATACGTGATTGAAAAAGCAACTAGGCGAATCTATTAGAAATTCTTGACTGACGGTTTTGGATAACTTTGCCATGATTTTGGTATCGTGATCTGTTAAACTGTTATCCTATTTCACTATCCCCTGCATTTGCTCTGAAAACGACTATTTAACGAACAGGTTTTCAATTGATCTTTGAAGTTTGAAGTATCAATTTTGCGATCTGGCGTTGTATTTGGGCTCACTCAATTAGCGAATCATGGTCAATTATCGACGTGGGAATGAAATTGGTTTCATCCATACCACCTACACCGTTTTGCATTGATAATACATTATTCAACCACGAGAACTCAAAGAATTACTGTGTTGCCATTATCCGACCGTGAATTCTTTATTATGGCACCAGGTACCCTGTGCCGATTTCTTCAGAATGATTTTTGGAGATTAGAGGCTTGTGATATTACATAATTCTGCCTGTCTGTCACTATTGTTATTTTTGTTATTGTTACTGTTATTGTTACTCATCTCCTTAGTTGCCGGAGCAATCCTCAGGAGACCCAAAGAGCTTGTGTGAGTGAATGTACGGGGATCTACAGTTTATACGAGTGGACTCCAAACTACTGTGGCATTCAGGATAGTTCTATTTACATCGCATGAATATACCCAAATCCAACGGTCAGACAGGAATCGAACCCACGACCTCATGATTACTATGATGTCGCTTGACCATCTCGACCACCTGGCCGCCCACTAGAATGATAATTTCGACATCTGGAATGTTTGATTCTTCTCAATATGAATGAAATGTGGAGTCCATTAGATAAAATAGATCCAATCACTTTTCAACAACTCAATAATACGTAGAATTTCTATGATATGTGTAAATTAATGTATGTTTATATATACCTTTGTATGTTATTTCTGGATGTGAATATCATCTTTGGAAGTATTTGAATCATTTAGATGAATATAAAATCTCCATCAGATAAAACTATATTCTGGATTTTCAGAGTGGGATGATATAAAATGAACACCAAAGAAGTACAAATACATTCTGTTTGGACCAGCCAAATTCAAACATGTTTGGATATTTCCGTGATTGTTGCTTCAAATATAAACTTGCTACTGAAGTAGAAAATATTTTGAATTCACTATTTCGAGGTCCCTAGCTCCATTATTTACATAGACATATTATCCTGAGGAGACGGAACTATTTACATTTAAAGAAGATCAGACATTGCCAATATCTGGTCCACTGTAGGATACTATTGTGACCGATTGGAAAGTGTCGTTGCCATATTTCCAGATTGAGAACGAGATTTGCAATAATTATTGACACGTTCATATCATTTTTTCATTGTATTGCAAGTAATACAGTCTCGATGGAACATTTTTCTGAACGGTATTTTTATACATAATGAAAACCTGAAATGTACACGTTGGAATTACCGAATATTCATTTTGTGAACTATCACATTGTAGCATCATAGGATTTGTTACCCGCAAAGCGACATCGGCGCGTCCAGGCCACGCCTATTGTATGAATGATTTTTACTACGAAACTACGATCTGCCCATTTCTCGTTGCGGTGTTGTAGACGAGTGATCTTGTGTTTTGAAGTGTTGTTTTTAGTGACTTCGAATAGATATTGTGGAATTCAGAGTGAATTTTTGGACAATATGGTCCGTCACTGCCGAGTGTGCAAAAAACTTGACATTTCCAGCCCTGATGTTTCTTTTCACAAGTAAGTTGGAATACCTAACCTCCAAATTTGTTTGTTATTCCAGTGGCGTGAATATATGATGATTAGGTACTGTTTATTCATGATTGTTAATGATTTAGGTAGTGTTCATGTTTCCATGGCATAGACTTTCTTCTTCATTGCATCAAAAATTCTAAGCAACTTATTCCTGTTAACCTATTTCTCTATTACTCCAGGTTTCCCGCTGATAGTGAAAAAAGGAAAATTTGGGCATCTCTTCTTGGCTGGCAGGAGAATTGTCTGAGCAAATATCTTTATGTATGTTCTGATCATCTCGATTCGAGGATGTCATAACAAAGAAAAGTGGTAACAAATACTTGAGGCCAGATGCAAATCCACTACCATGCCATTCAGCGTTTCAGTTCGCATCTGATAGGTAATTTGCAGTTAATACTCCATTGTTTCAACATCACATTTTTCCAATACAGTACAGAAAAACAACAAACTATGTTCACGAGCGACATCATTTATTTTCTTTGTGAATTGTCATTGTATTTGATGATATATTGTTTTGTATAAAAATCCAATAATTATTTGCAGTTCAATTTGAACCAACACCTTCTTTCCAGTAATGAATCAAAATGTGTCATCATTATCCGAATAAATTTGTTGTATTATATGAATATTAAAAGTATGAAAGCTGTGTTTTTTGTTTTTATCAAAGCGGAGAAATCTGTGTGCAAATTATAAGGAAATTCAATTTTATACAACTGTCTGAATGCATATGATATTGCACTTGTTTCAGTTGAACATAATATCGGGAATTACAGGTACTGACAAGAATCTGGTTATATATTTCCAATGATGTTTCATTTTTCAGAATGTTGATTGACAAATACAGAGAGAAATTACATGTTTCCATTGAGAGTACATTCGTAGCTTGTTCATAATCAAAAGGAATTTGTTTGTCTTCCTAACTAACAAACACGACGCTTCCACTCCGTACAGAACAATATTTAATAATAAAGTTATAGATAAAATATATTTCCAAGTCATGGAACCATTAGGACGGTACGCCACTGGCTGAAATCAGGGAAACAAGACACATAAACATAACAGCGTTGCCAACAAGTTGGTGAAGACAAAGAGGTTCGATCGGTAGTCTTTCTCATACTTGTGCAGTTCATTTTCAATCATTGCTTCAAAACAAAAGCAGTTTTATGAATGAGATGTTCCGTCTCCTCAGGATAATAAGTCTATGATTATTTATCACGTCCGGAACTCTTTTCATGAGAATTGGTTTTCCACGAGTAACCTTTATACGAGTCTCGTCATTATCAGAAAACATCTCCCAGCTGGAGGGTTGGCCAAATAATCTCGGAGGAGATCCATATCGGATTATTAAAATACGCAAATCATAAGGAGAACTCAAAATCACAAAAGGTATGAGCCTTGCTCAGTGTATGCTATTTATTCGACATAGAATCCAGAAAATCAGCTTGCAAGGAACCAGCATCCCATTAGTAAGCTGAGCTCTGGCAAATCCGGCCGACATTGCGAAATCCGTTTGAAAAGATTCAATTTTTTATTTTCAAACAGAAGCCGAGTCTTACATTGTAACTAGTCGACCCTCTCTCCTCTGCTCGTGCTTTGTGATCTCCAGATGTATTATTCAGCTTAGACATAATGGATGTGTTATTGGATGATAGGTTTGATTTTTGAAGGGTTTTGTCGACGGAGAAGAAGAATATGGTCTTTTATGTTGCTCTTTGATAGTGGATCGGAAAGGCTCCGAGGGATGAGGAATATGAGCGCGCGACAGAGAATGTCAAAATGAAATTTCTTCCTAACAAGGACATTCTTGTTTTCTGCAAATCACATTCATCAGCTGAAGCACTCCGCATGTTCTCGTATGCGGATGACCGGTGAATTTTAATGTGCCTCTCGACAAATCATCAAAATTGCGTCAAAGGACGATGATGGAGAGTCGTTTTTTATTCACCTAAAGGGCCATCACTGCAGAAGAATCCTCTGTGTAACTGCATATTCTTTCGTTACTGAATGTTCCAATTGAGAATTATCATTTTTATTAAACATTTCATCAAGATTGAACGTATTCACAGTTTCTCCTTTAATGAAAAAATCATATTTGAGCGCAATTTCAATCCAACTGGGCAACTCTTTCTTGGTGAGTTCTATTCTATCCGTTGATTGAATGTGCAAATAACAGCGAAAAATCACTCACTTTTCAGTGCTTCTGCCAAATAGTGGGCCAAACGGAAGAGGAAGGGATAAACTAGTTCATCCACGCCATCGCTATCTCACGTACGCGCACAATCCGATCACAGTCTCTATCGAGAGTGTCAGAGTCAGGTTTCAAAGTGGTGTAAGTACTCGAATAATTTTCAAATTGAGGTACAAGGTATTCATAAAGTGGTGCAAGCTCTACCAGAAACCTTATTCGAGACCTAGTGCTACTACGTCGTGAAATGCTAATTCAATAAATTTGATGTATACATATGTAAACGCAGTAAGGGAAAAAAGGGAAACGAGTTCGTAATTTGTTTGTTCCAACCGCTCTCACCATGCGTACGTCTGCACACGATATGTAAATGGATAAAAAAACTGCCGTGAAATGTGAAACAATGGAAGAGATTGAGAAATATATGGGAATGAGTTGAGTTCTTATTTGCTTCAAGCAAAAATCGGGCTTCTGCCATACTTTATGAAAATACTCGTAATGTACCTATTTGGATATCAATTCATTTCGCCATATTTCGCATTTCAGAATAGACGGATTTTCATGATGGGAATGGATCGAGTGTGTATTTTTCAACTTATTCCGAACTAGAGTTATACATTCTCTTAAATGAGTTTTCATGATATTTCTTGGTATATATATTATGCAGTGAGAACGAGGAGAAACGCGATTGCATTAAATATCGAACAATGCTCCATAGGTATATTCATTGTTTCAATTGGAAAACAGAGAGTATTCTATGTCAAAATCGAACTCCAATATTTCATATCAGGTTAGATTATGTACTTCGATTATCGAATCCAATTCAGTTTTTGGAATTAAGAGGAAAATTATCATGATTTCTCATAGAAAATTATATATGGATCAAAATTTACATTCTTATTCGATGTTCCTGTTTGCTTTGGTGCATTAATATCACCCAATTATGGCCGTTCATATCTGAGATATGTGAGATAACTGAAATGAGATAAAATAGCTCTGTGTTTCAATATTTCATCTTATTGTATATTTTATATATTGTATATCGTATATTCCGTGATTCATTCATAAATACCGCTATATAGATTATATCATTCCTACATTTATCGGAAAATCTCAATTCATTTCGAATAGCAAACTGTCGATTTTTTTCGGTCTCGAATATCCAAATATCCAAATATCCGCAGATGAAAGTGAAAATCAGAACATTTACGCTAATATTGGGAAACTTGGTAACAAATAATTACTTCTCTTTCTTACAATGAAATTAGGAAATTCAACGTATTTTGTATCGATGAGACAAGGCCTTTCAACTATACTCAAGTATATTTAAGTCACAGAAATGAGGAATAGGAGCTCTATTCCTCATAATATACTGATGAAATCACACACACAACAATTGTGATTATATAATAATTAATACTTAGTGCGTTGAATAAACAGAGGGAGTTGATACATGTTCAAAATAATTGTTGATTATCGCGTAACCTACGATGGATGTAATAGCTCAAATGGGATCCTTCGAAATCTGTTTACTCATAATTTTGATACACCCTGTTAATGGTTGTCTCAAGATATTTTATAGCCCGCAGTGAATCATTCGAGACCCATATGAATTTTTTCATTCGAATTGAAAAAATAAGGTAAAAATGTGAGTGAATGGTGACCCACACTGTACATAAACTTATTTTCATTACTAGTCCTTAATTATTCCGAATAATTCAAATGAACTTCAGCTCGGTAATCGCTGTTATTTCTGATGAACTGGATTCTGTAAACATTCCGTTGCGAAATCGCATATATTGTTGTCCGTTCTCCGAAATAAATACGAAAACATTGAAACAACGGTTTCGCTTACCATAACTGAAAATGATACACTGAACGAAAAAGGTACGTAAATACAATGAAAAAATATTTGAAACAACGAAACGTGATCATTAAATCTCAACCAAAGTAGAGTTTCATTAATACAAAGTATGTTCGTTCATGACCTTGTGGCTGCAATCACTAATTGATGAACGTTCATTGGTATCACGAAAACCAATACCTTGCTATGAACAATGCATTCACTACTTTAATGAACACTATAATATCATTTCAATGAAATGAAAGATAGCTATGATAATATGCATCCATTGCGGTGATGAAATATTATTATTGTTTGAATAAATGCAATTACCGTTTCAAAGCACATTCAATCTCTATTTCAATGCGTAAGTACGTTGATATTATGGAATTCTTACATTGTATCAATGAATTATTCCATCGATTTGATGATATTTCTACACCATTCCGATGAATATGTTCGTTATTCCGATACCTATTAGTACGTTGTTTGAATGAACGTGTTCACTGGTTCCATAAATATTTCTTCCATGGTTCAATGAAATAATTACGTGGATTCGAAATGGAACGTACATTGTGTTGATTTATTTAAGGAATAACATCTCCCTAATTAAAAATAGTTGATTTTTCAAGTATTCTCTGAACATTATCTGGAATGATATATACAGGTTGATACATATTTTAGAGAGATTTTAATTATCTTAATGGAACACAGTGTATATATAATCTTATAGTTGGTTTTGACCTTCATCATTAAGAATAAATCCATAATGACACTGATGGGGTTCGAAAAGAATATAGGTACAAATACTGAGAATATAATATAGCAAAGTAAGAAACACTTCCGAATGCCGAATGAGTGTAATGATGAAGAGGAAAAGTTGTTATAACTATTTTAATTCCGAAATAACAATCATAGATTGAGTGAAGACAAATTGAATTATTTTCTCTTGATCGTACGACATAAATATCCATCAAATCGTGTAATATTCTGATATAATGAAACAATCACAGATCGAATTTGAAATAATTTCCATGAGTTGTTCGATACAAGAAACTAATTCGATTTTGTAATTATAGTTCACTCTGTATATCCTCAACTTTAGAAAATACTCCTCCGAAAATAGGAAGCATGTGTCCTTTATATATATGATGATCATAATAAGAACAATCGATGGTCAATGTTAGTCACAAGTGAATTGATTGAATGCCTATAATAATGAGGGAAATAATTCGAATTGTTCTCCATATTGAAACGATTTATTAAAAGACTCATTCTACATAGGACTGTCATAGAAAAAAACCTTAACATGAAACCGAATGATCATGTTAAATTAAATAGGTACATTCAGAATTGTAGCTTGACAGTTCTCTTCATTTTCCTTCAGCGCTTCAGATAATATATGTACCTTTGGGAAAGAAAGGCTTCCTTTCATTTTATAGAAATGATGTTCAATGGAGGACCAAAACATCTCTGATTCAGCAGGAAAATCAAGATTGAACAAATATATAATTTTGAAACATATATCTACTGCTCTAACTATATGGAAGAAGGTATATCTAATATTATCAAAATAAACACATATTTCGGTGGGAGTTGCCATGTCCTCACTTACACATATAATGAATGGCTGGATAGCACTTTTCTTCGACTTCGAAAATCTTAGGTGCTCCTCGACCTCCTGGTTACTCTTCCCAAAGTGAAGAAATGATTCCTGGGAGTTTTTATGGTATATTTTATTATGTTTCTCTTTCCACCTATATCTTTCCTGATAGCCTTGTTGGTTGGTTGATTGCAAATGAAGCACATCATCTTCACATAATATGATCAAGTTACACGGTTTCTCACTTTGTTTCTCCGTCCCTATACTCTAGATTTTTATTGCGATATATAGAAAGAGATTCAATCTGAAAACTAACATCTCAATAATTATCATGCCTAATGATAAAAACATGATAACATACCTTCTGTAATGTGAAACAACAGTTGAATTCAAAATCAATGCTACACTTTCGGCACAGTTGAGCGACCTTTCGTTTGTGTTTCTGGACTAGAAATGACCTGAGCGCGGTGTGATGACTTCATCCTAAAAAAACTTTCCGAGCGAATTTTCTCCAGGCCAATAGGAATACTTCTTTTTGATGTAAGAGTTCATCAATATATTGCATGATACGAGCATTACAATCAATCTATGTACGCGGATACATTGAAACAATAAACGCATTTCGTTAGGATCATGTACTGGGTGATTAGTTGAAAACGATAAGATACATTGTTTCTATGACATCATAAATGAATGTACGTCTTCATCAAAACAATGAACGTATTTCTCCGAAACAATGTACCGATTATTCACTTAGGTACATGATGAGCATTATTCTTATGAACCGTTCATCAATCTATGTACGTACATTGGAACAACGTACGCAATTCATTATAATGATGTACTGGATAATTTGTCGAAAGCAATTCGATACATGGTGTATATGTTATTCATGAACTGTTCATCGATATATGTACGTGTAGATCAAACCAATGAACGCATTTCTTCAATACAATGCACCGAATAATTATCCACTATCGCTTACATGTACTCAATATTCACTTCTATGATTTGATCTGAACCTTACATCATTTCGACAATGAATGCGTGCATTGTAATGACAAATTAATTTGCTTGAAACAACGTACTTGCTCTCCCATATGTCATGCAAAAATTCATTATCCTCATGAAATGAATTATAAACCGATGTATTTATACAATATATAGGAAACCTTGGTTATCACTAGAATGAATACAGTTACTTTTTTGAAACAATTGAACATCAAAGTAATGTTACACATTCATCAGTTGAAAATAGTGATGTTATTGGAAAAATTCATTAATACAATGCTGAAATCATTGAATTCATTAATGAAATGTATCGAAGGGATGGAAATATTCATTGAGTTACTGAATATTTTCGTCAGTACTTGATGAACGCAATTACATCATGATCATGAATGGGGTACTCGAGTAATGATCGTTTGTTTGTTCATATCATGAAAATTACTTTCTTTCGATGTAAAGAATTATGATGAATGGTGTTCATTGTTTTCACACACGATAATTTTTTCAGTGTAGTTTTCTCTGTATTTTCGCAACGATTCCATCGACTCTGCCATCTGCAGATGGAACACCCAATTAGGTCACTTGTCAGACAAATATTAATGTCTTGTGGTGATTACCATTGGTCAATTACAGATTAGGGTGAGGGAACTAATGATGAGGCCATTTGTTTTGAGAAGAGGTTTCGAGAGGATGAGCACCAAGTCGTTATTGCCAACTTGTTGATGAGCATATCACACTGAAAGCAACAGAATATGTTGGAGCTATAGAAATACATGCAATCAAACGATAGACTTGTCTAGAGGCATATAATACCGGGATGAATTTTTTCTTCAAATTCGTCCATTTTCAAACTTTTTTTCGGTCAACATCTCCGATCTGTTGGATAGGACATCCCGCCCAATGGATATTCTCACGGATGATATTAGAGCATCTGTATCGTACAATGAGGCCAGGGGTGCAAAACAGACGATTTATTGATGTCGATACCATGAATGACGATATGACAAGAGTTTCGAAATATAGATTCGAAAATCTAATAGAGTTCATTGCAGCAAAATCTCAAGCTTGTATCTTCACCAGGAATGCATGCCAGGATCTGCCAAATATGATGATATCAGGTACCACTATTATGATGAAGTCGTCAATATCAATGTTCGGTATTAGCATCTCTCATAGGACGATCATGTGAGGTCCATTGTGAGGACTGCTTCACAAAAACTTGACTTTTTGTTCTGTACAAAGTGGTACTTCATACCTCAGCAGCTTATCATGATCTACAAAGCTCAAATTCGACCTGTTCTGCATTACTATCCACATGTTTGAGTTGAGTTCAGCTTCCAAACAAACTATTCTATTTCTAGGCTATTCGCCTAGTCGGTGATCTCTCACTTAATCATTAACTTCTCTAGAACATCGTAGAAAGGTGGGCAATCGATCACTCTCCATATATTTCATGGTCATTGGAAATCTCGTCTATTATTCCACCACGAGCAATTCAGACAAATCAGACGAGCTCAGGCTGGTCACCCCTGCATTGTCAGACTTGCCGAACTTCGCTGTACCAAGCATCATTCATCAATGGAGTGGCAAATTTGTGGAAATATCTGCCTAGTGAAGTATTGTCTGATGCATATGACCCCAAAATTTTCAAGAAAAATCTCAACACCTTTTTCTCTCCCAATATTATCCACGAAACTTGAAGGTTTTTCGTTCGTGTTGTCAAGAGATGATATAAAAAAATATATTTTCATTTGAGGACCTGAATAGATACTAGAAAACTAATTTATGCAATTAATTCAAAGTCTCTCAGAAACATTACGAAACATAAAAATATATTATGAAAATATTTTGGAACAGAAATATGAAGAACGTTATAAAAGACCTGATAGTCAAATTAAAATATATTATTTTCGAAACAGAATTCCATCCTCTCTCGAGGAGTAAATATGAAGAATGAGAACCTAAATAGTTTTCAAATATACATTTCATAAATGTATCAGTTGTGACATTTCGAGCATGAGACGAGACGAATTTGTTATTTGTTGAATGAAAAAATGTCTCCTAAATCAATACTGTATTCATTCCGTTCTCAGGGTGTCCTTCATTCAGTATTATTCCAGAACGAATGAGATATGGCAATCGAGCTCAATAATTCGTATTACTATCGGGTGCAGTTTCGTGTATACGAAAAGAAAGATCTCTCATATACGAACGGCAGAGAACAGATGAAACGTAAAATGAAAAAAATGAATGCCGTTTGAAGATGTCTCGGTAGAGATAATAAAAATTAATAATGCAGAAACGACGGACGCGGCATTAGGTACATAAATTTTCGAATCCGATACATGAGCGATGGGGATTTGATGAATTTTCCCGTTTAGAGCGAGGTATCTCTGACGATGGAAGAAAACACTTCGAACTGGAAAATTCTAGGAGCAGAACTGGCGATTGATGTGTGGTCGGCATTGTATTGTTGTAATGACATTGTATAGAGCCTTTTTTGCACATAAAGAGCTATTTTCTGTGAATTACTGTTTGAAATGTCGTTGGAATGTGTTCATTCCACTGTCGTAATTTAGTTCGGAATATGGGCTGAAAAATCAATGAGGCAAAACGTTGAATTTTACCATTTTGAAGATTTCATACTAGTATTTCAATGTCTGTATTGCTTCCAACTTCATTTATATCGCAAGTTACGAAATCACGAAAAGTGATAAGGAACGAATATTAAATTCAGTATTTCAAAATGCTTAGGGCCAGCCGCTTTTGCAACTCGAAACGCCCTGGACCTCACCATCAGTTCTGGGAAATGATATTCCTATACCAATGCTGCAATTTATGATTTTCATCATAACATCATGTTTCGAACGGGTACTTTCCTACATGGAGTCCACTGTTTTTTTTATAGATAATTTTTCAACTGTAAATATACGGAAATGTGATAATTTTCAATAGTAACATTGGGCTGTAGGTAAAAAGTTGAGAAAAAAATAATCGTTCAAAAAATCACTTTCATTCCACAGAATAATACTTAAACACAGACTTTACAAAATTCGTAACATATGCTTTGTTCTCGATGTACGAGGTTTATAGTTCTTATGTTCTGAAAGATGATATTAGGAATGGAGTTCATTGAAATTTCAAACTATTATGCTATACATTCTACAAGATACACTTTTGTGGTTTTAAAGGCATTTATGAAAAATTCTCAGTGATTAATAGAAAAGTTCGTTTTAGAAGAATATTTTTCAGTTCGAAATATGAACGATGAATTCCTCACCAAATTCGACCCAGTTTATGCAGACGTCCAGAAAATATCAGTACTTACCTTTCATAGTACGATGAGTATTATTATTGGTTCAGAATGACACATTTTCGAATTGAGTTTTATAACTATAGTCCACATAGAATGAGTACTCATACTAATATATAATAGAGTAGCGCTCCGAAATGCCACAAAATACTGAAGCTTTCATGTTGACCCAGAATTGAAATGAAATAATGCTTATTATAACACGACCAGTCCTTCATTTGAATGAAAATAGGTCATATCTCAATATCTATATTGGTATCTAATGAAACTTGAAATCGTATCATAATTCATTGAACATATTGAATCATATTAAATGGGATGATATGAACATCTATCATAGATTCCTCATGAAATGTGAACAATTCTAATTCATATTTTGTTATACGAACTACAATTACTGCACTTTCTGTTTTCAATTTCATACTTGTTTCAGATCTATTAAATGAGTCATTAATTACTTCCATTAGACTGTCACATCGACTGTAACATAATCACTCGTTTCTCCTAGGATTCTGTAGATTATCACGAGATTGGAGGAGTAAACCACGAAATTATCATTAATTATTTTTCATGTGTTATCAGGAAAGTTATGATTGTTTCACATTGAGATCAATTTTTTCACATGTCAGAACGTGATTTTTTTTATTCTTTCAGCCAATAGCAATGTGCAATCCTCGTCAATCCATGAATCGTTGTTTGAACTGTCAAAACTAGTCAACTTACCAATGCAATTTTTTTATGTGTTGACAACACGAAAGGGTAACCTATAATGCTCGAGGAAGGCAGCAGTGGAATTTTGGGAGAGAAGGAAGGTGTCGGAATTTTTCTTGAAAGTTTGGAGGTTGTAAGCACCAGGAAAGACTTCAATAGGCAAAGAATTCCACAACTTTGCCGTTCTATTGATGAATGCTTGGTATAGCGATGTTCGACAGGTCTCGAGCCTAACAGTGTAGGGGTGACCAGCCTGAGCTCGTCTGGACTAGAAATCGCACGTGGTGGCATGATAGGTGATATTTCCGTTGAGCACCGACCGTGAAAATATCTACAAAAAAGGCAGAGATCGCTAACCTTTCCACGATGTTCTAGAGAGGTCAATGATTTGGTTAGTGTTGTATCATCGACTAGGCGAATAGCTCTCTTCTGAATTGAATCTGAGAGCTTTAGCGTATGTTTAGGGGCTGAGCTCCAAACATGTGAACAGTACACCAGGACAGGTCGAATTTGTGATTTGTAGATCATGAGCAGTTGCTGGAAGTACTTCTATCAAATTAGGTTTTGTTTTGAATACGGTGGTTTTAAAAGAGAAAAGAAGTCAAGGGATGTTCCGGTCATTCAATTGGAGCTTTCCGTCCAATCCACTGAGGATATAGGAGGGTTTGCTGCATATTGCTAAAAATGTATATTAAACTTCCTTTCGTTCAATGCTACAGCACTTCTTAGAGGCACATACACGCCATCTGAATTCTTTCAGCCAAACGGTGAACCATGATGAACAGAAAATAGAAATTATCGTTTCGTTTCATCAATTATCGAATTATCAATTCGAAGATTTCTGACTTTACAGTAAACCTGCCGTAATGACTGAATTTCTACAAACATTGATACAACCGAAATTGATGAATACAATACTATTTTTTTCGAGTATTTTCATTCTCAGAGAAGTGCTCCAACATGTTGGTAACCAACTAGAAAGCATGTTGACAATCTAATGGGATAAAATACCATCTTGATGACAAGAATGGAATTTGAAAATCGATCATACAATTTTATAGAACTAAATGGGATGCAAGATTATGTAAAGGTGAATACTACTGAATGAGACTTTTCATTTGAGGTGTCACACAAAGGGTTGTTCCATTTGATATTTTGAAGTTGAGATGTGTCGCGCCGAAGTGGTAATTCACTCCACTGAATCACCCTGTTTCTTTTTCCCCTTAACTCTATAACATTTGGGCCGAACGGCGTTCCTCCAATTTTTTCTCTGTAATTGAATGAATGATGATGGATTGAATTATTCATTGTCGCCAGTTTGTAAAAAATCTGGTCATTGAACTCAAACCAACATACTTCCCTGATCTAATATTCTACAGGGTGTCCTTAAAAGGTCTTTACAAAAAGCTACCACATATTCTTCAGACCAAAACAATTCGATACAAGCAAACTTACCTCAGTAAAAAGTTGCTTAGTTTGGGCGCTAGACGGCTCTGAAGTTGAAATTTTCAAATCGATTTTGCTTCATAACTTTTGAACGGCTCATGAGATTTTTTTCAAATTTGGTACGTTGGCATAGACTCATCGGGCAATGAAACTCATATCATAATCATAATGAATATCATTCCATGGGCGTAGAACTTGATTTTTTCAGTAAATAAACATCTAAAACTCCTACGCCAATGGAAAAAAATTAGTTTCAATATGAAATCTAAATTATTCAACTCATTCACTACAAAAAAGGTACTCTTGACAAAAGTCGATTCCTCTCATGGTTTCGACAAAATTTTAATTTTAGTGATATAGAGCATAATTAATAATAAAACGATTAACAGATATTTCATAAAAATTGTTCAAAATGTTCACCATTTTCACGTATACAAAGATTTATACGACGCAAAAAGTTGAGATGTACTTTTTGCATAGGTTATTTCTATTGAAAATAAGTAGCACTGGTTTTTTTTTCTGAAGACTATTATTATCTGCTCGAAAACAGTGATATTCACATTCTTGGTTTCCATAGTTTCATCTGTGTTGATTTGTCGAGTTTTATTGACGTTGATTGTTGATATCGGACTTTTCTGATTTATCATGGCCGTACAATACACCAATGAAGAATACACCGATATGTTATTGGTATTCGGATATTGTCAAGGAAATGGTCGAGAGAGTGTGAGGGTGTATTCGGCAAGGTTTCCAAATCGTCGCGTACCAAGCCACCCAACCTTTGCTGCAGTTGAGAGACGTCTTCGGGAGACCGGTCATTTTGCTCCTAGAACTGGTGATTATGGAAGACAGCGTTATGTAAGGATTCCCGAAGTCGAAGTAGAAATTTTAGACCGTATTGAAGAAAATCCAGAATTGAGTACTAGACGGATAAGTAATGAACTAGAAGTTTCTAGGAATGCCGTTCATGAAGTACTAAGAGAACAATTATTATACCCATACCACAAGACGCCAGTTCAAGATTTATTAATCCATGATTCACAAAGTCGTCTGATTTTTTGTAGGTTCATTAATTTGCAAAGAGAAATGAATCTGAACTTTGGAGAGAATATTTTGTTCACTGATGAAGCCTGTTTCACGAGAAGAGGAATAACTAATTTTCATAATGAACACGTTTATGCAATTGAAAATCCTCATTCCATTAAAATAAACCATTTTCAACACGAATTCAAAATCAACGTTCGGGCTGGAATAATAGGAAATTTTATAATTGGTCCTGTCATACTTCCACAAAGATTAACAGGAGACATGTATTTACAACATCTACGAAATACGTTGCCAAATTTGTTGGAAGATTTACCACTCCAACATCGGGTAGATATGTGGTTTATGCACGATGGAGCTCCACCACATTTTTCGGTGGAAGTTAGGAATTTTTTAAACCAACAGTACCCAGACAGATGGATAGGTAGAGGTAATGATGCACCCGTGAATTGGCCACCACGTTCTCCAGACTTAACACCGATGGATTATTTTGTATGGGGTTATCTCAAGTCTACGGTTTACAAGACCCCTGTGAATACTGTAGAACAATTATGGCAACGTATCCAACAGGCGACGAATAATCTTACAGGCGATGAAGAAGTTATGCAAAGAGTACATTTCAACTTTTTGCGTCGTATAAATCTTTGTATACGTGAAAATGGTGAACATTTTGAACAATTTTTATGAAATATCTGTTAATCGTTTTATTATTAATAATGCTCTAAATCACTAAAATTAAAATTTTGTCGAAACCATGAGAGGAATCGACTTTTGTCAAGAGTACCTTTTTTGTAGTGAATGAGTTGAATAATTTAGATTTCATATTGAAACTAATTTTTTTCCATTGGCGTAGGAGTTTTAGATGTTTATTTACTGAAAAAATCAAGTTCTACGCCCATGGAATGATATTCATTATGATTATGATATGAGTTTCATTGCCCGATGAGTCTATGCCAACGTACCAAATTTGAAAAAAATCTCATGAGCCGTTCAAAAGTTATGAAGCAAAATCGATTTGAAAATTTCAACTTCAGAGCCGTCTAGCGCCCAAACTAAGCAACTTTTTACTGAGGTAAGTTTGCTTGTATCGAATTGTTTTGGTCTGAAGAATATGTGGTAGCTTTTTGTAAAGACCTTTTAAGGACACCCTGTATAACCCGACCTGAAATAAGTTCGGTCCTGGTCTACTCCCACCTCTTCGCAATTCCGCTCTGGAAATTTGCATCAGGATCACGAGATTCTGGCTGGCCGAGTGGAGTGTCATCAGAGTGCTTTTGCAGGCAAAAACGGCATAAATAATTAAACGGCACCAGATGTAGCTCTGCTAGCGCCCTCTTTATCTCTCCACCCTTCAGATGGGTGTACGGACTATTGTACGAAAGATGGACCGAATTGTATACAATATTTTATGATCTTCCTTTCATTGGGCAGACCTTTTAACGTTGCAATCATTGTGAATTCGTTAACCGAAGAAATAATTGAGAAAATTTGACTATTCTTCATTTGAAGCATCGAAGCTTTGAGGCATGAGTGACATTTCTTTTGAAAATAGAATATTTCATTCAATCTGCTGTATTTTTGTGTTTGTATTATTTTAATTTTGTAGCTTACACGAGATATACTCAATACCTAAATTTCTAGCACTGAGCAAGCGTTGCCCCCACTTAGCTTCACAAAGGCATACGCACAAACTGTGCAGAACGTAAAGTCAGTCCAATAGGTGGTGTTCATTTTAGTGGTGACCATCGATGTGACAATGGAATATTATTTTTTCATTTTGTAGGTATATCATTTGTACACACTTAATGCGAGCATATTCTGGTAAATGCATTTATGAGGAAATGTCTCATATAGCATCAGAAAGGCCATGCTTTGAAAATGGTTCCAGATGCAGATGTGGTTGTATTTTTCCGTCATAAATTTTTTTTCGAAGATAAAATCCAGTTTATTTTTCCATTAAAATGGTCCATTCGTTCACTACTTATCAATGATTCTTTTACAGTCACAATGTGTTGTTGCCAAGTTATTGATTTTTTTATGAAAAATAAGGAGTAATGCAGGCTCTGAATTGAATAACTGGTATCGAGTTGTTCCTTCGAGAATCTGAGTTTTGTCTGGTATGTTATTTACGTATTTTATTTTAAATGGAACAACCTGTGCATTAGTTTGTCTACGCATTCTATATGGAATTATTCATCTGAAGATACCATGTTACATGATATTCCCAACAGTTCTTCGATTATTAGTGTTTTTCAAATTATCATTACAAAATTGATGTAATATTTGTTTAATGTTTCGGAATCAAAACGACAATATTCACTACCTATGACATGAACATATAATATAGATTATCTATCTCATCTATGGATTATGGAATATAGAAAGAGATTTCAATTCCGTTATATTGTTTCGCATTGGATGAAAATTATATTTTAGTGGTACGAAGAAGAACGAGGTTTTCATTTAAGCGATTTCATTTCTTCAAAAATTATTATATGCTTGCCTTTGAATTGCTTTTTATGGATTCTTTTTCCTACACTATCGGATAAGCACATAGGTACGGTATATTCTCTGCACTGCACCAATATTGGAATCCAAAGTGTAGTTTAATTGAAGCGTCTAAATTATTTCCTGGTTGAATAATTATACATATACTCCGTTGCTTGAGAGCATTCCTTGTAAAATCCTATTATTTCCTCGCGAATATTTCACACAAATTCAGGTTTAACCTGAAATAATATGTTCTTTCGAAATTCATATAGATCACTCTGTATTTTCTCATTCACTGTTGAAGTCCAATGCATTCTGGACAACTTTGCCCTCATTTTTGGTTAAGGGTGTAGTCGATGTGAAAAATATTCATTGAGAATTATAAAATTGTCCATCTGTTGATAAACCTCAAGCAAGTTATTCCAGGAAGTTTGTAGTTCGCTGTGTTGCAATAGCTGAGTTATTTACACAGAGAAAAAGTACGAATCTTTTGCCGTCAATCAATGATTTTGTGGGTATTGGATATGTTTTCATGTTTATTTTCTTGCTGGTGGCCAATGAAATATTTCAAATGAAATGATCATTTGTCGGCAGTTTTCTCATTGCGAAGATTCAGATTTCGTTCTATTCGTCAAAATGTCCAGACTTGAATGGCTTCAGCACTGATATATAAAATGAAGCGTGTGACAAATCAGTACAGCTGCTCAAATATCGATTCGGTGTTATGGTATCGAGGGGTAGGCAACACTCATTTCTGTGAAATCGCGCACGCCTATGTTGGTATTGGTATCAAGTGACGATATTCCAAAATCTTGCGCTGGTCAGGTCATTCCAAACTACAGTTTTCTCGAATCAAGCTCAATCAGCCGTCATCTTATTAGAACAAGTGTTTTTGGTTCCCATCTGCCCAAGGTTTCCTTGGAACTTTTTGGCCTGTGCCTGCATTCATGCCTGTTTTATTCTGGCGCAAATGAAACCCTCCCTAACCACGTGTGAGTTTCAATCAGCCAAGCCAGAAACCCCTGTGACCGTTACAAGAGTGTTCCAAGAAACTTGTAGTCTGAATTCAAACTGAAGAAAGATACAGCCAATAATGTCTCAATTGTCACAATATTTTTTGTAGAGTGTATCATGATGATGATTAGTGCGGAAATCAATATAAAAGTAATGTTTCTGTATCATTGTTATGTCAATTGTTCATTGTCAATTGTTTGTTAGCGAGACTCGAGGACAAAGTTCATCAATTTTAGTTGACACTAGATTCATCTTCATTATTATTTAACTTCATTCAATTGTCAATCAGATTCTGACCGATTCGAACAGAAATCGCCTATCATTGTTCCACAATAGTGGATTTTTGCTGTTACCACTTGTACTTCCAGGCTTGTTCAAGTAGATTCGGCTGTGATACACACAGGTCCCGCAAGAATGAAAAATCACCTGGTATAGATCATTTAATTCCATCGGAAAACAAGCTTCAAAGATTTCAATAAAGCTCTTGGAGCCCATGACCACCGTATCTTATCACATAACAAGAAAATACTTTTCAACCCTTTCAGCAGAGAAAACATCGATCTTCGTATCGCAAAAAGCACACCCGAAGAATGGCTTGAATGGATTTTGGATTTTAATAAAGAGCAAACAGTTTCGCGATCGGGTGATGAGTGTATCCTAGTTGCTTTCATGAAATTTAATTAAAATTTTCAATGGAGTCCGCATTATCGCGCTGCGGTTTATATTCCTTCGCAATGTACACGTAAAATACATTAATGATATTTTTCGTTGTATGTATTTATAACAAAAGAGATCTCCTTTCCGGAACAATAGAAGAAGCCAAATAGCCTGCGGGTCATTTTATTCAATCAAATAATTCAGTTTATTATTCCAGAGGCTTCGTTGTGTATTTTCGAATTTTAATAGCTATCAGAAAAAGCGATACTGAAAGTATATTGCCACTACACGCTGTATCTACGCAATGCACCATTAACATCATTCTATTCATATAACTACAATGGCATTCAGCGTATGGATGTGTATCGCGGTAAAATGATCGATTAAAATCACACATTCATGATCGGAGATTTATTCAAAACATCACGGTTTGAGTTTTTTATTGATATATGTCATTAGTCGTTTCGAGGTAATCAAATATATATCATCGGATATCAGCATAGTGAGAAGTCAAATGTATTTCTTATTTCTCGACATCGTAGAAACAGTATAGGATGTCAGTGATTGGAAAATAGTGGTCAGTTTGCCAGGGGCAGCGCCAGTGATGTAAATCTCATCTTTAAATTTCATTTCCACGTGTTCGCGCTCTGATACTCGTCTAATAAACGAGAATAAACCGTCCTGATTTCATGAATAGGTGAGAAGGAGAAAAGTGTGAGATATTTGCCTTCTCTATGTCCCTCTTGACGTACCGCAACTGGGAATATTAGTTCAGTTTATTGGAACACCCTATATTATCTTGGGGTTACTAGGGGTTGATATAACGGTGTGATATAACGAAGAAGTAATGTTCTTCATTCCAGTTCGATTCTATGAAACTATTTCAAAACCCACATCATTATTATTTCTTATTCCTTTCTTTTTACTTGTATGATGATTCGATTGAAAATTGAGGTATCTGTCGGTGTGTGTATTTTTACGATATACACTTGTTATCAAAATGTTATCTGATTTCTTAATGAGGACATCTAAAAATGGTAATTGATTATAAGATTCGATTTCTAAAGTGAATTTGATTGTGGGTTCGATATTGTTTATATAATTTAGAAAATTATCTAGTTCCATACGGTTATGTGGCTAAATAATGAAAATATCATCCACATATCTCCACCAAGTCTTTGGTTGTTCATTGAATTTTTTCACAATATTTTCTTCAAAATCTTCCATGAATATATTACTTAGAATAGGAGATAATGGTGAACCCATGGCCATACCAAAATTTTGTTGATAAAAATCATGATCTAATTGAAAGTAAGTTGTTTTGAGACATAGTTCCAAAAATTCTAAAATGCCTTCTACACTCAGCTTAGTTCTTTCAATGAGTTTTTCATCATCTTCCAGTTTCTTTTTCACTATCTGTAAAGTTTTTTCCATAGGAACAATAGTAAATAAACTCACTACATCGAAACTTACTAAAATATCATCTGTATCGAGATGGATGTTATTTAGTTTCTCCAAGAAATGAGGAGTATTTCTAATGAAACTTTCACTATTTCCTGATAAAGGTTTTATTATATCTAAAAGAAATCGCAATAAATTTTGACAAGGAGATCCTATCGAACTCACGATTGGTCTTAATGGATTGTTTGGTTTATGTATTTTTGGAAGTCCATAAAAATGTGTATTTAACAAATATTATTATTTCTTTATCATCACTTCAATCAATGCTTTCATTCTTTTCATTCTGGAGCTTCCATTTGAAGTTGGCGCACATTGAAGATGACACGTTGAACTTCTTGAATATACAGGGTGTTTCATTGGGAAAGGTAAATATTCCAACTGTAGATAGGGGTCACTGAGGTGATTTCAATGGGTCTTCGACATCTTGTAACCGAGATACGGGATGTTTTATCAATTTTGAATTTACTGTTACAACTTGTTGAAAGTTATCCAATGTTGCTAACTTTTGATGGGCACCATGTGTTGAAACATTAAAGTCGAAAAAATTGTGTTCCATTTGTAACGGTTTCCTAACTGTACTGGTGCAAGATAGATGAAATAACAATGTTGGTCCTCACTGCTGTGAAGAATAAATTGTCACCCAGTAGAGAATATTCAAAACAGTCGAAAATGAAAAGTTCGGGATTCGGGACAATCAATCCATTTCAGAAAATCATAACAATCACTATAAGAATATCGTTGAAGATAGTCTACGAGAGAGTGAGTATATGAGCACATTAATCACGCCCAGACGTTAGTGCTAACACCTGAGCCCGAAATATATAAGGCGAAAATTTTTCTCGGCACTCAGAAGGTAAATCACAGCCCCTTCGCGAGACGATGACGTCATCTCGAGAGTTCGATCGTGGCCCGTCGTCGAAATATCATTTAATCCCGCGAACAATATGCCTCATTTAATTTGACAGGTGATATAGACTGTTTTGCTCTTTATTTGTCGCGGGAATAGTGGAGGAGAACCAAGACTGATACGAGAAATGACGTCGTCAAGGATGTACAGGGGCGGAGTGCATTCGTGCAGACGAGTGCTATATTTTCAACGATTTCCGTGCATCAAAAGGAAACATTTTTTATTCTTCAACCAGAATTTACGTACATGAATACATGAAATTGATCTGTCAAACATTTACTGCTTATACCGAGGCTCAACTTTCATACTCAACATCGTCTCGTTTTGTTAAATGGTTCAAATAACATCAGACAAACCCATCGTCAGTGCGAAGCCTGTAAGTAATATTTGTGGGGATGATGAAATAATTGAAAATTGCAAAACACTCACCTGTCAATGACTGAAAAGAAGTTTTCAGTAAATTCCATCGATAGAGCTATAATTGTAAATTTAACATTAGAGACAAATTTATTCCAATAATCCAATCCAACTCATGTGGGATGGAAATGTTTCTGGCAGCAAGTGAAATTTTACAATAGGCGTGCAATAAATTTAGAAACGGAATATTTAGTGGTTACCACAGTGGAAGGAAGATTATTCAGTAAGCAAACCAATAAATTACAGGGATTTTAAGTAATATCTCCAAAATAGTCATAACAAAATTCTTTTGTCGAACTTGCCGCGAACAAACGCAACCACGTGAATAACGAAGTAGAACCGGAAAGTACAGGTCTAATGAAAACCTAATCGCCGGCCCCAATTCGAACCTCAGCCGGAAATCTGTTGGAGTCAGGTGCAGTAGGGATTCAAAAGTGAAAGTTAGATAGAATGGATACAGCAACTGTTAAAAATATGGAGATCAGTATGGGAATTGAGAAGTACTTACATTCCCCACTCCGCAGTCCAAGGATCCATCGAGGTTCGAAAAAATTTCTGCTGAAGCAAAATATCGTCAGTCAGACAAATTCCAGATTGTACGTTTCTCAAGAAATGAGACACGACTCTAGTCCAGAATGTAAGTCAGTAATATGGATCTAGATTATCAATCTATAACTAACATCATACAAATGGTAAACTTAGACTGAAGATGTATGACTTTCATTCAAGATTTCAAAGTCCCAGATTCCTTGTCCAATTACAGAGAAATGTTAGCTGCCTCACGAGGACATATGTCAGGTGTCGAAAGCTCTTTTGTTCGAGTAATCATGGAGAAATGGTTGCTATTTTAGTCTTTTATATGTGGAGGAATATATCATGATATATTCAATCGTGTGTACTATCATCGATTCAAATAACAAATTATTGATTTGAAACGAGCCACTTCTGCACAAAACGAATTGATTTCAATAATTCAGTCAGGTCGTTTTTTCGTTGTTGATAGCAAATTCTCTCGCTCTATAAAGTTGTCTGCGACGCTGTCTATCAACTTATCCATCACATTTGTTCATGCATCCAGCATTTGTCTTATTATCTGCCGGTTTTCGTACGTCCTGAAACTGTCGGGAACGTCGGCATGAGGCTCAAAAGATTTCCATCAGGAGGGTTGCGCGCGTTCGTAGTTTTTCTTTTTGGCGACGTAGTACAATGTTGTCACGCCGTCTTATATGACGTACGTGGCATGTCACGTGGGGTTAGGTTTTTATTATTTGTAGGACGGAAATGAAATACGAGGTCTCGTAATTGATACAAGTGGTTGCTCTGCTGGAAATACATTCCTATTCGGCGTGTTATGACAGGCAGTTCATTTTTCTTAGGCGGCGCGAATGCCATCAATAGAATTCAATATAAATTATGGGAACGGCGAGATGAGGTGCATCAGTTGCTAATTTCGAAACCTTCCTCGTTTTATTTGGAAACCCGTTTTTTGTCATAATGACACTTGGTGTAATTATGGAACATGTCACTATACTGTGGTTGTTGGTGTCATCTTTGATTTAACGGAGATATACCCCATTATTTTTTCCATACATTACTAGTTTTCAATGAAATGCACTGTATACACCTACCTATTACCTACACAGGATATCTTGACCTAAAGTAAAACGCCCTTGAGCCAAGGCCGCCATGTCTTTGGATATGGCCAAATGAATATTACCTTAACACAAATCAACCAAATCCTTGCCTTTATTCTATTGATACTTCCCGATTATAAGAACATGTCACCCAATCCTAAGAGAAACAAAGGATTTATGATCTTGTTCTAAGATAATGAGAAATATTAATTAGTTAAACTGAAGATAATCATAACATTGGTCCAAGAGTCTCAATCTCGACTCAAAGACGCATGATCTTTTTGAATGTACATGAAATTACTAACCTCAAAGAAATGTTCTTGATAGAAATAAATGAATGCTCTTGCTTTGATTCAAGTCTTCCAAATACTCACTTCCAATAGGAATCATCTTCTGGCAAGAAATAATTTCTCGACTCAAGAACATGTGTTCTTTGAACTGGAGTCATTCATTTTTTACGGTTGATCCTGAACCTGATATTTGATGTTCAATTCATTGGAAAAAAGTATACCCAACATTCACAAAATATGACTGAGGTTGTCTTGTGTTTCTGTGATCTTTCGAAGGATAACCTTTCAGGTAAATGTGCTGAATAGAATTGGAGGATTTTTTTTTTCAAATTTTAGATATATTTTTGGCAGACTGGGTATATCTTTCAATGAAAAAAAAATCCACAGGCTGTCGAAAATTTGTTATGAATTGAAGGTCTAAATATCACTATACGTGAAGAGATTTTTCATGTATTTAATAATGGGTTGAGGGTTTTCCACAAAGAAAAGGTGATTGAGGATACAAATATATATCAGATAGAGAACATTAACAAAAAAGGGAAAATATCTTTGACCAATAACAACATCGATGCTATTCCAAACAGTGAGTTCTGATCATCAAGAACAGAGATTCTGAATCTGATCTGGATTGATTTTCTGAATCAGACTCAAAAATAAAATCTATAATTCTACAGCATTATAATATCACGGTGGTTGATTTATCGTGAAAATGGATTTTTCGAAGCCAAAATTCCATTCATTTGAGAACAAGTAAGTATATATCTTGAATAAAAAATATTATACAAAATGTTTTGTTCATTCAGTCTTGGTGCTACTGCCAAGGCAAACTTTTCCTTCTGAAATCCTTTTCTATACTTTACCTACTACCTACTCACCTATTTGCCAATAAGAATGCAAAGATTTATGGAGTAGAAAGACTATCATACAAGAATCTTCTTTTGTGCTTCAAACATAATGATTTGATGATGATGATGATGAGTATCACAAATACCTACTATGAGAATCCCCATAATACAAAAATCATCTTCGGCTCTTCTGTATATATGTACAGAGCAATTCTACAAGAAAATATCCAAGTTTATTTGAAATCACTCTCATTATACAAGCCATCCAGTTGCTAATTTTTTACATACAGTCGTTACATGACTTTCGAGTGTGGTGTCAATTTGTAGTCCTATATAAATCTAGAAATCGATATTCGTACTTCCAATTATTAATCCCCCAGACTAGTCTCAGGGAATCGCCGTATATAGGTGTGGATTTAGCATCAATTATTGAGGTTGGGATTTAGTGGGTTCACTTTTCAAATGATTTCACAGGCAGCTGTTCTATTTATGAAACAAGACCATTTTTTTTATGTTAAAATTGTTGGTTCTTCTTAATCTGAGAACAAATTTTCTAAATTCACACATACGGACAAGCTTAAAGCTATAATATTCACCTCAGCCCTGAATTGTTCGATATACCCTCGTGAAAAGAAGTCCGAAAATATTGGTCATCCACTATGTGGACATTGATCTTACGGCATTCATCTCTTTCAGACTATGTATTTCAAAATGCTTCATTCGAAAGCAAAATCTAAAAAACTATTGACTTTCATATCGTTTGTTTCATATCATTTATTATTTATTTCAAGTATTCCACTCACTTTATTGCCTCCGCCAGCGACCATAAACGATTTACAGCGGCATTTTCTATGGACTTCTGAAACTCGATGATTCTAAATGGACAAATACGATTTTCCTATGTACCAGAAATGAAATGGAGATACGTTATATCAAGTGGAAGTTTCAAATTCTATTCCAGAGGTAATAAATTTCAGTTCTCCTATTTTCATGAATTGTTTGTATAGCGTTCCGTAGTTGATACCGGTTTATTATCCACAACCAACATAAACTTTGGCATTGAAATATTATTTGAGATGCCCATTCCGGCAATGAATATTCATATCAGTGAACTACCTGATACTCGACCTGATACTTACGTATGCACCGGAATTAAAAATCAATATTTTTATTTCAGCCTTATGACACTATATATATATATATATATATATTATAGTATCTACTTCTTGATTGCTACAAACTCATTAACCCGAATTGAAAAGAAAATATTTGAATAATTGATATGGTTACCCAGAAAAAATTACAATATCATAAAACACAGTGTTTGGTGAAATCACGCTAAGTATATTTACAATGCTTGATCACTAATTCAATTTGTTCAAGCAAATGCAAATGCAAAAATATCAGGTTACTCTGTTCACATCTATAGTATTATAAAGAGTGTAAATATCAATATCAATTATCAACAACCTCTTTCCAAGTTGATATTTCAAAAAATTCTTCTATTTTCATATTCAAGATTATTGAATTACATAGTTATGACTCTGTCTCAACTTTGTTATTCCGCCGTATTTTACTACTTCTTTCCTAATGTGTATCAATTATCTCTGCAACCGCATCTAATCTGAACGATTCCTTAATTCAGTTGAAGAAATATTCTCAAGCTACCTAATAACATAACTTTTTTCAGTCGAGGAAATATTTCGAGAAATCCTGAAACAGGCCAGGCCGATTCTTATTCTCAACTAATTTACTTATTTTTGACGTCAATATCGAATTTTTCTCTCGGAAACTGGCCCCTTCCAGCTCTTCCGTGGTATATAGTAGTACGTCTTTTCAAAGCCTTTAATTTTATTCACATCTATAAATATTTTCGAATACTCACGAACCACAGAGGTGCAATAGATACCTTGGTGTTTGAAATCAGGGATGACATCATTCCTCTGATGAGAAATTTTTTGGAGAAGCTACCTACAGCTGAGCAGATCATTCCTTATTTCAGCAAAACGATCTGTATATTGCTGATGCTTTCATTGCATGTGATAATTGTCACTGATATTGCACGTTATTCATTTTGCGCACGCGATATGCAAATTGATTAAAAAAATTGACAATACCATTGTATCACGCCATCATATGAAGAAACGTTCACATATAAATACATTAATATCACATTCAATCAAGGCTTATATTTACGGAAATATTTTCAAGCGATGATACCTATAAGAATTAGTACATGGATTTAGGTGGAGTTTTTCATTAATCTGTTGATTTCATTTCCGATCCCTGAACATTGATTACGGAATGGGTTCGAATTTCATTCACGAATGTTTTCATTAGTTCTATAATTGAAGGGCATTCATGTTGTAATGCCGGCAAAAATGTATTTTGTATTGCTATGCGTAAGCGAACAAGATGGTTGAAACAGATACCCAATAAACGTTTGGGGGCTTATGTTTTTTATATTCTTGTGAATACAGTTGCAACATATTGTGCTCGTAAAAATTAGGTATGTGCTGAGGTTTAAATCATCATTGATTTCATTTTCGTTTTTTGTTACAGGTGAGTCATGAGTCATTGTTAAAGCAGTTAAGGAAGGTGACGTGAGTATTTCTTCTATTGTGATATGAATTTTCATTGTACAGGGTGTTAGACAAGACTTTTTTTCTGTTTCATTTTATTCAGGCACTCCCTTTATATCCTACAGCCATCCTAATAATGGATCAATTCGCTGTACTTTCATCCTCGGAAATGGCGTAAACCTGAATTCAGGGGGGATTAAGGGGGTTTACAATTTTGATAACGTATATTTCATGGTTTGACAGATGAATTCTGAATGAAAGTGGATAGCGTTACGAGCTCACAAATTTTCTAGAGAAATAATGAATGAATGTAGTCTCAGTTCAAAAAGTCGATATTTTCGATGTGAGCAGCCCATTAGATTACCATTCTAACATTTCGAAAACTTCACCATTATTGAGCCCAGGTGGCTTGAATGATTAATGTGTAAACAGTTGGCAGCTGTCATTATGTTTGATGGATGTTGCTATACTTATAGACAATAAATAAATCATAAATCAATAATTTTCATATTGAGTTTTCATTCTTCCGTCATGAAGGTGGGTTGAATATGGTGGAGCAATATTATATATATATATATAGTGTTTCTCTATCAAAGGGCTACTTGATCGACAATTTTGATAAACATTTCACTGAGACTGTTTTTCCTTTCCCTTGGTGTCAAAACGTAGTTTATTTTGCCACAGACTTTTAGAGGATATAATATCTTCAAATCTTATGTGTTTTCGGTTCATGTCGATATGTTATATGTATTAATAATAAACGTTATTAATAAATTTTCATTTATTTCAATGAAGGAGGCTAGCAAGCAAGTGTTTATGGTTGGAAATTATGATGGGTTCAGTGAAGCTAAACTATTCATGAAATTAGAATGATGTTGATATGGTTTGGACAAGAGAATATTGAGTGATTTATGTCTATTTGTGATGAGATCGAAAGATATTATTTTTCATGATGATTTCTCCAAGTTGGAACGTCTCACTACAGATATGTTAACACCACTTCTGAGAGCTCAAAGTATGGCTGAATTATGCTATATTTTTGTTTATATATATATATATGCTATGTATGTACTGAAACAATGTCTGGAATGAATCAAAACGAAAACTATGAAGATATATTCTGTTCAAATATTTCTAGAACGAACAGATATACATTTGCGAATGTAATGTACGACTATTTTATTATTCATAACCATATTCATTACCAACCAACGTGTCTGAGGTGCCATTCTCATCTTGGCCACATTGTCATATTCTAATATTCTGATCCATTAGGCTGGATTTCATCTGAACATACAAAAACGTTCATATGAAACTTTTTTATCTCCCTTATATGATACTCAAAATTGCCATAATCCAAACTTATATAATAATATAAAATATGAAAAAGTCATATACGTCATTTTCTCAACTGAAATCCTTCTATAATTATTTGCCTCGTATAGGGCATGTAAATAAATTGTTGTACTGAAATTCCCCCAATTTCATCCAGACGTCCCAAAAATATCCATCAAGAAACACTCAAAACACAGTGTCATCTCTAGACTGAAGCATTCGAGGACCAAAATTTGCAACGACTCTTAACTTTTTCTAAATGAGATCACGCCAATATTGCCGTCTAATTTCGGGACACTCCGTATATGTTCGAGCGATTCAAACTATAAGGAATAAGGGATTAGGAAATGAGAATGAAAGGATAATGAACTAGGTTTGTTAGATACCTCATTTTTCAGAAACTACCGTGGAACTGGATCCCACAACCATTTGTTGCACTGTATAACTCCAATTAACAGGATAATCCTAACAATTATATCACATCGTATGCCTAGCGAAGAGTAACATTTCACCGTATTACGGATTTTTTCTCGCCAATTATATTTATAAATTAGCAATTATGGTCAGGCAGCGGTGGAATTCCGGAAATTAAATTTCACCATAATTATCCCGTCTCGTAATTAAATGTTGAGTGCTTTGGCTAATTGCAAATATTCGTGGTGATTCCGTTTTATGGTGTTTTCTGTTGTTGCATTTGAAAAGGAGATATATCTCCAATTCCCGAAAGTTTGCAAGTTGTTGATTAGTTTTGAATTGGGTGTTTTTTTTTTAGTTTTCCTATCTAGGGACTAACGTGTCACTTTCACTTGCTTGGAATTCAAAAGTTGGTAGACGTTGAAAACAGAAGTTATATAGAGACGTATAGAAACTAGCTGAACAACACATTAAAGGCCGCTGTGACTCTTGAGTCGTTCTACAGCGTGTCTCAATTTCGATGGACCCCTCTTCATAACTTTTGTTAATCGAGCGATTCAAACCGAATTGAATTGATGATATCAATCAATAAATCGATCACCATCAATCTAACTAGAGAGATTGCAACTCCACATATTTCCACGTTTGATCAAACAAATGGTGTGCATGCAATGTAATGAGATTTATTGCTATTATTATTTATATTGACTCCTATATTGATTGCACTCTTTATCTATTAACCACAAAATCACTCGAATCAAATCATAATTATCGATATGCGGGAGAATTATAGAAAATATGTCAATATAAAATTCTGGGATATGTCTAATTTCCAATGTCGATCCATTTAGAAACCGAAATGAGTAGGTATGCATACGCTTGATTTTGAGACCTCCGTCTATTTCGTAATTAGCATTCATCGAAAACTGTTGATTCTGCAGGTGATGAAAAACACCTCTTTGTAGAAAAAGCAGTTCAATAATTTGATGAACTCTTCGCCTATGATATTTGTTTTTTAATACCTCAGAGAATGAGAACATGAGAACATTCCTAATGCCCTAGGGTATTATGATAACGCCCAATAATTTCTATCATTGTCTGAGATATTTCCATATCTTTAAAGATTCAAATTGGTTTTCTGAATCATAGAAACTTATTTTTTTTGACAACTGCGTTATATGAAACTGCTTATACTTATATGGATTCGTCTTAAAATATATCAACCTTTGATTTTGAAGATTGATATATTTTTGTTTCTCGAGTTCATTGTATTCATTGTCAGAATCGAATCGTATTATAATTAACAAATCGATAATCCGAGATTATTCAAACCATCACGGACTGCGGTTCGCAGGTGATGCGAAAATTGCGCTCTGAAAATTTTGTGCCGCATATACAGCCATCTACATAGAATTCAATTGATATTCGACTCTCTAGTAGTAATATCTTTGAAAAAAGTCTGCTGTGAGTGAAAAAATCTGTCTGAAAATCCATCTATTGTATTTATTACTTCTAAAGTCGAATCGCTTCTTTCAATCAACGTATGATTTGATTTTGCACTTCAGTCAAGTTTATGGGAAATTATAAATTCGAAATGTACCTGCAGAAAAAGCTCGAAAATTGTGAGGGTGCGGTAAGTTTAATTTGAGATATTTTTTAGTAGCAGAAACTGAAAAAATAACAATTCTCATAGTAACGCAGGTATATCTCTTTTCTTGCTCTAACCGCTCTCATTTTCACGTATAATGGGTGTCACCATATTCTTGACACACGCCATGGCTCCCATCAGAGTTCTGAGGGCATGAGATTTGAAATGGTTAGAGGTGTAGGATTCACAAATTCGAAAATAATCGGATATTTCATTATTTATATCCATCAGATTGGTTGAAATGAGACCAACGCACTCAAGTTGCAAAAATTGAAATTCTTCTGAAAAATTCAATTGTTTGTCTCAAAACTATGTTATCGTACTCATGGTGCACTGAAGAAAAATATTCTATCGTTACTGAAGAAATATTACTTCAGCAAAAAAGTACCATAGAGGACAGCTATGTTGTGTTGTTGCCGCAATTGATTTCGAATTCCTGAAAACGCCTATCATCCTCAAATGGACCGATAAGTTGATACTTCAACTAGGTTTGTGTGGTAACTAATCAGCTCAAGTAAGAAAAACTACCCAACACCATTGGCCATAATTAGGCCACTTTGTATTCATAATTCGCTGTGATTGTTATGACAACAATTGGCCTTGCTAGTTCTGCGATTCACTCATTCTTTCTGTGATTGATAGATATTGCTGTGTGTTATGTGTATATTCCAGTACTTCCACCATTGCCCGAATTGCATAGAAAAATGACGATTTTCTTGATTCTTCATCGTTCTCAAAATATCCTTCATTGTTTTGGGATAGAAAACACGTTTTTGACCCAAACACAGATTGATAACGGAGTTCTCTTCATAAACAAGTAACATAGCAACAAACTAGCAGCAACGATATTCTTGATTAACGGTATCTGATTCAAATTCAGCGGAGACGTAATAAATTGGTAAATTTATTCCGTTTTGAGAATGAACAAAATTTTATTGAACTTGTCCAACGAATATGATGGATTATCATGGATTATTGATATTCAGTATATAGATAGATCGATTCATTCAATTCGGCATCAGTATTGGGAAGTTGTTGAATGCATGATGTGTACATTTTTGTATTCGCAATTTGCAGTAGCTGTTGGAGGTCACCTAAGCTGAGCTTGTATCGTGCCCTTCAGGCTACAAAGGTTCAATCATTTAATTGATTATAATATGGATCAAAGTACTGTATGTATTCTTATAGGTATTCGATGGCCATATGTGTGTGTATATGTTGCTATGGCATCCGTTCTCAACCGAATAAGGTCCAGAACCACCTCTTGAATAATCTCAATACGAAAAACACCGGTCCTTCTCTCCCTATATTCTATTTTAACGGTTTTTATTCAGTCGACAATCCTCCGGAGACGTTGAATTCTCGAATCCAGGGATGGAAACAGTATCCGTTGTCCGGAAACTGGAAATGGCGTATGGTCTATCGAAAAAGTACGGACCCTGAAAATTGACTCCTTCTGAAGAGTGATTTTCCCGGAAACAATATGTGTGGACGGGTCGAGCGTGAATTTACTATTCACGAAGGTGCAGAACGCACGAATGGATTGTCCGAGGACTATCTAGGGACCGGGATGGACTCGTTAAGGGGACTCAGTTAGAATGTTTCAAGAGCGAGAGGCGGAAACATATCGACTAGGAGTATCCTAACTTGGGATGAAGAATGAGGTTCCATCCAAATATGTCACACAAAATTTCCTGATATGGTATACAGGGTGCCCTAGATGAGGATGCACAGCATTGGGATCTCAGGAATAGTGGAAATACAAATTCGGTTATAATATGGGTAGAAAGTTGCGCATCCAGAGATCCATCCCAACAGTCTTTGAAATTTTCAAAATTATTCAATTTATATTTCAGTTTTATACAAAAAAAGTCTATAAATCTATTTCATTTTATTCAAACGTTATTATTAGAATTAGTGAAAAACAATTGTATTCTTTCATAGCAACTTTTGATACGATTCAACCTGGTGATTGATTTCTCCCTCCGACGTTTCGTATTCGCGAAGCAATCACCAACTCATTTTTTTATCACCACGTTGAATCATATCAAAAGTTGCTATGAAGAAGTATCTCAGATTTTCGTCTATTCCTAATAATGCATAGATATAATATATAGTGTACAATAAAGTATACTTCATTATATTGTCATGAAATCACGAATAACTAGATGAACTCATTTCAAAAGGACAAGGTGAGTATCGTTTTTCAATCATACTTTTCATTATTGATTACTGATTGGGAAGAAACATGCTTCTTTTCATGAAAACTTCATGGTACAGGGTTTTCCAGTATCTACAGGGGCTATTCCGAAAGTTATTAAAAGAAGATGAATTACAAAAATATTATATATTTTTCATCAGAAATTCTGGGCGAAAATTCGAAATAATTTTGGCACATCTAATTTTTTGACAAGTGTTTCACGGTCGATGAAACCTTAGACGTTTCACCAGTGCACAGTAAACAAGACCTGCACCAACGAGTGATCAACTGCATTGAAGAGCTCACTCAAAAAATGCCTGGTTAGTATAGGCACAACCATACAATCTTGTGATCGTAACAATATTTTATCGTTATAATAACAAGAATATTGTTATGGTTACCATAAGAAATTGTTTGAATAACGAGAAAATCTGGTTATGCCTATATTAACTATAAATTTTGTTCGCCAGATAAAGAAGGCTACAACTGTATCTCCAAATACCCGGATATTGAAATGTTCGTAGCTAAAGGTTGGTCTGCATTTGAAAATTCAGTGTGAACGTTTTCTCATTTTAGATCCATACATATTGAAATCATTTCGTAGTTGTACAACCTTCATTCTGTTCATTGGTTGTGAATCAGAGTACGTTTCATTGAATTTTCTGCACGTTCTTGCTATAATTTCCTCACATTCTCCATGAAGAATAAATCATTTCATCAGAACTTTGTTTGAATAGTTATCTTCCTCCATTTCGATTCTTTTTGAGTCACTTCCGTTGAGAAACACACATTGATAGTGCACTAATTGTAAAATTTTCATGTCATGTACCATCATGACATTTAATAGCCACCTTAGATGATTATGAGAACTATAAATCGATTTTTCGAAAATTGGTCTTATCTCGGAATTCTGGCTATTCAGGTATAGTATAACTTTCGAGAAAAATTCCAACATCTTCCTCTCTCCCGAAATTCCACCGCTGGCTAACACGATGTTCCTCGAACATTATAGGTTTCCCTTTCGTGCTGTCCACAGGAAAAAAAACATCATTTGGAAGGGAATTTAGTCATCTTATAATATATTATTAAATATATATAGATATATATAAATATATATTTATATATCCATCCATCCACTTGTTAACGAAATATGAAGCCTTTATACAAGTGATTTAGGAAACAAGAAAATTGAGAAAAACCCAAAGGAACAGGCAAAAATTCGAATCTATGATGTATGGCAATTGCGACTTCGGAAACAGCTCTCTATTCTGTCCTGACCACAGTGAAAGGCCACTTCGGATTATTTTCAATAAATAAACAATAAAGGTATTTCAAATTTCAAACGATCTTTTGACGATAAGCACTGGAAGCCAGCTAAGTTTAATATAACTTTTTAAAAAACCCTTGTTGGAGGCAAAAGTACGAGCAAAAATATACGGGAAATCCCTCTACAAATATAATTTCTACTAACACTACCCACCCTCTGAAGATTTGCAAACGTACATAATTTCAGAGGGATCAGGTAACCCTGAATCAGATCTGGGGCATCGGCAGAACCCAGTAGATGGATATTAATTCACTAATCTTCTTAAATCTTGCTGACGAAATATCGCTATTGTGGAGACGCTGTAAATATAAATTCCCTGCGGTCGGAAAGGGGCTGTGCCAGCCAGATAACATTGTGTTGGCTGGAAGTATTCGACAGGTATCTCTCGATACTTACTTTCCTTCCGAATTCGTTCGGAATTATTGAGGAGGTTTCGATTCGTTCCGTATAGCCGAGGCGATTGCTGCGAATTGTTTTGCAATGCTCGATTGAGCGATATACAATATTCAACGACTACTTGGGAATTGTATACAGAGTCCCACCGATTTCATAGAACAGCAAAAAAACACATTTAGAACTAATAATTCCACACCATTATTCAAGATTTAAATATATTTTAGATACAGGAAGGATAAATTCAATCGATACTGTGAAAGGTATGAAATCACATGAGTATAAACAAGATGTAAGAAGCACCCACGTACAACCCTGAGTTCCTGTGCGACATTGTTTGCAAATGGTTATATTTCGAACTTCTACACATACCTATGTTTCGTACTATTATATCTACACATTCTTCACTCAAAAAACTCGATTTATTATTGTTTATGAATGGTATTCATTGTCTTTACTTTTCGACCATATGAATTTCATTGATGATGTTTTTCACTTAGTTCTCTTACTTATATTATGTACTCTCATATATGTGTATTGTTGTTCTCGTTTCTTAACTAATTTGCGAAAAACATTATCATTATAATTATGGTATTGCTCTTTGTGGGATCGTTTCTGAAAAATAAAGTAGAAGTCATTAAAAATTATTTCAATATATTTGTAGTAAGGACAGATTTTGTGATCTCTCCCAAAATGTCACTGCGCTTCAAATTGAACCATCAGGAATTCTGGTCACAAGGTGTTTTCATTAATTGATATTAAATTTTTCATTTTCAAGTGGGTGCCAAGTTCTATCTATATCAACTGAATAAGAAGCAATATTATTGTCTCCGTCCAGGAGAATGCAAGCAGACTCTTTAATTTTTCGTTTTTGGTTGTTGTCTTCTTTTCCTTTGATCTTAATATTACTTCAATATGTCGCCATATGTTGTCCATTTTCAGTAAGGATATGTTCAGCTAATTTTGATTTGTCAGTATATCTTTTCTTTTTATTGTTCTTATGCTCTTTCATCCTTACTGATAGAGGCCTGCTAGTTTCACCGGTATAATATTTTTCACATGGTATACTGTTGATACAATTTTTTGATGATAGTTCTTCATTTTTCGGTTTTGTATGAGTCAAAATCGATCTCACTGTATTTTCTGTCTTGAACACTGTTTTCACTCGAAACTTGTCACCAACACGATTAATATCTGAAGAAATTAATGGGTGACTATTGCTCTGATATAATTTATGAGACTGCAAGTGACGTCACATCATTAGAAGCGAATGTGGAGTACCCGTATTTTTCAGTATTTCCATGTAGAACAGTGGAAACTGTGAGTATACTTTGATCGATATGACATGATTTTAATAATAATTGGTAGCCAAATGAGCTAACCAAATAAGCTTACCAAATTTTATGAAATTATACGGAATTGTATGGTTGATGGATAAATTCAAACTAATAATTTATACTCGCATCGCTGATGACTGGCAGATATCTTTCAATTGTCAAGGAAGTTGGCAGCAAATGAGGAAAACTTATGATACGTAGATTATTATTATTATTCATAACTCTCTTCTTTCCTTTTCAGCTTTATTTCTAATAATTTCATATCTTAACATAAGATAATCCCTATTTCTCTTAATTCAACGAATATGACCTACTTGTCAACTCAGAATTGAACTGACAACTGATGACAGACAATATCATAGAACCTTACACCTGGTTTTGAACTCAAATTATTTGTATTACAAATGATGACTTATTTCCAGATTCAACTAGTGTTGCTTTGAAAAATATCGAAAGTGTCAAATTGTTAATACCTCTGTGTCTACTGATGCAGTTGCAACAATTTTCTACGTTTTGGTAATCTTCAAATTGTCCTGCCGAATTACACTATTTGTATCGATATCAGGTGAATTTGTGTCGTATAAATTCTTAACTGTTTCCTTTAGCAATTCGACTCGAAAAACGAAAACCGAAAAACGCCACTTTCGGTGTCGCGTTTTTCTCGTCTAATTGCTAAGCAAAATTGTCTCATCGAACAACCTGAATTTACCCGATAAAATACAAACCTCTCGTGCAATTATAAGTAATGAAATGATGAAAAAGTCATCAATCAACAAATCATCGAACTGTTCATCATTCATATGGTAGCTACCTACATGAACAAATAACACGTATCGATATACAGTGTGGTTTTTCGTCGAGATTCACCCCTAGGATTATCTTTTCGTGTTTGTATATGAACTAGTCAATAATTCGGAAATCTAAGCTTCTTGCTGTTGATGATTTCGATTGGTTTCTGGATTATTGCTCTGTTATAGATCGAGTGATAGATGAAGTTGAATGTCATCTATTCTATAAAATCTCCCGTGCTAAATTTGAGAGAGAGTGCTAGGAGAAATCCTAATTGCATATATTGCACACTGTCCGCCCGGAAAGACCGATTCGAATTTGTTTTCTATCCTCTCTGGAAACGTGGATAAATCGACCTTTTACCAATGCGTATCTGTTTCCTATCGAATATTCGATAGGCATTAAAATGATTGCTATATTTCGTTCCGGATGGCACGAAAACATTTGAAAAAGTGAATTGTAAATCGCGCTCTGTGTAGCGCTAGCCTGACGTGACTGAAGAATCGCTTATATTTGCATTCCTAAATGAAGTGGTTTTGGCTTCGATGAAACAAAGAGAGGAATAGAATTCATCGCCTCATTACCTCTGAAACACTTCGACACTGTGTCCCACAATTTCCTCCATATTTTTTTCTGCAATTGTAGTGCTTAGAATACTTCCATGTTCATTATTATTATTTCATCTCGAACCATCTCGGTTTATATAAAGTTTTCTTCCTATATATTTCTGGTCCTAGAAACCGCTGGTGGAGTATTGCACACTATGTTCGAGTCTCTGTCTTTTCGAAAAAACAATGATTTTTCATTCCGCTACAGATGATTGCCATTTTGGATTCATATCAAGGTACAGCCCTGAGTCTTCTTGAATAATATAGTGATAGCCCAGGCATTAAAGATATCTCAAAGTGAAAAGTTCTTTTTCAATTCCGAAACTTTCCATGCATGATCTCAATTTGCAACCTTTTCCGACGTCGGAAATGTGTGGAAACATTTGAAAATACTGGTTTTTCTATAGCGTCTAGAGAAAAATTGCAAAATCGGTTCCATGATCAGGTACGTATATCAGACTATATTTCAATGAATTTCGAATTACGGAACATAGAAATCTAAAGATAATCACCATTTTTGGCTTCAGATTTGTGGAATAAATCTAAAAAAGTGCGAATTATATGAATCTAATTGAGATCAGTGTTTCTGAGTGCTCTGCAGATTTGCACATCTTCATTCTTATCTGTCGTGATTGTATTCTTTCTGACTGTTCCTAAGCTGATTTTTTTGCATTTGTCAAAGAATTATAAAACTGTTCAAATAAGATTGCACATGTTGAGAATGATAAGAATATCATCCTACTGGATTTCCAAATGCTCCGGAAGATGATAAAATGATAAATAATAAAAATTTAAAACCATTTATACCTCAAAAATAATACCAAAAAAGTTGCAAATTGAGGACAACATCCAGATTACATCCTTCGATACAATTTTGAATTTGTAACTCAATATGAAGCACGGAAAAAAATTAAAAAATTTCGCGGTCTGTATCAATCGTTTTCTAAAGGACAGCGGGATGAATAGTGTTGACAAGTGTGGGGTAGGTACCGATCGGCAGCTGCCTATCGCTAATGCACATATACACATATTCATACGTATCTATAGAAATGAAATGATATAATAGTGCACATATCTGTATTGAGAGGATTCTTTATCTATGGAAAGTAGATATTTTTATGTTACTTGCAATCACGGTGAAGATATTATTTTCCAAAGCAATGAGTAATATGCCTGCAGGAAACTAGGCAAAAATGTAGGTCGTGAAAGAAAAACAAATTTCCGTGCCTCCGACACAGTTGCAAATTTGAATCCATGCATATCATGTAGTTTGAGATGTAATCTTTCATGATTTTTCCTAAGTGAAAAAAAACGATTAAATATAGATCAATTTTAGAATAGTTTCCTCGACAGTTGTCGGGTTGCAAATTAAGAGTCTCCATATATGATATACCTGGAATGTTTCTATAACTTTGCAACTTTTCTTTTTTTTTATATCCTATATTGATTGTAAATTTCATCATTTTCAATCTTCTGGGGTATAAATATAAATATATATATATACAGGGTGTCCTTAAAAGGTCTTTACAAAAAGCTACCACATATTCTTCAGACCAAAACAATTCGATACAAGCAAACTTACCTCAGTAAAAAGTTGCTTAGTTTGGGCGCTAGACGGCTCTGAAGTTGAAATTTTCAAATCGATTTTGCTTCATAACTTTTGAACGGCTCATGAGATTTTTTTCAAATTTGGTACGTTGGCATAGACTCATCGGGCAATGAAACTCATATCATAATCATAATGAATATCATTCCATGGGCGTAGAACTTGATTTTTTCAGTAAATAAACATCTAAAACTCCTACGCCAACGGAAAAAAAATAGTTTCAATATGAAATCTAAATTATTCAACTCATCCACTACAAAAAAGGTACTCTTGACAAAAGTCGATTCCTCTCATGGTTTCGACAAAATTTTAATTTTAGTGATTTAGAGCATAATCAATAATAAAACGATTAACAGATATTTCATAAAAATTGTTCAAAATGTTCACCATTTTCACGTATACAAAGATTTATACGACGCAATGTACTCTTTGCATAACTTCTTCATCGCCTGTAAGATTATTCGTCGCCTGTTGGATACGTTTCCATAATTGTTCTACAGTATTCACAGGGGTCTTGTAAACCGTAGACTTGAGATAACCCCATACAAAATAATCCATCGGTGTTAAGTCTGGAGAACGTGGTGGCCAATTCACGGGTGCATCATTACCTCTACCTATCCATCTGTCTGGGTACTGTTGGTTTAAAAAATTCCTAACATCCACCGAAAAATGTGGTGGAGCTCCATCGTGCATAAACCACATATCTACCCGATGTTGGAGTGGTAAATCTTCCAACAAATTTGGCAACGTATTTCGTAGATGTTGTAAATACATGTCTCCTGTTAATCTTTGTGGAAGTATGACAGGACCAATTATAAAATTTCCTATTATTCCAGCCCAAACGTTGATTTTGAATTCGTGTTGAAAATGGTTTATTTTAATGGAATGAGGATTTTCAATTGCATAAACGTGTTCATTATGAAAATTAGTTATTCCTCTTCTCGTGAAACAGGCTTCATCAGTGAACAAAATATTCTTTCCAAAGTTCAGATTCATTTCTCTTTGCAAATTAATGAACCTACAAAACATCAAACGACTTTGTGAATCATGGATTAATAAATCTTGAACTGGCGTCTTGTGGTATCGGTATAATAATTGTTCTCTTAGTACTTCATGAACGGCATTCCTAGAAACTTCTAGTTCATTACTTATCCGTCTAGTACTCAATTCTGGATTTTCTTCAATACGGCCAAAAATTTCTACTTCGACTTCGGGAATCCTTACATAACGCTGTCTTCCATAATCACCAGTTCTAGGAGCAAAATGACCGGTCTCCCGAAGACGTCTCTCAACTGCAGCAAAGGTTGGGTGGCTTGGTACGCGACGATTTGGAAACCTTGCCGAATACACCCTCACACTCTCTCGACCATTTCCTTGACAATATCCGAATACCAATAACATATCGGTGTATTCTTCATTGGTGTATTGTACGGCCATGATAAATCAGAAAAGTCCGATATCAACAATCAACGTCAATAAAACTCGACAAATCAACACAGATGAAACTATGGAAACCAAGAATGTGAATATCACTGTTTTCGAGCAGATATTAATAGTCTTCAGAAAAAAAAACCAGTGCTACTTATTTTCAATAGAAATAACCTATGCAAAAAGTACATCTCAACTTTTTGCGTCGTATAAATCTTTGTATACGTGAAAATGGTGAACATTTTGAACAATTTTTATGAAATATCTGTTAATCGTTTTATTATTAATTATGCTCTAAATCACTAAAATTAAAATTTTGTCGAAACCATGAGAGGAATCGACTTTTGTCAAGAGTACCTTTTTTCTAGTGAATGAGTTGAATGATTTAGATTTCATATTGAAACTAATTTTTTTTCATTGGCGTAGGAGTTTTAGATGTTTATTTACTGAAAAAATCAAGTTCTACGCCCATGGAATGATATTCATTATGATTATGATATGAGTTTCATTGCCCGATGAGTCTATGCCAACGTACCAAATTTGAAAAAAATCTCATGAGCCGTTCAAAAGTTATGAAGCAAAATCGATTTGAAAATTTCAACTTCAGAGCCGTCTAGCGCCCAAACTAAGCAACTTTTTACTGAGGTAAGTTTGCTTGTATCGAATTGTTTTGGTCTGAAGAATATGTGGTAGCTTTTTGTAAAGACCTTTCAAGGACACCCTGTATATATATATATATATACTATATTATATATAGATATATATAGTTTTGTATTTCTTCGACCAACAATTTTTTGATAAAAAATCATCGTAGACTATGCGGTGAATGCGTTTCAGTCGAAAAAAAATATGCAAATCTGTAGAGGAGTCAGGCTTGCTATTCTTGAATTGTAAAACAGTTTGCAAAACTTCTTTATTTCTCCCAACAAGTTATGGCCGAAAATATTGATTCTCTGTAGTTCCCCATGTTCCGGAAGTCAATTTGCAAATATTGTATATCGTAAAAAATGCCCACCAGAATATTAGGCGAAGTTTGCAATACTTTTCTACTTCATATTTTTTGACGTGGTTATGAAAATGAACAGTTTTTTGTAATTTTCTTGTTCTCGCAGAGAGTTGCAAATTGAGATTTACCTTCATACAACATTGTCACCTGAACCTGCAAAGTTTGAAATGTTCTGGAGTCAAGAAAGGTCAATTTTGCTCTAAAATGACTGGCCTATGGAAGGAAAATAGTCAAACGATGAAGAGAGCTGATATACTTTATGTCATTATGCAGCTCACGTCCTAATTACTTTATTATTATCAAACAAAAACCAAACCGGAAATGAACTGCCCGGAGTTCATTTTTTCCGACTGTTGCTCGAACAACCCTTTTCATCATCAGCTACGTTTTTTAAATACCCTCCTAGTATTAATAATTTCCTCCATCACGGAGTATATTCCAATTATAACTGGAGCATTCTTAACAACTAAAAGGCCAGAAAACCTGTGGCTAATTTTAATAGAACTCTATTATGAATCCTTCACCGAAATTATCCGACGCAAAGGACATTATAAATGAAAAAAAAAGGGACAGAGTTCGTTATAACGAACGGAACAACTGAAATTATGTATATCAATTCGTAGGTCTGGACACGAAGGAAAGAATTATAATTATAGCGGAAAATCCAATTCATTATCTATTAGAACAAGTGCTGGTAGAACTAAGAAAATTGAATGAATAATTTGTGCATAGACATAGCTCATATGCATACATGATTCCTCAATGAAAGTCATTGTTACACCGAAATGTGAATCGAACACAATAATCCGGTCGCATTCAAATCCGGACATCCAGTAATCCGGACACATAATTTGAAAACTCATAAAAATGTTGAGAAAAGAGAAAAAGAGAGAACATGAAACGTTGAATTCCCAATAAGAATATGAAATAATTATCGGTTGATTCGGGGGAAAGTATCATATCAGTCGGTGTCAAATTGAGCATCGGAAAATCTACAGTTTGAGATATTTGTGAGAATAATAGAGGCAACTAATGTCACATTTTTGTTCAAGTTTTTTTAATTACAGTAAAATTCAACACCACTATTCACGTTTCTCTATTTGAAGTTTTTGAATATCTGTTGTATATCTATTTTTGTTTTTTTTTTGACGGATGAATTATGGGTGGAACAATAAATATGAATTATTTTGGATTTAACTCATATCATGAAACAATGCAACTGTGGGCTACCATTTGGACTACTTTTTATGCCATTTTTGAGTCTCAAGCATTTCATCAGTATTGCCAAGCGTTGACAATATTCCTTGTTATTCTGCACATATATTTTCTTGATACATTTTTCTTTTTTGGGAAAATTAATGCAAAATAGACACACGTTGTGATAAAACATATTGTCATGAATGGGAATATTTTATGAGAGAGCGGTATTTATCAAATTTGCTTTTCCATATCCATATTGATATATTGAACGATTTCTGAATATTTGTTTCATATAGGATATACCTGTGTCAAGCGAACGTTCATTTTTTAGCTCCTCTAAACAGTGACCAAAGTGGTTGATTTTAGCCCTATATGCTGAGATGTATCCTAAGAGATAGTCAACCCTGAAAATTACATGATCCACCAAATCGACATCATGAAAATTTCGTGATAATGTACAGGTTGATCATAGTGACATTTCAATTCTGTTGAAATTCAAACTCGGAAAACTCACTTATTTCAAATGGAACACCGTTAATTTCTTCAGGTTATTGGATAAGAGTACTTTTCGTGATAACTGAAGGTTTTCTCGATGTCCTTATCATAGTGAAAATTGATTTGATTTCAATCAAGACTGCTTCAGAAATAAACATTGCGTTGTCAGACTGATATTTTAGAGGTTGACATCGAAAGATTAATCGTACGTATTCCCAGTATTTTTATATTATGCATTGGGCACAAGGCAGAAAAATCCGCAGATTGACTAATATCCTGTCTAGCACGAATATATCCACACCATTCTGCATTTGCAAGATTGCAAGAACCGTTTGAGAGTGGAAATGTGATGTGCAAAAAACATAGAGTTATAAAACTAGTATCAAATGAAGATGATATGTTGTGGAAGATCCCCATAAAAGTAGTATATAGAGTGATCGGTAGGCAACTTGATTTAGATCAGTACACTGTAGGACTCAACACATTTATCCTTGCCATATTCAATTGCATCAAGAGTTAACAACGCAACAACGTAGGTTGGAATTTGGTCAGTGGAACTCATCTTATTCAGGGTCAGTGTGAATCAGTTGCCAACTGATTTCTGCAGTCACACTATTCTCAAACGTTTCTTGCAATCTTGCAAATGCAGAATGGTGCGCATATATTCTTGCTGGACAGAGATAAGTCAATCTGCGGATCTCTCTGCACTTCTCTCTATGGATATACCATATGAATAATTTTTCATTTTGCGAATTTTATTTCATATGTTTAATCATTCCATTCCATATTCATGCAATAATTATGCAATTGAATGGGATTACGTATGATGAATCATTCGATGTCACACTTGAAAATATTAGTCTGATAACGCAATTTTTATTTGAAACCATTGACTATATAAGGGGTCAATGTGCAACAGCAAACTCTATTTTTATAGAAGACTTATGAAAAAGCTGTTCAACAGCCTAATCCAACTACGTGAAGAAAAACAGAAATATGTTCCATTTGGAAGAAATGAGATTGAATTTCAACAGAATTGAAATGTCGTCATGATCATACCATGTACATTTTCACGGAATTCTCTGAGTCGATGTTATGGAGCATGTTACTGTCTTTCTCCAAAAGTTTTCGAAAATTTCTATTTTTTTTTTTTTTGGAGTCCTGCAATTTGATGAAATTTGATACTTTATTTTCAAAAACAAGAATAATCAAAAAGCAAATCAATCACAAAATTCATTCCCGGATGAATACATAGGATGTTCCACTTGAAAAAACCTAACTTTTATGTGCCACTTCTTCTTTCAATCATGTTGTATAACGGAAAGTAGTTTTTTAATGAACTTTACGTAAATCTACACTGTGGAATTTTCGTTCTTCTATCTCGAATAGATCTTCCGAGAACTCAATGTTGACTCACCCGGTATGATTACCACAAATTTCTACTTCAAATTCAGCCAAGCGTTTTTGCATCTAGGGTGGTTACCCTCTCAAGAATCATCATTGGGAATGAGGAAGGGGTTAAGTGACACACCAAATTCCATGCATCACCATGTTGTGATTATGGAAATAAAATTGAAGTGAAACCCAACAAGTTTGGTATCGTTCCAATTAGAATGTCAAACCCTGTCGAGGAAATAAAATTTGGTGTCGAATTTCAGGCAGAATTCTCTGCCGCTTCCCATTTATTCCGGGTGCATTCATTTCGTTGGGTCACCGTGTATTTTCGTCTTCTCTCGTTGACAGTCCTTTATGTAATCATTCTCTTTTTTTCATAAACATGTTCTTGTCAAGGTCATAAACAGTCTGTAGATTACGATGTTTATCCATTGTCGGAAAGGTAATACGAGGAAAAGTACCTCCATACTTACAAAACAACAAAACTCGATATGCATATCTTCTGAAGGCATTGTTAGTTGGTGAAGTTACATTCCGCTGAATTACATACATATGCAATACAGAATAAGGTCAAGGATCACCTGCAGTATTACAAAAAAGTTGTTGAGAGGATTTTCAACAGAAACATTTCAGGGTATGTTGATAATATTCTTCCATAATCATAATGCCAATCAATAAGCAATTATAGAACACAAATGCTCCTAATATGAAATATATTAGATTTTCCGTTTGTTGATCGAACGCTACAAGGAACTTTTTTCGTTAACATATTACATAAAATGTTGCTTACACCCGTTTTACCATATTCTGATAAGGTTCTTTATTCATATCGCACTGATCTTTGAATATCCAGAAGTAAGATAACCAACTTTCATCTCCAGCGGCTATGGCAACGGCATTCAGCTGCGGATATCCAATCACAGATGAGTACCAGTGACAGCTGACAGAAGACAGTGATCAGCTGATTTATGGTTTCGTTTTTTTTTATTTCATTCCTATAAATTGAACTAAATATGCACTATCAATGCAATGTAGAAAAATATTGCACATAAATTGAGCTTAAGTTCTACTCAATATTTAGAGTTTGTGGAGTTCTTGGATGAAAAAAACATTGTGTGGTTTAGTGAAACCATGATGTACTTTTTTTTCCGGATCGTAAACATTTAACTGGAAATTTTCGAAAAAATACTAGTCTTTATCATCGCATTTTCTATCTCAACTTCGACTAACTTGAAAAATGGAAATGATAATGTCAAATCAAGTAGACAAGCTGTCAAACTATTAATTTTCATTTCAATCTGCGTATTTGGGTACGGAATACATGATATTTCACAAATGTATATGTAGATTTGTGATGTCAAACAACAACATTTACACACTGATCAAAACAAACGAATACCACGGAGCACTCGCACGAATTAGTCAGAATATAAATGCTAGCTGATGTGAGCCTTTGGCTTTGGTTGTTCTGCCACCGCCTTTCGCTTCACCCCTACTCCGCATCAGGCTGTAAGGCGGCATGCGATAGATGGACGAAAAAATTTGAGGATATGTGATAACAGTTCCACTTCGAAAATCAAGGAATGCATGAATATAGGATGAATATGAATGAATATATGACGAGAGGAAAAATTCCAAATACATCTCCGAATGAAACCCAATGTATCGTAGTCTGATGAGTTTTCTTCAGAAACATATCTTTCAAGTTCAGGCATCATAAATGTAGAAGAACATAGTGTAATGAGTCCACTTTACATCCTGTGTAGGATTTATTGAATTGAATATTATTATGATTTTTTTATGTTTTCACTAAGCGTTGAAAGTGGATAAACATTTTGTTCATCCCCCTATCTGTGATTAACGCCTTAAAATTCATGTATTTCACGTTGTTGCTATTGTATTACTATCGATTTGACAGCATTTTCTATATAATTTTATCACACAAATTATCAAATTCCTCTTTCATCAGAAATTATGGTAAAATAGGAAGTAAAGTCACTTTACTGGCAAGTGCCTGTTGGCAACGCCTATCCAATATTCGAATTATTTGCATCGCGCTCTGACTCGCAATAATCTCAATGACTATTCAGGAGGAGAAAATGCGAATGCACGCCAATGGTGCGCTCTGGGAAACTCTTGCATTTCTTGGCCATTCTTTCTGTTGCCTCCTCGGGGATGATTAACCGAGAAACTTTTCGACGACGGCCGTTTCTTCGGGGACATATTTTATTTTTGTTTAATTTATTTGGTCGAGGGCGGATGATATTTTTGCCCTAATGGCGGTGCATTCATCATGGCTCGGCCTCCTTTTTTCATCTTTTCCGCCAGATAGGTATCACTTCGAGGATTGCTATGATTGATGATGCGGGATGGAAAATTCGCGCGACCGGCCATTATGTGTTGTTGGTGGTGATGTTGATGGAATTTGCGAAAAAAATGGACATCGGAGACCACCCCATTCAATTTGGTGTCGGTGAATTGATGTGAAATGAGTATGAGGTGACACTGCAAAAAAAAATTTGTACAGTGTGATTTTTCTTTCGTTTGGTCATACAAAAGGAAAACCGATACAATTCGTGAAACATCATGTGAGCCAGAGGTGGATAATTGGGAGAGGGTGAGGGTATTATAATTTTTCTTGAATGTCTAGGGGTCTAGAGCATCAGGAAAGACTCCACTAGACAGGGATTTCCATAACTTTGCTGTTCTGTTGATGTGAATGATGCTTAATGCAGGTATTCAATATTTCAATTTATCGAATCCAAATCATTCAATTTCAAATCGCTTGGAGACACGTAAAAATAGCCGTAGATGTTGGTCAAACATCTTGTGAGCCAGCGATAGAATGTTAGCATATATAGGAGGAGAGTATTAGAATTTTTCTTGGAAGTTTGACGGTCATAGGCATCAGGAAATTTCACACTAGGTGAATAATTGCACAACTTCCTATAGATCAATAGTGCTTGATAGTGCGAAATTTGACAGGTCTCGAGCCCAACAATTTACAGAAGTGACCAGCTTGAGCTCATCTACGATGTGTGTTCTTTATCGTGATGATTTTATTTAACAATAACTTATGGATACCTCCAGAATAGATCGGTCATATTCGACAACCTGACAACATTGCTTATTAGGTGAAATGGAACTTCCATTTGACCAATGACTTTCAGACATCCATAAGCCAAGATATGATATCAAGGAAGAATGATGGTGCATGTTTCTTTTATGAAACGATGTATTTTTAACGGCAGTTCCGTGAAAATGGAATTCAATGGAATTTCAATCCCCTCGCAAAATTTCAACATTCAAAAGAACCGGATTGGTTAACTAATTCTCACAGATGTCAAAAACTTCAGACAGAATTTTCAGAATGGGAAGTTAGAATAGAAGAATAGAAGTACCCCCTCGCGCCCCTCTAATTGAGGAATGGAATCTTTTCGAGATATTGAGCGAGACAGGCTATTCAAATGGAAGATTCATAATTTTAATGGTATGTGATTGTAGCAGCAACAATCTGAATATGCGACCGAATATGGAATCTGTTGTTCCCCAAGTGATACCTTTCTCTTTCTTGAGATGTTTTTCATTGCTTCACAGTGCATCATGATTCTTCAGAGATGCGTGAAAATACAGAAAATTCAAAGAAATAGAAATTTCACATCCTGTATGAGATAACGCGAAAATTACTGAACCGTTTTGAGATATCTACTCAAAGATTTGATAGAGTGATTCACAAAAAATAAAGATTCCTGAGAAAAATGGGACAATCTAAACTTTTTTTATTCTGTCCTACTCTTCTGGAATCATAAATATGTAGGATTTGATGAGGTTTGTGCAATTTCTCCAGTTTCTGATTAAAAATCAGTAGATTTTTTTTGAAAAGTTGTGGCAACTCGAAAATTATTATCAGGATCGTATTCAAAATAATTGTTATCGAGTTGAGACATTGAACATGAGATGGGTTTGTCAAATGTTCGATATTTACTATCGGTACACATCGATTCAATTTCAGATGGATTGGGGCAGATGATAGAAGATACATTCTCATACCTTTTGTAGAACACGGTGGATTTCATGGTGCAGTTGATGCCAAATCGAGTCTTTCAAAGGACGTCGAGTTGATTTGGGACACGAAGTCAACAATTCCTGTGAAAGGACTGCAAAAAATTCATTAAAGGCCGAACATGTTAGATCCCTTACAGGCGAACGTTGTAAAACAAGGGACCGTACAAAGGCTTTACTGTTTCGAACCACACAAAACACATTAAGCCAATTTATGTGTGGCTAGAGACAAATTAATTGATCCCGATATATAGACTGCTTCTACGAGCAGGGGATCACTAAAATCGATGGAAGCCTTAAATATTGGGGAGTTCATTCAGGAATATCTGAAGAACAATTTTAGCCACAATCTATTACTTCCACGGGATAAAATGATGAAGAGGTTATTATAGAGATCTCCAGATTAAAAATATGTCGTTGCTTCAGAGTAATCAGGTCGATTATCATTTCTGTTTTTCTAGATATTTTCGATCACCAGATATGTGTATACAGGGTGTTACAGAACTATAGGATCAAACTTCTAGGGGTTATTCAGTGCAACAGCAGAAAACATTTGAGTTTTGTGGAACCCACATGACCGGAAAACTACAGCGCTACGGCCCTAAGACGCGTTGAAATTTAGAAAAACGATGAATTGCCTAAATAGGATCGAATGCATTTATTTTCTCCTTTTGTACATGATATCATCACAACAATTGTTCTCCAACATGAAGACACCGATTTGAACGTCGCACATGATTTCGGCGGACTTGACTAAAAATTTGATTCTCCCTTTGAATGATTTCAAATGCTGCAGTAATTCGTTCAATCAAGTTTATCGCTGTTTCGTACTGGAGTTTCGTAGATCGAAGACTTTACACAAGAAAAAATCAGCGGTTTGGGCACCGTTGGATTTCCAGAGGTGGAGCAGTTTCTTGGTCTCATAGGTTATCTGATTTAACGTCGCTAGATTTTTTCCTGTAAGGACATGTAAAGTCTTTGGCCTACGGAACTCCAGTAGAAACAGAGCAAGACTCAATTGGACGAATTACAGCAGCATTTGAAATCATTCAAAACAAGGATCAAATTTTTAGTCGAGTCCGCCGAAATCATATGCGACGTTTAAATCGGTGTATTCAGGTTGGAGGAAGACATTTCGAACATGTTGAATGTGTCAACCATTTCTTATATTTTCGAGTATAGGGTCAGAAAAATACAAAGAAAAATAGTTTAGTTTCACTACAGTTCAGTTTAACCAAGCGCATATAAAGTTTTTAAAGATACTCAACAACATTCGTATGATCTTTCAAATCGTTCGCTCACATTCAATAGACTACATATTCATGCGACCCGAATGATGAAAATTATGAGCGAAAACATGGAAGAAAATAATCACATCACATCGTTGGTGACTATAGGCAATCAATTGTAAAATTAGGTGTTTTCCTCGTTCATTGTTGCATCTATGGAATATTGTTTTATTGGGACCGATTACGTCGAGGAATCATAAAACTGAAGTTTTATATCTGGGAGTAACTATAAATTCCTGTACCGAAAGCAATCAATCCAGGCAGGGATCTCGTCTAGTTTCATGAATCCCCCAGTGAAATGAATCCGAGCATACGGCATGATGGAAACGGTTTGAGGTGACGTTAATAAAGCTGTCGACTTGAAATCTCTACTGAATCGAATTTGAGACAATCGCGTTTCTTCGGAAATATGGCTTATGGTGGAACATTTTGGTTATTTTTGCATATTTGCATATCAAACGTGGCTGAATTCTACTAGGATTATTGAATTTCATTCATAAATAAAAATCCAGCTGTAATTGTGAGAAATGATTCACTGAAAATGATTTCCACAATTACGAGAAGTGTATGTCCCAATAGTATTCTTTATATTTTCCATATTCCAGTTTGGCTCAGGTGAGAATGAAAAATTATTGATGGAAATCTAGAGGTACCTGAAAGGAAGAAGATGAAAAGGCATGTTTTGTGACATCCAAGGAAGCTGTGATACGGAAAGATTTGAAGCTCATAAATTAATCTTAAAGAATACATAAACGTAAGTCGAGTTCCGTTTTATTTCAGTCGAGACCTCTGACCATTCACTTGAAATACGGCTCGTAAAACGTTTCAATGTCTGTCTTGGGTATTATTTAAAGATTGGGGCACGTGGTTCTATATCAGGATTGCGTCTTGTAATAAAAGCGCAATGTTTAGAAAATCACAGCATAGATTTAACCGCTCAAACTGAAAACAGTAAAATATAGTTTATATTCGACGTGCCTGACATATTCTGTTGTTCCAAATATGTTTGTGTATAAAATGAATTTCTACCCAATTTCTCAGAATACTTCGTAATGTTTTAGTGCTTTATGAAGTTACGATGATACTGCCAGTAAATGATCACCTTCTCAATGTCGTTATGATGTTATATCATCAGTCCGAAATTTTTCCAATGAGTTGTGGTGGCACATAGTAGATGGCTAATATTTTTCAAAGAAATTATTGGAAAATTCTGGAACAAAAAAATATAGACCCTATACGCATAACGTCATGCAGCTTCGGCAAATGCATTGAGCATTAGAAATAACGAGAATGTTTATTCTGATATGTTAGTTGTGTGATCTATGGGTTTCCTGCTCCTGTCCTGGAGGTTTGATAAAGGGAGAGTCTTGTCACTCATCAGTAGAGTTGAAAAAGGACGGTAAAATATATGTTGTGTTGTTGTATCAGAATATATAATTGAAGAACTAGAAATAGTTGGTGGAGAACCAATTCTAAAAAGTGTATGTAACATTATCTGGACTCTGAGATATTCACTTATTTATTGATTCATTTATTCATCTATTTATTTCAGAGATTTCATAAATACGAATACAAGGAAGAATAAAATTATACTTATACAATGAAAAAGTTGCACCAAGTGGATAAACACTCGTTGTGTGCAATATATAGAACTAATATCGAACAAATTCAATTGAAGAATAAATCGAATCAACAGATTCTTCTAATAAAAGTGTGGAAACAAAACAATTCAATGAAAAAAAAGAACAGGAGGAATCGTCATATTTGATCCCATCGAGAATTTCACACTCCTGATTGACTAGTTCGTGTTTATATAATTCCTACTATCAGGTTAGGAACAAATCTTTGGTTAACCATTTCTGTTCTTTTGGTGGATCAATTCAGATGTGACAACCCCGTATGTATATTAAACAAGGGTAACGTTTCATTAGCTCAACTCCATTTGATTACCAGTTTATTAAAAGAATTTTTCTGCAAAAAGAACCATAGGAGAGTTTTGATAACTGTAGAACATTCGACGAGAAATCCAACTCTCAATTATATTCACTTCCTAAAAACGGTTATTAATGTTATCACACTCACACCTGGTCGACAATCCCAAGTGAATTCAATTAGAGTGTATGTTGTATTGTTTTGCAATGAAATAGCCAGGGTCGTATTTGACAGTTTTCAGCAGCCTCAACTGCATGTATTTTTGTATTTTTATATTATCAATAGAAGGCGAGCTTTCCTATCAGTGGTTTATTGTTACTGATTGTATCCATGTCTGGTTCTTTTATTAAGTGATCTTTTTTTTTTCCATGCGTACATCTTCATATTTCAATATAATCTGTGTAGAATACACATGCACGCAACATAGAAAAGGGCCAGTTCATTAATTAATGGTATGTAATTCAAGCTCATAACTATCTTTCTTACGATTTGTCAAATTGTAACTTCATTTCCTCCAAAGAAATTCATTTTTTAATATTCTGCAAGGCATTTGTCGTAGGTCGTACTCTCCTAGTGACGGCCCTGGAGATAAGCACAATGTTACATGACTGCTGCATCAATTCGAAATGAGATTTGGAATATTAAAACCACAGTCTTTGTTCGTTGGCATCGAAAAAGGGGGGCATAAACAAGCATTATATCCGAACGAGTGAATGCAGAAGTTGGACTTGCTGTTTTATTCAACATATAAACATAATTAGAAAAGTTCATCACAGAGATGGTTTATTAAAAACTGAATATTACATGATGTTTACATTTTCCATTCCACACTTACAGACACAGAGAAGCTTTATTGTTCTACGGTTTTGCAATGCGGAACAACTAGGTGGAATATTATGCCATAGGCGGCCAGAGCAGCGAACAGGTCGACTAGCATTTATAAGATATCACTGACAATAAAAACGTATGAAATGACAATAAAAATGAGTTCCATATAGTTCCGACATATCACAGAATTATGAGATAGAAGTCAGAATTTTTGCACAACTATTGGCAATCTATCTTTCCTTAACATCTATTTTTGTCTCATTGAATATTTGAATGCTTCATCAAAATTTCCAACCATTGCTCGAATAAAATCAATACAAATGCTACAATATACATACAGTTCTCATTATTTTCTTCGATATTCATGTTCTTTGAGACACTCGAAACTCAGGAAATCAGCAACTTTTTCTTCAACGAAGAAGTTCACCTATGGTATTTCTTATCTCTTGGTGTGAGACACCGGATACCTCCACCATAATAATTCCAACCCTCGTTTCCCCTTCTTCGGTGCCAATGCTCCCAACTTAATCTGAGACTTAATTTGCTCTCGGTATGGAGTATAGACATTTCCTAGCAAACTGGATTCGTATATAAATTCTCGATATTATATTCCTGGTGTACGCTTCCATGTTGAGCGCTTTTATTAAAATATCGTCAAGACCTCGTTTGTGTTTGTTCTGAAATGTCTAGATGTGCATACTGAGAAGCTAGGATTACAAAGAATTTTTCCTAAATACTGTTTCCTTTGAGTGTTCACTGGGCGTGTTATCTCCTTTTGAAGCTCTGTTGCATGTAGACACCAAATACACCAGTTATATCAAGCGCATCACTCCAAAATCACTGTACCTATTCGCTAAATTTTCGAATCGCTCAATTCGAGCACTGTAACTCTGAAAATTTCACGTCGATATTAGATTAACCAACACATTAACCTATGTATTTATTCGGAAATTTTCTCCTGCTTGGGGTACCCTGGAAGGTATTACAGTGGGAATTTCTTGACAGCTTGGCATATAAAAGAGATAGATTGCATTTTTTTCACCAACTTTAATAATTGCAAATCGACCAAGGAAGATAGTTCGAACTATATCTCAATCCAACCAATTTCACCTTGATGTAACTAAGGATAGTAAATAAGAAATAATATATCACTTAGATTGAGTATGACGATAAAGGATGCAGATACTCAAAGAATTGGCTTATATCAATCCATTCTGCCATGAAATTTTCTTATCGAATCCCACACAAGATCGAATTATATCCGGAAATTTTTTCTAGCTCATGAATATTTTCAGAGAATATGTGACCTTAGTTCATACAGGGAGTCCTATAGGAACCCAAAACCAAATAATTCGTGTAGCCACCTCGTTTGTAGAATTACGCTTTTCTCTTGCTGAGCTTATTGAATAAAAAATTCAGCTATAATACTGTGAGTTCATCGAAGAATTAACAAAAATACTATGTGTACTCAACTGATGGAATAATTTTTACGGATTAACTATCATAAAAAGGCCAGAAAAAATAAAGATATTAAATGACCTTCACAAGAAGAATATTCTTTCAATTCTCAGTAATAGAAAATTCAAAAGTTGGTTTTAACAAATGGGAAAATGGGCAATAGGCAACACCCATATGATGGCAGACATTGACCCTGACGGGACTTCGGTGATGACCGCTAAGTGATGTAGGTATAAGGTATACGTGTGTATGTGAAAACATTCATGAATTTTGATGAAGGAATGTGGAAGCTAGCATAGACACAACTGTTGTTGATCGTAATAGTTAGGTTGGCGAAATTTTCCCGAACGAAAAAATTAAATTTTGATCATTCTAGCAAGGTAGAAGCTTGCACTGAGACACTACAGGCCATTGCCCTGTGAGCAAACTTTTGTCAGCTCTTCTCGTTAGGAAGTTTTTTCATGTGTAATAAACGATGATAATTGAAGTAAATACACAGGGTGTCTCATGATATATCCACAGGACTTCAGGATGTGATAGGTGGTTCAAAAGTATGAAAGGAAGTTTCTTTTAACTTACCCTTGCACCATTTTCGAGATACAGGGTGTTGAAATTGAGAGTAATTTTTTTGCGAATATCTCTGGGACCGTTTATCGCACAAAAATCATAATTGGTGAAGATTTCGAAGAGGTGGTGGGTGTTATTTCCCCGACTTCTAAGCCACTGGCAAAAGTACAGTTCTGATTTATCCATTTGAACCGCTAATGTTTTCAAAAGCTCTAAAGTTGACCGTTTGCAAGAAAAATTAACTTTCATGTTGAAAAACATGTTAAATTCTTTGAAATGAATTTGCAGTTGGCAACACCGGTTGATCACACGAAGTGGAGGAGGAAAAATGATTCATAAATTTACATGGATTGCTCTGAAATTTTGCAGGTACTTTTCCTGGTGCCATACTAATACACCATTTTTCTTTGTATTCTGAGCTGTATTGAAGGCAACGAAATCTGCGAAATAAGCTTCATCAAACGAAACAAGGCAGTGTTGAAATTGAAAACGGGAAATTGTACCTATACATGTTGGCTTACGCCACTGTTCATTGTTTCTTACATGAATGTTACATTGTTTCTATAAACTTCGAAACCCACCCGGCGAAGTAATATAATTTTGGCGGAACGGTTTCAGTGCGAGACTTGCGTTTCTATCGGTATTCGTCTGGAACTCGGAGAAACAAAGAAATACAATTCCGATTTTCTGTGAGTAAACATACGGTCTAAGTGGCGTGGCAAAGTAAATTGGAGGGAAAACATGGTTTCTCTCTTTGCTTTCGCACACACGCCATGGGTATAGTCGAACTAATAGAATCGATACGGCAACCAGTTGATTTTACGTGACGCAGGTTGAATGCAAAGTTTAACAGGGAGAGAGTTGGTAATACGAGGGCATGGACGCCTGGTTGAGGGGAGGGGGTGTGGGAGGAGAACTTATCCCTTTCCACGGTGATGGCAAAAACCAGAGACACATTATGTAAAGATAAAATGGATCGTTTTTTAACTGACAAGAGGAGACTGAGTTTCTTGTTTTCAATGTCAGCACAATAATGATCATTCTTTACTCTCTGTATATTGAAGGAACAAAAATAAGATAAGCAAGTCATGATATAGCAACTCATATTATTTTTTTTTATTTCTACGTGAATCTGGCAGATTGCCTACATATATTGGGACCTGCCTCTGAACAATAGTAGATTTATCAGCGATATATTCCAACGTTCTATCACTCTGTATGGAATTGAAACATCCTGGTCAGCTTCCAAACGCGTCTATTGAGTTGCCCTTATTTCTTTTTCAAAAGTAGATATGTAGAGTTCCAGCACTATTCAGCTCTTCTGTCCGATGTTATGAAGTTCGGCGTATAAACAAGTTCAGATCGATGAAGAATGTGTGTCGGAAGTTTTTTGTCAATCCGGAACGGCGGGCATGCAACATGAATATAGTCGGTTATAAATAAAACACGCCTGTTTGTCGGGAATTGGTTTTGAAATAATCATTGTAGAGCAACGAGATCATCGAACTCCCATTCATGAGAATATACAGTCGAGATGCATGTTCAACAAGCATTGCTGCAAAATCCGGAATGTGTTCTATCCATCTTGTTCGTGATGAATGAAGCAAGCTGCATTCATTTCCTAGAAGAAAGATCTGATATACTATTCATAGCGTAGTCCTGTCAGAATGAAAATATAATTATCTTGGAGGAACAAAAGAAATATTGAATGAAAATAGTTATTCATACACCAAGGTAGTGAAGAATACCCTGATCACTTGACCCAAAGTGATAGACCTGAATGATGAAATATTGCATGATGTAACGACTCTTGAAACTCACAACCACGCCAAGTTTGAATCTCGTACCCTCGGAACTTTGGAATTTGGAATACGTTGACACCCAGTATATGTTTTCTTCAATTATGTTGGCTTACTATACATATATTATTAACCTATCCTCATTCATCTGAAAGTGGATTGAAATTCCTCTAGATCATTAGCGATTAAGGACTGGAAACCATTTCATTCATTTTGGATTTATTTGTACTTTCACGTTCATTTCATCATGTGTCAATCGATATTTTTTGTCATGCTGTCACTCTTTCTGAATAATAATTCATATTTTTCAGTTATTATTTACTGAGAGAATTCAGTTGGTCGCTTCCGGTAATCCATCTTTCAATAGAAGTAATGTCAGAATTTCGACAGTGACAGTGACGGTAGATTCGAATATCCAGATTTCGTTAGTTGAGAAACGATTAAACCGTGTTCACGTGGGTTCTTGACTTGTTGAAATTCAGTGATCACTATGCGGAATCTTGTTATACTACAGAAAAGAAGTTCTGCTCCAAAGAGGGTGAGTGAAAAATGTATCATACAGAATGTGATTATAATGCTAAGCTAACCAAATTTTGTTGTTACACGTCAGTCATATTCGAAAAACGGTTTTGAGTGCTGTGTTAATGAATATTCGTATATCAGTTCAGTTCATAGTCTCTTTTCAATTCTTCACAAGACAATTCTCCATATTGAACCAATTTGCTAATAGTTTAGAAGAAAAACGAGGTTACGCTATGTAGAACCATGTAATGTATCTTAGAGCTATTTTACACCATGCATTTCTCTCTACATTTGGGATCCAAATTTCACATCGAAAATAAATGGATTTCAGTCTTGGACTTTGACCGTTGAAGAGCAGAAAAAAGGCGTGCTTTAAACCAGCTTCTACAATATCTACTTCATTCTTTATGAATTAATATATGCTATATAGTCACTTATGATAAATACATGAATGTTCTATAATGTATTGCTCATGGAGAATATTATACATATACATAAGTGACATGATGAGTTCATATCTCCTGCTTCGAACGTAAATGTGAATGATGAAGTTTGACCTACCTTCCTTCCATTTCATTAGCCATTCGTGAGAATTCCTGTATACTCACAGAACTATATGAGCCATCATGTTTTTGGAATTATTGTTTTTGACACAGCAATTCTAGGACTCAGCTCAAATATAATAAAGATTCCTCGGATTATTTCGGGCTCAAATTTCTTAGTAAGGTCACATATTATAGGGATGACATATTTCTTATTAACAGTGTTGCGTACTCAACTATAATCATTTGTAATTGACAGTTATGTCGGGATCCTCTAGATCGGTGGTTCCAATCACTATGCGACCAGAAAGCACAAAATAACAAACTTCGTTCATTAAAATCATATTAGTAAACTTCTATAGAAGCATGCACTGAGGTTACTATATACTTACTTACTTATAATTATATGAGATCAATTTTTTTACCCAAATGAAATCACGACACCAATCTATGATCAGTGATCAGTGTCTAGTAAAGATAGTTTATTTGCAGTTATTCAGCGGTTATGTGACAGTTTCTAGAATTGAATTAGACACAAATATTGTGTGCAACATGTGTGAAAAGAATATTTGTTGCAGTTATCATGGTTGTTGTGATTTCATGCATCGTACAATGAATACATATAGATACTGTCTGTAAGTTCTTCGAGGAGTTGGTACATTCATCTTTCAGCTTTTCATGGGATTTTCTCCCCTCGTTTCTAAAAATAAAGGTGTCACTGACCAATAGAGAATTTCTCTTTCAGGTATCTAAAGGTTTAATTTAAAGCGCAGTGACATTTTGGGGCAGATCCCAAATCTGTCCTTACTACAAATATATTGCAATAATTTTTAATAACTTCTACTCTGTTTTTTAGAAACGAGGAGAGAAAGTCCCATGAACAGATGGAAAATACAAATATAGACTTTTTGCACTAGTTACAAGATAGTATATTGTGCAACTATCGCGAAATAGATAGATATGTCATACGAGTGTGACAAAATGATGGACCAATCATCAATTTCCACATGAGGTGTACAGTATCCTCTTCCGAGAACCTACTTCTGCAAAACGAAATATATGGTCATTTTTCAGCTCATGTGTGGATTTTTTCTTCTCGTTTCTAAGAAATTAAATGGGAGTTATTGAAAATTATTTCCATATATTTGTAGTAGGAACAGATTTGTGATTTGTCCCAAAATGTCACTGCGCTTGAAATTAAACCTCTTTAGATACCTAAAAGAGATATTCCCTATTCGCTAGTGACACCTTGTTCGTTCAGAAGAATGCAAGCAGACTGTTTGTTCTTTTTCGTTTTTGGTTGTTGGCTTCTTTTCCTATGATCATAGGAACGGAGACAATTATATCGCTTCTTGTTCAGTTGATATAAATAGAACTTATTCATTTATTCATTTAGCCATTCATTCATTCATTTATCTATTTATTTATTCATTTATTCAATTAACGGATTCACCAATTACAAGTAATCACAATTATTAACATTACAGTGAACTAATATAAGAATCTAAGCATACGTTTCTTATTGGGTTTTTAAATATATTCGAAGAGTTAAAGAATGGATCAATATATATATTGAACCATCTTGAACCTCTGGGAACAGGTCAGTTATAACCGTAATTTGTGTTATGATTATTCATTGAAAATAATGGAGGGTCCCTAGTCCTATGAGACGTAACAAGAAGGTTAATTCGTTCCAGAAGAAATGGACAACCAACTCCAACAGATAAGATTTTATAAATTGATATCAGACGTGTTGTGATATTAGTTAGGTTTAGAGTGTGTGAAATATGATGGTAAGTAATCAAATTGTAGATATGTACCCATTTTTAATGAGATGTATTTCAGAAATCTGGTTTCAACATTTTCTATTTTTACAATGTCACATTCATAATAAGGAGACCACACGACAAAGGCGGACTCTAAGTGAGGTCTCACTAAAGAACAGTACAATATTTTGAGAGTATAACAAGAGAATTGTTCGCCGTTTCTCATTAGGAACCCCAATATTCTACTACTCTTAGCAGAGACATCATTCATGTGACTTCTGAATCATAATTGCTGGTCAATTGTAACCCCACGGTCTCTCTCGGTGACTCTATCAAGAACCATACCATTGATGTTATAATCATAGTTAAGAAGATGTTTTGATCTCGAAAAAGTGATGATATGGCATTTCTCTATATTGAGTTGTAAATTGTTTGTTATGGACCAATCAAATAGTGTATCGTAGTCGTTCTGGAGAATTTGGCTATCTAATATATCAGTAATTGGAAGAAATAATTTAAGATCATCAGCAAACTTCGTAAATTTTATGTTGAAGATGGTCACCAATATCGTTCACAAACAGGTTGAATAACAATGGACCACAATGTGAGCCCTGTGGTACACCCGAGGCAACAGGAATTGTGTTTGAAATATAATTGTTTATTCTGACACATTGATAACGATAAGTTAGGAAACTTTCAATCCAGTTCAAAATGTCAGTCCGAAAGCCTAATGCACGCTAAAAAATATTCATCTAACGAATCACGATTCCACGATTCAATATACCATTGGTGAATTATACTAGTCTGGAAATTACATTTCAGTGATAGTGAAAACTAGTATATCTCCGAGTAATCATCATTAATTTATATTATTGAGTGATCGCAACTGTTCTATTCACTATACCGTATCGTGAATAATACTTATGAGCTCTGGTATAATCCATTCGGAAGAAGAATGAAATTCACTATCAATGGTTCTCCAAATGTATTCAGAATTATTCACTATCATTGCAGTGAAGTTGATCGTAGGAGATGTTGAAGTGTACGTTTCCGAATGAAATTTAATAACTATATCAAATTCGTCATTTGTCGACATCTTTCGAATACAAGATTTGCAAAGTAATTATTAACTCATAACAAACATTACCATTTCAGTCTTTCGATACAATATTATAAACTATTCGGTTTGTTATCGATATTATGTAGTTCATTGAAAAATACTATGAATGAACAAAAATGCAGTTGATTTTCTATTCTTCCGAGTGCAAATTCGTACCCATATACGTACAAAACTACGCGACCGAGATATAAAATATGTAATTTACTATTCTTCAGTAGGTACCTATGTATTCAAGTAACATTATTTTCTAATGTTATTAGTGACTTTTACCTTCATATCTATATACAGTGCGTTTATTAAATAATCATAAAAAAATCTTTTTCATCGTGGCCGTCTTATGAAAAAGGCCACGAACTGTGAACTCGCTCTCAATTATGTTCCATTCCGATTTCAAAAAATGAAAATTAAAAACTAGTGATTCGAAAACTCTATGCTAATATCTTCCTACATCCATCGAAGCAGAAATATCGGAGATTTTATATGAGATCTGTATAGAATTATCCTACACGAAACTCGTGATTCATAAAAATTATCATTAGGGTAATGATTTTTAGAGAGAACGGAGTTCACAAATTTGAACAATTGTCAGATGCTGTACTAGATGACATTGTAGTTGACCATCAGAATTTCCAAGGAAGAATTTCTTGAGATGAGAGAGGAAATAATGAATACTTTTCCTTTTGAGAGTCGTGAAATTTATTACATACCAGCAAGAACAATAAATAAGATAAAATTGGTGACCACTATTGCGATAAGAGAAGAAAACTCATGAAACTGGGACCAGTCAGGAAGAAAAAAGAGGAAATTGAGAATTTTCACGAAGCTACTTTGCGAAACATGTGTTGAAAACTGTAGGTTAATCGATGAGGTAGTTGATTTTTTGGGATTTTCTCTCCTCGTTTCTAAAAATAATAATAGAAGTTATAATGAATATTTTGATATATTCGTAGTGAGGACAGTTTTTTCAGACTGCCCCAAAGTGTCACTGTGCTTTTAAATTTACCTTCCAGAGATCATTGTTCCTTTTTGACTTATTCATATGAAAAAATATAATTCATAAACATTTCACTGTTAGCTTCTGGATAACGAAGCAAGTTGAGATGCATTTATAAATGATCTCTCATATATAAAATATGTACTAGGAATCACTCTCTTGAATTTGCTATTGTAGAAACACATATACTATCAGCTAGCGAAGAAGACGATATTGCCTGGTTGAAGAACTCCTTGGACCCATGGATAATGGTAACACAAAAATGGAGAAAAAAATTCAAAGGTAGGGCTATGGTAACCAAGGATTATAGTATCGAAGGGATATTGAAGACATTTCCTGGTTTCAAACATAATCTGGGCTATATTTGGTAAGTACCTAAACATCATGAACTTCGGATTATTGAATACCATATGAATAACTATTTCAGATCCAATATGATTTCGATAATATTCACATTGGAAGATTTGATCATTTTTCTCTGAACTGGCCATTGGAAAAGAGAAAGCTTACAGAAATAATGATGAGAAGAACAAATAAAGATATCAAAGCTTTTCTCCAGGATTGTCCTCCAGACCAACTAGATGGTAGTATTGCAGCATCATGGCTATTACCATTTTCCTTCAAAAAAGATCAAGAATTCATCATGGAGACCGTCTAATTAGAAGCTCAGGAAGGATTTTTGCTCATAGTGAAGGTGAACCATTTCATTAAACACTTTGTATGAACTGATAGTTACCCTCAATTACTTCAAATTTGCAATGAATGAACTCAGATTCTATAATAGACATTACAATACTTCCACACTTTTCACATACTGATCGTCATCCTGAACCCTGAATTTCTTCAATTTTGCAGCTGATGTATTCAGTTTCTATAATCGACATTACAATACTTCTTTCATTTTTGTCTCAACGAGGGTGGAAATAGGAATGTGAAATCTTATGAAGAACATGTTTCCAGTAACTGACTTTCTATCTATCTGACCTATCTTGTTTTTTCCAGACCATTTCGGACATACAACCCAATTGGTTCATAAGAAGAACAAATACAGTCAGCTCAAACTGACAATGCAGCCGATACCCATTCTAGTGGGTCAAAATATTTTCAACATAGAGAAGTCATTCGTCAATGTGCATGATAAACTGTGGGAAATGGAGTCACCTTCGAAGGCGATCGATTTATGCTTTAATTCATGCCTTCAATGCCAAATATCCTGCGGAAAGTGAAATGGTATGGACATTTTTGCAACAGACATTATATGACATTTGTACCATTTTTAATAATAATAATAATAATAATAATAATAATAATAATATGTCTTTATTTATACCAATGGTACAAAATGGCGGGAAATTTAGCCACACACATTCGAATGGTGATGGTGAATTTATCTTTGTCAAGTCATTGCAACAGGACTCGAATAATTAATTTTACAAAATAATAGTTTGTTGATTTCAGAAGACCAAATGCTTGTTTTATTTTCATTATTTTGTTTCTATTAGTTTGTATCATTTTATTTCACGTATAGATATATAATGTTCCTACAAACATACATATGTTTTGTTTCCTTGTTCCAATATGTTTCATGTTTTCCATTCGAATAAATATCATGTTTTCAGAAAAGTACGGAGTTTCATCTTATCTTCATCAATCCCATACACCTAATTTCATGAGATTGAACTAATGCAAATATATACTAAGTGGTTCCGTTCTCTTAGGATACTGCTAACTCTACCGAATATATGAATATTCTACCTCATAATACACTACTATTACGTACAGGAAACTGCACTAGAACAAGAATAGTAATAGTACTGACACAAGCACAAGTGGCTACAATTCTCACGATAATGATGAAATACTATGCAAGCACATTGGGAAGAACTTTCCAATATTGCTCTGAGTTCACTAGTCCTGATAATGACAATTTGGATCCAATCATAACTTCTTCTCATAGTGAATTCGACTAAAGTATATGAAGTGCGTTTCAATGCATGAAAGTGCGAAGACTACTGCTGCATAGTTATCAGGCGCACTATTAAATGCGATGAAAAAGTGCAGTTATATCTTTGTTCGATTTACTATTCCTCATAGTTATTATTGATGATATTCCAATGGTACTAAATGCCTTCTGTTCGTCATGAGAATTACTATCATATCGTGTATCCAGTACCATGAATGATTCAACAAAGAGTGAATAGTAAAGTTCATTGGAAAGAATGTCTGTCCATATATCAACTGTTTTTACCAGTGAAATCAACTCTTATTCTAGTATATTTTATGGGCTTTTTCTTTGCGTGTGCTTTCAGTTTTTCCAGAAGTATCGAATGGTTAACTCTATCAAATGGAGAAATCCGTATAGACAGAATCTTTCTGGATACCTTCCTCCGAAGAATCAAACAAATATCGCTTGTAGGAGAGTAAATTTGTGGAAGTTGATTTTCCTAAGCTGAAACCGCGTTGTTCTGGAATCATTATATTTTTACATGACCATATAAGCTCACAGGTAACTGATTCATCCAATTAATTAAGGTATTAAGGATTGGATACTTATTCCTCTGTTATTTGAAATATTTTCCCTATCACCAGACTCAAAGATAGGGGTATTATAACTATTTTTTCAATAGTCCGGTTAAACACCAAAGTTGAGGGATGAATTGAAATTGAAAATGAATTGGTGCAGCTAAAGTGCAAACACAATTTTTCAATAATATTGGTGGTATGCCATCTGGTCCACTCGAGTACTTGAGTTCCAAGTTCTGGATGCAATTAAATACATCAGTTAATCCAATATTGATTTCATTAACGTTGACGGTATTTGTACTGGTGAAATTAGGTATTCTACAGTCAGTATAAACTTTGGAAAAGTGTTGTGCAAACAAGTTTACTGATTCACTACCATTGGAGCTAGCGATATTATCCAAATACATTGTTTGAGGATATGATGATGATTTACGCAGGTTTGAAATGTGTCTCCAAAAAGAATTAGGGTTTTGTTGAATATCCATTTCTATTTTTTCCAAATATCATCGATAACACAAAGTACTAAGTTCTTTGCAATGGAAACGTAATTGACGAAATTCATTATAAATGCGTTGATCGTTTGTTATTTTAAATTCTTTATCAGGTGTCTTCTTCTTGATAACTAGAGATTTCAGCTCATGGGAAAACCAAATAGGGAAATTTGAAGTTTTGAAACGCTTGATAGAAACATAAAGATCAATACCATGATATAATATTTCATAAAAAAATTGAACTGCAAAATTAACATCATTCAGTCTGTACATAAAATCCCATTCAACTTATGCAAGATAATCATTCAAACCAATTATATTCATATTTTTGAAGTTATAGTAATAATTACAAATTGTAATGATTTATCAGCATCAGTGGTACTTATCACAAGGGCTTTGTGATAATTCACTTTATCAAGAAAATCATCGGCTGAAACTAAATCAGTTTTAGTTGAATGAGAGGAAACAAGATCTAAAAACACACCCTTATTATTGGGTAAGTTGTTCAATTGATTAAATCCAATAACACTAAAATTATCGATGACAAATTTTCCAACTGATGAGTCTGGGCATACACCTTCCAAACCATCGTTACCTGCTATCCAAATCAAATCTGGAATATCATAATCAACAAAAATCATTCTGGTATTGAATCATTCAAACATACTTTCAACATGACCTTGATAAATTTCCAAATTTGACTTGAGAGGGATATGAACTCCACCAATTATATATCTATCCTGACCATGTTTAAGACTAACGAACAATTGTTCAATATTTTCTGTCGAGGCTTCCACTCACTCAGTAGATAAATATTTGCGTGTAGCAATGAGTACTCCTCCACCCCTAGTTTTATCACTGGTGCTTGCAGAGCGATCTTGTCCGTATATAGTGAATTCTGTGAACTGAAGTTCAGCATCAACAATTTCATGGTTAAGCCAAGTTTCAACAAAAATAATGATGTCATAGCTACACATATTAACGTTGTGCATTCATAAATCCAGTTCAGTTCGAATTCCACCAACGTTCTGACAGTAACCGTTGAGAGAGGTGTTTTGACGAATACTAATATTAGTTTCACCCTTACTCTTTCTGTCATCCAGCTCTTTGTGCAGTTGTTTGATGTGACCTCTCTGCATAAATGTTAGATCTGCCCTAATTTTGATGTTTGGGTGAGATGTGGCAATTTTATGTTTGTTTCTTGAACATGTCTGATTTTCAGACAACGTCCATTGTATAAATGTTAGACACCCGTTAACATTGACAATGCCACATTATACCACGACTCTGTTTGCAAGGAACTTCACCTATAACTCGGTTATGTTGTATAACTCACTACCACGAGAATTGAAAGAGATATCAAATGCTACTCAATTCCGTAAGTCAGTTAAGAGAGGTTTATTGAACCAGTCACTGCACTTCAGATGAAACGTTCATATATGCAGTATAACATAGGTTAAGGTTTAGGTTAGAATTAGGATCAGAATATAAGTTAAGCACAGGTTAAGTGTAAGAATAGCTCTCTAGCTAAACTTCGCCCAGTGCCCTTACATCTGATACCTCTTTTCAGCAGCTTTTTCGACATCGTGAGCAATTCTATATTTATGGTCTTGGTGATTACATCCTTAGAGGTTATGAATGAGAATACTTTCTGATTTTCTTGATCTTTTGTTTAAAGATTCAACATTCAACACATTACCAGAATTGGATCTCAGTAGTTTTACTATTTCGAAAAACATTGAAAAAAATTGGCGAAGATGAAATATTCTAATTGTGTTGGAAACGGTATAGCAGATTCGTTCCCGAAACGTCCACTGAGTAGAAGTTTTGTTTTCAATAAAAATATATTTGTATTATTAATTTTTTTTTAAAACAAGGTATCACTGACAAATAGAGAATTTCTCTTTGAGGTATCTTAAGTTTCAATTTCAAGCGCAGGGACACTTTGAGGCAGATCACAAATCTGTCCTTACTACAAATATATTGAAATAATTTTCAATAACTCCTACTCAATTTTTTGAAAACGTGGAGAGAAAATCTCACAGAAAAGCTGAAAAATTCAAATTTTGTGCTGTACAATTATCAAGATCAACGTATCAATAGAATATTGATATGTCACATATCGTTATATTTCAAACGTTATTCGCTTCGTCGACATTCCAAAAATACCAGTGCCAAGAAAAGTTGTGCAATGAAAATGACTTTTCCACTGGATGTCTCGGTGAAATTGTAATTGTCAGTAAGGAAAGCCATCCATCACCTCGATACTACTCGATTTTCATAATGCATTACAAATGCTCTTGTCAAAGTTTGGTTTTCGTTGGTCGCAAACAAAACGCATAACATTGGAGTAGCATTAGCGTATGAATAGGCCCATTTGTGCAAGCGGATGTCATGAATGTCGTTGTGCTACAAGAAAATGAGGATGAGAATCTAATTTTGAGAACACGGAATCGCAATCTGAATAACCAAACAATATAGAGCAGAATGTTTTCTACAGGCCAACTGCAAGAGCAACATGTGTTATTCAAGTAAGAAAATGAGAGCTTTAACGAACTCTAAGTTCTAACTCTAAGTCCCATTCGGATATTGTTTTCTTAGGTGTGTAAACTATTCGTCGGTCATCTCATTCATGTTAGTTTCCTGATTTTACAGCAGAGCAATTCGAATATTCTCATCATAATAATTCTCTATCTAAATTAATTAGTACAAGACTTCCCAATTATAGTTCAAAGGATCCAGTTGTAATTCCAAATAGTAGTTTGGATTTCAAAAAGCATCAATTATATTCTGAATCAATGGAATTAATTCCGAAAACTAATAGTTCGATTTCCTAGTTATTTTCATTTTCGAATATGTCAAATGTATTTCATAAAGTATCATTTATTTTCAGAAAAAATCTGGCAAAGGTTTGTAATGTTACTATGTTTGATATGTGACTGAGGTGTCATGAAATATTTAATTACCTTGTATTTACTACATACATGCACAGGTTGTATGAACTAGTATTCAGACTACTTTGGATCGCTTTCGAAAAAATGAATGATATGTCCTGATATTGAAATTACTGAAATTAAAATTATTTTTATTTGAAAATATAAGATATTGAATTGAATTGATGATTTTGAAATTCATACTTGATTCATGGTACTTTTTGCAATTGAATCAACGAAAACATGTGGTATATGTCGAAATTTAATTGACTAATTCTGAACTACATTTAGTAAAAGTGTAGTCCCCATGAAATGGTGTGATTTCAGAAACTATCGTTGAAGACCGGAAAGAAAGCTTGGAGAAATGTGTTTTTAGATACGTCACTACTAAGATCATGTTTGTTATTGCAACATCAAACGTCCATGTATGTACAGGGTGTTGAAGATTTCAATCAGGAAAATTCAAAAGGCGATAGATAAATGAAGAAAAAAAACTATATAAACCTGTGCTCATGTTTTGGAGCTTCATTTTCGAGATACGGGTTTTTGGTTTCAATCATAAAATTTTTGTTACGGAAAATCATGTATTTTTGGAACCAATTTTATTATTGAATCGTTTTCTAACATTGCAATTGTGTAATTGTTTGGATTATCAATTTCATCTGAATATTGAGGTAATGAAGATTATTGAAAAAATGATATTTGATTTCGATTCAATCTCAAAAAATTCTCAAACTATCATTTATATTCCTTCTTGTTCTCACCAAATGATTTGTGATTTTGGACGCCACTGGATAGTTGTGGTTCATTTGATTACGTCAAAAATACCTCTTATTATCACAAATGAACTCACCAAGATCAACCGTAATCGGCTGAGAGGTTTTCTAGTAATGAATGAAAAACTACTTTTTTTTCGAAACTTTGTAACTTCGTATATCTAAAACAAAACTCCAGTTTATATAAGTTATATAACTACAAAAACTCAAATATCTCACGAACGGCTCAATTTGTTGTATTTGAATAAGAGTATCTTTTTCATGTAATTTTCTCCGCTCTATCAAATGCTCCTGTTTTTTCACCGAAAATAATACAGGGAAAAAAGTTTTCTACAAAAAATTATGACTCACCCTCTGAAAACACCCTTTATAACAATATCAGAAATGTGGAAGTGTGACGAAAAAATGTATTTTGACAACATACATTCATGCACAGAATTTCAATCAGGTGGCTTTCATCGTTCAGAAGTTATGCGGAGAAATTATTTCAATTTTATCAACTTTGGAAGGATATATCTCCCTTAATATGCATTTTGGGCCATGAGTTTAATCGTCAAACTACACTTATTTTTCAATGTTCTATCACCCCCAGAAAGCTCGGTACACATTTTTGACTGACCCTGTATAATCTCATATGGACCCAAAGAAAAATATTCTTTCAAAAGTATTCATTTCAATGATAAATAAAGCTCGAACATACATTTGACTTGCAATGAATATACAAAACTCAACAATATACAGGGTGTGACATGAGTACGTTAGAATATTCAAGTGACGTATTCCTGAGACAATTTCAGGAAGAAAAGTCTATATAAACTTGTGAACGGAAATGCTTCGTTTCGGAGATACAGGGTGTTGAAATTGAATTTTTTGTACGCACGAAATTCGGTACCCACGTTCTTTTTGACGTGGGAAATCATAACTTCGGATTAATTTTCATTTAACATCTACAGGGCGCTGCGTACGCTGTAATTATTTATTTCATATTGCCCTAACATTTTCGACAGTGAACTTTTGCTACTTTTCCCAAATCTTTTCCAAGTAAAAAGGTGATCGTTTTCGAGATATTTACAATTTTCCACATCAATGCATGTCTTAGCTCCTAGGGCGCTAAGTGAAGATGCTGAGAACATTACAAAAACAAAGTATGTGGTAGGTCTCTTTAAAATAAACTACCTTCCTATGAAATGTTTCGCAGCAAGCTATGATGCGATCTCTTAGCATTTCCTCGTTTTCAATGGGGCTAGCATAAACTAGTGATTTCAGGTGTCCCCAAAAGACAAAATCGACGGGATTGAGGTCCGGTGACCTCTGGGGCCATCGTTGGGGATATGCTACTTCTATGAAATTTCTTGCTATCATTTCTCAAAATTGTCTCAGAAATACGTCACTTGAACATTTTAACGTACTTATGTAACACCCTGTATTGTACTGAAACCATAGCTTATATGCTTGTATTAGTATATTCAATTTCTCATCGCGAATCTAGATAAAATCTGTTTATTGTTAAAGCTGTTTCATATGTTTTCATTGCATGGTTAATACGTCATGAGGGATGCATAATTATTGCATATCGTTTATCTGTTTCCATAAAATGTTAGTATCCATCTATAGGCAACAAATGATATCTGTGGTGAGCATTGTTGGTTGCATATAGTATTCCTTAAGAAGGGTAAGATATGATATTGGAAATAATGATACGGTGCTGGGGCTCTTCCAAATATTTGTTTTAGTCTTGCTTGAGAGATGAGGAATCAAGTTCTAGTCGTCATGAACTGGAGCAGTTTTTCTGAAATTCGGCCATTTGCCAGCTATTGCTCCTGAGACTATCGTAAAATTTGTTTCTGGAGAATGAACTCTGAAATACAATTATTAATCACATTGGTTAGGTGAATCATTGTCATTTGGTGTTTAGTCACTCTTATAGAGACAAATTAAAGTCCAATATGCCATACTGGGTGTGAATCTGGCCACCTCTCAGCTTCACACCACGACCCAGCTGTTACAGCTGTTACAGCTGTTACTGAAAGAAAATAAAAAAATATTTGAAGTACATAATTTAAAGTGCGTGTAAACAGAAAACTAAAATCATTTCTGTTCACAATAGAATTAAGTCATTATATTTCCAATTAGTCAATTTATTTGCTGCAAGCATTAACGTTGTAATTCTTCCTCAATGTAGAACTCGATAATGTTCTTTATGCTGACTGGTGAATCTTTTTTGAGATGAACCTCCATTCCATTCTAGTCCAGTTCATCTACTTGCTATTTTCAGTTTCCCTCGCACATGAGCTTCTCAAATCTTACGATAATTTTTGAAAATTCAACAAATCCTTGTTATCTAGCGGCGAGAACATGTCAATATTCCAGAACAAACTGCAAGTGCTCAGCTGATCGCTTTATAATCTGATCTCCTTCATTCTGGTGAAATGCTCATAAATATCTCCTTTTTTCAAATGCGGACCTAGGACTTGTTTCCACATTTTCAACGCCCTCACCATATAACGAATACGTATAATATGTGAATGTCATCAACGTTTTGACATCGACTGATTTTTCAGTCATTTCGATTATTTATTGAATTGATATAATTGAAGTGTATTAGGCATATGCCCAAATTATTCCATTCGCACATAATAAAGAAAGAATAACAGATAAATATCGCAGCAGGCTCCGTAACTCGCGAAAAAAGATACAAACGACGCGGTCCGAACAAAAAAGCTAATACTCCTAACTAACGAGCATCCATTTCCCAGCTTCACTCGCCACGGACACCGGATCCGATTCCACTCACTCCTTCCTCGTCTTCCTCTTCTCTCTTATCTTTTGCTCTCGTGTTTTCAGTAATCATTTTTACGTCTGTAATGTGCCAATAAATTTCCTCGCCGAATTCCATCCCGAAAAGTGTCTAGTGGCGTCCATACCGAATTTCGGGAAAGGGTACAGGACAGAAATATTGCATGTTTTGCTCTTTCTCAGTTTCAAAGGGTATTTTCGTTCCAACAGGACATGATTATTTCACCATTAATCAACCAATGGAATTCCTCAATGTGAAACTGACAACTGAAATTTAATTCTAGAGATTGTTACTACCAAACGATGGATAACTGCTAATAAACTATCGTATCAGACATATTTTCTATGGTTATTGATCATAGTTTGAATTCGTAATCAACAGTGCAAAGAGTGAGTTTCTTTTTGCACTAGGGCAAAAATAGGAATTCTGGTACTGTTTACATTTGTACTTTTTGTTCATAAAATTATCTCACAATACTATGGAAAATGTTGTCAGAAATTTTGAATTCTATCAAATTGCTTCGTGGTCCCTTCACCTAATAAACAATTCAATCTCGTTGATTTCTGCCATTCATTTGTTCAAACATGTTACAAAAAACAATCAATTTTCATTCATGGTCACTCAAACACAAAAACAAAAAACAAACACAAAAAAGGCAAGTAATTATTATTGATCCAAAACACGTCTTTTGGCTTATTCTGTTTCTAATCATGCTGTTGGCTTCAGGTGAACAGGTTTGTTACTTCCATCAGATAAACAGCCTCCTTAATGAGATTTCTCTTGGAAAGGCCTCCTGTGAATTGTATCCTCCCACTAGGCCAAATCTCCAGCGTAATAATGCTTCGCACTCCAGTATGATGTGGGAGGCTATTCCCTTTCTCAAATGGGTGTACATACATGCCCATCTGATCTAGGTACTTCGTCATGGGCTGTGAACAGTCCAGTGAGCAGTCTGATCTGACTTCTGCTCGAATCTAGATTGTCAATGGCCCCTGTCTTCGACGGCTTCAATAGTTATTTTACTGTGTTACCTGGAATGTTATTCCAGTTATTTTGGTGTTTTTCTTTTACCCACCTAGTCATCCAGCTTCGTACCGAGGTCTTCGGAATTTTCCATGAACTTCGTTTCCGATCCCTCGCTTACCAAGGTATCTGCGGCCTCGTTCCTCTCAATGAATTTGTACCCTGGGATCAAATAAAGCATTACGTTATTATGGTTTGCCAGACCGGTCTTCGTCTGATTGGATAGCCGCATGACTTATCACAGCAGATAAGAATTTTTTTACCTCGATACCCTTTCGCTGTAATTTTTCTCAGCCATACCTAAATAGCATGCAACTCTGCTTGAATTACCAAGGCATATAATATTCCAATGATGCAGGAGCAGTGTACGTTGCCAGTGCATCTTTATAATAATAATCATTCATTCAGAGACATAGATTTTCATAGTTCATGGTAGAAACGTAGCAGACAAAATTTTATGAATATATAAAGAAATTTGAATACAGTCATTATATAAGTGAGGTTAACAGCTGACTAAAGATGTATATAATTATCAACAATTCATATCAAGATTGCATTTTCTAGTGACAAACAAGTGATTTTTCAAATCCTCCAATAGATTCATTTTGTTTCATTTCCAGTCGGAGGCTGTTGTAGTCAAGTAATCTTTTATAAAATATAGATTTCATTGGCCTCGTATAATTCAGACGTTGTACATATAGGTTATTATCACCTCTGGTATGATAATTATGAATTTGAAATTATTTTGGAAATAAGTATCATCGAGAAATGAAAAAAGCGATCCTTAACACTTAGCCCGTACTATTACTTCGAGTGTTTTTCTTGTTGGTGTATTTCTCTCGCATTCCAAAATCAAAAGCGTACCTTTATTCTCTTGCTTTTGTAATGAGGACATAGAATTTGAATCAAAAAATGACAGTAAACTAGCACAGTAATCAAAATAGGGATAAAAATGAATGAAATTACGAATGAAATGACTAAAGAAAAACAGTTTTTTGACAATTTTGTTGCGGATATATTGTGAATGTTTCTTCATGTTCGATCAGCCCTTAATATTTCTCTCTTTCTGTTCAATTTTCTCATTATAAACATCAATGTTCATTGATGTTTCGTCAATTAAACCTACTTATAAATTTTGGACCCATCAGTGTACCATACCAGAGTTGCTTCCTGATGATTGTTCATGATTCTTTCATTCCAGCGTAGCTGTATGGCAACAAGCTGTTTTTTTCTGTTACCTCCTAATGTTTCAGTTGAAGCATTCCAGTTTCCACTACATTCCAAATAATTATAATACAGATATAAAAGAAATACAATACAAAAATACAGTTTGAAATGATAGTGGGTGGAAAATGCTTCTCAAAGACATATAGTTTACGAATATAGTTTATGATAAATAGTATACAATATTACAAAATGGTGATCTGAATTATTCAACACACACGTGTGGTGTGTAATAATGATACTCTCACTTTTTTCTGATGGATACGTCTATGGATGCAATACTTCCTAGAAGAAATACGAAAAATGCCTTCCAGTCGGATGCTCGCCGGAGTGTGAACGATATCCCGGAGTATGTATGGGATTCCGTCATTCCGTATTTTCCGAGCTGAAATGCGTGTTTGTGAGTACGCAATCCGCCGGATCGAGAAATCGTTATAGAGTGGAACAGATGTAAATGAGAAAAATGGCTTCAGATAAAAAGGGTCGCTCGCATATAGGTTGATAGTAGGTAAACCGAATGTGACGATTTATAGCATGGAGATATGTATAAAATCATTCGGAGAGTAAGTAATAATAGTTATTCATTTGATTCATGACTGGTGGTATAACATAAAGAATGAGCTTGTCCATGTCTTATTTTTTTCCTATGGAAATTGAATGAGTGAGTATTGAACTGACTGTAGGGAAATATATTATATTATATATTCTCTATCAGATGCACCCTTGCCCCATCGACTCATGATTTGGTGGATTTCTATGCCATTCTCTAGGCGCGAACTAGGGTCTATTTGAAATTTATTCAATATCTTACGTATGGAATGATATATTCTGATTTTTTTCGCACCTAGTAGTACAGCCATAGGCTGAACAGGACAACTCATTTACGGACAATGTTTTCAAATCCTTATGTATGTATGAATCACAACTGAATTAGGAAGAACAATTCATCATTTGGAGAAAATTTCAATTCTTTTCAGATGTCTTCGAAAGAAGAGACGATAGATTAGACCTGTTGCAGCGATGACAGTTTACTTAGACAAAGACAATTTTTCCTTTATTAAAACATTAATCTATATCTGATGCTTCAAAAAATAGCAATTGTGACAAACAAAAAAGTGCTAGCCCTGTGTGCAGTATTGATATAAGCCACCAAAATCTCAAAAAAAAGGTTGTAACATTCTCTTAATATATAATAATATACTATTTGCACTCTCTGAGTGATTTTCAAAGTAATCAGACTCCATTCTGTTGAAACATTTGTTCACAACTACGGAAACTTAGAAGAGACAATATTCATTGTATATTCTCATTTTCATTTCCTTCTTGAAACTCGGAATATTACTAAATTCCGAGTTGCATCTCAAAATATAAGAGAATTCCGAGTTTAAATTTGGAATTTCACCTAATTCAGATATGATACTCACTAAAATAAATTATATTTAAAATTCCAAGCTGCAACTCGGAATTCTAGATTCAATATCCCGAGTTGCATCTCGGAATTTAGTAAAATTCCGAGTAGTAATGTTGGCATCAGTAGCCCTTGGTTCACCTGCAAATTGAAAATAATCCTTGACGTCCTTATCCCTCGAATCCTTTTTCTGTTTTTTCAATTTTGATATCTCTTATGATATCCTATAGTTCAAAAAAATCATGAGTCGATTCAATGAACCTCGTGCATGACATAAATTATGGTAAATATCTCTCCTTCACTCGCATTCACTTCGTGCAGTCTATTGAATTGTTCCCAAATCATACGTTAGCGATGTGTTTGCCATTCTCCTGTTTCACCCCAAGGACTATAGAAGAGACAGGACGGTTTCTTTCAGCGAATTCGTTCGCTTGTCTGAAACGGTGAATGCACATGAGGCATATCGTGCAATTATTATTTCTGTTTTGACAAATGATTAAATACTTCAGAAATTTCCAGATGTAAATACATGTAATAATACTAGAAGAAGTAGAAAAGTCTGTTCATTTTCCTAGATTTCACTGGGACTCTCTTTTCATTTCCAAGAAATGAAAATAGAAGTGATAATAATTATTTCAATATTCTTGCAGTAAGAACAGATTTGTGATGTGCCCCAAAATTTCACTGCTCTTGAAATTCAACTTCAGATACCTTAAAGAGAAATTCTCTAATTGTCAGTGATACCTTGATTTTGGAAATGAATATTATAATATTATTTATATAAATTATATAAAAATAATGAAATAAATAATAATGAATATAAATTTGTGAGAACAATATCTTGTTAATGAAAACAAAACTTCTACTTATCTTAGAAAAGTCTGATAGAATCCACAGTTATGAACAGTTTATGGAAGATTATTTCGAAAATCTGGAGATTGATTGTTGGGACGTATATAAGACAGTATATATGATATGATAAATTGCATTTCTTGTATTCAAATTCTCAGTATGATATTTTTCATACCGAGGATGAAAATTGTAAAACTGGATGAGATGTAGGTCTGAGTCTTGCTGGGTAATAATAAGTGGGCAATTAGCGACTGTAATGGAATTCTTACTGAAGACCCAGAGATCAAATTGATTACCACACTATGAACTCAATCAAATATTCGATAGATCAAAGGTTGGCTATCAACTTATACAAAGGATATGCAAATATATATTCTTATGGCATGGAACTATCCTGGATATTCTATAGTTCTTGGTTTCACCCCAAGTTCCCGGCTATACGATCTATTTCGTCACCCACTAGAATAAAAGTGTATCGGTGTTGGCAACTCTGAATATATTTTGCACGAGGAAATTCTCCATACAGGAAATGGTGCTATCGCTTATATTACTCTTCTCAAGAGAAGATTCCTCAAAGAAAACCGTGAACGGAAAAATGGAGCGATTGATAGTTGACGTGAGTGGCGGAAAAATATGTGAACATTTTCGCCCTCACGAAATTTCCAGCTGTCGTGAATTCAAATGGGAAAGAAACACTTTCTGAGATTGCTAGAATTTCTTTCATATCATTTTTGACACTTGAAATGTATACAGTTCTTGACGATATTCATTCAGAATCAATAACCCATGCCATGGAATTTTCGATCATGTTGGTTTCAGTGTACTTCACTGCAGTAAATCGAGTTAACGAATGAGTCAGAAACAGATAACGGGGCTCTTCCAACTCATGAAGAAAAAAATTAAAAAAATCAATATTTACATCGAAACTATGGTTCGTCTGGCATAACTTATAGATACAATTGCAATAGAATCGAACTCATTGCAGGTGTTCACTTATCCTCTATCCTAATAATTTTTCATTTTGGAACATTTCTCATAATGTGATGAATGTTCACTAAATGTCCTAATACATGAAATGTTTCTACGATCGTGCAAAAAGTTTCAAACAGTTAACAACACAAAAAGTCCTTCTCGCCCTGTACACATCAAGTTCTATCAATTCTGTCGTATTCAGCATCAACAAATTAGTCACCCCGTAGAATTTCTTCCTTTTAAACTTGACGTGTTTCGGAAATATTCATGAAAAAATTTCTTCAGAACCCGCTCTCGAAAATGAATATAGGCGATTCGAAGAGTGGTGCAGTTCAAAATAAGTCCGTGATATATCAGAGAAAATCCTATAAGCTTATTTTGCTATCTACTTATCTACTTATCTACTTGCTATCTTATCTACTATAATTTGGAATAATGTCAAGAAAATTACCTATAGCAGGAACAGTCCTCATAAGTGGAGGTTGTTATTACAAAAAACATACATAATAAAATCAATGATTCAAGTTCACGATTTATGCTACGAAAAAAAAAACAATTATTTGGTCTGGATCCATCCAGGATCCACAAATTTGCTTCAACATATTCGTAAACACCTAAAGTATGATATTAAATTACACTTCATATAAGGAATCAAGTGAATACGGTTTTTATTCCTTTGACAACTTTCATAGTCGCCTTGATGAGACGGAGTGTTACGAACGCCAATGGAAATCAAATACTCTGGGAGGGTATAAGTCCCAGATCTGGAGTGAATAGGGCTCTACTCGAGCGAATGAGTGGGATTCCACGAGGAAAAGTCAGGAAAATATAATAGGAGAAAAGCTATCAAGTGGAAATGTCAGGATCCTGAAACTGATTCGGTACATATTCGTTTCGCCCTTTCAATTAGACATTTGATTTCATGCTTGTAGTGTTTTGAGGTGAAGGCCATTATATTCCACGAACCAGTTGGCAACTTGAGATATACAGGGTGTCCCTAAAAAGACTTGTTGCTACAAAGTTGCTTAGTTTGGCGCTAAAGACGGCTCTGAAGTTGAAATTTTCAAATCGTTGCTCCATTGTGATTTATAACGACGAAATTTTTTACAGATTTTGTAGGTTGGCATAGCTTTATGAGGCAAAAACTCTCATCATGATGTACGTATATCATTCCATGAGTGTAGAACCTGATTATCTCAGTAAATGGACATTTGAAACTTCTACGCCGATACAAGAAAAGGTATTAGATCATGAAAATTAGATTGAGTAGCTCATTTTCTACAAGAAGGTTAGGTACTCTTGATAAAATTCAATTACCCTCATGGTTTTGGCGGAATAATTGTATATGAATAATTTGAAGTGTAGATGTCACAAAATAATTCACCAAAAATCATGGATACAAATAACAAAAATGTCATGAAACTGTTTGAAATGTTCATTTCCAAACATTCAAAGATTCACACGTGAAGAAAAAAATGTAGGTACTACCTGCATATCACCTATAATTGAAAATGATTCTCATGCCCAAACAATTGTTATGGTCTGAAGAATTTGTGGTAGGTTTTTGTAAACACCTTTTATAGACACTCTGTATATTTTGTCGCCATGGAGCACCTCTGCATAGAAAATCGGTTGAATTACGGATATTGTAGAAATTCAGTTTCTTGTTTTAGTCACCTCGAAAACTATTGATTGTGCACAAAAACGCTTTCCACATTTTTTTCATACTTTCTAGTCAACTTCTGGAGGAGTTTATGAAACCTATATATATATATATATATATATATATATATCATCACCTTCAAAACTTTTATGAAAGTAAGTGATATTGTATTTTCTAGGAAAAGGTTAGGTTCATCAATATCAAACAATAGTACCTTTTTGGAACCAGAGCATTCATATTTGATATCGCTTGAACACCTCAAAAGTCATCATTTGAAAAGTTTGAGACTCATAAATCATTGGGTGAGTCCTACTATGCTTTCATAAAGGAGTTGAATTAACATCAACCGTTTTCATACCCACTGATGCATTTTTTATTTCACCAAAGTTTCATTCCAATGTAGATAAGTATACTGTACAATGTAGTTACAGTGCATCCCATTTTGGTTGAGACTGACAGGTTTCTCGGTTGTTATTGAAGATGGAGCCTTGCGGTTTTTATGTTCCTGTCCTACTTTTCCTTTAAACTCAAGATGGTCCGATCAGATTTTGCATAACTGTTTCCATTTAAAAGATACAGATTTTGAAAATCAATCTATTTTGGACCCCTTCTCTATCTTCGAAGTCATTTGAAATACTGTCGAGCTTAGAACCACGTCTAATAGAGGATTTTGCACAAAATTAGAAGGGGTTCAGAAAGTAATAATTTTCAAAATCGCTCTGTATCCTTCAAACGGGAACAGTAATGCAAAATCTGATTGGAGCATCTTGAGTTTGAAGGAAAAATAGGACAGGAACGTAGAAACTGGAAGGCTCCATCTTCAATAACAACCGAGAAACTTGGCAGACTCAATCAAATTGGGATCCACTGTACAGTACATACTGTAATGTACAATGTACTAATTGAATTTAGGGAGTTACAAACTCTCACTTGAACATGTGGTATACTTATTGGTATTGGTGGTATTTATTGGTTCATTGAATAAGACATGATTATTAAAAAAAAAAACTATTTTCGATATGCAATCACACTTGATTTCAAATATTCGTTGAGATGTGATATATTTATCATTTCGATGTTAACCACAGATGATATTGGCGTTTACGATCAACTTCCGAGTTTTCGGTGAAATACAATGATGCCACGGGGTTGTTCCTGTCATTAAAATTCATTTGCTGATAATAACATCACTGACACATTAATCAAAATTCTCATTTATGATTCGTCAGTATCAGGCTCATGTGCCCTGCAGTGTTAACTGATATCGATAGTTGAGTTGTCGATACACATCATAGTCTGAGGATGAGTATGAACTCCAAAATGACTCAATAGAAACAACATGAAATACAGTAAAGAATACATGATATACTATACAGAATGGCTCATGCGTACGGATAATTAATATTACTTCCAAAATTTTAGGCATTGATATTGAAAACCAATAAGCATCATCCATTCTCAGTCAAATGTTTTATTCATTTTAGTAGTTATTTCCAATCGAAATACATGGATTACCTACAATCACAAGTGGTAACTAATCTGGCATGTTATCAATCAAGTAGGAAAGCAAAGGAAAAGAAGTTCAGTGACTAGTTTGTGTAAAAGTAATCAATTCATAATAGCTTTGTCTTTTTCAATGAAAGAACATGCCTAATTGATTCGTTTGTGAACCCTGGCTTTATATCAAGGTATACAAAGTGAAAATTTTGAGTCACAAATTTGATTTTGAAATGTCATGATTCGGAGATATTGATGACAAACATTTTGTAACCAAATTGTCACTCGCTCTCGGCTTCTTCATGGACGTTTCTTTTTGCAACATCCCTCCAATGAAGACTTCAGGATGTTGCTAAGCAGCGTGATTTTGGATACTTACTTGGAATAATACTCTCTTCTAAAATTCTTCTGAACGACTTTTGAATTCCTGGGTTTTAGTTTTCGCAATCCTGTTTCATTTTCTAGAATGAATGATTTCGATTAGATAGAAATGACAACAAATCTGTTATCACTAGAGAGATTTTTGTATCTGTTGACAACACGAATGGAAAACCTATAATGTTCGAATGAATGAATGCGTGAGAATGAATTGAAAATAATTCAACAGATTTTCGAGTATACACTGTCTCCAGAACAGACACGGGAATATTGAAGGGGGTGACTGCCCAGGCCATTTTATTAAAAAAATTTCCAATAAACGTAGGTCCGCATACGCTTCGTTACCGATCTACACGGTATTGAAGTTTAATTGAACAAAACAGTTAAAACAGGATATTTTCAAAAAGGACTTGAGATATCGTGATGGAATATAAGGCTGTTAATGGACACGAAAAAATACACAGGAACACAAATTATTGAAAAAAAAAATACTGGAACCCCTAGTACGATGAATTAAGTTGCAAATTAATTTTTTCCTTCCAAGTAAAAGTGTAAAGGAACCGCCAAATAGTTGAACCTTTTATTTCTATTACCTATTCTGGGTACTTATTTTCGCCTTGCAACCCACGTTCCTGGCCCTGCAGAAGGGTTCTGTCTCAAGTGGAACTTACTACATATGCCAATGATTTCATGAAGTATGTTAATTTTAAGTATTTCTCTCGTTTTTAAACAAACTCAAAGAAAAACATCCAGTTGATAATCCTATATGAAACAATACAACGCTGAAATAGGCAATAACAGTACATGTAACGTCATCACCTACTATTTAGTGGTCGTCAAGTCCGTATGTTCCATGGAATATAATGATTTTCAAATGGCGTTCGTCGAAATATTACAGAATCAAATGTCACAAAAATTGTGCATATTACATATCATTTCATTTCACAGCTAAATATTTCAATCATTTGCACATCCCTACTGGATATACCATTTCGTGATCTTGCCTATTTTCGATGTTACAATTCTACTCAGGGTGGTTATAACCTCCGCAAGTATAGATTATTGTCTGTTTAATCTTAATGCCATTTTCATAGCATTCAAAGTTCGTTCTTCTAATTCGAATTTGAATGGACGCCAATAATTTATCCCCTGACGCGTTCAGGTCGTGTAACTATTTGTAAAAATTCCAATTACGCTTTTTCCTCCACCAACCCCCCATTTTCGATCTTTTTCTTCTTCTCCTTCTTCAAATTGATAGCTCGGTATCCACGTGATCCAGATGGAGTACCTTATTAAAGGAATTGTGAATGATCGTGGAACAGGAAAAAGGATTTGGCAGAGTCGGAAGCAAAGGCGTACGCGGAAGAGGGAGTATCAATAACTGCTTTGATAATAACCATGATTGGATATTGAAATGACTAAGAAAGATCCATAGTGCAAGCCATCGTGAATAGGGTGATTTTCCTGAGAATGCAAAGATCCATTCAGTGCGTTGCCACCACAAAATCAAGTATAAACCAAATGAAATTGAGAAATAAATGATTATATAAAGGAATAATGAGAATTCGCCTTATAATTAGTAGGCAATGAACGTCCATTATGGGATGCACGCCCATGATGTTCGGCTAATTCACATCGAATTTGGTTCGAAACATTGACAATCGACACTTCTTGTAACCCCACGAATGGAAAACTATATCTATATTATCAAAATTGTCGCAGTAGGTATAAGATCAGTTGGCGAACTTTTCCAACATATTCAGAAAACGAAACATTCCTAAGCTTTGATACGACAGACGCGTTGTAGAAGCAAGCAGACACAACTGTCTTCATTCGTTCGGCGAACTTTCTCAACTCATCCACGAAATCTTTGAATTCCTATCATAATTAATCAAACTATTAATTATCAACCGAAAACGAAAATAATACTGTCTGTGGTTAATCGTGGACGTGATATGTCCATTTTTCCAGATTTTTGGGATCTTCCCAGTTATTTTTGGAAACGAGGATAGAAAATCCCATAAAAAAGAAAATGATATTTCAAAATTCAATTTTTAATTTCAACATCAATCCACGACATATCGAATGGAACTGGAGGTGATCGCATGTCGAGCAACGAGATAGTCCTTCCACTGGAACAATATTTACACATTGGAAAGTATGAGTAATTTTTGAACAAATAATCATAAGCTATTATGGAAAGTAATTGATTTTGTTATATTTCCAGGGTGAATTTGTTCTTATTACCGATTGCGTGGTCAAATTAACATTTATTTCGATCAGTGTAAGTCAGTGTTTTGAAAGGGAAAGTGATTCGGTACTCAGTAGCTCATCTTTGGGTATTCATTTTGAAAAAAAATTGCTTAATTTGCTCAATTTCACTTTCACCGTCTCTTATGCCATACTTAAACACTATTTTTCAATTTGCATTCTCAGATGAATCACTCTATATTATTGAATATTGCAATTCATCATTGAATACTTTTTCCACTTCTAGCTCTAGAACACAGTGTTCCACTGAGAATTCAAAGAAGGAACCATAAGCTCCTTCCATGGTCAACCTTGATATGTGAAAAGAAAACGAACGTCCAGCCTTTGAGGAGGATAGAATTTGAAGTAAATCTGGCGTTAGTAGCTGGACTCGGGAGCGCCTTCGTCGTAATTGACACGTAATGTGTCGAAAAAGCTTAACTGTAGGGATAGAGGGGTTAAAGGCCTGGGTTTCAGGTCTCAGCTGCGATTTCGCCAGTGTTGATGTCGATCCCACGTATCCATTTTCAGATCGACGAAAATGTTCATCACGTCATTTCGTGTCATCACGAAAATAATTCCTATAATGTTCAGTGGTAGAATGTTGCGAAAGGATGAAGATAAACTAAGCAATTACTCAAAACCTACACAACAGACGTCTGAAGAACTGAAGTTTTCAGTGACAAGACATTCCAAAATCGATCGATCCAATATGTAGAAGAATAATAGAGAAGGGCATGTTACAGATGAGCAATTCGAATAACCTCATGATGCTTATACATATTCCTTCTGAGACGAAAAAACTTCTCGTTTTTTGTAGATCTTGTGGTGAAATAATTATTTCGACGTGTTTGAGACATTGAGCATAGAAAATGCTCAATGACACAATGCGCTCTATATATATATATATATATATATATATATATATATCTAAAATTTAGAAAACTAGATGAAGGTTTTCTTCGTGAGGGTGTAGTCAAAGGTTTTTGGCATTGAATAAGTGGACTCTTTGTTCCGAGCTTTCGGAAATGTTTATTTCCTTCATCAAGACAATAGATTGTCTTGATGTCTTGAAAGCTCGGCTTATTAACAAAGAGTCCACTTATTCAATGCCAAAAACCTTGACTGCACCCTCACGAAGAAAACCTTCATCTAGTTTTCTAATCTATTGTCTTGATAACCTATTGTCTTGATGAAGGAAATAAACATTTCCGAAAGCTCGGCTTATTAACAAAGAGTCCACTTATTCAATGCCAAAAACTTTGACTGCACCCTCACGAAGAAAACCTTCATCTAGTTTTCTAAATTTTAGATTTTTTACCTTAACTAGTCAGTCACGACTACCCTCCTCCTAAATATATATATATAAGATTCAGAGAAGGTTTTCTTTGTGAGGATGCGGTCAAAATTTTGGCATTGAATTAGTGGACACTTCGCTTTACTTGGATTTTATATATACCCTTTTTTATAGATTGTCTTGATGAAGGAAATAAACATTTCCGGAAGCTCGGCTTATTAGCAAAGAGTCCACTTATTGCATGCCAAAACTTCGACTGCATCCTCAAGTTTTCTAAATCTTCAGATATTTCACCTTAACTAGTCAGTCACGACTACCCTATATATATATATATATATATATATGGGTCCATATACATCAGCAGAATGTATATACACAGACCGTCGATTGACAGGAATTTATTAAGTCAGAATCTTAAAAAGATATAATCCCAAATTATCAGAATTGTACTTTGACGACTTAAAATGGCCGACCCGTAAAGTATCAAACCGTACTTTGTCAGACTGCATACTATCAGAATGTATAAATCAAGAAAGTTCTTCGGCAGACATTCACATCCTCAGAACTGTAATGTCTCAAACCAGTGAATGAAACAATGTTCATGTTATCAGAATCGCAATTATTCAGAATAGTAATATTTCGAAACCGTACTTCGGCAGACTATTATACCGCAGACTCTCACATTGTATACCTTGAACTCATCAGACTGGAATTCATCAACCGTTGAACTGATAGACATCAAATAGTCAGATTCGGAAATTAACAGAATGTGAAATGTTCAAACCCGTATATCGACAGACTGGAAATTTCAGACCATCACTATTACATACAGTCAAAAAGATCGACCAGTGAAATATCAAAACCGTAAAACGACAGACTGTAAAATGCCAGACCCGTGAATCGTTATGCCGATGATGTCTCGGAATAAAACGGCAGATCCGTAAAACCACAGACTCTTAAAAAGACAATCTCATACTGACAGACCCGTAAAATGCCGAAATTATAAAAACGCAGAACAGTACAATGATAGAATCGTAATACTACGAATCCGTAATCTCACAGAATCGTAAGATGCCCGACCCGTAAAATGACAGACCGCTAAATTTCAGAACCGTACATCGTCAGACCATGATGATGTTGAACGCATGCGCGTAGGCGCAGTGTTGCCGAGCTGTTCAGATATGAATTCTGTGCTTTATCCGAAGATAATGGATATCGTTTACTATATACTGATGCATTGAAGGAGATTGTATAGAAAAGGTCATTACTTACCAAAAATAACAACAGAAACTTGTCAAACTTCCATCAAATCTTTGTACTCGTGTTATGTGTTATACAGGGTGTCCTTAAAAGGTCTTTACAAAAAGCTACCACATATTCTTCAGACCAAAACAATTCGATACAAGCAAACTTACCTCAGTAAAAAGTTGCTTAGTTTGGGCGCTAGACGGCTCTGAAGTTGAAATTTTCAAATCGATTTTGCTTCATAACTTTTGAACGGCTCATGAGATTTTTTCAAATTTGGTACGTTGGCATAGACTCATCGGGCAATGAAACTCATATCATAATCATAATGAATATCATTCCATGGGCGTAGAACTTGATTTTTTCAGTAAATAAACATCTAAAACTCCTACGCCAATGGAAAAAAATTAGTTTCAATATGAAATCTAAATTATTCAACTCATTCACTACAAAAAAGGTACTCTTGACAAAAGTCGATTCCTCTCATGGTTTCGACAAAATTTTAATTTTAGTGATTTAGAGCATAATTAATAATAAAACGATTAACAGATATTTCATAAAAATTGTTCAAAATGTTCACCATTTTCACGTATACAAAGATTTATACGACGCAAAAAGTTGAGATGTACTTTTTGCATAGGTTATTTCTATTGAAAATAAGTAGCACTGGTTTTTTTTTCTGAAGACTATTATTATCTGCTCGAAAACAGTGATATTCACATTCTTGGTTTCCATAGTTTCATCTGTGTTGATTTGTCGAGTTTTATTGACGTTGATTGTTGATATCGGACTTTTCTGATTTATCATGGCCGTACAATACACCAATGAAGAATACACCGATATGTTATTGGTATTCGGATATTGTCAAGGAAATGGTCGAGAGAGTGTGAGGGTGTATTCGGCAAGGTTTCCAAATCGTCGCGTACCAAGCCACCCAACCTTTGCTGCAGTTGAGAGACGTCTTCGGGAGACCGGTCATTTTGCTCCTAGAACTGGTGATTATGGAAGACAGCGTTATGTAAGGATTCCCGAAGTCGAAGTAGAAATTTCAGACCGTATTGAAGGAAATCCAGAATTGAGTACTAGACGGATAAGTAATGAACTAGAAGTTTCTAGGAATGCCGTTCATGAAGTACTAAGAGAACAATTATTATACCCATACCACAAGACGCCAGTTCAAGATTTATTAATCCATGATTCACAAAGTCGTCTGATGTTTTGTAGGTTCATTAATTTGCAAAGAGAAATGAATCTGAACTTTGGAAAGAATATTTTGTTCACTGATGAAGCCTGTTTCACGAGAAGAGGAATAACTAATTTTCATAATGAACACGATTATGCAATTGAAAATCCTCATTCCATTAAAATAAACCATTTTCAACACGAATTCAAAATCAACGTTTGGGCTGGAATAATAGGAAATTTTATAATTGGTCCTGTCATACTTCCACAAAGATTAACAGGAGACATGTATTTACAACATCTACGAAATACGTTGCCAAATTTGTTGGAAGATTTACCACTCCAACATCGGGTAGATATGTGGTTTATGCACGATGGAGCTCCACCACATTTTTCGGTGGATGTTAGGAATTTTTTAAACCAACAGTACCCAGACAGATGGATAGGTAGAGGTAATGATGCACCCGTGAAATGGCCACCACGTTCTCCAGACTTAACACCGATGGATTATTTTGTATGGGGTTATCTCAAGTCTACGGTTTACAAGACCCCTGTGAATACTGTAGAACAATTATGGCAACGTATCCAACAGGCGACGAATAATCTTACAGGCGATGAAGAAGTTATGCAAAGAGTACATTTCAACTTTTTGCGTCGTATAAATCTTTGTATACGTGAAAATGGTGAACATTTTGAACAATTTTTATGAAATATCTGTTAATCGTTTTATTATTAATTATGCTCTAAATCACTAAAATTAAAATTTTGTCGAAACCATGAGAGGAATCGACTTTTGTCAAGAGTACCTTTTTTGTAGTGAATGAGTTGAATAATTTAGATTTCATATTGAAACTAATTTTTTTCTATTGGCGTAGGAGTTTTAGATGTTTATTTACTGAAAAAATCAAGTTCTACGCCCATGGAATGATATTCATTATGATTATGATATGAGTTTCATTGCCCGATGAGTCTATGCCAACGTACCAAATTTGAAAAAAATCTCATGAGCCGTTCAAAAGTTATGAAGCAAAATCGATTTGAAAATTTCAACTTCAGAGCCGTCTAGCGCCCAAACTAAGCAACTTTTTACTGAGGTAAGTTTGCTTGTATCGAATTGTTTTGGTCTGAAGAATATGTGGTCGCTTTTTGTAAAGACCTTTTAAGGACACCCTGTATAGAAAAAACCCGAAGGATATATAGAGATGAATAGTTTTATATATATCGTTGTTGTTTTCCTCCTGCCTTGTAGATAGGCACCAGAATAAATGGAAATGGTGTTTCATAATGTGTGTAAGAACCCTCAAAATAGCGCAACCGTTCAAACAAGCTCATTCATCGAAATCTGTATCTCCTGTAGTTTCCGAGATATTTATACTGGCTCACCTTATCTCGGACACAGTGCATATTGATGTGTTGATCATAATTCAATCTGCCAAATGAATCATTGTCAATATCTTATAGAAATAAACAGCAAAAAGGATGCGTTGATGAAACGATTCCAGTCGAAGAAAAAATAATGTGAAACTTGTCCATATAGCACTGGAATCATTGAGTATGATGCATCTACATCGTCGTGCTCAAACATCGTCTTTTCGCTATATTATACAAACCATTGTGGTTTATCAACTTGGTTCCTTCGCTAGGAGCAAAGCTTACGGCTTACGAATAACTCGATTAATTGACTATGGTATCCCATAATAATGAGATAAATTTGTCATCATAATGTGATAAATCATCTCATTACATCGAGATATTTGAGTCATAATAATGAGTTATGTATCTCGTAATAACCAGATAGCTAACTCATGATAATGAGATAAAAATAAAATCTACCATGTCCCTTCAGCGCTTTCGTAATGTGGGGAGAATGGGCGAGTGGACTATTTTTTTCCTAATTTTTATTTCATATTCTTTACATCAATACCATCCTTTCAAATATTTTTCAAAATTTTTTCGATCCATTATGAATGCTTAGGTAGTTGTTGATGTTCACGGAAAGTTTTTTGTCACTTACGAAAGTGAGGTTGAAAAATGGTGATGCTTGTCGCAATGAAATTCATCAAAGCAATTGATCAAAAACACATAATAAATTGTATATACAAAATTGATGTAAAATTCTTAATAAAATGCAACATTAGAACAGGTGTACTCAATTCAACCACTTGACATTGATAAGAGACCACATCAAAAATTGTTGGCATTCGACAATTGACAGACAGTGTTGCTAGTTTGTAAAGCAAGGTTGCACAGCCTCATTGAGGTGTGCCAACTTGAAAATTTTCAGCTATTGTGAAACGTTATGATTAGAAGTAGCGAAATGAGAAGGTAGACTTGGTAAGTATGAATAGATGATGCTAAGATTGGTGATATCACTTGATATCAGAATGCTTTCAATGCCAAAACTGCAATAAATAGACATTTTCCAAATTTTTTGTAGTAACAACTTTGTTATCGACGTGTTTGAGATACTTTGATATCATTGTAGTAACAGAAAAACATATCTCCGACCTTGTATAAATTGCAAAAAATCAAACTGAATAACATAGGACAGTAAACAAGTTTCAGAAATTGAATCGGTAAAGTTTATTATTTTCAGTTCACAAGATTTTCTGGCTTCTTTGCGTTCACTTCACATTTGCACAAGAATAAAGGTGTAATTTACATGAAAAACAATTTCCAGATAGGGAAGGAGGCGCTATTCGAAAGTGTTTACATAAAGTTTGACGGATTTTAAATTTCCTCACTAAGAATTGGGAATACGCAACCCAGTTTGATGGAAGTTCTCTCTGAGCGAAAGTACACTCCCTATATATCTTTCTCTCTATTCTTTTTTAATAAACAAGAAATTCTGAAAGAAAATAGATTCTCGACGGAATGTCAACTTTGTTCTACAGAAGTTTTTATTGTTGTTTCTGATGGAATGAATAATAAGATTCGGAGTAGTTTGGGATAATGGATTTGCATTTGACGTCGAACGGTAGGTAGAGGGAAGAGATTGGCGCGGCGTGACTTGAGACTCGAAATTTTCAAACAGTTTTCCAAGTTTTCAATACCTGACAGTCCTCTAAATATACTTATTATGTTGATCTTCAAAAGTTTATGAGTAAAATGGAGTCGCTAACATGCAGAGAAGAAGTCTGTTGAAATACAGGGAGTGTATTGAAAATATATCGTGATCCACAGTGAGTCCACAATTAGTGGTCATGAATACAGGGTGTAAATTCAAGGAATAAATTTGAATTACAGAAACGTCAACATAACCGAGAACATATTTTTTCGTCAAAAATATTAGTTAATGTGATGCTGGGGACGCCCCTGGACATTATTCAAGATTGAACTGAATGGATGGATAATAATGATGGATGGTATTCATGAAATATAAAAGTCATATTCAGGGATTTTTGAAAAAACACGTTGTTTTGGAATTCTTGAATTCATTCAATACTCTTGCTGCGTACTATATAAGTTTCGCAGTTTCGATTACTGAATTGAAAAATCTCCATCATACTGCACCACCTCTGACCAATTTCTGAGGTGATTTCTCAGCAATGTCTAGTGTTAGATTCAGAAGCGTGTCCGTATTTCCGGAAGTGTTTCTCTATAGTTCTTTATGTTCCTTCCATCAGACTCGGATTTCCAGTTTAATATGGCTTTTTAGCAAGCCACAAAAATGGCTTCAATCGATTTCATATTTATTCATTTATTCATTTATTTATTCATTTATTTCAATTACATCCAACATATCATTCATTGTGAGGATGAATATACTATTTATTTATCGTTTCGAATGTTCCATCACATTTTGAACTCACCTTTCCATGGTTTGGTCATTATTTCCAAGAAAAATGGCAATTTCCAAGGCCAATTTCCTCAAGGCAACTAATGCTTCCGCTCTCATCCCAGCTTGTTTTTTCCACTAGATGCGTTATATTGTTTCACTCGTACAAAAATGATCTTTATATTATTCCCCCTTTGCTACATTCATCAAGTTAGTTCGCTGTGCAATCCAGAACTTGATGAAATCGTGCGAATCGTGAAGAATGACTTCGCAGTCGGTACACTACAGTGGCGTAGTTATGCTGCCGAAAGAGGGCCATGAAATATTACCAAATAAGTGACACTTGTGTGTTATTATGAATACGTATACTGTCATCTCCTGAATTAGATCGCGATTATCGGAGTTCCAAAATTTTTGATCTACTTTATTACAGAATTTTTTTTCTTTTGCCTAGCTGTTATAATCTTTCAGATTTAAAAGTCCATAATTTCACTCTGGTTGATGCTATTACTCTGATACCAGTCAGTATCAGTGAGTGTCGTATTCTTCTGTAGAATTCTACTATTTACTACCCTGTGAGTGTGTTCCGATTGGTAGAAGCCACTGATTCATTTGCTCTTATAAAGGCATATACATCGTTTTTCATGAACATGTTTTGAAATGAATTCTCATTTTCAATTCAATTTCTTGAAAATGAAACGTTTCCAGATGCAGGTTAAGGTATAAAGGGAGTCACCTTTCTATATATTCGTAGAATACGTCAGTGATGTTTCGCACAGTTGTATCTAACTAGACTCTATAGTATTCTTGGATTTTTGGGACGTAAATATTGGTATTTGTTATAATAGAAGTATTTAGAATATTGCTTTGAAATATATATTTGGAATGGATTTTGATTTGAACTATTTTTCTTAAATGGTGGGAGAAGTTGTTTGAATAATTTATTCAAAAGATTAGAAGTCCATTCACACACTGCACTGCGGGTAGATTGATCATTGTGGTTCATGATATATGTTGTGAATATAGATATTATCTTGAAACTGAGAATGTGTTTCGTATTTCGGTAGGATCTGCATATTAATATAACGAACATGGAATTAATGTTGATAGACAAGGCCAGTAGTATGCGATATAGTCGATATAACAGAGTTCCCTGACGTCATTCTTGAGAAATACTTTTTTAACAGACCCGTTAAGTGACGTTAGCTAATAACATTATTTGGCAAGAATGACATTTTTATGTCTAATGCCTTTCTTAATCTAATCATCCTGAAGTCGACCTGTACTACTTCACTCGTACGATAAATATGAGAATCTTTCTCTCAGGGTACGTAAATATTTTGAAATTTGAACAGTTGACACTCGGCGAGGAATATTCTTCAACGAATAACTTCAGAGAAATCTAACAATCCCTAACTTTGACAAAATAAATTGACATAAATAAAGAAAACGTGAGTTACACTTTTAACACTAAATACTTAGTTGCTAATAACGTTCGTTCAAATGTCCTTTGGCCAATCACCCAGAAGTCTATTTTCCTGAGTGACACTGCGATGAAACTAGCATATTTGCGTGTGACGGATACCTTTCTCTCCTCGGTAGACTCGACACTTTTCTACGTAAATAACAACTATTTCGGCACAGCGACAATATCGTTATCGCTACTGTATGACTTGAATGGATTTACGCCATTATTGATAGTAGTATAATTCCGCGAAAAACCAACACAAACTCCGGAACTAACTTTTTTTCAATCTGTTGACAACACGAAAGGGAAACCTATCATGTGCGAGGAATATCGTGTTAGCCACCTTCTGCCCGCGCTTTTGCGGCTAACTCCAACTGGCTTCCATCCTATTGGTCAGCCCAAGGTCTCTGATATTCCAGAAATTTCTGGGAACGCTGACACAAACACTGCAAATTGCCCTCACTTATTATAGCGCTCACTACAAATTACAAATCTCTTATGATGTAACTAAACTTAACCTAATACAAAATAGAGTGGGCTTGTTTCAATCTCATTGAAGCGGTGAGGATATTTTAAAGGGGTGGGAGCATAAGTTCAAGCTACGCCAATGGTTCACACACAATGAACAATGAGAATCACGTAATGACGGCCGTGCAGTGGGGTAACTGAACCTATAAACGCCATTACTCTCTAGCCGGTCGCCTAATGATGGTTTTCGTTCTGTACCATTAAGCTACATTCACATACCAGATATCTCTGTCGTCGAGAAAGAAACATTTTATAATCATTCATTCTCATCGAAGATAAGAAAAATGACGAGTATCGGAGTAATATGCAGGTCGAAAGACAGGAGTTTCTTCACTCAATAAAAACAAATCAGTTTTTTAGCTGACTGACATGGGAACTGACGTGTCACGGAACCGATTTTAGCTACTTCACTGCCGCATTTACTTCACTGCCGCATACTTGTACCGCATTGATTGTATCGTCTGTTGCATGTTTGCTATTTTCAGCTGAATCAAATGGAAGTATACCTTACTTTTGTCTTCGTCGAGACCTCAATATTGTATCACTCTCTGAATGAGTCGCCTAAAAAATGTTGTATTTACCTCAGCGAAATGATCTGTTTGGGCCCGAACAGAATGTAGCTTAGCCTCGGCTGCGGCAATTTTCTGATTCGGTCGAAAAAAATCAACTCCACTATTTGGAAAATGTGATGAAAGAGTAACTTTTTGAGATTATCGAATCGAATATATTCAGTTCATCAGAAAGCGTCCTGTATATTTCGTTAAATGTTCGCATTCTACTTGAAACTTTCATGCTGGAATATTTAGTCTAATCGATATCTTTAAGACAAACACAAACCATGTGTTGTTCTGAGAATTAATTTCAAGGGTTGATAATAATAAAATAAAAGTGACAATGACACCGGTAATGTATTTTATGAACTGCGACTTGATTCGAGGTTAGGATATTGAATTCCACTAGAAAAAAATTCTCAACTAATGATTCCACCAAGATATGCGACTATAGCGAGTGAGTCAATACCAGTTAATATCAGAGTTGATAATATAAGAATTCGGAACTGTGCCGTAGTAGCCAATTTTCACTAGCAATGAATTGAATGATATTGAATTGTATTTACTTGAAATATGTCATTTTGTATACATTTATAGCTTGAAACTTATCGATTGTCGAGCAGTTAGGTACTATTTTCATTCACCATAAGATATAATTATAAATTTTTGAACTTTTCAAATTCCTTCTCGGAGATAGAAACCATTATCTCATTATCTGGTTCCTGGAAATCGATGGAATGGACTCAACCCGAGACTAAACTTCTCTTTGACCTTTTGTTGCTAAGAGAAAAATGTCATACATGAGAATCGTAGAATGTCTGTCATTTCTGGTGGAACGACAATTTCAGTTCTCGAATTTTTGAATCCATCATTTCTAAGATTTCCAATATGACACCACTGATTTGAAATATCACAAATAAAATCAGAGACCATACACCAAATTTTATGATCACGATAGGATACTCCATCATCTCATTGAAGAAATTGAGAAAATCGCGTTTCATTTAAAGATAGATGTGTTACTCCATTCATTTTTAAATCGCGTGGTCTGAGTGAGTCTCAGTATAATAACACTATAATACATTCTCATTTCAATTACTGTTTTTTACTTCAATTGGGATGTTCAAATATATCTATGAACGGACTACAAAGATTGAAAAACAAAAATATATGAATTGTGAGAAATGCCTGAGAATACTATTGAATTGCTATATACGCAAACCAATAAATGTAATTGTTATGTAAATGTAATACAACTTTTTGTCCTGAAAACGATATTCACTTATTCTAAGCGGTTCGAAAAGATCGCCTTCTGATGAATGAGATTGGTGTTCTATCATTTCGATAAATATTCAAATTAATGGATATCAAGAACATAACAGTAATACAAAGTCAATTGAATTGGTTCAACAGATGCATTAAAAGAGCAAACTAACTTTTAATCTATATAATCATTGGCTATCATTGACTTTCAGGTGCTTTTCATCAAACGTTCAGTACTGAATTCTAATCTATCAAGACCAGCAGATAATTTTGAAATCCTTGGTGAAGAGAGGTTGAGTCTTTGTGATGCTATGCCAACTGATAACAATAACGCATCGACAATATGTTACTTTGATACTGTAACGTTTCTTCACAAATTCTATGTATTATTCGATTGGATTTTATGTATTGATACAAACGCTAAATAAATTATTTGATTATTCTTCAACTTCTTAGAGAGTTTCTGTATTCGTTCAATTTCGAGGACAATCTACGCGATATTTATATTTCAAAAAACAATCTCTTCTCTTGATTTTGGATGGATTTCTCAGATGTCCTTTTCCATCACCATTAGTATTCATACGTCCTCCGCGAAATACGCTGTATGTGAAAGCCACTTAATGCTGCTTCTCCATCGACTGCGTTACAGATCATGACTCGCGATACTAGTTCTTACATCTCACGTCGTCTATTTCAGGATGAATTTTCAGTACGAAGAATCGTCGATATTGAGGAATGATTGAAGAACGCGCATGTCGATCTCGCTCAGTCAGTATTAACGGCTAAGTCACGAGGAGATGGTGTCATTAGTCCTTGTCCTTCCTAACATTATTCTGTAACTTACAGACAGTATTATTCTGTAATTTTTTCTTGGTGAATGATTGTGCGCGTTGAATCGAATAACCTTGATCGCGAGTGATAATACAGAATTGAAGAAGTGTATTAGTTTGTACAGTTTATCAATATGAGGGTGGACTGCATTTATGATCCGGTAATCTCTTAGGATTTTCAAATCGTATATGTATCGATGGTTATCAATCAATCAATCGAAATATATACTATATTGTCTGAAGAAATCACATTCTAGTTGACAAAGCATGATCAATAGATAAAGAAATCTTTATATGAATGAACGTATGAACTGAACTTCTTAATTTTCGAGGTACAGGGTGGTAAAGTTTCGAAAAATAAATATATTTTTTCATATATGCATTGCGATATTGTCATTGAAGATATTGTTATGATATACAGATAATCTTATTCTTTATTGCTCCAAGCGAAAATCGTGCATCAGATGAAAAAATTCAAGACATCAAATTTGCTTAGAAATGATTGGGGGATTTCAGGAATGATTTTGTTCCTGAATAAATCAGTGGCTCACCATCAATGACTGACAAAATAGGCAAGTGAAATTCCGAACAAACGTCACTGGTGGAAATAGAAAGAAATGTGATACACAAAATAATGCCATTTGATACATAGTACATGTATACCAAATTTCATCAAGTTATCTAAAGTGGTATCGCAGACATCAATAGGAAAACTATTTTATATTTGGAAACTTGATATCCCTGTATCTCAGTAGTTTTCGTCATACGTTAATATGAAAAAAATCACCACCTCAAATATTGACATTCAATTAGCAAACACCCTGCATGAAATTCACATAAAATGTAGATAAACATGAATGATATTCTCGTTCAAAAATCTGAAAAAGCAAACTCGGTGTTTCCTCGAGAGTAAGTTAATAAGATGAAGAGACTGCGATAGCCTTGTGAACCGAATGAGTGTCTTCTATGAGGTTCTAAATAAAACCCTCGCATCAAATCTGGAAATCACATGCTCGTCGAGCATATCGTCCATTCTACCATATAGATAAATGCGCAAAGGTTTCCTCAAAGGTGGATCGAAAGAGTATTGCAGACTGTATTTCCAGCGTGAGTTCTCGGAAAAAGAGTAGGTATGTATATATCGGAGCTGCATTATGGATGGGTATAGAAGGAAGAACAGGAAATTTGCCAGAAAATTCTCCGGTATAGTGCCCCTCTCGAATACATCGAGAATATGTATGCAAAACTCATTATTATCTTCTATATATACACACGATATATAGTGTGCATATTGGAAATTAGATCCTTCATTGTCGACGAATCCGACACAGGAATGTTAATAGATGGAACTATACGCAGCAGAAAATGATTTTTTATGACATAGTGGAGGAAAAAGCATGTCTCTTACAGAAAATAGTAGGTATATTGTGAAGGTTGCACTAAAATAGTGAATTGTTCAACGAGCATGGGAACAAGTGCGAGTTGTACACTATATTTCTACTACAACTATACATTGAAGTGTTTTCACCCCAGAAATTAATGGATTTCAAAGTACAGTTCTGAAACTTGACGCAATGAACCTTTCCCTTCACCGCAATTTATCGAGGATTTGTGAAAATTTCCATATTTGTTTCAATTATAATTCTGGTATCATATTCGCATATGCGTTTGAATCTCATCAATTATTTTTTTACGTTTGGAGACACGATAGCATAGTCGATAATGTTGTTCGAACATCGTTCGAGCCAACAGTAGAATATTGATATATATAGGAAATTTTACTCTGGGCGAATGATTCCACAACTCCGTTGTTCTATCGATCAATGATGCTTAGTTGAGCGAAGTTCGATAGGTGTTGAGACTGACAGTGATCCAGTCTGAACTCTAGGACAGGTAGAATTTGCGCTTTGTAAACTATGAGGAGGTACTATAGTATAATAATAAAATCTAGAGCCCCTATATCATCCAACGAGGCCAGAGGTGCAAGACGAAGACAGGTCCATGCTTTAAATGAGGATCTGAAAATCTAGTACAGTTCAATGCAACTAAAACTCAAGCTTGTATGTTCACAAAGAAGGCAGATCACACAATACCCACTTTGATGATGTCGGTTACCACTGTTCCTATGAGGTCGTCAATATCCATGCGGGTGTCAGCACCAACAGCGCACTCTCATGGGACGATCATGTGAGGACCATTGCGAAAACTGTTTCACAAGAACTTGGTTTTCTATTCTGTGTGAAGAGATACTTCACATCCCAGGAACTGCTTATGATCTACGAAACACAAATTCGACCTGTCTTGGAGTACTCTTCACATGTTTGGAGCTCAGCCCCCAAACATACGCTAAAGCTCTTGGATTCAATTCAGAAAAGAGCTATTCGCCTAGTCGATGATATAACACTCACCAAATCATTGACCTCTCTAGATCATCGTAGAAAGGTCGGCGATCTCTACCTTCTTTATATAGATACTTCCACGGTCGGTGCTCAACGGAAATATCATCTATTATGCCACCACGTGCGATTCCTTGTAGACAAACCAGACAAGCTCAGGCTGGTCACCCCTGAACTGTCAGACTCGAGACCTGTCGAACATCGCTATACCAAGCACCATTCATCAATAGAACGGCAAAGTTGTGGAATTTTTTGCCTAGTTAAGTCTTTCTTGATCACAACCTCCAAACTTCCAAGCAAAATTTCACTCCCAAAATTCCACCGCTGGCTAACAAGATGTTCCTCGAAAATTATAGTTTTCTCTTTCGTGTTGTCCACAGATAAAAAAAGTAATTCTTTGCACGGAACAGAAAGTTTTTTTTTTAGTAGTTCTCGCAATGGACATTCCATGATCGTCCCGTGAGAGAGCGCTTTTGGTGGTGATACCGAACATAGATATTGACGGCTTCATAAGAAAAGTGAAATCTGACATTCATATCCACATCTCTTTTAAGTCTTTGTTGCATTGAACTTAACCAAATTCGGATCTAGATTTGAAAATTCTTGTGTTATAGGCTCATAAGATTATATAGAAATAAAGGAGCTCTAGAGCATTAGGCATTATGAAGTGTACTGTCATCCGCAAAACTGGTGCCTTGTGAAACATCAACATTGATAGTGACAAAGAATATAATGTGATCAGAAAATAGGGGATCATTTTCATTGCAATGATGTTACACTCACCAATCCAGAATTAATGGAAGAGTTTGACGAAAATGTAAAAATATATTCAACGCCCAGCATTTTGAAGAATATTCAGATGGATATGTCTATACATACACAAGAGTAACGAGAGGGATTGAAATATATACTCTTATCGAGCACCAATTCCATGATCATGATTATTGTGGGATCATGATTGTTTTCTGGAGCTGAAAGTTGGTTGCGGAATAAGTAGGGTTATGTTCGTTTTTCTTGGACAGACCAGCACGGTTCATCTCCAATATATCCCGAATCCTTCCCGAGTGCGATGAGGCTAGTAGCCCCGCCATATTAAGCCGCTTAATACGGAGTGATCGTAAATTCTGCTGGCTTGTAGTTGGAGTAAGTCGAGGAGTGAGTCATCAGTTTTCCCTTTCCGTTCATGGAAATACAAAGGACTCTTTAAACTTCAGTGGCGCGAAATGATGTAGATATCAAGTATCATATATGATCATCATATGATGAGCCCGCACCGTTGATGGGATGGAGCATATGGTATTCCATAAGATAAAAAACTGACGTTAACGTCATAGGTAGACAATTTCGCTGAACTCACTCAGCTTATTTGATGCATCTAATGCGCAAAGTACAATTTTTCATCAATATTTCATTCCAATTTTGGTTAAATCGAAAATGAAAATTTGCTCCTCCATGTGAAATGCAATGTTTACATAACCTGTTTCAAGAACATTCAATGAGGTATATTTACTTAATGTCTGTAAGAACATGCAAATTCATGACGCACTGGAACGGACATTCAAAATAAAAATAAATCTTTTTCCGAAATTACGTGTTAGAATGTTACCGCAGAATACTGAGTTATGAACCAAAAAGGTTAAAATAACAATATAATAATAAAAAAAAATAAAAGGTCAATTAATAACTCGGAATTTTGGTGAAAGATTATAAGGCTTTTATTATTTAAGATGTCCCTTTCAGGACTTCGTACGATATTCCTCATCAGTGAGTGGCTGATATAAAAATAACTTCTATTCGATCAGGGTGAATGAGTATGAATAATATAGTCTTGTTCAAATAACCCATGATGGAATCAATTGTGAATTAATGCTATAAAATTTGTTTTCATATTGTGTATTGACTTGTTATGTTATCACTTCTTTAAGACCATACAGAATTTTCTCTCCTCGTAAATGAATACATATGCATAGATTGTGTGAATAATCTACATATTTCTGAGCGTTTCGGGAACGAATCTGTTTACCACCGTATTATTATTTTTATCATTATATTATGTAGTGCAGTTTCTCTATTCATAGTTACTACGGTCTATTTTTATATATACTAGAAACACAATACGCGTAGCTGTAGTCTAGTATAGTGAGTTGCAAAAATAATAGAAATCGGATATTATCTCTAATGATAGCCTATTAATTTTTCCTTAAGCTAATACATGGGTGCGACGAAGAGATCGCATTGATCTGTCTGACAAAGTTTCTTTGTCATGCAGCATAAATGTGGCTCCGTAGTCTTTGAATGTAACATCAACAAACCCATTATCGTTAATGGAATGAAAACAACCAACAAACAATAAATAATTAAGTCAAATAACTCAACTCAAATAAAACTCGAAATAAATGTCATGGAGTTCAAAAGTTTCTTTCGGTCGTGATATATTGCGCAACTCATCATCCTGCTGAAGTGCATTGAATTGATAACGTCTCTTGGAAATATTCAAGAGGCCCTTTTGTTGTTTCTCACAGACCCGCCAATGAGTTCGTTCATCCTTCGAAGGTACATCGTCTGTTTATATATTCTGACATAAATTCACTAAGAGGGATTTTACCTCGGATTCGCGTATTAAATACGGCTCGTAAAAGGCGAAATCTCCGTTATCGAATATTCCCTGTACCTTATACAACATGTATAAAGGTATCGGGTATCACTTTATATAGAATTCCAGTCATAAGTAATCTCTCGTAGGATTTTTGATGACCACTATATTTTTTTTTATTTTTTTTTTCAGAGAGGCAGTGACGAACTCTTGTCGCAGTCAAACGTCTCAGTAATGGCTCCCTCTGCACCCCACGCAGACAACAATAATCAAGAAAATGCCAAAAAGGTGAGTGACTGATTGATGAGAAACACTAATCTGCAATCCTCAAGTCGAATACTTTGCATTGTTTAACAACTATTTCTTCCCGTTTTCTGTCGTGTCAGAAAGTTAAGCTATAAGGGTCGTCCAGAATGTCGATATTTCTCTGGCTGATAGTACATTGAGCATGGTGTGTTCTAACTGGAAGGATGGTAGATTCCAGCTGATTCCATAAAAGAGCAAGGAACTATCTCTTATGTAGAATATAGATCGTTTGCACTATCTGTAATATCTCTAATGTTAAAAAAAATAATCAACATCGAACTCATACAATATCTAGAAAGCTCTTCTAATCACCAGAGATCAACATGATATCAGCGTCATGAGACGACCATATCAGGTCCATTGCCAGAACTGCTTCAAAAATATTGGATCACAACCCGCAGTAGCTCCCAATTTTTTCACAAATCGCAAATTCGACCTGTCCTGGAGGACTGTGCACATTTTTGGAGATCAGCTCTCAATCATAAGCTGTAGCTCTTTGATTCAGTCCAGTCTAGTCGGTGATAGTACTACCCACGAATTCATTAACCTTTCTAGAACATCGTAGAAAGCTGGACGATCTCGGAAATATTGTCATTATCGCCACACTATAGACGAGTTCAGGCTGACCACTCCTACATTGTTAGGCTCGAGACCCGTCGAGATGCATACGTCCTCCAAACTTCCTCCCCCAACATTCCACTTCTTGCTCACACAATGTTTCACGATCAATACTGACCATAGTTATCATGCTAATATATATCATGCCTATAAAATAATTTTTTTTTCGTCTGAACGATTTTCGATTGCTGTAGTAGCAAGAACCGAAACAAATTGGATCTGACCATTAACCAAAAGTTTGGTTGGCTGATAGTTCGAGGTGGAGGCATCAATCAGTTGCCATAAAAAGTGAAAAAGGTATTTCCTATATACACTCTGGTTTGTTAACGAATATAGAATTGTCTTTACGTTAACAAAATGATTAATCGAGGCAATGTCGGGTAGATGTATTAGAGCCGGCAGAGCCACAAACATTAATTTCGAAGTGCTATAGAACACTCCGAACTGAGTTAATTGATGAGGTTCTACCTTAAAGTAAAAGTTTCCGAATAAATACAAGACGGACGCAGATGATTTGACTGAAACCGTATACAATCGAAATAATTCAAAATCAATTATTATAAAAGAAGTGATATTGTTTGTTATATTGGATATAAAAGCCATAGCGTTAGCCTCATGGCATTATCACGTAGAATATTGAAGAGCTTCACGAATGGCCCATTCAGTGTCATTGGTTGCAACCCGAACAATTTCGTCACCTATATATCTGGAATGAAAATCATGAGAACTATAAGGTCCATTGCTCAAAGTGGGTTATTGTGGTCTTCAACGAAACTCTTGAGCTCACAGCCTGAATGTTGCAGGATATAGATATTCACGCTGCCAACATTTCCTAAAATCCTACTGGATCAAGAAGTGGTTGGTATGAAATGTGACAGGGGTAATAAATCTAAACGAGTACTCATTTCAATAACGTAATGTGTTATTGCAGTAACATATGTATTGTGTGATTTGGAGCATCATAAAATTCAAAAGCAAGGATCATCAAAGAGGATCCGATACTGGATTTCGTTCCGATTATTCGATAAGTGAGATCATTCAATAAAGATGGCGTATTGCTGCTCCACTTCATCAATTCAAAACTACCCTTCTGCATTATGGCTTTCGTCACCAGATATCAAAAGGAGACACACTTTCACGTGATACATATGAATAAGGGGTTAATAACTCCACCAAATGGTGTCCCACACGTGAAATATTCTTCAGAAGTATTTCAAAGTATTGCTAAGTATTTCGAAGCATTACAATGATTTTTACAACCATTCCGAAATATCTTACATTCTTTCAATCATTTATTTTCACAAGAGGTAGTCACCTAATTAATGGGAATAGCATGAAGAAAAGGAGGAAAACAAATATTGTCTAGATAATTGGCAAACACAGAATTATTTTATGATGAATTTTATCGGTAGTAGTATAAAAAAATATGCAGGGTGTCCCGAGAATATTGTGCTAGGACCAGAAATAGGAAGTGACATTTATATTAACATAGGTCACCAAATGGTCTCTAAGTTAGGTACAGCCTGTCTTCTGGTGATTTTCCCGAAGTAATTTTCTATGTTAGTTTCTGATCACCCTGTATTTATTTATTATCAAAATATCAACTGGAATTATTCGTAGAATCTAAAAATGAAATAATATGTAGGGTGTATCTTTCAAAATGAGCAAGTTGATATCAACTTCCGGTGCAACCTACATCAACACTAGTATACCACCAAATTTTCAAATTCTCCTTACTCATGGTTTTCCATATATTGATTGATTCAGTTCCTGGAGGGAAGCTGAATTGTTACATTTATTGCGTCTTAAAAATGAACAAAATCAAATTGGAATCGGTCAGAAATTGTTGACGCAAACTTTGCTATCGGTAATTAGGGCCCTTATAATTTCTTGATATCTTAATAACTATAATAAATATCAAAATTTCTACTTATCTTAGTGTAGTGGACGTTTACGAGAAACGAATTTGCTCCTCTTTCTAACAGAATCAGAATGATATTTTTCTTCGTAGTGATCGTGATTGTGGTTGACACTGATCAGTGTCAATCGAAATCTTGATATTCATCAAATATAATCAGCTTCAATCAAAATCTTGATATTTATCAAATATAATTGTCTTCCATTTTTTTTTCTTCAAACAAGGTGTCACTGACAAATAGAGAATTTCCCTTCGAGGTATCTGACTGTTGAATTCCAAGGTCATTGACATTCTGGGACAGATCATAAATCTGTCCTTAATACAAATATGTGTTGAAATAATTATTATAATTTCTATTCAAACTCACAAATTTATTATCTCTCATCAATTAGTATTTCTAGTAGTATTAGTATTTCTTATCAATTGGTTTTCATATCTTTCCAAATTAGGTAGGGAGCAAAAATATACAATGAACCCCTGTACAATCAGGGATAACTCTTTCATTCTGCTACGAGCGACGAGATGAGCTACAAAGATAAATCCTCCGCCTCGAATAATAAAATACGATAGACAATGGCCGAAAGAGTTCGGACGGCGAGAGAGAGAGAGAGGCAGCGCCATCTTTATAGCGATAATTAATATCCGGCGTCTTTATTTATGGCAGATGGCAGGAGCCGTCGTTTGTTTCTATGCGCGACGTTATTGTATCATAAGCGTGCAGCGCTTGCTGTCCGTAATGTGGACGCATTACCGGCGCTTTTTGTATCGAAACTTCCAGCATTGTCCTCGAACGAGGCAGGTAAATGGGAAGCTCCGAGAAAGTGGGAGCCGTTCCATTCAAATTGAATATTACGCCTTCGGAAGGTCGTTCCTGGAAAGCGGTCCCCGGGGAGGAATCCGAGGGGCTTGCACGAGTTTTCGCAGATCTCCAGCGCTCTTACTTATGCTTGTTTTACACATGCTATTCTTATTCATTTGATCGCACGAAGAAGTTTCAATACAGTACAACGATTTGTCATTGTTAATTTCTTACTCTGGCACCTGTCTTGAAGATATATCTTACATAAACAATTATATCCGGGTGTCCCAGTATACATGTTCCAATGGATTATCTCAGCCATTTCAAAAGATGCACATTTGAGAATTTTATGATCTCCAATCCGTTCAAGGATCCTCGAACTGAAAAAAAAACGAGAATTGAAAGTCACTTCCGGTCAAACCCTAACATTTTTTTTCAAATAGCACTCTGTATATTTTTTGCAATTTGTGATTTCTACTCAAAATTATCTTCCTGCGATTCATCACAATTTGTATTTTAAATTTGATTTGATGGAGAAAACGTCAATTGAATTGTCAAATTGAAAGACTTGCAGTAGGATACGATATTTCGTGTAACTTTGATTCTGACTTCAATAATAATCGATAAATTATCATAAATTATAATTCATAAATTCTCTCAACTTGAAGTTCCAATTGTCTTTTTCTCTATGAAATCAACTGTGATATACAAAGTATGATGCACCGTTGGAGAGATAATTTTGAGCATGAATCGCAAATTGCAAAAAATATATAGCAGGATGCTATTCGAAATAAAAAAGTCAAAGTCACTGCCGGTCAAACCGAAAGAGAATTGCAATTTTTGTTTTCCTCAGTTGAAGATTTCTTGAACGAATTGGAGATAATGAAATTTATATATTTTTATCTTATTATCTTTCGAAATAGATGAGGAAATCCATTGGAACAGGTCTACTGGATCACCCGGTATAAGATACAAATCACACGTATAAGACACGACTCAAGGCATCTGCTTCTGTCCATACAATTATTTTCCGAAAACAATAGTCCAAAGAACCTATAACTACATACTGTCTGACAGTTATTCGAGGTGATGGTACATTCATTCCTCAGTTTCTTCCTTATTCCTAAAAAATGAAATAGAAGTTATCGGTATCATTTCAATATATTTGTAGTATTTTGCGAACAGAAAATATTCGCAATGTGTTGAAAACGGAGCAGATTTGTTTCCGACTCGTACACTGAGATAAATAGAGGTTTTGTTTTTATTGAATATATATTTGTATTTCCAGTTTTTTTTTTATCAAAAACAAGGTGTCACTGACAAATATAGAATTCATCTTAAAGGTATCTAAGTAGGGGTTTAATTTCGAGCGCAATTACATTTTGAGGCAGATCACAAATCTGTCCTTACTAAAAATATATTGAAATATAATCATAATAACTTCTATTTTATTCTTTAGAAACGAGGAGAGAAAATTTCACTTGAAAAACTGAACCTATAACCACCTTTTGCTGATCAACTGTACTAACTACTACTCACCCCAAAAAAATTGAAGCAAAGTAGCAAAAATGCAAGATTGCTTGCTTAACATAACAGTTTGTAAAAGAAGAGACATGTTAAAATCATCATTGGGTTTATGACATACTATGACGTACATCCGATGATTGTAGGATGATTGTAGGTTTTCATTTGAATGAACGTCATCAGATCTTTATTTCGGATACCATGGAAACTAATCATGTTTTTTTCAGTTTCCCAGTTCTGTTATTCCATGTCAACATATCTTCACTTGTCATGTTATTAGATGATAACTAGAAAATGTCCGAAGAAAATTTCCAATGTGGGATACTGATATTGAATGGAGAATCAAAATACATAAACACATGTCATTTAGAATTTTGGAGTTGGTAGTGTCAATTGCCATAGTAAAACTAAATGAATTGATCATAATTCAGTTGATTTATTTCGAGGTCAGTCATATTGTCAACATTATATTCATTTGTATGAAAGTCATATCTGTCTGTACTGATTGTTGAGACAAACTCGTTGTTACCCTTTAGAGAACTGTGAGTGATGTCATGCATTTTGAAGAATATATACCCAACTTGTATATGACAACTACATGACGGATTGAAAAAAATATCGATTATGAATGAAACCATGGTTACTATCCTTCTAATGGAGCAAATTGTATTGAACACGATCGGAAATTTAATATTCAAGATATTCATAGTGAACCATCTGTACCATTCTTGATACTCAATTCTGAATAATATTGACAAGAAAGAGATTATGACATTTATAAAATATAGAAAATATAGAAAATAAATTGAAAAACAGTAAAAAGATAAGAAATGAACCTGACGCATTGCGGTTCTTTATTCATTCAAAACAAATGATCTTGTTTCAAGAAAACGTAAATTCATTGGTCAAATTGTCCAATATCTGTGACATCATTTCTCTGCTGGCATAAAAATCGACCATACAGAGGTCCCCTAATGTCAACATTCCAGCAGGCCTTGCCGAGGGGACCCTATCACATCGTTGGTAATGATGATAATCGGACTAATAGGAAACTAATAGGAAATAGTTCGACGAAGCCGCGTTGTATATTATGGAATACTTGGGCACTTCGGCCAATGGTAATGGCAATTCCGCCAAACATAATGTATCAAGTTCCTATAAGTGTCAAAACCGACCAGGATGAAAATGCGGTCATATGGCAAATGGAAATCTCGGAAAAATAAGCCGCGCAGTAACGCATCGAAAACACACGCATTGAACATGCTGAAAATATCTGGTATGATTAGACAATATTATTCTGACAGTGTAATCGGCAGGACGATCTCCTTTCATTGAATTTCAAGAAGAAAATGGCATTTTTTTGTTTACAACTCGTCATAGATCTTTGTTTTAACTAAAATGGATCACAACAACCTATTAATTTTCATCATATTTGTGTCGTATTCATTTCACTTCCTACCACCCTGCGTTGTTTTCACACTGGTTCTATAATTTACGAGTATTCACGCAGTGTTGACCATCATTCATTATTAGTCTCCACTTCCTAACGAATGCAATAATTAATGAATGAATGAAAATTAGTGAAGAAGTCGTCCGGTTTTTAATCGATTCTGCTTCAATTTTTTCTAATCTTGACCTCTCTGATAAGCACAATCGCAAAGCACGCGAGCATATGAGGTTTCGACAATCTCGATCTGTTGCTCCTTGACACTCTCTTCTAGGCAATAGTTCGGAACAGGGTAGGTATTCGAGGGAAACATACTAGAAACTCTGACATCGAACTGTATATTGCTTGGTGTGAATTCCAATGGATAAGCGGTAGACGCAATCTTTGGAATGTCATAAATGGTCATAGTTTTACCAGGGTTGTTTGAATTTCACGAATCGCACGTTGGTCTGATCTTTTGGAAAGAGTGGGGGTGGAAAGAGAGCATAACTATTCCATTCAGTTAGCATATCGAAATTCAGTAATTCTGGTACTCACGTGGAATCCATGTTTATCTAACAAGAGTAAGCACGGTTTTTCTACGCTACTACTGGAAATTTTCTAGAAATTCCAAGAAATATGACTCTTACTGCATCTAACCTGATGGATTTGCTGCGCTTCCTGAACCTAATGGTGCTGGAATTCAAAAAGTGAGACTTCAGGTGTACCTGTAGAAAGATGAAGAAGGGAGGAATAGAATTTCCAAATATAGCTGAAAGTGCAGTTGCCATGGTAACAAGAGTCTCCCTCTCCGCAGGAACTATGGCACCTATTCATCTATTCGTTCCAATTCCATATCCCAGATCTCGTGTGCTCAAAAATTGAATCTCGCCATAACATCAGCCAGATTATTAAAAAATGCGTTGACATCCGCTCTATTGAAACTACTTGCTCACTTACAACTTGTTGCTTCCGATATAGAATGTGTCTTTACACGAATGCACTGAATCAATCTAGACCAACACTTTTATGCTTTTCCAATTATCTGACAAAGTCGAACAATTATCAGCCGCGTCCTGATAAGCAGCAAGAAAGCGCGTCGATATGAAATTTGCCTGCGCGCCCTGTGAATATGCTTTTTTCAGGCTCATATCGTGAACTACTTTCACATATTTGTTTCCATTCCGTCTGCTCACTTCAACTGCTTGCTTACCGAACAACCATTGTTTTCATGTGTTCCAATTCTTCTGCTCTTGACACTACTTGTTCAAGCGATTTCATTTTTCGTTGTTTTATTATTTTTTTTATTATTTCTTCCTGGTACTTTAGGATTTCATCATCTGTTTTGGTCAACGTCCCAACTTTCATGCTCTATAATTCATCATTGGTCTTATTATGGTTTTATGAACTTCTTAGTTTGTTCTTTCCCTGCTCTTTCCTCTATCACTCGCTAACTTATTCATAGATTGTTCTACTGAAAATGTCCCTCTACAATCTGTATCGTCTGCTCTTGTCCCCTTCTTGGTCTCATTATCTGACATATTCTAATACTGTAGTGAATTGGATTGATTCTGGTGTACACAACGTCGACTGCGTATTCACCGAATTCGATTGTTCACGGTAACTCCGAACCAGCAAAATTAGTGTTTCTGTTCGGATCGATTACCCCTCATTCAATCGCCTCAATGTTTGTATTTACAGAAGCGGTTGGTTGAATTCCGCGTGTGTGTGTGTGTTTGCGTCCTTTAGACTAGCCAGAAAACTGGATGGCAAACAAGTGGATTGATCGCGTTCACAATGACCGAGCTGGCCTGGTCTATAAGAGGGCCGATAATGGAATAGGCGGCTCTGGATATATCGGAGGCAGAGGAAAGGAAAAGGGACTGCGTATGTTTTGATACCTCGCAGCTAATGGGAAGTGTCAGGCTTGTCGGGAAATTATTTTTATTGATGATGAAGGAGCAGAATTCGGGAGAGTGTTATTATGTCTAGAGATAGGCGAGATATGTCTAGAGAGAAGGAAGATTGCAGGTTATCAGGAGAGTAAGAGGAACACGGTGGCCTGGAAATACGAAATATTGTTACAGGTGTGACTTTTATATTGTTTGAATTTCTGAGGGATTCAACACAACTTTATTGAATATTCAGAATGCAAGTTCATGATTTCTTCAAGAAGCATGAGATTACTATTTGGAAAGTATATTTTTTAACTGTTGAAAACATGAAAGGGAAACATAGACCTTGAAGGTGTCCCAGATGGGACATTCCCGTGGTGGATGGGTGGATGGTTCTGTTCAATAACTCTCAGTTTATTCATTTGATGAAAATGTTCAAACACGGAAAGGATTGCTATCATTTTTATTATTATCACGAAAACAAATTGAAAAATGAATTGTACTTTGATCAACACGTAAAGAGATAATATCATAGTGAAATCGTCCTAGATAGGAAATGATCACTCAGACGTCATAATTGACAGAAATGATTTTGGCATCCCGAACTTACACTCGGAAAGCATTGTACTCATATTTTCTCCAATGAAACAGAAATAAAAAGAACATTCGAGAACAGGAAAGAAAATAATGAATAATAATTCCATGAACATCTAGAAGCAAGGATTGAATTTCGGGGGGGAGGGACTGAACAACATGTGAAATTTGAGTAAAAAAATGATACAATACATCCATTTAATATCAACAAAATAAAAAGAAACATATATGTACCTATTATAGTACGAAATTCGCTGGATCAACTTGCAGAATTTGCTCCTCGAATATAAATATATACATGAAACTTCCATCATTTCATTCATTCATTCATTTTTTTATCGCCATACCAAAGGAAGGAAAGTGCTCTCAGAGAACCTCAAATTTGCTGAAGCACAAAAGCTACAAGCTAACATAAGAAATAATAATTTGATAGTGGAAAGTCAACTATTTACTTGAACAATCCGATCAGTTCCAGAAATTTTCGGAAGAGAGAAGCTACAGGAAAAGAAGAAGATATTAGACAAAAAACCTGAGAAAAAAATCAATAAGAGGTGGAACTACATCAAAAACCGGACAGACTTAATTTCATTCTTCTTTCGATCCAAATGTTAATTTGTAACTTGAATTAACAATTTTCCCCCTTCTAACTGTATCCATCTATCTTTGTTATTTTTTATGTCCATCTTCCTTCATAGCGAAAAAATATATTTCTGACTTTCATATTTCTGAAAAAAAAACAAAAAAAATAACATAATGAATGATGTATTGATCATATATTTTTACAATGTAATAAAACGATTATAGAAAATATCTCACCTGCGGTAACAAAATGTAACATCACTGACCATTACTGTATATATCTTAATATTCCCATGGAAAGACAAACTCATGATAAAAAATGACAATTTTTATAAAAAATTAATTCTTTTTAATTAATCGAATCATTCGAAGAAGAAACGTGGAATGAAGTTTATGAGGCTAATAATATCAAGGAAAAATGTGATATATTCTTTGAAAAAAAATCATGAACACATTGTTGAAAGTGAAGAAACCATTAAGATTGGAATAAAAAAGAAACGATTGGATAACAAATGGACTCGTTGTGTCAATGCAAAAAAGGAATGATCTTCGCCAGAAATTTTTGGAAAACGAATACACAAAATGCAGAAATAATATCAATTAACTCGTAAAGAAATCGAAGAGACAGTACTACAGAAATATTATCACTTCCAACACAGGGAATTCAAAACATCTATGAAATGTGATTAACGAATACACAAATGAAAAAAAAAAAAAAAATTGAATGCATCATTTCGGAGACAGGCAGGCGATTCACAACGGATGCAAATATTTCAAATGTATTCGTGGAATTCTTCACGAGCCTAGGTGAAAATCTTGTAAAGAAAATTGAGAATTTCAAATTTACCAGAGTCAGCTCAGACAAATCTATATTCATGAAACCAACCAATGAAAATTAAATGATGCTGTATATAAATAACTTTCAAGATTACTCTCATAAAACCTTTGCATAAATCAGGAGACAAATCTCAGATCACTAATTATCGCCCAATCAGTCTAAAAACGAATTTCGCAAAAATCCTTGAATATGCTATACATGACCGTCTTTCTCAATTCCTAGGAAAGAATAGCATTCTGTCCGAAAGGCAGTTCGGGTTCGAAAAAAATATCAGCACTCGAGAGGCAATAGTAGGTAGAACTACTGACCAAAACATATAGCGGTATGACTTATTATTAAACAAACTTCACAGAATTGTTCTAAGAGGACAGGTAAACGATCTTCTTGAAAGCTATCTGAGCGATAGGATTCAATATGTTAAGTCTCGGTGAACCTAGAAAAATACGTCATGGTGTGCCACAGGGAACAGTTCTTGGCCCAGTATTATTCTCCATATATTCAAACGAACTTCTCACCCTAGAATCAGCAGAGACAGTTATATCTTTCGCCGATGATACTGCTATCTATTAGGAAGCGAGTTCCTGGTTGAACCTGGAAGAAAATATATAAAATGACTTGAGAAAACTTTGCTGCTGGTTTGATCAGAATCTATTAACACTAAACTATTCGAAAACAACCTACTCACCTTCCACTTCCTACCAAAATAACTTACCAGATTTCAAATCGCTGAAGGTTTTTGATAAGTAGGGACATTTCATAGAAATAACTTCTAAAAAAGTCAAATATCTGAGGATTGTGATGGGTAGTCATTTAAGGTGGGATAAGCACATACAAACCACTATTCAGAAATTGAGAGGACTTATTTACAAATTCGAAAAACTGAAAATGATATTAGATATCAGGAAACTCAAGACTTTATACCATGCATTACTAGAGAGTATCATGCAATACGGGATTATTGCTTGGGGGACTTGTAACAAGACATTATACCTCAATGAAGAACGTGTACAGAAGATAATTTTGAAAATAATATATATGGGGTTGACTATAAATTCGCAATTCAGCGACTGTACAACATATCAAAAATATGTGATATCAGTTGTATGCAAAATTCCTAGGCATATTTGTGTTCAAAAATATGTCTAAATTTGAAAAAAAAATTAAAATAAGAAAAATACCAGGATGAAGAATTCTTTCCTAAAAGTACCACGAGTTTCAAAAACCATTGGACAAAAATCATTTGTATTCACAGGTCCAAAACTGTATAATTTTCTTGATGATGAGGTGAGAAGAGCCAATTCTCCTCACACATTCAAAAACAGAATTAGGTGGATATCGAGCAGAGGAGATAAATCATTCATAACATCTTCGATTGACTGAAATAGGTCACTCTTTCCCTCTGTATTTGATCGTCATCTGTAATCCATCCATTTGTATGTCTTCATTTCTTTGTTTTTCTTTCGCTGTATACCATATCCATTTAATATTCCTTTTTCACTATGTTACCGTTTGGATTGATAATTGAATACATAACAGCTCACAGCGAACATCTCTTTACGGAGTCACTAAATTCACATTGTTTTTCATCAGTTCAATCTTTTCAACTGAGTGGAAAGTTTAACTCACAAGCCTGTCATCGGGCGTCATTTTATTTGAAACTTCAGTGTGAATTTGGAAAAACCTATTCACCATCCCATACATACATGGTTTTGCAAACTTGTTCATGTTATTCCGATGGTGAATAAATTATTATCATTATTATTATTATTTCCATTCCATTAACCATTCCCAATGTATCACGAATTTTTAGGAGAATCTCGAGTCAAGTTTCAAATTATGACTTAATAAGAGTCGTGTATGAATCCACCAATAATCTTTTCGAGTGCAAAATCCAGATGACATTTTTCTGAGCAAGTCTTTCTTCCAATCATCCCGATCGTGAAGAACGAACGAAAAAATAATCGTGAAGAACACTATTTTTTTTTGTACTGAAATGTTCGAATGTATGGGCTCATTCATCATTAGGAAGTGATTTTATTTGACAATCATTATATATAGTAGAAATCTCAAGTTTTTGTAATTGTCGAGTATAGATCTCAGAGGGGGGAGGGACTGTGGGTGCTTCACTGTTTTAGAAGCATATAAAACAGATTGTCTTCTCAGATAATAGGAGCAGATAAGTCGGCGACTACGAGTTGGAGAGTGAACATCACAGTCGATAAAATAAATTACTTTCGATTATTAAATGTTACAAATAAGTAAGTGTAACGTTCAAATGAATCAACAAATGAATCTGTCTGTCATTGAGAAATAATAACGTATAGTGAAACTAATGATGCATTCGAAATATAATATGGAAAATACGCTTTCGTGACCAAATCACTAATATTGTGATTTGGGAAGATAGCTGCGTATTTGACACTTTTTTAAAATCCTTAAAATCCTTAATCTTGAATATTTAATCCACCATCATCATGATAATCGCAAATATCTGTTTGTGCTTTCATCATCAAAACGTTGTCGCTTTCATTGTTCTGTCTAGATATTCGAGAATCAAGCAATGAATTTCATTTATTTTTCAACAAATTTTCTCTTAATCATGGTAATCTGTGGAGCTTCTCAGTATAGTTGATGTATTGGTGGTATCGCAACTTTGAAAATGGTGAATGCGCATCCACTTGACATTTGATGGAGTCGTTTACCCACAAGGCACAATCATATATTCTACAGACAGATATTTCAGGCATGAATCTTGAATGGAACTAGTGTATTGTTACGAGTGCAAAACACTTTAAAACAATTTTCTGGACTGTTGAACCCAGTCAAACTATTGGTTGTATCGCCAAATTATAAACGTTGGTGGGAAAAGTTCAACGCTTCCGCCATTACTTCTACGGATGTATCATTATCGGAATTTAGTGATGAAGCTAGCTACTCGTTATATCGATTCATCAATTTCTATACAATACCTACAATCTAAGCATGCATTCTCACTTCTGTGGGTAGCAAATTATTTTCCAATATCGTAATACCCCTATAGATCACTCAGGTGTACCATGACATTTTAATTCAATCAGACCACAATTCGAAATGATCGATGCTATGCCATGAACGTACATTATAGATGAAACATATTAGAATAAATATGCATTATTCATAGGAAGCAACCATTCAAACGACCAGAATTGCCATTACAGAGAATCTAATTTCGTTCTACTGAATATACAATTCGAAACGTTTCTATAGTTGAAACATTAGGGTGTGTTTTCTCAACGTACTGCAATCGATAAGTGTGATATAATACATTCTGCATCATTACATTAGTTAACAGACGATAAATTTTATACAGGAGGTGACTTCTATTTTGTATCTATTAAAACAATCAAAAAACATGTAGCAAACATGTGGGTTTAACCATTCCATATGATGGAAAGGTGAGTGAAACAGAGTGTTTCGTTTGAATTCATCCACTACGAACTATTATTGGTCATTCGATTTGTTCATTCTATTATAGTAGGTGAAATCTCGCTATACAGGGTAACTCATGGTCGATGGTACGTTAGACGTTTATGGAGAACGCAACGCAGGATTTTTCTGAAAATTTCGCATCTTACATTTCATCACCTGTTCTATCGATCTAAAATATTTTCGAAATTGCGACGTTGCCGTTTCTATCAAAAAGTCCTAGCAACTTCATTTTTTTGAATGGAACACCCCGTATATTAACAAATTTTTAGAATTGCCTTCTCATTACAATACTCTCCTGTTGATAAATCCCTATACCTATCTCTATCGGTTTTCAAGATAAAAAATAATTTGTGTTAAATATGATCCAAAACATATCCCTAATTGAACTTATGTAAATCAGGGCTCTCGAATCATAAAGAGTTGATATTTTAGTGGTGGTTTGGACAGGCTTGATGTATGCAATTTACACCGAGAAGTCGCCTCCATATCATACAGGGCGTGCTGAAATTATTATTATTATATCCGTTGTTCATACAAGTGGTCAAAAGTTCATTTTTTCAAATGATACCCACTGTTTTTTACTCAATAAATTGAAAGACGAATGGAAATGCTACAAGATGACATAGCATGTCCATATACCTAAATCATCAAGTTTTCTTAATAAAGCCGCTTTTTGTGAAAAATATAATTTTATTTAAAAGTTGATTTTAGATAGCCATGGAAATATCAAACTCATGACAGTTCGGTGATATTTAGGAGTAATTCAGTAATTGTCATTGACAGTGTTTCAAAAAATCTCCCAGAATGAACGCGAATATCGATTATTCAAACGAAGTTCTTATGAAGTTATTTAAGTTATTTCTTATACACGGACAATGTGTTCAAATCATTGCCAGAACTTGCAGAAAATTCAACCAAATGTATCCTGAATTGACACCAATGAAGAAGATGTAGTTTGTAAGATTACAAAATAATTTCATCAACTATGGCTCAATGTTGAAAGCGCCTCCAACATTACCAAAACCTAAAAAATAATCGATATTCGCGTTCGTATTAAGTTCGTATATAGATCACTTCATATAATCACTTTGAAGCTTTTTGGAATAGACTTCCTAACACTATTTCATCCTTCGATAACTAAGGATAACCTATAATGTTTGTGAACATCGTGTGAGCCTACGCTGAAATGTTGGAAGAGATGGAAGGTGATGGATTTTTTCTCGGAATTTTCGGAGGTGGAGCTTCAGGAGAGACTTTATAGGCAGAAAATTCCACAACTTTGCCACCTTTGGAACCTGGAAAAGCTTGTGGTAGAATAATAGATATATTTCATTCTACGATTTATTGTTGAGTTCAGTATCACCGACTAGACGAATAGCTTCCTCCTGAATAGGATTTTTGGGAGCTGAGTTTCAAACATGTGCACTGTACAGCAAGGAGCTGGAAAGTGTGCAGAACCGGAACAAAGAACAATTTTTTTGTGAAGCAGTTCTCGTAATTCACATTGTCGTCCCATGAGTGAGCGCTGTTGTTGATGATTGATGATGTTTGAAAAAACAAGCTTCATGAAAGTGAACTTTGAATGGCTGTATCGAAGCGTTTTGGAAAAAATATATTATGCATGCAGACTCATTCTTAAATGGACCATCGAATGGTTAATTACTACTATAACCTGGACCACCCTGTATGTGTATGAAGTAGTAACAAATGTCGTGAATCAATCGTATTGAATTGAACTGGAATTGAATCTTCCTTTTTTAATATATAATCCATCATGAATCAGCAATCAAAATAGATGTATTCGTTATTAGTAGTATAGCTCGGGCGGGACTGGGACCAGTTCAATCAAACTATCTAGTTATTGCTCTCACCTATGTCACCGTAATTACCTATGTCACTGCAATTACTTATGTCACCGCAATTACCTATCAATCACCTGTGTCATCCTGATTACCTGCATTACCTCAATTACCTATGTCAACTCGATTTTTAAATTTATTTTGTATCATCAGATTTCATTTGTGTGATATCACTTCTTTCAGAAGAAATGCCAGCCACGTCAATCACTCATATAACAGCTCCATTACCTGACTCTCGGTTATATGTTCTTGATCATAGTTTCACCAAACTCAGTCACTTTATGAGGTTGACTCGCAGGTCAATAAATAGTGCCATTATGTTTTTTCATTCATAATGCTGATAATTGAATTTTCAAAACTTATTGAAACTCCTCTATATCTTGTGTTTTTATATCATCTGTTTCATATCAGGCAATAGAATATAATAAAATATCTATGTAGTGGAAAATAATCGAAGAAATTGAATAAATTGCAATTGAAACTGTATTCTAATCCGTTGTTTTCGTTGACCGACCATCAGGTGAAGCTGGAGCAAAACGTCGGCAAGCCGTCGCGCGTCATCCACATCCGCAACATCCCGAGCGACGTTTCAGAGGCGGAGATCGTGCACCTCGGGCTGCCCTTCGGGCGCGTCACCAACGTGCTGGTGCTGAAAGGCAAGAACCAGGCCTTCCTCGAGATGGGCGACGAGCAGTCGGCCACCTCGATGGTCGGCTACTTCGCCGGCTGCGTCGCGCAGCTGCGTGGTCGGGCCGTCTACGTGCAGTACTCGAACCACAAGGAGCTCAAGACCGATCAGACGCACTCGAACGCGGTGAGTAATAGTCATGTAATAGTATATTAAACAAGGTTTGAAAAAGACTCTTTACACCCTAGCGAGCTAAATTGGTGCATAGAGGTTTTCAAACGAGTTCTTCACGATACTTTTTGTACGACTGCGAATAGGACCACACAATTCTTAGTTTTCTTCGTAGTAACATTCGTTTTCTGTAAAGAAACTCGATTATTCATTTGATTGATTGAATTATAATGACTAGACAGGGTTTCAAAGCCCAAATACTGCAGCCTTATGGCTTATTGTGAACATAGTCATGCTGCTGGCTTGGATGAAGAGATTTGATACCGTCATCAGGCTTAGCAGCCTGCTCACTTTTTTTTTTCTTGGAGAAGCCTCCTGTGAGTTGTATTCTCCTAGAAGGTCGAATCTCCAGGGTGATAGTGCCTCGCACTCCAGTAGGTATGATATGAGAGGCTGTTCAATCCTCTTCATTGCATAGCCTACAGAGAAATTCTCCTGTTTATATTCCAATTCGATGTAGGTGATTCATAAGAGATAGATAGATAGATATTCTTTATTCGTTCATGTGTACAATACATAATACCCAAATGGGTGTGGAACATGTCAATGATATGGATAAAAAATATAAGATAAATGAAGATAAATAACAGAAAAAAAACAAAAGGGGTATTAGCTTACAAATTAAGATTAAGATTATGATTGAACATTAAAACCTATGGTACATAACATCTTAGAGAACTATCACATATACATTGAAAATTAAGATTGAATACGGCTATCTCCAAAATATTTCTCTAGTTTATAGTAAGCCTTTTGTATTAATAACTCCTCAAGATGATGCTTCATTTCATTTATTGGCATTTGTTTGAGATCATCGAACGAATGATTGGAGAATTTTTATAACTGAGAATTCTACATTTTTTTTAATGTAAGTATATTACTTCAAATCCGCGATTAGATGTTGTTTGAATCTAGTATTGTAATCATGTTCAAGGGTTTTGAAAAGTTTATTATTTTGCTTAATAAATATTACTGCTTCATATATATATATACAATCCCACCAGGGTAAGTACATTTACTTTTGGAAATATATTTTTGCAGCTATCTGATTGTTTCATACTCGGTATGTATGAGGGCAGTGACCGGTTATTATTACCGTCACCAGTCTAATCTGACTTCTGTTCAGGCTCAGAATTTTGTTTGCCACTATCTTTGACGGTATTTTCATCATCATTTTACTGTGTCTTCGTCCTGGAATATATTCTACGATTGAATCATTTAATTATTTAACTATGCTTATTACTTGTGGCTCCAGAGCTGCCGTTGAAGTACTTCATATTATACCTGTAATGCGAAGGCAGTAATCTCTAATTTTGGAAATGACAGAGATAGCCTTAAGAATACTGAATAATAAGAATACTGAAACAAATAAAACTAATATTTAATATCAATACTTTCATAACGTAATCATTCAACTTTGGTAACAACAATTTTTTTTATTATCCAATCAACGAAACGACAGAGCCTTGACGGTTGCTATCGAAGCGACTTTCCCGTACGCCAAACCTCATTCTGAAAGTTCTGATGGATTTATTTTTCATTTTTTTTAAATTTCTTGTTCCCTACCAACATGGGATATTTGAATAGTTATAAAAAAATACATCGACATTTACATTTAATAGGTATATAACTAAAATGGCACCAGGTCCTTTCATTTCCATTTATATGTTGAAATATTTTACGCTCATATTTTGAGAACGGATGAATGAAACAAACCACATGTGTACACTGTGTCCAAGATAAAAATGTATAAAAATGCAAAACATAGCATGGGGATCTGGCATGATGGGTTCACGAATAAGAAACGTCACATAGAGAAATCAATATCACCACGTTGAAGCATATCAAAAGTTGATATGAAGGAGTATTTTCAGTTTTTTCACCTTGTCTCTTTAATTAACGGTAAAAAAGAGTTTCGGCCGTATCGCAAATGTAGACCATAATGGTTCCACTTCACACCCTGTGTAAGTTCAGTTCTGCTGATTTTCTCATATTATTCAAGTTGTTCTTGAATTCCTTGAAAATACCAGAGATAAAGCTTCGTTCGCGAGATAACCCTAATTTCGAACGTTTACACCGATCATAGATCTAGATAGCAGACGATCCGTTTCGCGAAGTTAACAAACATACGTCCTCTCGTCGCAGATTCGACTTGCTCTCCTGCTGTAGAGTCCAATTGGGGGTTCAATTACGCGGATCCGACTTCAAAGTTCCCTTATGTCTGACGGTCTGGTTGTTGCGCCAAAGCGGCGAACTGACAAATCGGAACGGAACGTTTAATGAGGCGTCGAAATTTTCCATTCGGCTCTCTCTTCGTTTATGGTCGTCGAAAGAAATCCATATCCAGATATAGTGTTGGAAACGGCAAATTACCGGAATCAGTTTGGATTCGTCGGGCAGGATTTCACAATTAACGAATTTATACAGAGTAGTCCTACAATATAAGCGCAATCCCTCTGAATCTCTCTCGAAATTACAGTATATTTTTACTTGTAATACCACGGGAATGTTTTTATCAGTGCCTCTGGTAATTTTAGCTTGGTTTAATTCTATGATTATTTGTCATGATGTTGCATAATCGACTCAAAGTGAATTATTCTACTAAGGCAATAATACGAAACTGCTCTTCCTTAACTGGTTTTGATAAAATAACTAGATACAGTGTGACATCACCTGTTCACGCCCACTTTTTTACCTTATTCTTTCGATGGATGAATATTCTCACATGATGGAATTATTTTGGGCAAATATTCCACTGCAGGTGGTTAGTTCAAAAATATTATAATAAATCAATATTTTTCAAATTCGAAATTCACATCCAAATAAACTTCAAACAACCTGTATTTTTCACGTCATAAGGCAGAGGAGAAGGAAGGTTTGCCAAACATATGATTAACTTAATATATATAGTCAATTTCACCAACGATATTCATGAAAAACATACTGGGTGCCAACGTATTCTTTACAACTAGACAAGGTTTTCACAGTTGCGAGGGTATAAAATTCAAGTTGGTTTGAAGAGTTGGGACATTTATCAATGTTCCATCTTTTATCTCCATTAATCACAATGGGTGAGTCTGTGCACTTCAACTGCAACGTGTGTTGAAAAATCAAGTGAACTATTTTTTCGTCTCGAAGTGGTCGTACTGATAACCATCAGTAGAATCGAATGAAAAGGGAAAATATTCAAGGTGTTCCATTTGAAATTACCAAGTTGGGTTCGTTTCCGGCAAAACCGAAAATGGTGGGAGACTATTGGAGAATTTTACGATTCTTGAATATACAACATCCCTGCCGAGCTTGAATCGCATACTGTCCGAACTCCGACGAATATACGTTGACACCTGGTAAATGATGGTCTATTCATCATGAGATAACAGTTAACAATGTATATCAAAATTCTGAGAACAAAGATAAAATGCGATCCCCCGAGCTAAAGCCATCGTAAGTTTGAATCGTGACTATGTCTTGGAAATCCTCCTCATCATTTAAACGCTCTCAGTGATAATTTTTAACCTCAAAAATTACCTAATTATTTCGGATTGCAGGCGGTTTGAGAGTATGACAAAATTTTATTTTTTCCATGTTTTTTTTCCAGTCTAAGCAAACTCTAAAACAGTTATTTGTTTCATTAGTCATCACATAATCTTTATTATCATCATCATTAGTACTCACTTGAATATAAACCTACTGGACAACGCGTATACATGATCTGAAAATTTATAAATAATGTAAATTTGTCACTATATGTGATTTCTTGAATTTTAGTCAAGGTAAATATATATATATTCTCAATAATTGTGAAATGTCTGCCTAATCTATCAATCGAAGTTGATCTGAATCTACATGGGTGATGGATTATTTTGGTATAAAACTTTTTTCTATGAGTGAATCACGATTTTACCGTATTGATCAATCGTCTATCATTGAGTTTTTCAATATATTGATTATATTTGAAATCCAAATGTGGGCAATATGGCAACGAATTATTATTTATCTGACCCGAAAGTTCTGTTTCAATATCGTTGTATATGTATTCGGGACATTGAGTAATTTATGTCGATAGTGATCTTGTTCAAATTGAACCAAACCTGATCATTTTTCCACTTCCTATTCACGGTTGTTCTATTTACCAAACTTTTCCACAATTGATGTTGAATCAAATGGATTTACCTACTTCATGAATTCAATAACACAAACCTTATTTGCGGTTTTCATTTTATGAAACCGCACAATCAGTGGATGGATACAATTAGCTTGCAGCCTTTGACATGCAGGTCAGTGATAGGTGGGTTCAGTGGCAGAAATCATAGATCCAAACGAATTATGTAACTTCATTCAACACCAGGATTGACTTCATATAGTGAATATGATAATCGGTGAGATTATAGTAATTATTTACTGAATGAAATCAGTTTAGATGAAGAGTAATAATCTGAATGACATGTTGAAGGAGCTCTGTGTATTTTTGAATGCAGACTGGTGCATTGGTCTCTGATAGTTTCTTGTCAATGATGGTTCCTAAAAATTCTGTGGAATCTTCAGTTCAAAATCCCCTAGACAACAATTCATTCTCAAACCAATTTTATAAACACTTATTTTCATTCAGAGTTTGTGATAGTTATTCAGCAAATATAATAATCGAGTACTAGGCGTATCGTTTATGAATATTGTGTACATCAGTGCTCCAAGGATTATGTTATATAGATCTGAATAAACTGATTATATTTGACAGAAAGTTTGTAACGTATTCTTACATTCTCTATATTCAGTCTAAATTTCGTAAGTACTGTTTTATTTTTATTCAGTTTGTTACTATCACACCACTAAAATACTTTGTCAATTAGAATAGCAGATATAATGATTGTGTGCTAGGGGGATTGTTGATGCAAATTATGAACAGAAAGGTCCGATGACTGGTCCTTGTGGCACTCCTAGAGTTAGTATGTCATAGATCTGAATGAAACTGATTTATTATATTTGACGGGTACCATAGCTCGAATTGTGGCAACTTGTGCATCGTGCAATCAGACGAGAAGAAGAATATCATGATGAATCGCCTAGATCTGTTACTCATCATTGTAGCATTCACCAGGAACGATAACATTTCATCTTCGGATTTCTTTTGTGTGGGAAACAATAAGGTCCCGACCATGTCTTCCCTCTCTATTTTTCTCTCTCTTTCTGAAAGTGTAGTTCTTTCGAGTCTCCCGCCAATTATTTTAATGTGCAGCCTCGTTATCAGAGCGACCTGTGGGACTGCCGGCCGACCCTTTCAGCCCTTATTTCGCGACGTCGAAGCCCGTTTTTGATCTGCCAGGTCTCTCAATTAACAGCCGGCAACGTAATCTGCTAATGGCGGCGTAGACTCGACGTGGTCACACCAGATTTGCTGCGAAACGAGGATTTGATTCTTCCGATAGGAATCGCGGCGTTGCCGGACATAACAGCTTTTTCAGAAGGTCCACCTTATTGTCAGCTTGGTGTTGTTTCATTTTATACCTTTTCACTTATGGATTCACAAGGCAAATGAATAACCGAAATCACCATCGTTATTGATTCACACATACTAGGATCACTACAGTTTTTTTTAATAAGTTGGAATTGGATTATGGATATATGAGGGAGAAATACGGACTTGAACATAAAGATTGAGTGTACAAACAATATGCAGCAGCAGTGAATCAAATATTCATGATAAAAAGCAGACTCGGATAGTTTGTTGTGGGCATAATATATTATTTAGAAGTACAAGAAGTAAAAAAAAATTAAACAAGTTTGAGGCACGAAGCTTCCACGGATATAATGAAGTAATGCTTTTCATTTTATCACTGAAATACCAATATTTCGATCCTGAATTTTGATGATGTGAATTGATTGACATATATATTAAATACTACAACATATATCAAGTGAACCAAATGCCATAATGGATCTATTAGAACCGTACGATTGACTCACATCACGAACTTCGCGATAAAATAGCGTATAGCGTAATGACAGGCTTACTGATTTTGTTTGTCATATGAAATTGACCGTAAAAAATAGTATAATTATTTACTTAAATAAAATACTACTGTCAATATCAATATGATGTCGTGCAGACCTTTTAAAATGACCATATGTTTTCAAGCTTCAACTAAAATGAGTTTCTATTGTTTCTATTCGTTTCATAGACAGCGAACCAAAGATTACCTACTGATTCTTCTTTATATCAATTATTATGTATTTCGTATAGGCAGAAACGAGTGAATTACTGATATTTTCTCAAATATGAAATCGCAATCTTGAAAGCCATCAGGTGGATTACTCAAACTCTTGATTGTTTCGTAAAAGGGCAAAATATTTCATAGCAGATAGCTAGATGTTCTTCTCAGAAACCCGATCTTTTGAACTTAAAATACATTTCAAAATCGAAATTCAAAATCGGTTCGAAGGTGCCAAAGGTTTCACTTCACACACTAACTGGTATCAATAACTATGAGCCTTTCAGACTCCCAGTATAGTCTGAATCATCTGATACCATACTACAAAATTTTCGCTGTGTCAAACCGTTCAAAAGTTCACGGTAAAATAATACCACATCTGTAATCAAAATAATGCCTAGTAAACGATTTTCTGATCGTTCCTGGAGTTGTGATACTGCGACGAAAATATCATCAATAATTGATCCAGTTTCGACAAAGATCAATGTCGAAAATAAGAGAGGGTGCTGATTGGTTTTAATATTTAACGAGGATCCGGAAGCAGACCGGAGCGCTGCACGATTTACCATTGGCGTCTTCTATAATTTATCTTTACCTAAAAAGACATCGCTCTTCGGAACTTTTGTTTCGGTAATTCCGAAACGTCATTTCGGCGGTAATGAATAGTCTTCGGCTACGGTGTATTCATTTGTTTCATTCTCTCCGTGAACTTTTTTCGATGGATTGAATTACAGTGAGGAAATTCATTTTTTCTCTTCATTTCGGCGCAGTAGTCTCTTAATAATTCATTATTTGAGTCTTTGTCTCTTTGTGCGTTTTGCGAAGATAAATCCCTGAAATAAAAAGTTCTATTTAAACGCCTTTGGCAGTTTTTGTATCAACATTTCTCCGACCATATTAAATTTTAGACAATGCGGGTTCAAATATTTGTATTTTACTTTGCGAGACTTGTTCGTTGTTACGTTCTTCAGAGATAATATTGACGCAGAAGTTTTCGATCGTAATTATAACAATTATTTTGAGATCGTTGAAACGTGCGCGAACCAAAGTGTAATCAATAATAGGACACGTTTGCAGAATGCATAACACACAACTGTACAACTCCACTACAAATATTAAATCTCATCCTTCGGAAAATCACAAATAAATCAAATACCTACTCGTTGGATAGCTTGGTGAAGCCATCAGCATAGTAAGGAACATAATTACAATCATGTATATTTATCAATCTATGGGTACTTTTTCTACTTCTTTGATATACAAATTCGACGAGTTCAAATGGGAGCAAAGTTGCGACATCATGGAAGCCAAACAAAGAGACGACAAGAAATTCAATTCAATTCCGACTATTTTAGGAGATATACAGTTTTTTAGGACTTTTCCTCCTCGATTCTACAAATTAAAATTGAAATTACAATTATTTCAATATATTTCAAGGATAAATTCATGACAAATATATTCAACACATATCAAAATTTCTACTTCTGCTTTCTTTCTATTTCTGCTTCGAAGCAGCAGATCGATTTCAAAGAAAAACATTCTCCACTGTACTGAAAACCGGACCAGATTCGTTCCCGAAACATCCACCACTATGATAAGTAAAAATATTGTAATTCGTTCAATAATTGTCTTCCAATTTTTTTTAAAAACCTGGTATCACTGGCAAAAAAAGAGTTTCTCTGATAGGTATCTGAAGGTTGAATTTCAAGCGCAGTGACATTTTGGGGCAGATCATCTGTCCTTACTACAAATATACAGAAATGATTATTAAAATTTCTATTATCATTTTCAGAAATAAGGAAAAAGAATCCCAAAAATCTGTAAAAAATGAATATACCACCTCCTCGATCAACGTACAGACAGTACATACAGGAAAGTTTGAAAAACTGCTATTTCTTTCTTATTTTATACTGATTTCTTCCATAACCGAGAAGAAATGATAATTCAACATTGTTGTTGGCACTTCTCGTAGCCAACAGAATGATATACTATCAAATTGATAATCTGAAGTTTCGGTTCTGGGCTGCTATCGTCATCATGTTGATTGTATTGACTGATATCAGTAACCCAAATACGACGACGTATCAAATTTGTCTGAAGAATAATTGATATTTCCATTGAAAACGAATTTGTATCTCATAATGAATCTCACTTCAAAGCCTGGAAGATATTTTTTCCTTCGTATTCATAAACCATTATTAGACATTTTCATTTTTGGAAGGAAATATGCCTCCAAATCACACAAATATCTGTCACTTTGTACGAAGTCACGTCGCCTTTGGGTGTCAATTCTGAATTATTCACTGATATATATCAGTGCTTTGTTTACATTTCGCACTAGTTGCTTAGCAACGTGGTGCAAAAAATTCCTCAGATAATCGTATTCTTTTAATCCACTTTACCGGCGTACCAAAAATATTAGAACTTTCTATAATTATTGACAGTCATCTGAGTATGGAAAGAGACTACCTATCATTAATCTCCTGGGCCGTCACATATGAAACAACTAGACTGTTCTATTTGAGTGTGAATTGAAAGACGAATGCGTCTATTACTCTTCCTATTCGGTAAACGTCTGCGTTGTAAGTTTCGATTGTTATGATCGTTGAAGTTCTCTGCAACAGACAAAACTGCGGGATTCATTTTCCCGTTTCCTTCAGGTGTGGGATTTGCACCAGCCAGTCGAGACAATTTGTTTGTCGACTGAAATATCCCGACAAATGTGAAACAGTTCCGTCAAGAAAGCGCCTCGTTGAAAAGGCTTTTCAACAGTTGTGTACTCGCGTATGTATGTGTGGAAAGTTTCGTCGGGAACTTATCGAACCGCTGCTTTTCCTCTTTTCTTCTTCCGAGCGCGGCGGAAGTCATTTGTATGGTGAGTAACAGTGTGAAAATGTGCTTTGTCGAGCGGTTTACACACTTTCCTTTTTTTCGATGGCGAATACATCACCAACCTCTTCAGTCCCTTGATCTCCTGTCACATAGAGAAGTTACTTCTATGCCACGAACGGCATATCTAACGGCACTAATTTCCACATGGACCTGCAAAAATCATATATATACGGGATGATGCACAGTGGAGGTTTCTGATGAACGGTTCGTTTTATTTTCCATGTCTCTTCTCTTGTCATATATAATATAGTCTTATAAATTCAGTGATTTTCTCACTATATCGAATTGAAACATTAAATTTCGTTTTTCCTAATTAAATCCGTGTCTATTGTCAAATATTACTTGCTGTCATGTATCATTTCCGTCCCACATGTCTTGTTGGAATGGATTATTGCAATTATTTTGTAAATATTATAACAATTTATGTGTTGAATATATTATGTCTGTTCATATCTCCAATATTTTTCGACTAAATGTATTATACTTGCACCGGTGCAAGCAAATCTAGAATAGAAATAATCATTATATCAAGTTACGACTCGAATTATAGACTTTTGATTATTATTTCCACTAGAGTAGATGCATTCTACTCTCCTGAACATGGTTGTTGAAGTAATTTGTAGCATCCACAATAATCAAAATATCATATTACCAATCAAAGTAAAAACTTTTGATAATTTTTTCACTAGAATAGACGGATTCTACACTTCTGAACATGATCTGATGGTTGAAATATTTTGTGGCATCCATTCCACCCCTCTACCACCACCTTATGAAAATGATAGAAATATCAAGTTACGACTCAAAAAAACTGAATTATGAATTTTTTTCTTTTCTAGAATAGATGTTCTCCTGAACATGATTCGATGGATGTCTGATTGTGCAGCATCCATCGAACTGTGCCATAGGTCGTAATATTTTCAACCCATGGAATCTGCAGTTTCACTGTGTACCCTTAATTATGGTATATGCTAATATTGTAATTTTGTGTTTGAACCTCATAATCGAAAAAGTTAACCGACCTGTCCGGTATTTTTTTTCCTAACGACAGTTACTTCCGCTATGGTATTTCGTTAAAAAACAATGTTCGATGGATCTCATTAATTTTCATTCTCATAGAGATTCTTGCTGTGCGTTCATTGTTCGTTCATGGGTAATTTTGAAATCGCCCTGAGGCACGGTCCCGTGTGCACATTTTCCCTAACAATACCGACCTGATGAAGGGATAATGACGTGTGCGCTGCATTGTTGGCAGGAGCAGAAGTGGCAACACTGCTAATTATCTTGCAGCATAGGTATGGTTCCCTGTGGACGGTATTGGAAGTTTCTGATAGAAATCCTACTACTTGTTTTGTAGTGCATGTAGTAATTACAGAATTCGGAATGATATATCCAAGGCAAATTTTTGTTCCAATTGGGTTTTTTTTTGATTATTTTGTTCTACGAAAATATTCATGGGTACGTGAATTAGAGATGGAGTTATTTGATATGGTTATATGTTCATTCAACGCGAGTTTTTTTTTTCCAAATATTGGGAATATACGGACAACGTAAAGTCGAACATACCTTCATTTAGTTTTTGTGGTACATTGGATATTTTTCTAGTAACGTTATGTGCAAAATTAAACTGTTTAATCGTCGCACATCAATTCCTTCATAACGCCGCCAACAGAATTTAGTTCGAAGAAATGATTTTATTAATTTATTCAATGTTCGAAACTAAGTGATATTCCAGAATGAGAAAATATAGGTGTTTCCTCGTTTATTCTCGATTTTGTAATGAACGCTTTATGAACAGTGTATATTTTATTGCTCCTGGCTCAATTGTAAGAGTCATATCAGAACCCAGTTGCTTTAGGAAGTTTGGCAATTCATTAATAATAATAATAATATCGACTTTATCATTTTCTTCCTCTTCAACAGTACAGTCATTTGGTTAAAACTAATATATATTGCATATTCAACTATGGAAGAAAACTGAAGGCGGACTTCAATTTCAATCTAGAACATATCGCTCAGTGCTACCATTAAGAATATGAATAATATACAAATATAATCGCTAAATGATAGTTATGATTAGGGGTGATCTCAACATAGGGATGAGATTGGTGGCTTGAATGCCAGAATTAGTTACCACAAAAGAAATTCAGTGAGCTCGTTTTTGAACCGATATAGATTTTTCTGGTTGATTAAATCAGGAATACCGATATACATTGTATGTATCTGGTACGTGAAACATCTTCGAAAAATCTCCAAACGAAATATAGAGGGGGGGTGAGTCGGCCTTTCTGCCTTATATCAACATTATGCACGTCAGTTCTAAACGAAATTTTCTCATGTAGGTAAGGAGAATTTTTTCCATGATAATCTTGTGGAACAAAGTGGCAGCATGTAGTTTTGTACTATTTTCCATGTCTAACCACACGATAGTTTTCAATTTGTAATTTGAACGTTAAGACAAGGGCCATACAATACACCGGCATAATTGAGACATTAACATTAAGATTAAACAGACAGGATCAAGGCATCACATGATGTTGTCCAAACTTTAGGTGGTAAAAAATACTTGTTGCCATAAATAACTTCAAGTGAATAATATGCACGATTGACAAGTTGAGCTACATGCTTTTCAAATCTCAAGTTCTCATCTAGAATTACCTTCTAAAATTATCTTCATATAAGTGTGAAATCGAACAGTATTCCTTGTATGCTTGCGACCAAATGACTTTAGATTCACTATTGTTTATCATCATATAATGATCAGAGGCTTTCTCAACGAATTGATTCAAATCACTATTTATTAATTATTATTTATTCATTAATTATTATTATTATATAATATATATAAGTATCATTATATAATTATATATTATATATTTCATTTATTTTTAAATTATATAAGCTTTATACATATAGTATTATACCAGAGCAGTTGACAAAAAATCAAATGTGGTATCTGCAGTAGTCGACCAACGAGGGAGTTACCAAAATTTTTCCCTCTGCATAGTCCATGAAAAATTTTCGAGACGTACTTTTTTGATTTCATTCACCAGGATTAAATTTGCCTTCAGAAAAGTTCAACATAGTATACATTCAATATATCTATGACGTAGTTTGTGAACAACGCCGTCACACTACGCAAATATTAGTTTGCACTTTTGCATTCATTTACCTTTCATTTAATCACAACATTTCAAAAATTGTAGTAATTGGGAACATTCATTTCACCGATCATGTACTATTTTGTTTGAAACAAATTCATTCGATTTAATATCAAGGAAGTTTTGTCATTGCATGAAAAGTTAAGACATAAAAAATTTTCCGACGACCTATTCAGAAAACATCATTTCTCTCAATGTGAACTACAACGGAATTAAACGTATATGGCATCAGTACGAAATATATTTCGCACTAGTACAAAATGAAATATTTCGTACAGTCTCGAGCGCAACGGTATAACAATGTATAAATTAATTGAGGTTATGTTTTGTATCCTTTACGGATGAACTACCATAAAAATTGAAAGCATTTATTTGAAAATCACAATCAATCCCTAGTAAGAGACCATAAACCTCTTTCAGGGAATCAGAAACTGATAATATCATTACAGAAATCGCTATAATAAAGCATTTCAGAGTTAAGCCAAAGAAAATTATCATATTCCCTTGATAATGAACAACTGTTCGAATATTACAATTGATAATTTGCATTGTAATAGTTCCTGAAGCGAGGCCAGTGTATTTAAATATTGTTTAATGTATCTTTGTGTAGTACATCTTTGTACGATGCTTCTTTAATAAATTAATTCGGTATCATTGGCGACAAGCATGAAGCACACTTAATTCTGCAAGTCCCTCGTTCAAACATAGTTTAAAAATCACTATATTTTGTTTATCAGATTGGTCGTCGGAAATGTATAGTGTACAACTCGTGCGGGAACTCATTATTTCGTACCCGTGTTACAAGATAATGAACGCTCGCCTACGGCGCGGGGTTCATGTTATCACACTTCAAATAGTAGTTAAATATAAGGGGTAGATAGTCTTTAACTAACTTTCCAATGCACAAAAACCCAATGGAGATCTTGCAACGATACCAAGATCATTGATGATTCTTCGAAAAAAAATCTTGCATAACTCAATGAGTAGATGATCAAATTTGAGTTTTCAAGATGAGAGAATCGATAGTTAAAAACAAATCCAGTATCTTCCTAGTCACTTGTTTTTGTGTAATAATAGAAGCTAAAGTTCACCATTACGTTTTCAGAATAATTCCTCCCTATCAGGCCTCCAACTCACCAACTCAACTCCCCAGCAAGCCGTTTTACAAGTTCCGAGAGAGACAAATTTCTCTCATTTCCGACATCATTCTCCGAACTCTTAGAGGGAAACTGTACCGGAAAACGTCGGGAAACTTACGTAACGCAATACACCCAATCATCCAATTAAGATCGATTTCAGGTTATTTACTGAAAGAAAACTCCGTTTGAAATATGTCCGGAAGAAATACACGGTGTCACAGTTGGACTGAATGAACATAATATAGACAACTCATTTATCTATAAATTTTATGAAAATTTGATGTTGCTATGGCATGATATATGATGTTCGAAACCGATTGTGACCAAAAAGAAATAATATGTAGATTATATTGAACTAAGAGAATATATTTCCCACATGGATATCGTCTTATCTATCTATAAAGTTTGTGGAATATTTATCTTTTTCTAGGCATGATTCACAGTGTGGCAAAAAGAGATCCAATGGTCCAGTCCTAAAAAATAATTCTATTCATAATGTAGATACTTTGAATTATTCGTCATGTGAACGCCACCTTATTCAATTAGAATCTGCTACATTGTTTCATGATGAACTTGAATTAAAATTTTCCTATTATCACGTTTTTGTTGAATCAACAAACAAACCTATAATTAACGTTTATTGAGGCTTGTCGATGCTATGAATGTGTTACTTACATCATATAGACGATAAAGTCATAATTTTCTTTCATATCTTAGGGCAAAAAAGTACTGTGGATATTTTTTGCATTTTGCTTTTCTTTCTTAAAAAACTACTCACTTATCGCCTCATAGTTTTTTTGACAGAGTTATACGAGCAACTACAAGAAGATATCACTGCTTTCCAGACTATTGTAAAAACTGAAACTGGTGATAAACTCTGACAAATTTAGCATCATGATTCTTTTTTTTTCAATCTAAAACATTTTGGATAACATTGAAACTAAATCACCGGATACTGTGAAAGATCTAAGTGATTTTAGATATGAAGCTAACATTGTATCACTGAATAATTTTCTTGTTAAAAACATTCAAGAGTTTTCCACGATACTTTTGAATATACGTTTCACATCGAACATACTTTACGTATGTACAAAATGACGTGCAACGTAATGTGATAAATTCCATATATTATAAATTCGACAGAAAGCGTCATTTTTTCATGTCAACCATGTCATTTCATATTCTCAATTAGAGAATAGAAGAATATTTTTCAATGTTGTTCTTGTTTCCAAATTGTTCAATAACTTGTTGAATTCTAAGTATCATCGTGGACAGATATAGGTCAAAATACCTAGATCTTTTCGCTTTGAATACCTACCAAATCATTCAAACGAACTGTCAACACACATATTTATAAATCAAATCGGTGAGAACCCTTGTTCTCGAATAATTCTCCTAGTTAGTTATTGAAATTATTAGTTGAGTACCAATTCAAAGACTTTCATGTATTCTTATATTTTTGTAACTGTAACTTGTAATGGGATAGCTGCTCAACAGACAGCAGTATTGCTTGATAGATAAATTGCACTGTTTCTGTTTTGGAATCCTATGTATAGTCTTCTCTATATCAGTGACTGTACATTCAGTGAAATCAGAAACTTACTCAGTTTTTCTATTTTCTAATTCAAACCAGACACCCTGTATTCATTTCATCGAAGCTGAAGATCTTGTATGCTTATCCGAGTATTAAAGTAGCTTGCTTTTCTTTCGGCTTAAAATATAATATGAGGGGTCGTTGGGGAACAAGATACGGATGGAATATTTTTTTACGTCGGGGATGCTTAAAAAAGCCAATTCGGTTCATTATATTTAATTTCTTTGTGAGTCCTTTGTCTTCTGAATATCCATAAAACGTCACTTGGCGACTTTGTCTCTGTAGCTTATACTATTTCCATTTTTATTCATTCCGTCTTCTAATATCTTCGAGTCGATAGATGGTTAATATTTCAAACGAGATGCGAGAGATTGGTTGAAATATGAACATAAAATTTGATATGATCATTAAAAAAAAAGTAGGTTGCCTCGATTACACTGCAATCATGCTGCGAACTCGATGACAATTTGCAGTATTCATTCTTCTTTATTTCACATCCGATCGACATCGAAAAATTACTTACGTTATGTAGACGAATTTTTGATGTGATCACTACTGAAAGTTCTCAGTTGGAGTATATTATAAGTAATAATCATATCAAAAGCATATTGAAAAATTCTGTTTGTCTTCGTTTGGTTATTTTGAATTGCTAATTTCATTAGATTCGACATTTCCTTTCATCAACATCTTCAATTCCGTTGTAGTATTCACAAGAATATGCAGGTAAGAACACGGGTGTTTGATGTTTCAAGACTATATAAGATTCTCTTTCTACGGTTATCATGAAACATGGCTCTCTCAACCTCCTATTGAATGATAGTATTAGCAGTAGATTTGATAGTACTCACTAAAATTAGCTTCCTTGCACAATCTTTATCTCTTTGAGTGCTTCCTACGTTCCTTAAATGATTATTTCAATTCGCGATTTTCATAGTAGCAGGAAACGAACAGATCTAGTGATGTCAATAGCTGTGCCTTCCTGCTGACACTCTCAAACAGAAATGAACTGATGATAAACCACTCAGAATTGATACGAAAATTCCTCATTCATCACGACATACTTCTAGACTATATTTTTATGTCATACTCATAATTTCCGATAAAGATAACTATTACAGTTGACGAAGACAGCTAGCTAGAATCGTCACGAAGCGTTGACATGAGTCTAGTGTCGAGCGGTAATACATGAAGAGGAACCGTTATGCAGTTACATGGTACATGTTCAGAACATCATCACAAAGGTGGTTTCATTCGGAGATTTGATAGGTGTGAACACCTCCATTTGATAACAGAGGTTTCACGCATGTCCATGAGTGACACCATCTGATCTTCGGCGTTTTTCTAGTGTACCTACTCTGTACTTCTCGAAAATAAAGACCTATTATTATTATTATTATTATTATATAGACTCGTAGCGATGCATTTCCAGGCATTTCATTGGTTCATATTCGAATGAATCATATTCTCAGATGGATACACGTGCAGAGTAGGTTTTTGATTTCGAACTCGTATTGAATTCCTCTGAGATTTAATTTTTTCCACAATGAAAAGTCATGAAAAATCATGAAAAGTTTATGAAAACAGTTGAAGACTATTTTTATAATTGTGTTCTCCGCAAACTGTGCCGGTTTCTTCTTGTTAAAAGTTGGAGAGTATCTTCTGAAACTACAGGAAACTACAAAATAGAATAACGATGTATAGTTATAATGATTCAATGTCAGGAAGAAGTGAAAAAGGTGAAAAAAGAACATAAACCTTTGGCTTAGGCTGTCCCTGAAACCTGTACAAGATGATAAAGCAGATAGGGGAGACCGAAATGAATTGAGCCAAACTCACATCTTCAATCAATTCCAATTTTTGTCAAATACTTGAGAGTGAATGAGAGAATATAGACTGATATCGATATCTAGTCAATGACATACTCAGAAATAATTCAATATTTCAATAGTATTCAATATTTCAATAGTATTTAAACAGTACTTGAAATTCGGAGCAATGTCGATAAAAATATTGAGGAATATCCAGAAAAAATATTCAATTTCAACGCACTGTTGAATCATCCTGATATAGTAGCAGAGAGTATAGTTTATACGAAGTCAGTTGAAAACGCCAATAACAACAAGAGGCGACAGCTTGGCTTTTTTCGTGTACCGTTTTCGTAGGTGCATGTGCTAGATATGTAGTATAGATGTCGATATCATATTTGATTAGTTTTGTTGATATTCTCTTAGTCTGTATGGCGATGTCATCGTACTATTTATAATCGCGTTACTGTGAGAACTGAATAATGTTAGCGAAATGACATATTCTTGTGCAAATCGTAGTTATTCATCCAGAACAGAGAGGATTGCTGAGTTTTTCCTGCGTTTCCCCAAGGATCACGAGAGGTTATTATCATTATTATTTTTATATGATATAGAATTTTATTGTTGTTCACATCATGATACATTCATGCAGTTTGCTTAAGAATGGTTAATATTCAATTTCATAAAAATATAAAAATAACTGCAAAATAAAGTGCGTAATACAATGCGAAGTGAATTCATAATAAAAAAAAATCCAAGAGGTCCAGGTAGAGATGTCATCCATGCATAAATTTTCGAAAAAAATCCTAATTGAATAAGTTAAAAGAACATTGAAAATTTTGTCATATTTTTAGAAAGTTTCAATTGAAATTTGCCGTATTCAACCACAGTTTAGAATGGTATATTGAAATGTGAGTTACAAAAGGCATTGACATATTCTAGTTCGAGCCGAAAATTCGAAAATACACAGCGTAGCGGAGAATTTTTGAACAAACGATTGCTTGAATGGCTTTCTTTATCGAGAGTTTAATACTATTTCCTCTGTTTTGGCTTCTATTAATGCAAAATACATATTTTTTCACCAAAAAGGTTAGTGACAGTTACGGAATTTTGACACTTAGTATAATCTGGTGGATAATTTTGTTGTGTTTTGAGTGAATTCCTTCAAAATTGATATCTTGATAATAAATAATAAAAATCATGACTTGGTTGTCTCTGTGATTGGCAGAGTGAGTGTATTATTAGCATTACTTTCAATTGGAGCTGATGAAAAGGAGAAAAGAAAAAAAGGTGTATTGATGGATGAAGCACATGCATTATCAACAGTAACAGTGTTGTTGGATGAACTATCATAGCGTTATAAATAAATTAATCTGTTTTTATTGCTGAGCAACATAACGATATAACTATCATCCTCATATTATCATTCTCGAATTGAGTTGTACTTGAGTTGTATTTCATGACATGAAACATCCTCCAATCCGTCGAATGAATATCATTATTTTTGCAGTATCATTAAATTTCATAATGACGTATGCCCACATACCATGAGGCCGCTGAACAGAATTGTAGTTAAGTGTACATCAGTTACCATTTCTTTCAGTGTTTTGGAGATTTTATGTGGTATATCTGCCATATCCAGCGTATTGGCGGTGAACCATCAAAACATCAAAGTAATCGTCATAGCTGTCGCCTCTCGTTGTTACTCTCTGACAGTAGCATGATGATAGTCTGATGATATTTTGTACAAACATTTCAGGGCACACAAAACCTCATTTGTTGAATTATCGCATACAGAACCGATCCAGAAATTACATATCATCTTCTATTCCGTACTTTTTACAAAGAAGTTAAACAGAAAAAGACGACTTATTTTTGTGAATCTTCAAAAGATTGCCTTTTGAGTACGAAGAAGAATAAGCGCATTTTGTATGATGGTGGAAATTGAAGGATGACGCTTTCACAAAATGAGTTATTTCGCCAGATTGAGTGAACTCGAATGCATCCATTTCTTTAACACTTCTCCAAACATTTTCCTGCTGTAAAATGGAAATTACACGGCCGTTTTGACGAAAACGTTCTTCCGTCTCTCTCTTTCCACAGGTTTTTCAAGAAAGAAACTGCATCGGATAAATTGCCATATCTATTTAAACGATCTCACATATTTCATTTCGCGATATTTAATGAAGAAAGAAGCTTGATCATTCCCATTGCGTGGGCACAAGTTTGGGGAAATGAAAGGGTTATTTATAGTCGGACGAGAAGGGTCGAAATGATGATATAAATTGTTGTAGCGAGCTGAGAATACCACATCTTATGCAAGACTCAACTTAATTATTATTGAAATCCGCTTTCATTTAGAAACATACGAACTCATCAAATTGATTTTTCATCTCTCTGGACGTCCATAGGCCATCAATATGGACGTCCATAAGATATCCTTCATGGATAATAAACGCAAAAACTGGTACCACCGGCAATCGAACCTCGACCTTTAGATCATCTGGCTATGCCACTTGTAGAAGAAATTATATCCTAATAAGTAGTCGAGGTGTATGTTGACGCTCCTCATGTAAGTAGCAAGATCTTCATAGTCTTCAGAAAATATGAAACAGAAAAATATACTGGTTAGTACCCAGCCAACTATCGTGTTGCATCAAAGAATAATATTGTACCATTGCAAATTTCAGTCTCGAGCTATATTCGACATTCGACGTAGGTATGTTTGATATAGTAACAATAACATCGATGTGTTGGAAATGAGATCATCGATTAATTCGTTATTATAAATCCCTGGATTAATTTGAATCAACAGAAAATTGAGAGATTAACCTAATATCGGATATGTGCTGAGGAAACGTTGTAGTTCCATGGTCCAAACAGGATATCCACTGGATGTCCAAAAGAACGCTGATCCACACCTTATTCAATGTTTCATCTCTTTTCCAGTAATATACCTTATTACATAAGAATTTGAACTTCTTTCCTATTGATTCACATATTTCTGACTTCTATATTTCTTTATTCGCTTTGGATAAATTTCGGATATCCCATGGATATCCGGATTCATAGCAAAAAAGGTGAAAATCAGCTAGCTCTCTGTGAAAATAGTGTGCACGCTTTCGACCATTTACACTAGTGGTCGTAAGAACATTCAGATGTGAATAAATATGTCATCATCGACCGAATCTCGATGTAATAGGGCGAATAAATTGGTGAACCGAATCCGCAATCTCCTCAAATTGTCTCTTTTACTGCCGCACACAAATCAAGTCCGAGCTAGCGTCTTCGCGCGCCACGGCCCGATTATCCGACGAAATAATTGAAAGGGTACGTACCAATTAGTACAAAGCCTTCTTAGTGTCTCCTAAGCCTCCGGGAATGTTCTCGGCAGCTCTCTCTTCCCTCTGCGGGTCATTATCCAGTTTTACCACCTTCAATTATTACGGGGTCCGGAAACAATGCAATGGGATCCGTCATCGAGTTGTAAATAAAACAGTTCTGCCCGGATTGCGTCATACGCTCTCAGGGCGGGGGATATTTCGATGGACTTGCAGACAACATTGATTGAACAAAATACGGCAGCTCAGGAAAATATCAAAAAAGCTCTGGTGGATACATACGCCCACGCTGTCGAAACTCGAAAATATGTACAGGACATACTGCAGAAACGAAATTTTTTGATATCATCTTTGATCACATCTTATGACTCATATGATGACCTCCTAAGCAAAGCCAATAAAGGGATAGAATTTTATACCAAACTAGAAACTAACGTCTCTAAGTTATTGCAAAGAATCAAAAGTGCTTGTAAAGTCCAGCAGGAAGAACGGGAACAAATGCTACTGAAGAACGATATACCCAAGAACCAAGACTCGACACCGTCTACACCCGCAGCTCCCAAACTCAAGGATTACTTGGAATCGAGGAAGAAGAATCCCATCAGCGCCTATCCTGATGTCACCAATCAATATCCAAATCAAAACATCAACTACGGCTTGAGCAGAGACTTGCCACCGGGTGTACGACCTGCTCCTCTCGGCTCCGAATTCACCGATTCCCCTTCGAGTACCGGTAAAGAGCCATACATCGCCAACTTGCAACACGGATACCCTTACCAGCAGACGGTAACTGGTACCTCTCAGGTCGATCAAGACCTAGCGGCGAGAATGAACACGCTCCTTCATAGTTCCCGGACGGACACGCCAGCCTCGAACCACCCTACTTATTCTTACAGCAACTATATTCCGCAGAACTATGTTGCTAATCCTCCTTCGACACAAAGCTATACGGTACCCAGTTTTCCACAAGAGATGCTCTCGCCGTACGATCCTGCTAAAGCCTACACTAACACCACCAACACCTATCGACCTTTGTCTAGTTACTCCATCACCAGCAACAGCAACACTTTGGCGCAGTACTCGGACGTCAGCTTCAGCAATCCGACGAGTACTGCGCCCTCGAACGTCGGCTATAGCGCCCAGTACCAGTACCCTTCTTACTCCAACACTGAGTATTCTCAACCTGCGGCAACGCCGAGTATAACCCAGAGTGTGCAGCCTTGCATCGACACTTACTATCCCCAAGGCTACGCTCCTAACCAGATCGCATCTGCGGCTAGTGAGGTTCATAGTTTTCCTGAAACAATGCAGTACCACTCACAGGAGTACTCTACTTCGGTCAAGCCGGATCATGCTACGTACAACTATAATACGTTCTATTCTTCGCCTGCTGCTAACTTATCCAGCACGCAGGTCAAGGAGACGAACGCTAACGCCACCTACTACTATCCTTCCAGTAGTAATGCTGCTGCTAGTACCCAGGCTCCGAGTTATACGAGCTTTCATGGCGGCTCGAACGTTCCGACTTACTCCTCGAACGCTGCTAGTTATGGAACAGGCTACTTTTACCCTAGTGCTCAGTCGCCAGCAGCAGCCGCGGCTTATCCTTCAGTACAGTACTACCAGACGGTCGATCCTCAGCAAACTGGCACTGATCCGCTAGCAGCTGCCAGCGAACAGTACGGCCAATACTATGCTACCTTAGGGCAGGCTTATCAGAGTCATTACAACCAGCAGCCCAGCGCGAGCGGAGCTGCCCTGACCGCCCAAATCCACACGCCCGCTAGCTACGTTCAGCAGACACGAGAGCCTGCCCCAGTTGGAACGAAGGTCGGCAATAAGGAGTCCAACATCGACCTATTGAGCGGGCTGGACTTCACGATAAGCCAGGCGCCTCTGGTGCCGCAGCAGAATGTTGCCAGGACGCAAGCGAGAGAGGTGGATGTTTCAGGCTCGAGCCCTAAGACGGGCGGGGCAAAACCTTCGCCGCCGAGGGAGGAAGGCGTGGGGGCGGTAAAGCGACCCACCTTCAAGGTTTTGCCGAGCAAAGCGTTGGGTAACGCCGACGTGAAGAGTTTGTTCGAGCAGGAAGTGGAAAAGTATGGGAAGTTCGTGGAATCCTTGACGAGCAAGACTCTGAGCGGGCCGACTAATTTGGATGTCAAGTGGAAGGAAATTCAGGACAAGCAAGAGGGGGAGGCGGCTAAACGGATCGTTTCAGTGGCGAGGTGTTATCCGATGAAGAATAGATTTCCGGATATTTTGCCGTATGATTATTCCAGGGTGGAGTTGCGTGACAGCAAAGATGATTATATCAATGCTTCAGTCATCAAAGTAAGTTAACTTGTTGAACAATTACAGATTCCAATTTTGGTTTAGAATCTTCAAAGTAAGAATTGCATATTCGAGAATCAAAATATACGTTGCAGTCCATATACAGTACAGTACAGTACGTCTACATAAAATCTGGACACACTTGAATCCGGACATCCAGTAATCCGGACACTTTATTTTTGGAAGGCATAATTTGGATATACTTATCTTTTCAATGTGTACAATCGCTGCTGCTTACAATTTTCGCGGTTTGATTCGAAGGCTCGGTTACGATGAAGACGGGTAAATAGTTTGTCTTCGAGAGTCGGAATTTGAGCTGTTTTTGTAACATTGATTGATTAAATTCATTGTTTTTTATATCTTCAGAAACGTCGAAGAGAAAACATAATACGTTGAATTCGATACGAAAACCTGATATTATTACATTGGTTTATCCACAGGAAAGTGTCAGATTAGTCGATGGTGAATTTGGTATCGAAGAATGTACAGTTTCAGGTATGCGTAAGAGTAAAGCCAACGCGGCTCAGGTCAGTTTGATTCAACACATTTCACGTTTTTCTATTCGAAGTTCTCAGAATATCTTTCGCATACCTATATATCTGTTATTGTTTCACGCAACAAAAATTTCGTACCAAATATTAATGAATGTTTTATGAAATATTCTTGATTTTAAACTCATATTCTCAGAAATTGATCGCAATCGGCTGGACTTATTGATTAACTGCGCAGGCCTTTCAGACTTTCAAACTGCCGAAAAAATCATTCTACCTGAAAGTTCGAGCGATATGAAGTATTTGTTTTCAATGGCATATGGTCATGGTGTAGCATCAAACTGAACAGGAGATTTCACAAAATTCTGTTTTCCTGTTGAATTTTTTGCTAATTTCAAAGCAATATGGAAGCATTCTCTGGGATGTGTCAATAATATAACAAGGCCAAATAGTTTCGAATATTGCTTATAAAGTTTGTTAAGCTACAGTGATGTGACAAAATCCAGAAAATCAAATAAAAATAAATTCTGTTCATTTCTGTGACACTTTTCTCAAACACTTCTTGTGTCATGACTGGAAAACTTCCATGACTTTCGAACAATGAGTCTTGAACACTGCAGGTTTCGAGTAATGTATTTCATTGCAAAATAGTTGATTTTAAAAAAGTTATGGCAATTTCGAATTTGTCGAAAATTTCAGTGCTCAACTTAATTCTCTGACCACTGCAGTTGGTGTTTGGAGTTTGTAATTATGTACCTTGATTAATAATCGAGAACTAACAACATAACACAACATACCATACTACTTCTGAATCAACGTGTTCATACGAATGATTGTACAATTTTGAATTATACCGACTTTGTTGTGATTTTCATTTCGCCTCCTTTAACATTTGAGTGAATTTCTGCTATGAGTAATAAAACGCTGATATCAAATAGACCATATGGGTAGACTTTTGAATAAAATTACTACCTGAATGGATATCAGCCTATGTCGTTCCACCATCTGCTTTCATCCTCCTTTGTAGTTATGATGTAATCACATAAAACTTCCAACTATAGTAATGTATATGAAACTCATAATCAACTTTCTTTGATGAGGTACTATTCTAAAGCCGTGCCTAAGTGGGTCACATCAAAATGAAAACGCCTTACATTTTGCGATACATTCCGGCCTGCATTTCAGATCGCTTTTCTGCCCTCTGCACATCTTTTCCTCCAGTTGCGGGCGATCCATTATCCTTTAATGATTCCGCGACCGTACTCGCGTATTGTCCGTTCCGGCTCCGGCCCCGGAGTTCGTAGTCGTCCTCAAATACTATGACGGAGAGATAGATTAGTTTTCCGAAGACGCGAATTCACGGAAACTGCTTCTTAGAGGCAAATGTGTCTGAACTTCATGTACGATCCCAGGCCAGATTGATGATCACCATATCATCATTGTTCATTTATTCAAATATACAACTTGAACATTATAGTCTATTGATATTATTTCATTTTATATTAGGGTTTACACGATAATTTAAATATATATCAGTTCCATTGCCCTTCGTATTCCCATTGATGTTTTGAGTACAAAAGCGTCCTGTCTCAATCAGTATATACAGGATAATTAACCTCAAAGTATATGAAAAAAAATGGTGTATTCACCAGAGTTGCACTTTTCCTTTCAAAACATTGACGGATGCACTCTAATTCGAGGAGATACCGGTGTTGCCAACTTTGACTGCATTTGCATCATGAGCAAGTAGTCATGGGGTCATGCAGTTGGTATCAAAAACAAATTCATCATGAAAATATACTAAAAAAGATTACTTTCTTCCATATCCTATGATTATCATCGTTTAATCCATGCTCGTGAATATTTTTGAATATGTGAACGTTGTTTAATTTTAATGCTCGAGAGGCGATGACATGACAAGCGATAACCTCCTGTATCATTTGAGATTTTGGGCTGATTGGTACTATAAATTGAATTGCGAAGTAATTTCGTATGTTTGGTTGTATATCATCAGTGTTTCATGAAAATGTTTAGTTAAAAGAGTTACATACCGAACGTATACCTGATAAAGCTACCACGAGGCTGGAAGTGAGTATCAGATAATAATAAAAAAAATCCTCATACTTGTACTTCATCAAATTCGCGATTATATAAATATTAAAAATGTATCACATCTTGATGTTGCAATTTGTTTTATGAATGGAACACCCTGTATATTATCTCATATCTGAAAAGAACAATTTTCTGATTTCAAAAATATATACATATATATATTTGGCATAAAACGTGATGATGGATTCATAATTTTTTTATAACTTTTCAAATAAACCCTATTGGTAGAGAGCAAAAATATATGGGAAAACCATTTACTTGTTTTTTACACAAAATCATGTTGATTGGATAAAATTGGATGAAAATTCGATTAAAATGAAGCAGGTACGTCGAGTCGAGAAAGACTTCGGCTGTTAGCCATTTGGCATATTGTATTTAATATTTTATGACCAATAAAGTTTGTATTCTTCGTATTGTCGGTGGAATAATTCGAATTCCACTGTGGCAAACTTTCAAATTATCAACAGTGTCACCGAAACGAATCATAAATGACAAGTTTTTAGTTAGAAACAGTTTGACTGAAATCATCCACCGGCATCAGGGTCTATAACCCTGAAATTATTTCGTTTCGCTTGAAGTTGAAAACAATTTCAGTCGATCCGATAACAATTCTACAGCTACTTTACGTCCTACTCTAAAGAAACTAGCTCAATTCCTTCTCTACTCGATCTCATCTCGAGAATTTACTTTGTCGTTCGTCATCGGAATAAGACGTTTTATTCTTCTTCGTACTCATTTCCTCGCTTTTATTATGATACAATGTTAATTGACAATGTGGTGATTCTGAAAAGATCTGTTGAATGATTTTAATTGCTCCATTGGAAGAATCAATTCTGTTTCATGGAGATATTCATAACGTGAATATTGCTACGAGTGGGAGACAAAATGTCGAGACAAAATCTATTTTCCATAAACATATCAACATCAATTAAATATCATTGAAAAGTATTTTGAATCTATGTCCGGACGCAGGTATATCCTTTGTTATGCTAGTATACCATAGACTTGACAGGATAATAAGAATATGGCGTATACCAAGGAATTTACTACAAATATATCGAAAAATGGCTTGTTTGTCGAAATTTCACGAGATGGTTTTCTTTACAATCAATATTCCAGCAGATTAATGATTTTCCCGAAAATATCCAGAAGCGTGATACTTATTCCTAAAAAACTCCTGTATCATAACCTATGGATTTCTATTTCTATTTCTATGGAAACTATTTTTGACTTATACTGTACACGGTTATATGGTATATACAATCAGCTTGCGCAGGTTGGAATGAATCCAGTGAAATATCGATAAAGCAATGAAGAAAAATATCTCGAACACGTCAACCTTAATTTTTATTGCGCAAATTTTGATACACAAGTACGTCATGTGACGTCATCGGTGACGTAGATATGACGTCATCTTCATTTTTGATAGTGCTATTGAAAAGCGCTCATTTTCCTGCATACAGAACGACAAAAATTTTCGATGGTTTACGTTGGAGAAAAATTTAAATTACACTTATTTTTATAAGAAATTCATTAAAAATATTTATTAATTTATTCTATTAATTTGGACTTACTCCAACACAACATAATAACAGCAGTTGTGGCCTTCATCCAAATGAACAGATTTCGATTTGCCATATAATATATTATGGTTCCAGTAACATTGTGCATTACCATTATTGCTGCACTGTCCGAAATTACCTTACTTCTATTTCCCCAACGAATGGATTGGCAGGCGGGGGGCAATTGAGTGGCCAGCAAGATCTCCAGAGTTAACTCCACTCGATTATTTCTTATCTAAAATCGAAAGTTCAGGTGAATTGTATCTGAAAGATCTCAAAAGTAGAATTACGGAGTGAATCGGACTGATCACGCCCCAAATGTTGAATAATGTAGGTAATTGGATAGTTCGAATATCGTCTTGCTCATTGTCAGCAAGTAAGTGGTAGGCACTTCGAACATTTACTTTGAATACTCTGACGAATACGTTAGGGAATAAATTGGCTATAAAAATAATGGAAATTATTTTTTTCTCTTATTTTTTTATCGTTCCCAATGTAGGAGAATGAAGGAATTTTCAATGGCACCATTAAAAGTTGGTCTTACCATTTAAAAAAATGAGGATGATGACATATCTACGACAATCCCGCAACGATCGATGGGGAATGGACTTTCGGTGAATTTGCTCGAATTTTCGATATTCCATAGAACTTGTGGAACTGGTCAAATGTCAATGCTCTAAATGCAATAGTTCAGATTATACGAGGTGCTCAAGAAGGCTTTTTCAATTCTTCAAATTGCAATTATGAATATACCTATTTTTGCGATTACAAAAACCGGATTTACTTCAATAATAGATTATTCCTACATTCGGTACAGATTCAATATAAATTCGCAAGAGTAATCAGTGAGATTCCAATTATTCTCAGATATTTCGTAGAATACTTATATCAGTCCCAATCCATGATGCGTATCCTGAATTAGACCTAGTATATACAAGATGTACATGGGCCGAACCAGTCATGATTATTGATATCGAATTTCTGCAAAACGTGAAATATACAGGGTAGATCCAAAAACAGAAGCCTTTTTCTCAGCCAATTTCTCATTAATGCGGCTCACTATTTTCATTCCAACTTCAACGCCCTGCTCTGTGTTCAAGCTATGGCGCATTTTGGAAAATGTTCATAAGGAATGCCTCCTTATTAAGCGAGTCTCTATAAACTTTCAGAATCAATATATAAACATCTGAATCACCCCTTACAGAAGCCGGTAGTTCAGCAGTTTCATTTCAATTCAAGTTCAGGTCAAGTTTGAGATTGACATCAAACTGTATCAAGTGGGTTTTAAACAGTGAAGATGAAGTTGTAATTTTTATACAATATGATTGATGAACCCAAGTTGGCAATATTCTAACAATATCGTCTGGCGGAAACTTTTCGGTGTACTCGGGCTAGTATGAAATAACACTACCTATTTGGAATCAATCGATTTCTTTTTCTGCAAAGCCTTTCAGTGTGTTGTTTTCATTCAAGCTCATATCGTAACTAACTAATCGAGAAGATTGTGCTCAGATGCTTCGAGAGCATCCTAACGATGTGTTAAAATGTTTCAACCGGTTGAAAACAACTGGTCCCATCCGGTTAACAGCCTGAGGCCATAAAAATGCTGTTTGGCTGCGGTGTATTATGGATTATGATCTGCCTGAAAAATCAACTTCTGCACTATACGTGCAGTCTATAAAATGCAGCGATTGATACGTTCACTAAAACTTATTTCCTCACCTCGTTTTTATTGATTCTCTTTTTTGTCTGTTTGTCTATTTTTTTGTTTATCTTTATCTCTTCCCTACAAATGTTGCAGTCGATTATAACTTCCAGAGAGACTTGAAATTTCAAACACATGCTAAGGACTGGGTGTCAGTCAACAACAACAATAAATAGAAAATGATATATAAATGGATATTGAATATAAAGGGTGTTCAAAATCCGATATCTCTGTTGCTATTGAATCTAGGAGGAAATTTCAAATTACATAATTGTAGACCCACGTACAGGCCTCAACATACAAATAAATATTGTTAAGATACCATAGTCAAAGGCATAAATAGGGGACATGTTTCCAAGGATCATTCTTCATCAGTAATATTCAAGAATACGTCATCTAAGTTAGGAATATGCTATATGAGTGAATATAACTCGTTGTGAAAAAGAACTACTATTTCGAGTGGTGGAAATGACTTGAAAGAATTCATTTCAAAATACCAAAGTGGTTGTTACATCATATCGAGTACAACAAAAAAACGCACTTGAGACGTGTATTCCTCAACATATTGATTCATCATCTACAAAAATATATATCTCAACTATTCATCAATCACAACATGATCATCATAATAAAATGTATTGAAAGATTGTTCCTGAGTTTTGTAAGATGGTGTGGTATTTTGTGATTCCCTAGCATAGGTATAAGGTTAGGTCAAGTTAGGTTAGGTTAGGCCTTATGTGCGGTTTTTTTTGTACTCAATATGATTGACTTTTCTCATTTTGGTTTTTCAACATATTTTTTATATAGTAGTTAATCTTGACTGTTACTATGCTGGTTATAAAATTGATATCCTGTATATTCAACAAATGATGGGCCACTCAAAGTTTGTTTGAACTCAGTTAATGAAGACGAAACAAATTTGATATTTCGCCTGGCAATAAAAATGAGTTGCTTTCCTAGGTAGGTACATTGTTTGCTCTAGAAGCCCATAAAAATCTTCATTAAATCTCAAGAAACTTTGCTAATTGAATCTTTCGCTTTTCTACTCTATGCGAGCGACAGTAGTTCCACTGAAAAGAAGCCCTCCAGTTCTACCTCGTATCCCCGATCCATTCTAATGGATATATGAAGGGTGTTTTTTAATGTCCCCTTAAAAAGATCTCGATAACTGTATGAGATTGAAGTTGATCGAATAGCAAGATATTTTATAGCCACAAAAATAATGATAAAGAAATCTATGGTATATTTTTGTGATGTTGAAATAAATATCCTTAAAACTGAAACAGACAGTTGTTTTAGTGACCTTAGTAACCGTTACCGATTCATTGAATTCATATGACAACAGTGAAAAAGACCCAACATATACTTCTTAAGGTATGACAATAGTAAAAATTAAACAATGAACTGAAAATAATGAATATCTATACGTATCTGAAATTGTGATATTGATTCCTTTCAAGAATGGAATAAATTACAGAGACAGATCTTTATCAACAAATTTCAGTTCCATTGAAAATATGTCTATTGAATATTCAATCAGAGATTCTTCAATCAATGATTTTTTCCATTGAGAACACACTTTATGTTCCACTTAGTCCGTATAGAATTTTTAATGAGATTCTCTTAATCGAAATCTATAAAAAAATCCTATCCAATTCGTGTAAAAAGGGCGAAGTTGATTCGTTAATTGCTAGAATATTATTCGCGATCGTTTTGGCCGTATTCAGTAAAGCAAACTTTTCAGCAGAATATATATTTGATCATTCAATTCGAATCCTTAATTTGGTACATATTGTGTTCGATGAGATTGCGTTTCTTTCAAAGGCACAGCATTATTTACTAACTTGAAAGGCCTTAATTACTGTTCGGATTCACCTTGCCTTTAAAAATGTTGGATTCCGGGAGGAAAAACTCATTTTTCTTTTCGACACTGACATAAAGAATATTCCAGGAAGAGGCAGGAATGGAAATTGACTCGAAATAAACTAACTCATGGAAAGAAATCGAGATGAGGAAATTCTTCGGAACTGAGAGTGTTGTGTTTTTTGCGAACTCTCGTCATCTCAGTTTTTGAAAGTTATATGCGTAGGTCTTTCACGTTGAATTTTTTCACATCTTCATCTTTCGACAACACGAAAGGAACATCTATAATGTTCGTGAAATATCTTGTGAGCAAGCGGTGGAATGTTGGGAGGGGAGGAAATAATGAAATTATTGTCGAAAGTATTGGTGGTTTGAGCATCAGGAAATACTTTACTATGCAGAGAATTCCACAACTCGGCCGTTCTATTGATGAATGATGCTTGATAGAGCAGAGTTCCACAGGTATCGAGCCTGACAATATAGGGTTGAGCTCGTCTAGTTTGTCTATATTTCCGATGAGCACCGACCATAGAAATATCTATAAAAATGGAGATGTTCTAGAGAGGTCAGTAATTACAGAATGTAGTATTACCGACTATAGACGAAAATCTCTCCTCAGAGAATATCTTCCTGTATATTCTCAAGACGATTTGGCATGCCCAATGATGTGATTCCTGCAGGAGCTGTAAGGAAATACCTAAAATAAATCTTGGAATTTCAAGAGTTTTGTAACTCGGAAACAAAATAGTTTGTTACATATGTTTATAGGAGCTTTTATCATTTTTTTTTGAGATGCAACCTGTAAAGTATGGATAACGAGTGTTGGAAAGTCATTCCACAAACGAATTTGACAGTTTATCACAGGATTAACAGACTCGAAACAAAATATCTATATTACAATTGCAATTGCATTTATTCAATTAGTTCAATGAAATATATGACTTGGGTGAAGAATCGGTGCTCAAGCTCCGACGGATTACGCTTACGCTTACGCTTATAAGCGTTTTTCAAGGAAAGCTAAATTGCCGAGAGCAGTAAAATGCACTAATCAGAAATGAAATTGGACATTCATTTCGAATCTGAATTCTGAATTGACCGTTAATTACTTGGGTAGCGTAGATAGCGAACATCTCGTTTATTGCACGTTGTTCAGAAAATTAAAATTAGTTGGACTCGAATGAAATGCTCAGTCAGTGTTATGAAAGAATTTCCTACTCAGCCTGGCCAATTCTTATAGTACTCATAATGGACATTCATTGTTGACTAAAACTGTGTATTTTTGGCAATTTTCATTCTCACAACGGAGATTGGTGAATATTATACAGAGAATAGATCTGATAAAAGTCTGATCATGTTGATCCTATCAATACTACAACATGCATGGACATATCCTATATATCTAATACACTATGGAGACGATTTTCAATAACAAATATACAGGATGTTTCCGAAATTGGAGCGATTATTGAAATAAGGTATTGTACGAGTCATAATAACACAATGAATCGCAAGAAAAATTTTTTTGAGTCACTCAAAGATTTTCAAAAATAGTATAATTCCACTCACCATGCACTGGTGTGATTCCTCACTCTACATGCGGCAGCTCGCGCCCGCACTGTTACCCGCGCGTTGTTGCCAGTGTATTTTCATTTCGTAAGCTCTACCACTCTACCACTAAGCTGCTATATAGGGCTATATATTTGTGTGATTTGTGTATCAGGGAAATATTGTTTTTTTTTCTCTGTACAACACTTACTTTTCCTACGAGCATATATTCGATATATATGCATTATGAGACCTCAATAGGGCATTGTCGGCAGCTACCATGCAACATGCAACCCAGAAAACCAGAAAATTCATTTTCCTACGACCATCCCAGAAAACAGCGCTTTCAGCATTGTTTTGTTATTGAGGAAGTAGCTCATCTCACTATGGCAACACGAAAGTAAAACTCATTATTGTGGAAATATTGGAAAAGCTCACTAGCGTGGAAATATTGGAAAAACACGCTTGCAGTGATTGATGAATGTAATGTCATTTTACCTGGAAATTTTCCTGATGGTATGATCATACATGGTACTTACTTCTCAGATTGACTTTGCATCCTTATATACCTTTCGGAAAATGATTCAATCCACTACCTTTGTTCTTTCTTCGAGATGCGACTGGTAATGTGACCATCATCTTCTCCTTTTTATCCATAATCCACTATATTATTCTAAAACGAGAGGTCAAAAATATTCAGGAAACTTCATTTATCATTCACACTTCACATTAATGACTATGAAAAATAACGAAACAACGTTGACTCGGTTGAGTTAAGTTAGTTACCAAAGATTTGTAGCTGGAATATCCGGAATTCATAGGTGTGACAACTATCGAAAGGATCCGGTCGGGTTCTCTCGTTCCTGACTACTGAATCTTGGATTGCGTAATAGCTGTCGACGATGAGCGAAACTTGGAATAATAATGATTGAAATATTTATGGTCGTCGGAAAAATATTGTGCATAACTCGTTGGGAGGTGTATTTCAAGCATCACTCGTTACATTTCCGCACTCGCTAATGTGCGACTCGAGATATCAATTCTTGCGAAATAAGGCACTTTTCACACCTGTTGTGTAATATGCTATTCATTGGACTACGTGCGGCTATAACATTAATTCTCAACTCTGAATTTGGAAAAAAAAATTGCCTCATTGTCGTTTAGTAGAACTTGAAAATATCAATATTTCAGATCTGTCCATACATTTTAAAAGAAAACTTGTAGAGTACTATTTTAAACTTTTCATGTTTTTGTTTTGAAAATCGATCAACGTGTTTCAAAATGAGGTGTTGATGTTTGAAATCGCACACACTGTACAATATGTGAGAATTTTTTTCTGTGATAGTCGTAGAGTATTCTACTCGTGTAAAATATCTAACACGCTAACGCTAACGACGATGAATTTATGCTCTGCCTCCTCGAAATCGTTTCTGACAATTCTCGAAAAATTGAACTGATCTCTATCGTTTTCAGAATGCTTCTGCGCAGGCGGCCTTGCAAGCGGCCCAGGCGTTGACGAACAACTCAACGAGCCCCGGGGCCACCAACGGCAATATCGCCAACCCGGTGGCCGTTCTCACCAACGGCCAACAACCGGCTCAAGACATACAGGGCGGCCCCAACACCGTGCTCAGAGTCATCGTCGAACACATGATATACCCCATCAGTTTAGATATTTTACATTTGGTGAGTGTGCGTGTCAAGTGATGCTACGATCACGACTGTCATTCGGGTTTCTGAGGTCAATTTATGGGCTGCACTCCCGTCCAAAACTTCAACTAACACCCTTGAACCTAAAACGAAACATTTTCAAGAAAATGTTTCAAATCAATAGATGTTCTTTATTTGTATTCATCTGATTCTGTCGTTCAATTTGATTTATTGTAACTCTCAATTCACTGAGATTTCAAGAAAAGTAACATTGCACTCAAAAAGTGTTTTGGATGAAAATCGTATATTTTCAATGAGTCGAACTTGAAACTAGGAAGATTTTAAGCGAGAGTTCAAGTTATCATTCAATCCACTTACACTCGGTGCAAAGTAACATGGCTGTTCTAGGAGAGTTACTATGTTATTCTAAGAAAGAGGTTGACGCATACGAAAATCTTCATTTTCTTTCAATAAAGTAGATTACTACGGCAGGAAGAATTTGTTTTTGTATTATGGAATTCAACTGGTACAGAAAATATTATTGTTTGGAACGACAAAGTTCTTGCAGCCAAAATCAGCAAAAGTAGTTCTTTCGTCAGGGGAATTTGATGCTCTTACAACAGCAGCATATGTGGTGGAAATCTCTTTGAAAGTGATCAGAGCGCGAGCGTGTTTGTTTATTGATAAATTATTTTCTATTGTAAGAGATTCAACTTCTATTTGCTAATTCATACCCTTTTGAACTGGTTCACTCTAGAATTATATCTTTGAGGAATAAGGGATAATAATAAGAAGTATAATGATAATTATTAAGGTTGATACCTTACTATTCAATAAAAATACCTAAACTCAAAAAGTCAATACATTATCCGAAATTCAAAAACATGTCATCATTTGAGAAATAGAGTACAGGGTGGTAGAATATTGTGGTGAATATTACACTTTGTGTAGATGGCGCGTGGGCTCCATTTTGAATGTTCCGTTTTTTCGGCTGTAACAAAATGTATTCAGTTCCAAGAGTTGAGAGTAAAAAAAACAAACCCGATCCGTTCAAAACTCAACCCTGGGGTTACTTCATGGACACAGTTTATTATAATTCACGTTTTTTTGTTCTGCTTATAGAATTCATCAAAATATTTTTTATGTGTTGCTAACAGGATGTTCCTCGAACATTATAGGTTTTCCTTCCGTTTCCTTCTCGCTGTTCCAGCGGTGAGAGATGAGGAAGGTGTTGGAATTTTTTATTGAAAGTTTGGAGGTTGTAAGCATCGGGAAAGACTTCACAAGACAAAGAACTACTGCTGCTCACTATACTTTTCGAAAAATCCTATTTTCAATTCGAGGACATTTGACCATCAACGACCAACATTGCAAGCGACGCATTCATTTTCTATACTCATATGAAAAACACAAAAATATGCTGAAGACTATGGTTCAACTTAATTAAAAATAGGTTCTGCCGATACTAATTATTTTCTTTTCCAGATATTCCAACGTTTTGGAAAAGTACTGAAGATTGTGACGTTCACAAAAAATAGTAAGTTCAACTTCAACACCAGCTTAATTACAGAACCTTAGAGACCAATTTTAAAATATACGTTAGGTAACATTCTCCCATCTGAATTGTGTAGCCGTATCAGAGGGATATTTCTTTTACAACCAACGGAATTTGAAATGGCGCTAATGAGGATTTCTAAAGAATCACCTGGCCTCGATTCTGAGACGTGATCACATGATATCAATATCACATTCATTAGAGTTTTCAGTTTTACATTCAACAAAGTGGATATAAAGAAAAATTGTCACGAACAATTTTTACCAACTTTCGACATACTACTATTATTACTATAGTGTGTCTTCTGAGCGTATTATTACATATATTGAGTGTCTGTATCTCTAAAACTATGGATGGTAATTATTTTCTCGAAATTTTTTCCCAGTTTTTATCTGAACCACTAGAGGGACTTATCGCTATCACAAATGATACAATGATACGTGAAAACACCAAATCAAGCTAGGTTGAAAATATGAAATTCGTAATCTGCTTGGTGTTGGTGATACCGATTGCGCCCTCTGGCGATGGAGCTATAAACTTCAAAGCAATTTCCAGTGATTTTTCTTATCCACTTTTATTGGTCCCAAATATTCTGCCAAGATTCTACATTGTATCTGTTTTTGTACCTACCATAGTTTCTAGGAAATATCTGTTTACTCAATAACATAGGGGGTACAGTGTCTCCATTTTAATTTGTCCTTCTGTCACAAATCTGTGCAATGTTAATTTTCAAACTAGAAACAAATATAACACTTGTAATAATTTTACCTTATCTATAAAAAAAGCCCCAAGACATAGCGCCGCAAATAACATGACTTACGAGAAGTCTTCATCATTTAAAGAAATACAGTAATAATACACCGGGTATTATCACTATTATGTCAATTGAAGAAAAATTTACAGAAATTTACACTAAGGCTGCAAAAAGAATGTATTATCATAACCGAGCAACATCAGCAAGCAACAACAAAAAATCTTGAATCAAACAATATTACCTTGGATCCTAATATTCTCAATGAATTTTATCGCACCATCGCTGAAAGACTGACAGAAAATATTGATGCGGCAACAGATCCACTCCTCTATATGAGTGAAATCCATATCACAGACCCTTTTGTATTGTATCCAACGAATCTGACGGAGCTCATAGATACAACAACTGAAAAATGAAAACTCCTTTGGAAATCATGATATTACAATAAATGAACTTGAAAACATGCCCTTCTTCGCTCCCGAATTGTTGGTCCATCTAATTAATGACTCTTTCGCAAAGGGACTCTACCCGAACATTCTTGAAAGAATGTCTCGTGATTCACCTTCAGGTGGAAATACAACGGATCCGTCAAATTTTCGACCTATTCGAGCTATTCAAAACTAGATCAATGGATTTCATCAAAGTGCACAACATTCTCAATCCTCAGCAATTTCGCTTTCAGCCTCGTAAAAGCACAGGTGATGCTGTCTTCTCTTTCCTGAAAGAACTGTACTGCAAATTGAATCAGAAGGAAGTTTGCGCGGCAGTATGTTGTGACCTTTCAAAAGCTTTTGATTGTGTAGATCACGAAATCCTGTTGCGCAAACTCCAACGGTATGGGTTCAGCAATCTAAGCCTCTGTTTGATGGAATCTTACCTGGGGGGGGGGGCGTACCCAAATTGTGAGAACAGATATGTTGTCTGATACTGGTTCGGTTAGTCATGGAGTACCACAGGCTCTGTATTGGGGTCTATCCTGTTTTTACTTTATTTCAATGATATACCTAATCTGCAGATTGACGGAAAGTTTACTATTCTTGCGGACGACACAACAATCCTCTGGCACGATATTGAAGTGAAGAACCTGCACACAAAAATTGTCAAGGATATTTCAGCTGTGAAGGGGTGGTATGACTCGAATTTGCTTTCGTTCAACATAAATAAAACCAGCCTCTTATCGATCAAGTGCAATCTACCAGAGATTCAAATATAACTGACATGTTCATTGAACAAAAAATAATACCAAGTTTCTTGGTATCCAGCTAGATGATAAACTGAACTTTGAAAGTCATGTGAAAGCATTGAGAACAAAATTAGCCTCTGGTTGTTATGCCGTGCGGGTAGTGTCTAGTGATGTTGGTGCGGCCACTGCAAAGATAATATATCCTGCATTGATTGAGTCTCACATTAGATACGTATTACCGTTCTGGGAAATCTGCAATGATCACAATTTCCATTCTATTTTCATCCTCCAGAAACGGGCCGTTTGATACCTCGTCAATGTTGGGCCTAGAGTATCATGTAAACCTATTTTCTTGGAACTCAAAATCCTTACCCTTCCAACTCTATTTATTCTTGAGACTGTTTAGTCCAAAATAATAATCTCAGACTTCCCATTCCTTCATCGATTTTATCAAAAAAGTCATTTATAATGCTCTGATATTATATAATCATCTTCCGGTTACCATCAGAAATATTGTCTCTCCAATTCTATTTAGGAAATCTGTAAAAAGACCTCTCATCAAAAAACCATATCACAGTGTTCAAGAGTATCTTGACAAAGAGTGGAATTGTTCGAGCTCAGCTTAATCTTCATTCATATGTTCATTTTAATTTAGTATTATATTTTATGTTTGTATGTTTTTTATTAGTTTCTATAATGACTAAATTTATGAAAATCATTTCTCCCTCGGACAATAATATGTTGGTTGTTCGACATATTGATTTGATTCAATCATTTCAATTGTCACCTTGTATACTAGTTATGTCTATCATGTTATACTTTTACTTCCATTTCTATGGCAGGCTATATTTTAGGACTCTACAATATCTATATTATACATTATATTTTAAACTTATGACATGATCAAGATATGTTTTGAGGCACTAGATTGTTTGACGATTTGAGCTTTTATCAGCACTCATACAAATACCATTCTTTTTATATTTATAAATGCTTTGTCAATCAGAATCATTTCTTCGGACGATAAAGTATATTTTGATTGATTGATTGATCTGATTATCATGTCCTAAAAAGTGGCACTAATAATTTTCTTTTCCAACTCTGACGACAGCGATTGTCAACTTTTTTTCAAATGGAAACATATATGTTTCATTATTTTTTTCTGTTACAGTTTCTTTTTCTGAATACAATGATATACAGGATTAGTGGTAGTTCGATACATTCCTTTGGAGATGTGATAGGGGAGGTGGTGAGGATTGAATTTAACCCTAATATGCATCATGCAAATAGTTTTTGAGATATTTAAATTTTTCTGTTTTTCTCCAGAAATAATCTGAACTAGAATACATGATCAACATTATGGTCTTATGTTCGTAATGAAAAATTTCTAGAAATAATTTAGATCATAGAAAAATTGTATCTATCTATCTGTGGAATTGTTTCTTTCCATCACATTGATGAGCTGATTGGAAATTAAAATTGTTGGTACAACCTTGTTGTATCTGATAAGTTATTATATTTGCTTCTTTGTTTTTCAAAATCGGATAATACATAGTGGCGCTAAGGCTGAGAGCGGTTTTGTCTGTGGGACTGAAGTGACTTAATCCCTTGAGTGGTCGTTCCCTTGACAGGACTCTCGGGAACAAGTCCACTCGAGGGATGAAACGGGTCCCTTCAGTCCTGTAGTATATACTGTTACATGTATCCGTTTTATAAACATTTTTTTGGGCTAATAAATTCGAATCGATTCGCAGACTCATTCCAAGCGCTAATCCAATACCCGGACACGCAGTCCGCCCAGCAGGCGAAGGCGGCTCTGGACGGACAGAACATCTACAACAGCTGCTGCACGCTGCGCATCGACTACTCGAAGATGTCCTCGTTGAACGTCAAGTACAACAACGACAAGTCGCGCGACTACACGAACCCCAACCTGCCGACGGGCGAGGGCGGCGACCAACTGGCTCTGGGCGCCGGTCTGAGCGGCAGCCTCGGGGCGGACATTTTACTGCTGGCGACGCAGCCGCGCTTGGCCAGGGAGAGGCTCGCAGGTAGGAGATATGACGTTCTGTTTGAGGTTAATCCATTTCAAATCACCCTGGCATTTTTTTTATTTTCCTGATGTTTTCATCATTAATTCCCTATTGGTAGACAATCACGCAACTCTGTTCAATAGTTTTTTTTCTGGCAGCCATTTTAAAATGGCAGTTGGGCAAATTTTCAAGAAAAACATGGTTTGTGGAAAGTGCAACTGCTAAGCTATTTTAAAAGATATCAGAATAATTCAAGAACCAATGTGTTTCAGCATGAAATGAACTTCAGATATACAATTTTCATTCTTCTATTATACAAGATAGTCGAACTCTTTCTGTAAGGATTCGGAAAATATATCAATTGTTACTTTTCAAGACATTAATTTTTTTTGAAAGAAAAGACTCACTGATGATATGTTATTCATGTGTTGAATACTCACATAACTACCTGCAGCATGAGTCATAGTCTTAAGAATGCACTCTTTCTTCTTCTAGTGCTTTTCAAAAATATCCGAAACACTTTCAACGTCAATTTTCTCGGGTCAATATCTGAAACACGTGAATGTTCCTTATACACATATACATAGAAATATCTCACAAAAAATATGACTGAGACTCGGGTATATTCATAGTGATAGAGCAGAGAATTTCAGTGAAAACGCTACACACTCATGCAGTTCCAAGTTGGTTGAAATTATTATGATTGACATTATTCATATGAATGAATCATTACATACAATAAGTGATCAAATATGTCTACTTTCGAATGCCAGTGGATAATGATAGCAATATGAAAACACACAATAATGATTCTATATATTTAGATTTAAAACTTCACTTGTCCCTCCTTTTCAGCTAAAATTTCCATTGGAGACTTGAACAAACACTATATTTCATTGCGAAATTCATCAGTTATGTTGTGTGTTCTACCGAACACTGTTGTGAGTTCTAATGGACTCACATTTCGTACTTTTTGTACAAACAGATGCTGACTAAAAAACTGCCTACTTACTGAAATACTGCCGAGATAATATTTCACTTTATATATCAAATAAATTTGAATTGTGAAGTTCCATCGTTATAACTTCTACAGGAATATGTCTTTAGGTCAAGCGGAAATTAGTAAAACTAAAGTTGAGGAAAGTTTTCTGGAAAAATCTAAAGAATTTTGGCATCATCATCACGAACGTGTAAAGGGAGCGTTGTTTAATGAAATTAACTGCTCTATTACTCTGAATGTAGTTGAGTCTCAGTCATAATTTTTTCATGAGACATTTCTATTTGTAAAAAGAACATTCTGTAAAATTTTCACTTGCTTTCATTGGGTCGCTCGAAACGATCTATATAATAGCTCACCTCTACCCAGGTGTGTAATATATTATTATTATTTCCATCTGACTGCGTCCCTGATTCACTATTCATCATCAATAGAGCCTGCTCTATCTCATCGGGTGTCAGAACATCGCTTTCGTGTCATCACACTAGTGGGAAAAAGTCGAGGCGGTGGAAATTGTCTCTCCCAATTCATTCAAGAGTTGTATTAAGATTCACTGATCTACAATTGATAGCTGAGAAATATTGCATATCAAAAGGAACTGACTCAATTCGAATTTGTCGTTTATTAAACGGCTGCCAAAATTCCAATCTTCCATTCACAAAAAATGTGTCTATATTGACTGATTTTCTGCAAAATTTTCAAGGGACAAGTACAAATCGATATATCAATTGAAATTTAATTAATGATCACTACTTTAATAGTATAATGAATGCTGAAGTTCAGACGCCTCTCATGCTAAACCTATCAACTGTGGATATATGCTGTCACCGACTTTTTGAATGAAGTCGTATTGCTACAGATCGATATGATACACTTTCACTTCATCTCCGAGAGTTTTAGCAGAGTTTATGTCTAAAGGTAATCTGGACAGTTCAGGAAAATTCGTGATATCGTCGATATGGCGAGATCAGTTAGAGGCAGGTATAAACTGGGCAAACTTTTACGCGCTCAATTTCTAATTTATTTCAGACTCATATTGTATTGTAACTAAACCTTGTGACTTGACCGTTTCGGCACTATCCAATTTATGCATCATAATAGTTTGACATACTCAGTCATTTTGATCTTGCACCGACTTGAAATTGGCGAAAAATATTATTCCGGAGTACAACTAACTGATTAAAATGGATTTTTTTTATAACGCCGTAACTGAATAATGATTCACGATATTTAATCTTGTTTGGTACCAAGAGTCATGAAATTTATAAGGGATCATTTCGTATCGATTGTGTGCTTCTAATTCCAATAGTAAATGAGCAATAACCTTCCAGTCACTAAATCACCAATACGAATTGATGTGAAATCTTAAAACCCACTAGAGTGACGTCAGCATCAACATAGAGAGGAGATAGACTGCGGCCCGGTGAGATAAAGTAGGAGCTGCTCCAACAATCGCTAGTAACCTTTACTGACTAATCTTCTCCGAAGTGTACGACCACGTGTTTCCAGAGTCGATCCTGTCGGGCGCGCCGGGCGTGCTGAGCGGCAACCCGTTCGCGCACGGCCTCGGCTCGCCGCTGGCCGCGCAGTACGCGGCCGCCGGCCTGCCCGGCCTCGCCAACTTCGCCGCCCTCGGCCAGACGACGGCGCAGGGGCTGCGTGGCCTCGCCGCGCCGCCCGGCCTCGCCATGGCCACCGTGCTGCTGGTCAGCAATCTGAACGAGGAGGTTAGTATGGGTGGGGTGCGGGTGTCGGCCATTAGGTGGCGCTACGTGCAGGAGAACCTCAGACGAATGAAATAAGTAGACCCGCCATCCCTATCTCCGATGCGTTTCATTTCACATTGTTCGTCGCGGAATCTGGCTATCTCTATTGAAGCGAAAGGGAGGTATAGTCGAGGAGAGTACAGGGTCCATATACATCAGCAGATTGTATTTATATATACCGTCGATTGACACAAATTCATTTTGAGTCATAATCATGAAAAGATATAATATCATGCCGTACGTTCTTAGACTGTATACTGTCAGAATGTACAAATTCAGAATGTTTATCAGCAGACATCAACATTTTCAGAACTAATTTCGTGAACTAGTAAATATAATAGTCTTCATTTTATCAGAATCGTTATCATTCAGTACAGTAATGTTTCGAAACCGTATTTCAGACTGTAAAACCGCAGACTCCTACATTGTTAACCTCGAATTCATCAGACTGGAATTCATCATTCGTTGAACTGATAGACATCAAATAGTCAGATTCAGAAATTAACAGAATGTAGAATGTTAAAACCTATACATCTATATCGATCACTAAAATATCGAAACCGTGAAACGACAGACTGTAAAATGCCAGAACCGCGAATCGGTATACCCAAGAAGTCAAGACATAAAACGGCAGATCCGTAAAACAACAGACTCCCTTGCCGAAATGCCGAAATCATAAAATCACAGAACCGTACAATGCTAGATTTGAGATATGACAAATCCATAATCTCACAGAATCGTGAAATGTCCGACCCGTAAAATGACAGACCGCAAAATTCCAGAACCGTACATCATCATACCGTGATAATGTTGAACGCATGCAGGGAGAGGTATTACAGTTCTGAAATAATACGATTCTGCCGTTTTGCGGTTCTGACATTTTCCGCTTCTGATTTTGGGATTCTGATGGAATACGGTCTGACATTTCATGGTTCTGAAAAATCATCATTCGGATAGTTCACGATTTTGTTGACTCAACAGTCTGTTGATTTGCGAGTCAGGCGTTTCACTGTATTACGATTATTTCGAAGTATATTCAGGGTCTCACATTTTATGATTCTGATGAAGTGGAGTGAGAAATTTTGGAAGTATATTCTGCTTAGATCTTGGTTCGTTACTTTCACAATATGTTCGTTAACCTGTTCTGCTACATTGTTGGAATGATGGGATACACATATGTGCATTTTCAGTCTGTCATTGTATAGTATGCTCGTTCATGATATACGAAATACGGTCTGAGAAAATACGGTTCTATTATCTTGGGGTGTATATGTACCTTTTCTGGATTTATCTATTCTTTTCATTTATCAGTCTGACAACATGATATTCTGATGCTTTACGAATCTGTGATTTTACAGTCTGTAGACGTATGTGCTTCCGAGAGTAGATACAAGGTGCGATCAAACGGGTCGTGAACCAATCAGGTGCCACTAGTCAATCTCGCAGGCTGACGTCAGTGTCTCACATGTCGTGGCCGCTGATTCAAGCCCACTTCGATTCTGTGATTTTGAGTTAAAGATCCTGATAGAGTAAATTTCACTTATGTGTCAATCTCACACTTTTGAGATTAGATTTATTTGGAATTTCACGTTGATGTTCATTAGATCATAGAGAAGAGAAAGAAAGAAGTTGCTCAGCAGGCTAATCTTAGACGCGTATATGTTTATTTCTTGTGATATTATTTCGAAAATAATGGATAATACAAATGACTATCGTTTTTGAACGAAATTCGTTCGAATTGTTTTCCGTATAACTGGTATCTACTATTCTTACATGTCCTGAGTTCGATTCAATGTTGGTGCTATTGTTGACCAATTTCCTTGTGTCGTCTGTTGTCTATAACCACTTGGCAGAAATTCTACTAATCATATTTGCATGAGGTATGATTACATGTGTTTGCTAAGTGTGGATTTATGCAGCATCAATTCACAATTATCAATTTACAACTAGCAAGTAAAAAGTAGCGAAAATATTACCGTTTATGCAGACCAAATTAGCAAGTACAAAGAAATGAAAACGTCCACAAGGCGTACAAGTCAGTCCCAACTTTAAATTCCATATTTTCCTCAACGTGAACAACAGGAAATTATGATTTTCAACCTCGAAATAATATAACCTTTGAAAAGTAAAGTTATATTTATCATCTGTCTGACAAGGTCTGACCAATCACACGCTTCCTCTGAGTCCTAGAACCAATCGGTACTCATCTGTGTACTAGAAGAAATCCTGGTCCAATCAAAGTGAACAGTTGAAAGTTGGCCATCTTCTAACTTATTACGTGTTAATTGATAATTCTCAATTTCCTTCATAAACACAGTCATTGAAATCAAGGCGTTGAACTTATGATTGCTAATTCTCAATTGATATATGTTACCTGATAAACTGCATCCATACTAAGAACAATTAAAATTATGTAAATTGCAAATTGACTCGTTTAGGGCCAAAGATTACTTATACTCGCATAAAGAGTGGATTTCCTGAATCATATTCATTTATTGTCATTTTGCACTATCAGCTTGTGGGAAATTCCTAATATTCCATAATTGTCATTTTTTCCATACTGCTGACTGACGAAATATAATTGACATGATATGGACGTGCGGTTGCTGCATTTCTTTCTTAAACAATCGCCTGCTATGCGATTGAACACGCCTTCTAGTCTCTAATCTTCTTGTACTCAGATCCGTCGGTCATAGAAGTACTGAATTACATTTCTAAAGTTGAATTCTATATAATTCTTTTTGAAAGTGATTAGTTCAGACATTCAGAGACGAAATGAACAAATCATGTGTAGGATCATGGTCTCTCTATCTCAAATATATTATCCATCGAATTGTAATATTATTTCGAATCACTTTATTAATTCCTAGGAAAAAAATGATGATACGGAATGATACAGAAGCAAAGCATGGTACCTACATCTCCTGTTATGTACCATTATCGGAATTGTGGCAATACTTGATATATCGGATAGTTACCTACCTACCTACATAGCAATTACTCTGGAAGCATTATCTTATTTTATGCCTCAACTCATGAATATAAAGAAGTTACTTCACTCATATTTTTTTTTAAATACTTATACATAAAAAAAGTAATAACACTTTGGAGTCTCTAAAGCATCACCCCACATCATATTTTCTTTCATATCCGAAAGGATCCTGCAATAAACTGTCAATAGGTAGATACATTGATTATCAGGTGAAAACAAATAAAAATATTATATCTATTCAATGCCAACGCCGAAAAATGAATTTCTATACCAATTATATATACCTTCAGCCCCTAAGCCTACGTCATGTTACATGTGACCCTTATTATCTATACAATTCTCACTGATACGTAAGAGAATAAAGCGTGATCAAACTCAACAATATCTGAATTGACACTGCATGCCATGACCTATACGAAGATATTGATACGACGAGCTCGCGAGATCGCTCGATGAAATATAGAACAATCTGTTCTCATCTTTTTCAATGAGGGTTTATATATCAGAAAAATGATAGACAATACGGGTCTATTCATTTTATTCGTCTGAGGGGAACCACTGAATCATAGTCAACAACTGGAATGACCTCGCCTTGATGAAAAAATGAGTTTCGTTGTCTGAGTGAGAGCACTGTAAATCAGGAATTGTTTTCTCTCTTCTTATCACTGAACTCTTATGGAATAGAAGTAATAGAAGTCTGCAATGTAACATAACTTGGAATCGCGGAATATTCAAAGTCGACTGAAAAGATTGAAGTAGACAAGAGTTAATCTATTGTTAGAGAAAACGAGATTTCAATTTCAAAATCAAAATCTGTCGACCACTAAAACACATTTAATGGTGTGACTAGTTCCAGCACGCGGCCATCTTCCGACACAATATGTTTCATTGGACATGTGTGAATGAGGTTATGTGAAAATGAAATTATAATTGCGGGAGAACATCAAACCATAATAAAGTGTGTTCTCGTGGTGTGAAGATGTTGATTTTGTTTTTTCTGTTGATAAATGAACAGCAATTACGGATTATTTGTCGGAAATCTGAAACGTCAAAGAGATTATGTTAATTTCTTTCCTTTGGTGACATTGAATTCTTTGTTTGGTTTCATCACATTGGCACATCTATGTGAAACACAACTGTTCACCACTTCATAAGTTTTCTTCGATAATTCACAATAAAATTCCATTTAAACTTAGCCGCAACACCAGAGACAAAAATGCCCGATTTGCATCCACCCTATTCTACCAACGTTGCTCGAATTTCGATCACCTAGCATGTAATAGTAGGCATTCCAGTTGTATAAATCAATGGGCGGAACAGAGGTGAACGACAAACTTGTTGCAGTCTTCAAATGGCCGATAATGTAGATTGATGAACCTTTGTAATCGATGAGAATAGAAAATCTGAGAAGCACCGTTGCATATCATATACTTCTTTTTAGGTCTTTTTAGTTACTTTCTGTAAAATGATTTGATGAATGATGATATTTTCTAGATTTTTTGGACTTTTCTCTCCCCGTCTCTCTTTCTCAGACGTTTCGGGAACAAATCTACTCCCGTTTTCAACACTAAACAGTGAGTGTTTGAAAACGAAGCGAAACGATAGCAAAGGAAAACATTTCCATTGAATTGAACGGGAGCAGCACACAATCTGGAAAAATGAGAACGTTCTGGAGATAGAAACACTGCATTCTGAACAAACCAACAAATTTAGAAAGCAAAACTTCAACCAAAATTGAGTGAATATTTTTTAAACAATGAATTAGTAAATGCGTTTGTGTTCACCTCTGGAACCTTGCGACTTCCAACAATGAGGCCAATTTTTGTATTGTTTTGGGTCTTGTCAGGTATAAGCGAAATATATTCATGAAAATATTGCGAATATTGGAATTTCAACACTCGGTCTCTGAATGTTTATTAACGCGTGATGAAGAAAAATTGAAAATTGATCAAGTTCGTATTTTGTATTTACTGAATAGATCAAGTAGTGAATATTGAGGACGAAAATGAATTATAATTTGAGTTCTCTGACATCAAACCTAATAAAGTATACTAGAGCAAACTATTTTCAGTCGTTAAACAACATCAATTCAAATTTTCATTTCCATTCCGGAAAGTTTTTTTTACATTACGTCACTTTTTGACATTCTTTTATATAAGTTTTTAACAGTGTGAACAACGAGCATATCAAACCAATAACAGACTTACTAAAATCAGTTTTGAATACACAAATGTATAAATATTTCTAAGAAACTGTTTTGATTCATGGCATACCAATTGTCATATTCATTGGGTTTTGATTTTCAGATATTCCTAAAAGTTCATATCAATATTGCCACAAGTATTATTTTCCTAAATAATATCCTGACCAAACACTGTATTTGAATTGTTTGTAAGGAATATCCTAACCTTTTATAATTTTGAATGTTGGTGAAGACAAGTTGAGTGTCTGATTAATTACATAATACCCTGTGAAAATAATAATGCAATTTATAGAATTCATAATGGTGAAAATGTCAGAAGACATTTTTCCGATGGTTATAGAAAAATTCTTGATCAAATCCTCGAAACCAAAAGATAACGACTGATGGAATCTTTCAATAATGCATATTTTTTTCCAACAATACCTATATTCGAAACGATGTATCTGTTTACTTACATTGCATTTATACAGCGCTTGAGGAATTCCATATAGAGTACAAAAAAATTATCTTCAATTGTTCTTCATCAAATAAATGTGTTTACCTCGAAATAGTATATTTAGTTCCTGCTCGTATTCTATCGAGTTAGTATTAGACCAAATGATCCTTCTAGTTCTTCTGTATATCATCTTAGAATAGAACTAGCAGCCTCAATTTTTTTAGGTTTCATACAATATGATATACATGACTTAACATTTTTCAAGTAAATCATATGTATATAGCAGTTACCATCTAATCATTAATATAAAACAACCTTTCATGCTCTATTAATCTTTTCAATGCCTCTTGTTCAACTGATGAATATTTCATTGATGAGATAATATGCTATATATATAAAGTTTATAAGGCTCTCTGCTAAACCTTCAACTCAACAACTGTAACTTAAACATCATATACCAATAATGTAACCACTATTTAACAATTATGTAACACTAATATAAATAGTATGGGAGCCTTATGAACTGGGTATTTCCAAGAGTTACTATTTTTGTAACTGTGTATACATTTTTGATACATGGAAGTCTAATGCTGTTTTTCTTTTTTTACATTTGCTGCCCCTCCGGTGGCATATACGCTACCTCTTTGTGCCACGTTACATCCTACTGTCATCTTTCTTCTATTGTAGATGGTCACGCCTGACGCTCTCTTTACACTATTTGGTATGTTTTCACACTCAATTTATATCATATTAGCTAAGTAGACATATGCATGTTGTGTTCAATATTATGTAGTCTGTATTTATTCATTTGAAATTGGATATGAGAAGATATGTCTACCTAGTTCTAGATCTATTTGAAATCTCTGTTCTTCATTTCCATGGAAAGTAACTTCCCGAAGCATTTGAAAAATAGAGATTTACAAATCCAATTTGCTTATAATTTTCGAAAAAGTGAATTGGATCTCAGTCGTTCTCTTTCATATTAAAATATGTTAATAGAAAACAAAGAACATATTGAATTTTCTCATTTTATTTATCAAAGCTTACTGCTTAGATTCATCTAGATGTTTGTTTTAATTTTCTAAATTGTTCATTTACTTTCTCCTTATTTTTCGTAGTGGATACTATAAATGTCTTTTTTCTCAACAATATGCATGTTTTGTGTTGTTCAGATTTCGGTTTCGTCTTTCGATTGTCAAACCTTCAACTGAAACGACTTTTCTTTTCGTTAGCTAAATTTATTCTCTTATTTTAACAATCGTCTTACTCAAACTAGAAAGTTATTGTCAGTACCATCAATAGTCTGATCTCCCCTGTTTCTTCTTCATAGGGGTTTATGGCGATGTGCAACGGGTAAAAATATTGTACAACAAGAAGGATTCAGCTTTAGTTCAGCTCGCTGAACCACATCAAGCACATTTAGGTGAGTAGTCATTGAATCAGGCCAAATTGGCATGACTCTTCAATAGTTTTCATGACAATGAATTGGAGAAGTTTTGATAAAGATATTATGAAACTGTAAATAAGTTGAAAATACTGGTCTTGAATCGAAAAAATTGTTATCGCTTATTAATCAAAGTAAAGCAAGTTTTCAATAGTATATTCCATAACAAATATGGAAGTAGCATATGCGAATATACAGTACAGAATAAACGGTGTCCCAGTTTAACGAGGAAATAAAAGACAAAACTAGGATAAATTGGTTACCATTAATGTTGAAATTTATCATTGTAATTAGTTTATGTCATAGTATACTATTTATAGGAATATCTGTTTGATCATACTGTGGTAAATCGAGTCAAATACAGACAATCATGTATTGAGCAGCGAAACAGACTTAGAGGAACTAATTCCTCCAGAATGGAAGAACCTATGAATAATTCACTGGATTGGCAATAAAAGATGGCCAGTGCGTCGAATTCAGAACTACAGGTTTTTGGAATTTCAAGATATTTCTGTTCTCTTTATATGTTATGTGTGTAGAAAAAGTATATTCGTATACTAAATGATTTACAACGAACTAAGTAATCGTGGGAAACGAATAGGCTTCCTTCCGACGATCCCGACATCCAAAAAGTTGATGATTTTACTCGATGGCAGTTTCACACTCGGAATTTCGACATGATAAATGCACTCTGAAACCTATTATATTTGCATATGTACATATATAGCATATATATATATATATAGCATATATAGCATCATATATATATATATATATATATATATATATATATATATATATATCGAATTTCGTGACTGTTCGTATACAATATTATTCAATCAAGGATATAATGAATAAATATTCACTAATGATAATTGAAAATTACTTACTAACATGAAATATTATATAAAATCAGCTATAAAAAGAAACATAGATGTATAAATAAAACTGTAAAATGCATTGACAAAATCGAGGTTGATCGATAACATTGATTCAAAACTATATGATTGCTATGAGTGATGCAGAAAGTATACAAAATGTTTGAATAAATGAACTCAAGGTGGACGAGGTGAAGTAATATTATCTTTATATAATTTGAATAAATAAGTATAGATCGAACTGAGGTCCTTGATATCTGTCCTTTTATTCATTGTTTTTTCATTATTGTTGATATGTACCATTTCAAGAAAAACCCGTTTATTAAGAATTTTTTCGTAATCAAGAATTTTTGCATTATCATAGTTCATCTTATGATCCTCATCAATAACATGTTCAGAGAGACTACAAGATTTAACATATCTCCTACAATCACTTCTATGTGAAGTGATTCTATCTTTGAGCATTCTACTCGTTTGACCGATATATACTTCATCACAGTCTCATCACATAGAAGTGATTGTAGGAGATGTGTTAAATCTTGTAGTCTCTCTGAACATGTTATTGATAAGGATCATAAGATGAACTATGATAATGCAAAAATTCTTGATTACGAAAAAATTCTTAATAAACGGGTTTTTCTTGAAATGGTACATATCATCAATAATGAAAAAACAATGAATAAAAGGACAAATATCGAGGACCTCAGTTCGATCTATGCATATTTATTAAAATTATATAAAGATAATAATACTTCACCTCGTCCAGCTTCAGTTCATTTATTCAAACATTTTGTATATTTTCTGCATCACTCATAGCTATCATATAGTTTTGAATCAATGTCATCGATCAACCTCGACACTTTTGTCAATGCATTTTACAGTTTTATTTATACATCTATGTTTCTTTTTGTAGCTGATTTTATATAATATTCCATGTTAGTAAGTAATTTCCAATTATCATTAGTGAATATTTATTCATTGTAGTTAGTCTTGACAAAGAAAACATTTTCGAAAGCTCGACACCAAACAAAGAAATTCAATAAATTGGCCACAACGACTGCTTCCCACGAAGATTGAAGAATATTATTTATATATATATATATATGAGTTATATGAACATTGCCTCAGTTTATGTTTAGGCCATAATTGAAGCTGATTTTTTTATTAAATTCCATGTAAATGGAATAGCAAACAAATGCTTTGAGGTTACAAAACATCGACCGTCGGACCACGTTACAATAATTTCAACTTTGATGTCGGAAAATTTTGGCGCGAAATTTGATTTTAAGGATAATTGAATAATGACTTGTTTAAATACCAATATAAAGATAAGGAAAAGGATGCGAGATACATACTCAGCTGATTCAATCTCAATCTCAATCCCATTGGTATGGGTACACATTCTCCATTTTTGATTTAAATGAATACAAGCTCAAGAACACCCTGTATAGATGAAAGGATTTCATGAGAAGCTATATTGACTATCATTATTTCAAACTGAAAATCTAAAGAAGAATAAAAAAGTGTTTGTTCTCTATGAGTATCTAGTTTTTGAAAGTTGAGGTGTTGTCGTAGTAGAATAGAACTGACATCATCGACCGTTCCTAAACTTAGACATCAGGACTTTCAAAAATCTATTCTGCATTGTTTCTAACCTATACTTATGAGTTTGATATTGACGAGACCATATTATTGCTATTGCGACATTTGCGAGAATGGCGATAGCATCGCCTCAAACAATATACTTACTCCTCTGAAGTAACCATTCATGATTTTAGATTCGAGCAATCCAAATAACTTATCAATATACCATGTTTTTCAGCAATAACCCACATGGACAAACTGAAAGTGTTTGGCAAAAATATCAGAGTGATGTTGAGCAAGCACCAGTCCGTGCAGATGCCGAAAGAAGGCCAACCCGACGCAGGCCTAACCAAAGATTACAGCCAGAGTCCGCTGCACAGGTTCAAGAAACCCGGCTCCAAGAACTACCAGAACATCTATCCGCCATCTTCTACGTTGCATCTGAGCAACATTCCGGCCACGGTCAACGAGGACGATATCAAGGAGGCGTTTGCCAAGAACGGCTTCACGGTGAAGGCGTTCAAGTTCTTCCCGTAAGTGTTTGAATGGCGTTCATGAGGAACAAAAGAAATAATGTGGCATATCGCACCCTTTCGAGAATAACGTCAAAACTCAAGAAACTTCATTGCGCAGGACAGCAAAAAATACGAATGTTCTAATGGGCTTGTTCAGCAATGAAAAAAATCTTTATTTGATAGTACTCTCCCAAAACTAGCCTCCTGGCACAATCCGTTATTCTTTAAGTACTTTCTACTTCTCTACTCTTCTACTTTAAATAATTGTAATTAATTATTAATATAAAATATTATATTTCTCGATTTCCAATGTAACAGGAAATAAACAGTTCTGGTGACGTTGATAACCGTGCCATTCGGCTACCACTCTCAGACAGAGATGAAATGATAGATTATCCACTCAAAATTATTGCTAAAATTCCTCATGTATCACGATATACTATTCGACTATATTTGTATGTCATGCTCATAGTTTCTGACAGAGATATCAGTTACTCTTGTATGAACACGGCTAACTAGAAGAAAATCGCATCCACCTTACGGTTATTAGCGACGGAACAGTTCATGTAAAAATATTCAACAATACGATATGGTACAATACAATTGATCAAAGATCGTACAAAACACTAATATCTTTCAGATAATCAGTTAGATTTTGTACATTACATGAATTGCCTAACATTGATGACATATCCTGTGGGATCTAATGTGTATTTCGAGAGCCCTGGAATATTGGACAGTCCACGAAGAGATGTTTCACACTTAGCGGCACATTGCACTGTTCGCAAATTGGGTTGGCACTACTTTTAATGAGATGTTCATGGGTGAGCCTTATATGGCCAAGTCGAAGGCGGTTTATAATCACTTGGGTATGTCTTTTGTTCGTTCTAGGCATCGTTGGTTTAATGTCAGGTTCGATCATTCTTAGTTTAGATGACGACCTTTGCCACTCATTCTGCCTCTTATCCATTAGATACGTTTTAAAGTAGGCTTTCACATCCGATGATATACACTGATTGAACGGCACTATCGCTAGTCACTGCTTCCCGCGCACTTTTGTCTGCTTCTTCGTTTCCCTTGATACCTATATGTGAGGGTATCCAAATAACACCGACCGTCTTTTCTTTTTCCAATAATAGATTCAGTTGGTTTTTTATCAATTGTCCAATTGGATGTGTTGTAAACACTATCTGGATAGAGCTCAGAGAATCAGTTAAAATGACGAAGTTTTCTTTTCCTTTTCGATCATTATTCATATGTATGAGCGCCTGATATATTGCAAATAATCCTGCTGTGTGTATACTGCTGAGAGAAGGGAGATTGTATTGACAGATATTCGTCGACACGACGGAGGATCCCACCCATTTGATGGTTTTGGAGGCATCTGTGAAAATTTTATCTGCGTCGATGTAAGTAGCATCCAGTATATCTTGGAGGAAATTTTTGATAATATTAGGATTAGTATTGGTCTTGTCGAGAATTGTAAGACTCGTGTTACATACTGTGATCTTTACTGACCACGGTGGTGGGTGCTCAATGTAATCGGGTAGGATATGTGGGAAGGTTATGTTGAGGTTCTCTGTTATCATAAGTATCTTTTCATAGAATGGTCTATTATATTGTGGCTTAGACATAAAATGTATTCGGTATCTAGTTGTGAATGTATTCTCGTCAGAAAGATATCTATTATTTGCTGCTATTGAAGAGACATGAGATAAACTCAATAATTGTCGTTTGGTATGTAGAGAAGGTTCACCAGCTTCACTGTGAAGGCTATCGACGGGTGTTGTTCTGTATGCGCCTGGTGCTAGTCTGATTGCTTGGTTGTGAATGGAGTGGTTTGAGAGCCGAGTTACATGCTGAGGCTTATGCGACCGCACCATAATTAATCTTTGATCTGATCAGACTTTTGTATAGAAGTAGAATTGTACTCTGATCAGACCCCAGTTTTTGTTGGAAAGAGTTTTCAGTAGATTCAGTTGTTTCAACAACATCACGGAAGGAAATCCTTTAATTTAATCGAAATCCTATATTCTTCTATTATTGAATGATGTTTGGTAATGAGAAGTTTCGCATGTTTCGAGCCTGATAATCGAGCCTGAACTCGTCTAGTTTGCCTACGACATCCTTACATCTATTTCAGAAGAAACAAACAGTATTGGAATAATCTACCTGTCCTTTGAATTCCCACCCAATGATATAATAGCTATTTAATAATAATGTGTTTTCTTTAAAAAAGATGTAAAACTGCTCAAAATTATATCACAAAAATTCACTTACGGATAATATGAAAATTCTTCTTACAGGAATCATTGACGGTTTTCAGGCTTTATTTATTGTGCTAGTGATGAAACTATATTCTTCACCTTTTTTCCTGTGATTTTTTCTGGACAATGGAGCATGTTTACGAATATAATAAATTTGAGTAAATTTGTTGACATGCATTTCAGGCACGACAAGGTTGATGAAAAAAATTCTTGAATTTTTTGAAAGAGAATAACGTATACAATTCAGAATAGTGAAAAGAAAATGCTTGTGAGGTTGTACTCGGACGTCGAGACAGTATTTTTGCCACATATACATAGTGTTTCTGAGTGGAAATGACGAAAGCCAAATCCGAAAATGCTTCTTTTCCGAGACTCAAGGTGCTGAGTTTTCCAAACAAACACATTTACTTCATTGTTGGAAAAATAATCCTTTTAAAAAACAAGAACATACATTCCGGTATTTTCAATTTTCCTTCAATAAAAGTACGTGTGCATTTCTAGAGACAATTTCATTTGATGTTATTTGTTTTCGTAAATAAAAATATATTTCATATTTTTTTGCAAAAAACCTCACCCGTTGGGTACTCCCCTGTGAATTTTGGAATAAATCTAACTCGCCCAGTTGATAATTATAAAAGTAGATGATTGTTCAAGTGATTATTAAAAATTTTAATCAAATCGACTGATGTATTTTCCAGCTATCAACAAAAAACTTTTTTTCCATAAAATAATAATGATGATAATATTGATGATGATGATAATAATAATAATAATAATAATAATAATAATAATAATAATAATAATAATAATAATAATAATAATAATAATAATAATAATAATAACAATAACAATAATAATAATAATAATAATAATAATAATAATAATAATAATAATAATAATAATAATAATAATAATAATAATAAACCTGAAACAAATAAAAACATCTGTGAAAAAATGGATATACCCACTGGAACTCTCAAGACGGGAACAAGTAGTCCTATGTAGAATGCGGATCGGACATACAAATATGACTCATCTACACCTCCTCAACGGCTCTAGGAGGCCGAGATGTGACACATGCCAAACTCGCTGGACTACACAACATATTCTGACGTGCCAGAACTTTGAACATCAAAGACAAACCATTGGCATAGCACCTGGAACCTCCGAACAGCAAACCCACTAGAAGGATCACAAAACAAATATTCTGATGCTAACATGCATTCCCAGAATTATCATAATATAAGTACCCAATCGTCGCCAGTGTTGTCATATCCAATCATCAAAAAGTGATCAATAGTCCATAATATTTAGAGTCCTTTATGAATTCATGTAGTTCAATGCACAAATATAATAATAAATTTGGGTCATGACGATAATGAATCAGTTCTGATTAATAGAAGATTGCTACATTATTCTGAGACTTAGCAATTTTACTTTCTTGGGGGCTCGTGGACCAGCATGAGTATCATGAATACTTTTTGCTCAACGTTGCAACACCGCGATTTGATATTGACCGGCAACGCCGATTATTGCTTTGTTTGGTATCTGTCATTATTTACGATTTGATTTATCGATATTATTCAACTTGTGTTCAGTTTTGTGTACTCAGAATTCATCAGAAACTCAGTTTATTTCCTGTTTTGGTGATTTGATATAATGGTGAGACGTTGTGAGGTGTGTTAAAGACAATTTGAACCGGCGATCAAAACACGTCATTTCATAGGTGAGTTACCATTGTCGTATCATTCGAGATTTTGAAGCATTTTCCCAAATGGAATGGATAAAAATGAATTTAAATTGAATTGATTAGATTATATTGATTATACCCATAGGTCAACCGCGACAGTGTCTTGATGTAAAATATGTAGCACTGATGAATGCTTCCTTATTTGTAGTCAAAATATGCAAAGCTGTTGAAAAATCACTGAGCATAATGATGAACTCAATTAATATTTTTGGTAAAAAATATAAGGATATTTCTATACTTCTTGTACACACAACAATGACAAATTTACCGTTGACTGTTTTCGATGCATTTGAACAACACTAACCATGGCCCTTCACAACAATACCCAATGGAAGTAGTCAAACTAATTTTGAAGAAATATTTCACTGCAAGACTCCATCATGAGGCAAAAAATTTGAAAGATTCAACGGAAGTTAGAGTGAGAAGTATGTTAACAAAAACAATCCTATTCAAAAATCAATAAGTTATTTGTGTGATTATCCATGGTTGTTTTTCATTTCAGTCCTGTTTTAAATAAAAAACACTGCTATTTGCTACATCTTCACATGAGTCATGATTTTATTGTTGATATAACATTTCGTCATAATACTTGTCAACACATATTCATTATCGATTTTCATCTATCTACATGAAATGAAATAATCAGACATCAATTTATTGCGTCAAAATATATGAATTCTGCTCAAGATGAAACCTCCTTCATTTTTGACGATATCGTGAAATGATATAAAAAAGTTTCATCTTCAGATTTGAAAATTACATTAAAATATGCAATCATATCTATTTGCCTTGAAAACGAGTTTTTCACTTTTTTGAAAATTATCTCCACTAGTAGGTACTGAACTTTGAAATCGTAAATCGTCACTGATCGCCAAATATATAAATGTTCATTATCGAAATTGAACGTTATTTATGATTAAGACTAAGTAGACACACTGTTTACTGAATAGTAAGTATATTGTTTCACATGGCGTTGAGAATTGAACTTTTCTTGTGACATGGTCATAATAAGTTCATTGATTACAAGCAAGTTACAAAAATCACCATAGGATTGTATGTATTCGAATTTTTCACAACAATGTGAAGGCAGTATAAGGATGTTCATTTTCCTACCAAGAAATGCTGAAAAGTACCACTGAAATTGTTACGGATTTTCAATTTGGTTTCATCATGAATTAATAATAAATTCGATCTCCTCTGACAACACGGCACTGGTGCTGGGAGAATCAGCTCCTGCTATCCTTGTTTAGACAAAGATAGATACTATAGATGTTGCTTCCAAACAAACTGTTTTGCCAGGGGTGTGGATTACTTATCTAGTCTGTTCAATGATCGAAGCCTGGAACAGAGCTGGCGTTACGTGATGACCAGGAATCGATTATGAAAGTCATAACTTATCTAAAAGAAATTGAGCTCTTTCATAAAATCTGAATGTTCCAAAGATGAATATAGAGCGAATGACCATTGCAGTCGAAGCTCTCAAAATAAAAAAAAAATAAAATATAATAATAATAATAATAATAATGATAATAATAATAATAATAATAATAATAATAATAATAATAATAATAATAATAATAATAATAATAATAATAATAATAATAAACCTGAAACAAATAAAAACATCTGTGAAAAAATGGATATACCCACTGGAACTCTCAAGACGGGAACAAGTAGTCCTATGTAGAATGCGGATCGGACATACAAATATGACTCATCTACACCTCCTCAACGGCTCTAGGAGGCCGAGATGTGACACATGCCAAACTCGCTGGACTACACAACATATTCTGACGTGCCAGAACTTTGAACATCAAAGACAAACCATTGGCATAGCACCTGGAACCTCCGAACAACAAACCCACTAGAAGGATCACAAAACAAATATTCTGATGCTAACATGCATTCCCAGAATTATCATAATATAAGTACCCAATCGTCGCCAGTGTTGTCATATCCAATCATCAAAAAGTGATCAACAATAATAATAACAATAATAATAATAATAATAATAATAATAATAATAATAATAATAATGATCTTCTAGTATGTTGTATTCATCAACTGAATATTTCCTGCAGGATTCGTAATAACGGATTCGCATCGGTCTAGTTCACCAGCCCCTCCTTGGCAAGTTGTAATTCCAGAATTAAATTGCGAAATATCATCATGGAAAAAGAGTGAAACACCTTCTTCAACTTATAGAATCCTTTTTATGAAAGAAATAGAAGCTTATAATAACAACCTCATTATTTACACTGACGGCTCAAAATCGAGTGACGGCGTTGGCTCTGCAATTGTGACAGGAGGAAACGAATATAGTTGGACCTTAAATTCCATTTGCACTATTTTCACAGCGGAACTTCACGCCATATGGCAAGCTCTCCTGTTTTTCTCATTTTCCAATCACCAAAGCTGTGTGATATGCTCGGACTCATTGTGTGTGATTCAGTCGCTGAATGACGGCTTCACAAAGAATACCTTTTGTCGAAATATTTTGGAACTTACGACTCACCTATCTTCAATTGGAAAAAAATGTACCATCCTATGGACACCAAGTCACTGTGGCATTCCCGGTAATGAGAAAGCCGATTTAGCCGCGAAACGTGCAACTCTCAATCCAGATGATGAAGGAATCCCTATTCCTTTCCAGGACATGAAAATAGAAATAAAATCAAAAATAAATGGTACATGGAAGACAGATGGACACCACAAAACACACAACTGCACAACATCAAAACCAAAATAGATAAATGGATTTATCCAAGAGATTTGAATAGACGCGAACAAGTTATTGCATGTCGCTTGAGAATTGGACACACTCACCTTACGCATTACCACCTGTTAGCTGGCGACCCAAGACCTCGTTGTGAACATTGCGATACGAGACTGACCATCGAACACATCTTCTCTTGCCCAGTGTATAGACATCACAGAATGAATATTGGAATGGAATATATTGAAATATATTGAAAACTGGAGAGAACATCAAGAAAGCACTTACCTATCTGGAACGACTCCAATTATCGAGCAGAATCTGAAATCACTCTGGCAGCTAAATGATCATAGCTATCGAATGCTGCCTAATTTTAAAAAAAAAATAATAATAATAATGATAATTTAATGCAGGTTTTCAAAAATTCGACATACCTGATTCCATGCCCTGCAGAGCAAAAGGCAAAATTCTTTATCCTTCTGGTGGTTGGTTTCCCACCAAGAGTTACTCTCTCCGACTATCCACCCAATTTCATTCATTCATGTTTGTAATATTAAACACCCTGTATTTGTAAGTGCTGGATATCAGTTGAATCGAAAGTCATTACAAGTATTCATCAGTATTCAAGCATCCAGGATTACTCAACCACATCCAGGTTCCAACACTGATCATCAGCAATTTGGTTTAGAAGTTCTTTCACCAGTTTACTACAAACATGTAATGATTTTATTTTTTTTTTTCAGAAAAGACAAAAAGATGGCACTCATCCAGCTCCCCAGCATGGAAGAAGCAGTGGTGGCGCTAATAAAAATGCACAACTACCAGTTATCAGAATCCAACCATCTGAGAGTATCGTTCTCGAAGTCGAATATATAATGAGTCGGATAATGTCACACAAACATACTAAAAAACAAAAGAACAGTATTCATTCCATTTTGAGTTGTGTCAAAGACACGGCGTGTCATGGTAGCTAAATGAAGTTGTAACACAGCGCTTATTTATTATACTTTATGTAGATTGTTGATTTGACAGAATTCAGCTTTGACAGACAGTATGATCTAAGTATTCTCTCATTTGAGTTAGGTTTAAGTTGTTAAGTATTACATATCAATCCAAAATCTATGTATTCCGATTCGAGTCAACCTCTTTTTTATTTTTTTTTAATGTCTCATTGAGTTTGGTGTTCAGTATTGGAAGGCTTTAATACTGTTAGAAACAATTTTTAGGGTTGTGTCCCGAAATGGGCAAGCAGCGATGTTATTTTTTGTAAGTTTATAGAAATGTTAATCCCATGTTGTACCTATAGAAGAAACATGCGAAAATTAACGGGGATGTTCCTGGAACAAGGCCCGGGACTAGTATTATATATGGCTAGAAATGTTAGTGATGTCGCGGAATTTCTAGAAGTTACGTTAGTTATTTAGCCAGTGACTAGAATAGGAGTACCACAGGGTCTAGTTCTACCCTAGGGATATGAACGTCTATCTTAATATGTATTCATCAGAAAAAGATTTGTATTATGTTACTTTTGTAGTAGCAGGCATGCGCCGATCTCTCAAATCTCTTAGTGAATCTCCAATTTGGTTTAGGTCGATGATTGGACATGTCTGCGAATATCGTATTCTCATTGTCATTTGTGTCAAACCTTTGAATCAAGAAAAAATTGCAATCGAGCAGCTAAATTCTGAATCCTTGAAGTAATCGAGTTTCTTCCACTATCTAAATCAACTAAGATTTCTAGAGAAAATTGTCTACTGTAATAACAACATCACCACATATCTAAAATGAATACCAACATTTGTTCATTTCTCGTGTTTTCTTGAATTTATAATAAATCAGTACAGCTCGGGATGTTTCATTATTGAAGACGCGAAAACTGGTTGCAATCAATAACTCAATCAATAACTGAAATCATTCAGTATTTCAACAATGATGATAAATACATTCTCGAAAATGAACTGAGGTTGGAGCGATTTTATCTTGGAAAAAATTTGAAAAACTTCCAAAAGAAAGGAAGGAGCAAAATTCAAAGCACCTCCCTCAATAAAATGACCAGAAAATACCGAAATAGCGATCTTAGAAGCAATCATATAAACTTCATTTCATTGTGTGATTTTTCTTTATGTTTATCTGAAGGGTAGCCCAGAATTGGGGTCAAGTAGGAAAAAAACAATTGAACTACAGGAAATATTAATTCATCCCCTGCAGCAAGTTTTCAATATGTTTTACCTGTACTCCTCTGAAATGATAATGAAGGAAACTTGAATGCCACATTATTTTTGCACATATGAAATTATGATTGTTTTTTGATTCTTGACACTGACAATGTGAAATCAAGCATCGTATGTTGAGGACTGGATATCAGTTGAATAATTTCACTGTAAAAATGGAGAATTACCTCATTTGTTTCAGTTACTCTGAGCTGATTGATTATTTTCATGAGATCTTCATGTTAGAAATTAACAAATGATAAGTCAACATTGTTTTTACGGCAATTATATATTTGATATTCGTCGCTCAATGAAACTCTGTGTGTACCTCAATAATTAGGTTTTGTTTATTTCTTTGTAGCTTCAGGATGTTACAAATCATTGAGGTACAAAACTTCGATGTTTCTCTTAATCTATAATACTATACACTTGACAATCATTTATCATACTTGCAAATACTGAATATGAAAGCGTGATCTGTACTCCTCTACCTTCGTCGGTGCCGATTGCTGTTGAGAACTTCGAGTGGAGGAAAAATTTCGAAAAGATTTGTCCTACAATGTTTATATAAGTGGCAGATTCGAAGTTATATCAACAGAATGTGAGAGTTTTTTATATCACTTACTGAGAAGACACGCAAGATGTTTGCCAAATTTGAAGTCAATATCTACAAAATATCTATGTGTATTCGTTGAAAGATATATTTTTTTATCTTGAGTATTTTGTTGTACACGCACAAGTGTCACTAAAATTAATGAATTTTTGATTTCAATTTGTTTTGGTTCAAATTGCTTTCGTTAGTTTATGCTTCTCAGGTTTATTTCTTAGTATTATTATTGTACTCTTTGCATTTAATCCTGTATTTTGATGTTCATTTTATTAAAAATTTCAATTATACTTTTTCATTTTTTTCATTCATTTATGCTGTGATGTTTTTCTCACAAGAGAAATTTTAATGGCCTATAAGAACTTCAGAGGCAATAAATTTTCTGGTACTATATACATAATACTTGAGTCACTAGAAGGGTCGTTCACTATTTCACTAAACATTATTGTTCTGCTTAGTGAAACTGCTCAAGACAATCATAAATGTTGAAATAGTTCATGTGATGTGACAACACAAATCAATGTTTATTCCGTTTCGTATGAAATAAATTCGATTGATGAGGAAAAAGAAAGGAAAGATAATAGTAAATTCAATCCAATCATATATCATGAAGCAAAATATTTTATGGATTTAATATGGAATATTGAACATGTATATATGATGAATGAATGGAATATTCCTCAAATCTTCACCGACCTCTAGGAGATCGTTGCTGAATTTTTATTTTTCAATTCAAAACACAAAAAATGTCCATGAAATATTTGAGGAATTAGGTTGCCTGAAAAGAGCTGGCTATCTTTGATTATTCAGATTTGTTATTACAGGGATCTCGATATGGATTATAAATTCAGATGACTACAAAACTTAGCAATGGCAAGATAATATGGAGAAGCATGAATAAATATATGGAAGATGATTTGTTTGGAGCACTTCATCAATATATTATTTTACATATAAAACATTTAAAACACTTATAGTTTTAATTTCATTATTAAGTTTTCAGTTTATTCACCACACAACAAAGAAAACTTGGTCTAGTATCTGAACATCTTTTGAGCTAAAACACTTCCAATTTGTTCTCTGCTTCGATCAAAAGGACGTTCTCTGCTCATCACCCACAAAATGCTGGCCTAAGATGCTCAGGGAAAACAGTATAGTTATTAATGTAGTTATATAATATATCTATATACTAAGGTGTATATTATTATTGCGCCTATAAGAGAACCAAGTAATGATCCAAAATTATATTTGAAAAATTTTGTTATCATGTTATGTTGATTATTCTTGCAATTCAAATTTCGAAAACATATCTCACATATACGTTCAGCATATTTATTGATTAAAAACATAAAATTATTGAAAAATCATTCTATGAATAACTATAAGCTTCATGGGTGGGTGTCAAACTTCAAACAACAACAATTACTCATGAGAGAAAAATCAGAAGAATGATTAGACCTCAAAACTTCTGCTTATTTCTGTATATCGGCTGATTTGTTTTCAAGGTATTGATAGCATAATGTCCGAAATGCTCGTATTGAATATCAATAATCATTGTTCTCTAACTATTCATTCAGCAGAAGAAAGGACATAAAATACAGGATCGAATCAAACCATAAGAGACGGACCAAAATATTTTTGTTGAATTACAATGGAAATCAATGAATTCAATCAATTTTTCTAATAATCCAGCTATAAATACTCCGAAACAAAAATCTAACGTTATAGAAAAATATGACGCAGTTATATCAAAAGATAAATAATAAATACAATATATGAATCAATGAATATTTGTAAATTTTCCAGAGGCACGTTTCGAGTGAGCCACTTGATATGTAATTTATCGTTATAAGCAACGTTGTGAGAACATTGAGATTGATTATTATAGAATTCAAATCAAACAGTGCATATGCATATATGCATATATTTTTGATATCGAAATTGGAAACATGAAAATTGAAATATCTTACCGAGTGTAACAAGTGGAATGTCAAAAATAATGGTGTACTACTATAATACAGAAAACTCTTATCCAAGAAATAAAGGTACAGACCCTGGATTGACTCCAAAAATCAAAATACCTCTTATTCGGAGAAAAACATCACATTTTTCAATATAATTCTGAGTGTGAACTGGCACACACATTATGATATTTTGATAAAGCTATCGGCCTTGTGCCTGACCGTGGGATCAACTTGAACAAATCACTGAGAATATAAATATCTATTTAAAAAGATACAAATTGCATTCACAAAAAAGGCATTATATCATTGAACCACATATTTATATCTATCCACACATTGTACTTTCTATTAATATATTCTAGGTAAACTTTAGAAATAATTGTAGAGTTTTAGCTTAAACCTAACGGGCACAAAATGAATTATTACAGAATATAATGAATATTTGCACAAGAAAGATTTTTCTCGTTGAGTTATAATATTATTTAAATATTGAGTAAATGAATTGAGATTTCATAATGTTCTTGTAGGAGGTATTCATCTGATACTACGATAGAGATACGACCCTGTTAAAATTCGAGTCACTAACTAGTTTCCCATTTATAATGGCTATCACTTCTTGAATATTCTCTTTCATGAAATATTAGATAAGATTCAAGAAATGAGAAATATTGCAGGAACGACGAATCCTTCCTATATTGATATGGTGAGATAATATTCCAAAAATAACGATTTTTGATTAATTTCAATATCAAATATCTACTACCTTTTTTCTATTCACTAAAATCTACCTTCCTGATTTTTCATATCAGAATTCTTCAGAAAAAAAGGGGTGCCAATATCAGTATTAAACGGTATTCAAAAATTATCAGCCAGTTGGAGGAAGAATTTATTCAGAATAAAATTAATGAAATTTATTATATGCGAAAGAATGTATATCAATTTAGTTAATACCTTATATCATGTATTCAAATTACATAAATATATCTATATCAAACATTATAATATGATTAAGAGAATTTTTAGAGTTATTCTTTGTCATTTTACAATAAAAGTTTAAATACAAACGTTTTTCATTTTGTTTTTCCATAACAAATACTACTGATTGTGAATTATTTAATAAATTTTGAACATCATTCTATTCTGAGGCTATTGGAAAAAGTTCACATTGTTGTGAGAGAACTGTGCAAATCAATTTTCGAAGTGTCCAACCACATAAAATAAATTTTGATATGCGGAGATTTAATAATAAATGTCTTGATGATATGGGAGATTTTTGATCTGGGGTTGATTGAAGTTCATGAAAATCTGAAAATATCTAGTGATCGACAATATGAAGGAGCATATTTATGTATTGTATTTAAGTATCAAAGATTTGGCTAAAGTATGGGAAGCCCCCAAGTATCACCTAACTCCAAATCAAATTTCGATAAGCAGAGATATCAGCATTTTTAGAGATAATGATTTCCGAAGGAAATAATTGAAATTAATTTTCATTTCGGAAACGGTATTATAACAGATAGGTACAGGGAAATATCAAGAGAAGTCATTAGAGATTATAAAAATAATAGTAAATAAGGGTATTCCATTCGAAATATCAAAGTTACTACTACTTTCTAATAGAAGTGGCAACACCGTATTGTCGAATATATTTCAGTTGGGTAGAGAATGTCCGAATATGCTCTTCATCAAATTTTCAAAGGGATCCGTTGACTGGTTCACCAGAAACGTCTGATGTGCCATCCACCGTGAATCAGCCTGTAGATGGCGACAGATTATGGACTTTAGCCAGGCCAAAAAACGTACATAAACGTTCTGGCAAAAATGTTAACGGACTGGGCATTGGGCATTCAATATGCGAAATCAGAATGGTGAAGAATATAAGGACTTCACAGTGAAGACAATATGGAATGTGACCGCAAAATTATTGATGGAAAATTATTACAAGGAATATGGTATTGTAATTTATGATCCGTCTTATGGAAATAAAATTGTTTAGAAGCGTGTCTTATAGATTAGATTAGATTAGATTAGATTTTATTGGTCAAATTATTACACCTTAGTGCTATGACAAGTCAATAATAAAGCTACGTATAATATAAATGTAAATTACAATTTGAATATTAAAAAACCGAGAAACGGTAAAACGAGTAAAGTAAATAAATATATAAATGTAAAAAACAGAAATACATAGAGACGGTACATTGACAATGGTCACTCGGTAAATTGTATATAATACGAGCACAAATCAAGATAAATAAATTTATAAATGTAAATGTATTCACTCAGTTAAGCTGAAGTCAGACGCATCATAGTAAGCATTGTCTGAGAGGTGTTTTTTCAGTTTCCTTTTGAAATTAACGAGGGTTGCATTTTTCATTGATTGGGGCAGTGAGTTGTACAATGGTATGTATGAGTTACATCTCCTTGTTATTTCTAATCTTTGTTGTGGTGCTCTAATATTATCCTTATTCCTAGTATTATACGAGTGGTTGGTTCCATTTGTAGTAAACTTTTGTAAATTTTCTTGAATGTGTATCAAGTTGCAGTATATTACACATGATGGCAGAGTTAATATATTGAACTTTATAAACCAATTCTTACAGCTCTCCATTTGAGCTATTCCAGCTAAAGCTCTGCTCGTTTCTGAATTATAAATATTCTCGAGATATGGATAGATGTGCCCCAGTTTATCAGTCCATAAGTTAAGGAACTATGGAACATTGCATGATAAGCGGTATGGGCAGCTTCCTGACCGACTTTATTTTTTATCTGCCTGATTGCATAGACCTTGCCTGATAGATTTTTTGCTAGTTTGTCGATATGGGGTTTCCAAGTTAACTTTGAATCAATAGTTATACCAAGACATTTGACATTATCTGAGGGATTATTAGACAGCGAGAACATAACTGTTTGGGTCTTGCTTTTATTCACACATAGGCTATTCGCACTGAACCAGTCCGTAGCTTCCTGAATAACTCGCTTTACTAATTCTGATGATTTTTCATTCTTGTTTTTCCGAATGGCGAAGGAAGTGTCATCGGCGAATAGCATTGTGAATGTTGTCATTGAATTTGGCAGGTCATTGATATAAATCAAGAAAAGTAGTGGCCCAAGGACACTACCTTGTGGAACACCATTCAGGATCGTTTGTAAGCTACTGAGTTCTTCATTATATAATACACATTGCTTTCTCTCATTTAGATATGATGCTAGTAGATTGTGTGCATTGTCTACAAAGCCATAGTATCTCAGGTTTTCTAATAGAATATCAGTAGAGACGCAGTCGAACGCCTTGCTCAGATCGAGGAATATGCCAAGTGTTGATAGATATATTGATAGATATAGAATTTTTTATATATGGTCTTCATCAGTATTATGATATTTCTCAGAAAGAAAACATTCATTCATGCATGAAAATGCATTCTTATTCATATTCATATTATTCTCATTGAAATTGCCTTCGATTATTTTCATATTTTGTAAAGGAGCCCTCCTTCTTCGGACTCTATCGCCAGAATATGAAAATGAAAAGCAATTTTTATATAACACGCTTTCTTGCAAAATTATCAGTAATTTTTATGCGAAATAATCAATACCCGTTTTATGCTATAACTTTATATGGACGATTACTGGTAAATTAGCTTGTCTTCACGAATTCCACAAGATGTTAATATAATAACAATGTAACTTTGAGAACAATCTGTTTAATCATGCATTGAAATCATTATTTTATTCAACACCCTCTCAATTTGAAACACGTTGACCAATTTTCAAAAACAAAAATCCATACGAGCCTTCTTTGTAATTTTTTTCAAAAAAAAAGACAGACTATTTGATACAGACACAGCTCCATGATCTAAGGGCTGAAATACCATCATAAAAATTTTTGAAGCAATATTTCTTGTAGGTTATATGTTATTTGATGTAAAATTTTGTAATGTTTACATTTTTCATTAACCCTGTATTTATATCTGAGGTTTATATAACTGGTGAAGTGTTCTTTTGTAGAAGGAATACATCAAATACTCAGATCTGATGTTTCATCTTGATAACTTCTACAGGAAGATAACTCTAGGTCAACCGTAAATCAGTTCTGTCAACAGTCACTTTTCAGTGTCAAAGAAGGAAATCAAGAACTTCACGAATAGAAATATTATATATTCATTGTGTTGAAAACAGGATCAGATTCGTCCTCGAAACATCCACTACATCAAGATCAATAGAAATTTTGAAATGTATTGAATATATTTCTCTTCCAAACATTTTTTCGGAAATTCCAAGCGCAGTGATATTTTGGGGCAGATCATATATCTATCCCAAAATATATTGAGATAATTGTTAAAATTTATATTTTTTATTCTCTATAAACTTATTATTTTTATATTTATTATAAACTCCATAACTAAACTCTCATTATGATCTCTTAATTTTCTATTATATAAAATAATTAATATACCACCTCCTCAAATCACTTACAGACAATATTTTGTAAATACACTATTGTAAATACAATGCACATTTGTACAAAAGTAAATTAATCAAGGAAATGTTCGAAATATAACACGCCTTTACAAAGCCTTGTGTGAATTATGAGCTACCAACAATCTGTACCTAAATGTGAATAAATGATATTTCATTTCTTTTTCAAAAGTTAGGAGAAAAGTTGATACCGCATATAACATAAATAACCAACATGTAGAATATACATCATCTATAAAAGATTTGGGAGATTTGGGAGTTTCATCATATAAATGAAGTAAGTGTGAAGTTATCTGAAGTACTAGGAATGATTTCATGCAATTGAAGCGTTAAAAAGGGTATTTTTAGCCTTAGTAGTGTCTCAGTTGGATTTATCGATTATTTGGTCTCCCTTGTATGAGGTTCATTGTACGACTTTAGAAAGAGTGCAAAATAAATTTTCGAGATTTTGTGCATTCAGGTTGGGTGTTCAGATACATTTGACCATGATTATTCAGATATTTTGCATGAACTCAATCTGAAATCACTGAAAACACCTCACGTCGATATCTGTTATATTTTTAAGTTACTCATTTCCTGTCCAGAACTACTTGAGACAATCAACTTCAACTTTCCAAACAGACATCTTAGGCATAGCTATTTATTTCACGTACCATTTCATTCTACAAATTATGGCAAGCATACACCATTAAAAAGAACTTTGAAATCATTGAATGACAAGGATATCAGTATATTTGGATTGTCTTACAATATTTTCCGGGAATCTTTGAAAAATTTATGAAAGTGAGGAAGTTGTTAGTCATTGAAATTTTATATTGTATATTCGTCTTTTAGAAGATATGTTTGTTGTTACAACAAATTTATAATAAAACCATTTGAGTTTAATTAGGTTAATGTTATTGTATTTATATGTTATTGTATATTATTTATACTGTATTGGGGTTTGTCCAGTGGATGAATAAATAAATAGATAAATAAAAAAGCCTGCTAGAAAATTTATAGTCTGACTGCTCGGAGTGATCATGTAGTAAATTTTGGCGAAATGGAATGAATTCGTTAAAATTTGGGATTGTTGGAGAAAATGTTCAAAGAATGGAGAATTCTCATTTGAATCATCCTCAGAAATGTGAATCCTAGTATCATTCAACTTCAGTTTTTCTGATTTTTGTCTGACCTAGAAAAATCTTCCTGTTGAATTCATCATGATGAAACTTCGGATCTGAATTTTCAATCTGATACTTCATTTTTTTTTTTTCAATCGCTTCTTCTACGTCGGAATCCAACGTCCCATAAGCCGAAGCTTGAGCGGGTTGAGAAGAGCGGGAGGAGTTTTTATAGTGGACTCCGCCAACCACTCCTGGGGGACCGTGTATCGACACTACCAGATCGATGTCAGGATTGAAATCGATGAACCATTTAATTTCAATGAAAAATTAACAACCGCGGCCGGGTTCGAACTCACTACCGTTCCGGCAGCTCGATCATGGTCAAACGCCTTGACCACTGTGCTACGGCCCCCTCTTAAATGACTACTCGCCCGATTATATATACCCCTTATGTATCAATACAGTGTGAATCGAAAGAGCAAAACTTTTAGTATTTTCAATCAAATAACTAACATCCTACATTAGATATTGTTGGCTATCCATTTTTACGAACAAAAATTACTCAGTCGATTTTGAAATTTTGACCCCTTTAACAAACAATGTAGTATACCTTTGAAACATGAATATTTCAGATCTCTCCACATTTTCGTTGAGTACCATACCATAAAATCTCAACTTGGCAATCAACTCACCGTCATCAGTACATCATACCAAGAGAACAAAATATACCATACATAATAAATAATGAAAACTAGCAATTATAACATTTCTCCTCCGTTTAGTACAGGACATAATTTAGGATATTGAAAAGCAGATATCTTCTCCTAGACCAGTAGTCGGGCAAACTTGCTTCCCAAACAGACAAATATGTACATTACAACGATTTGAAAAAATTTGAGAGCCTAATCTGTTTATTGATTTAGCAAACCTTCATTATAAATTTGGCACTTCATTAAATTGCGAGTACACTGTATGAATCTCTGTCACTTAATAAATGTGATATCGTTGATGTTGTTGAATTCCTTCAGCATCAGAAGAGGGCTTAGCAGAAATGGGCTCAAGTATTTCCAAATCATGATCATTTAATAAATGGCCATCATTCATGAGCTGTGTTGAACTGCCACCATCTGCAAGAACTTCTGCGTCATAAATTGGCTGAATGTTTTCCTAACTCCTGATTATTCAACGAATGATCATTCATGACTTTTGTGTTCTTTCAACTGCCTCCTGATTTTGACCTGACCCTATTTCTGACTCTATTTTGATCTCCAGCTTCAATTTCATGAGGTACGAATTATTCTGTTTGACCCTACTTCCTTAGGCAATTCATGGGTAGCGAAAATGTCTATCAAAGAAATAATTATTATTGAGGAAGACGAGTAGGAGGTCGAACAACTTCTAACCACTTACTGTATGAATCTATGAAAATCAGAAAATTACGACCTATCCAAGGTTCTTTGTACCAGGTCATTTGTGACCAAATACTTTTTGTGGAAGATTTCATTTCTTGGAAAGTTGCCGGAATGATTCAACATTTGATTCCTTTTTTGGAAGCACCATATGCCGCTGAAGATACCTGGAAATGATTTATGATCCGTAAAAATCAGAACTTTCCTTTTTGCAACAAACTGGTGAGTCTTCACACCAAAAATAATATAAAGGCCTTCTTTGTCCAGTTGTGTTCTTTCAACACTAGATAGAATTTTCTAAAGTCTCTGTAAGAATTGAAATTCTCACAGAATGGGAAAAGTATAGAGCCAAGTGAATATCTCACTAACCGTTTGTCTATTTTTTCAAACTCATATACAGAATGATTTGAAAATATGGCGGGATCGGAAATTCATTGCCAATGTTGCCACTTTGACAGTTTTTCCGAAATTATTGTCAACTATATTATTTCAATTGACACACCCTCTAACGAAACAAGAAACCAAATAATCAAAAACAACTAAAACTGGTGTGTTCTGCTTATTCAAAATTCCAACATTTGACAAATTCTATTTGAAAACGGTACGATATTTTCAAATCCAAGGCAAACCGTGATACTAATGAAAAATAAAGAACACATGGTGACCAAAATTGAATGAATACCAAACAGTGAAATAAAACATGGGAAGGCATCAAGTGAAAATAAACTAATTTTTTCAAATGTTCAAACTGAGCACCGTTTACTTCTTGACAGTAGGCTAGTCCGTTCCCCCCACAACATTAGCAATTACTCCTGGTTCGGTTGTTTTTTCAGCTAGTTCTTGCAAACTATTTGATCGGTTGAAATAAACTTCGGACTTCAAAAAACCCCATTGAAATTAGTCCAGTTCTCTTCTCTTTCAATTTCCATAAAAATATACAGGGTGTGTCATTCGAAATAATAAAGTCTTTCGGAAAAACTGAAAAAGTGGCAAGATCGGCGATATCATTTTCGAATCCGCCATATTTTGAAATCATCCTGTAGAAAAATATTCACCGGGAAATTCATTTGGTTCCTCACTTTTGCCCATCACCTTGCCCATCACTGTATATTGTATCGTGAAATGTCATGATCAAACATGACAGCATGAAAATTTGATATATAGTATTTTGATATCAATAGATTTGCGCATTTTTTGAACAAAGTCAATCGAAAAGAATTGAAACGGAAAAAATAACTATTTAAACGAACTTTTGATGAAATTGTTTGTTCTTCATGGACAATGTTATCAAATTATAACAAGCACATGCAGAAGGTTCAATTAAATGTATCCCGATCAACAAAATCACAAGACAAGGTCGTCAATAATTTTAGAAGTAATCTGCTAGTTCTGTGTGGCTCATCATATTCAGGGCAAACTGTTGTTGGTATTGTAGCAAGGAAATCGCAGTATCGGGAAATGTTTCCGATATTGCCAAGGTGACAAATGAATAAAATAATGAAATACTTTGAAACAATCTGAATCAGAGAATTCCCGGTTTTGTGTTATTTTTGTAAAGAAATCACTACCTGCCCAGGTAAGTTGTGTAGTTTCAGAAGTGCCTGTCGTATGAGCTCCGATATGAATGATATGCGATAGGCTGATATGTTTGTATTTTCAGATTCTTATTGTCTAATAAAGATTCCTACCAACTAATCAAGAAAATATTGTCTCAAATTTGGGCTGATTACGTCCTTAACTGACGTCAATGTCTAGAAAATTATGAAGCACGACGTGATTTCAGGAACCAAAGAGAGTCAAATTATTCGAACACTGGAACTTTCGGAAATAGTAGTAATACATCTCACAATTTTCGTAATACAAGAAATGACGAAAAGCCTTCATACAATAGCAAAGTATCGCCATAGTAGCTAAAAACCTAACATCCCCTAATAATCCTGTTAATGAATTATCATCAGAAAATTGCGATGATAAACATGAAATTTCGAAATATAGAATAACAATAATGTAATTAAAAATTGCTGGATTTGAATTTCCGACCTTGTTGTTTTCACGAATGTCATGTATTTTGAAAAACATTCCCTCTTTTAATGTGAGTGGCATTCGTTCAACAGGAGCTTTCAAAACTCATCAGAAACGAGTCACAAGTCAAGTATTCTTACCATTCTATATCAAGAACAGACAACTCGAGCTTGAATTTTTGGCTGATGAAGCACTAATTTATCCTGTTATCATAGGCATTGATTTTCCGATGAGTTTTTCAGGCTAATATAAACTTGAAAGAAAGAACGATCACACTGAAAATAGGTGAATATTCACTTGTGGTCAGTGAAATTTTGATTGAACATGACCTGGAAGAACATATACCTGATAATATCTCCATGAATGCGGTGAATCATTCCCACCAGCCCTACCACACCATTAGATGAAAATATTAATTTTGAAAATATTTTAAAAGATGATAGTTTAGAAATTAACGATAAGATAGATTCAAAAAACTTATTGTCCGAACATCGTTAAATATTTTAAGAAATTCCAGGCCTTACAGATGAAAAGCAACATAGAATTTTGTTGACAGACCCATCGTTTTCGGTACGCTCACCGATCAGCAGTTCAAAGTGAGTTCGACCGAATGGAAAAATACGGGATAACAGAACGTGCCGAGAGCCGAGACACGATATTGCAGCCCTCTAATGACAGCTGTTAAAAATGATGGAACGGTTCCGGTCTGTTTGGACGCGCGTAGACTCAATGGGGTAATGCAAAATGATATCGAGTTACCAAATTCAATCTTTGTATCTCACATCTAGCTACCATCAGATCCCAATTGAGAAAGAGCTAGACAGTTCACGGGTTCAAAATCGTACCAGTTTAGAGTTTTACCTTTTGGGCTCAAAACAGCCGTGTCAAGCTTCACCTGCTGTATGAACAAAATTTTCGGTCCCACCTTCCGAGATTTTGTCTTTAGCTATATTGATAATCTACTAATTGTTTATAATTCTTCTTCCGAACACTCAGAACACAAGGTCTTGACTCGTTTAGAAGGAATGGGGATTACTCTAAGATTGAAGAAATGTAAATTTGCTTGAGCCAATATTCAATTCCTGGGTTATATAGTCAATGCTTCTGGTGTAAAACCAGATCCTGATCGCGTTGAACTTTTTCAGCATGAAAACGTCAGGGAGTTGCAAAAGTTTATAGGTCTCACTAACTTTGACAGAGGTTTTTGTGAAAACTTTGTAACTAACGCTGATGCTGAGAAAAAAAGACAAGATGGAAATGGACATCAGCTATTCATCAAGATGCATTTGAAAAACTGAAGGAGTTATTCAGTACAGAGACATTACTGCATCATCCGCAATTCATTTTCGATTTTTATTTACAGTGTGATGCTAGTTAGGTTGGTCTAGTAGCAGTTTTATACCAGCTGGATAATGGGGAGAAAAAGATAATAGCATATGCCAGTCGAATCTTATTGGATAGGGAAACTAGGTATTCTATTTCTGAAAAGGAGTTGTTAATTGTCGTGTTTGCGCTTTTCAAATGGAGGGTGTTTCTTTTGGCAAGGTCTTTCAGTGTTCGAACTGACCGTCGTTCTCAATTACTCCCGCCTACTAAATTTTAGGTTTTGTTGCAGTATTTAGTAAGTTTGTACAAAATCATTCATCAAATTGCACTATTTATTGAGAAAATTAATAAATATTGTAGAATGAAAATGTAATGTATTCAATAATACGAAGTGTTGTCAAACATGTATCATAAAATATCTGAAGAAAATGAATCACCATTCTTGGATCACAACCCAGTTTTTGAAGGATTTTTTGCACATATTCATACAATAAATTTGTATTTATTTTTATCCACGGAAACGAAGCAAAATTTCAAAACTACGACACTGGATTTCATAATTCCAATTCAGTTATGGCTAAATCAGCCCCTCATAACAAAATGAATTTCAAGAAAATTGGTGAAAGGATATTTGAGATAATTATAAGAAAACGATTTTTTTCAAAAAAAGTTCAACACACTGAAAACTATGAAACTATTGAAAACTATGCATTTCTGGACCGTAGTACATATGAAATAAATTTCTTATTTCATCATGTAGAATCACCCACTTGATTTTCTGCGCATAATTTCCGGACACCCTGTATAGGCTCAGATTGTTCTGATGGTTGTCATACCGTACAAAACACAAATGATTTTGTAATTGTCAGAGTGACAGACAAAGCGGTACTCATATAGAATTTTTGAAGTTGCCACAATGGACAAATGATGAAGAGCTTCCACAAGAAATTGTGCAGGAACCAACAGATGCGAATTTATTATTGCCAACAAAATCTAGAGAAAGGTATAACAAGCAATACATGAGTTTCATGGAATGGTTCAACAATAAAAATGTGAAAACGCCGCCAAACAAAGAAGTATTCTTGGCCTATTTTCTAGAAATTTCTAGAACCTGGAAAACCTTATGATCCAGATATTCAATGTTGAAAAGTGTGTTCAAGGTCAAACAAAATTTGTATATTTGCAAATTTCAAAAAATAACTGCATTCATAAAAAGACAGAATGTCGGGTTTCGACCGAGAAAGGCCAAAATCTTTACTCAAGAAGATGTTTCAAAATTTATGACTGAAGCACCCGATGACAAATCTCATGATTAAGTAAGTTGGTGGCAATTTTGTGATTAGCTGGTGCTTGCAGCCGAGAAGAGCTGACGAAACTCACCATTGACGACATAGAAGACAAAAAAATCATATTAATTGTTAGAATCAAGGATTCCAAAAATCATTCATCTAGATCCTCGTGATATCTGAAGAATCAAACGATGGTTATTCTTTGAACGCATACAGAAAGTCCAAAAGAGACACCTCACCGTCGTTTTTTTTTGTATTACAAAAATGGAAAATGTACTGCGCAATGTGTAGGAATCAATACCATAGGAAAGATACCCTCCGAAATAGCAGTATATCTGCGCCTTCAAAATCCAGAGCTTTACACAGCCACTTGCTGATTGTGGTGTGGGTATAACTAATATTAAACGTATAGGAGGATGGAAATCGACTTCAGTTGCAGAAGAGTGCTTAAATGACTCCACGATTCGAAAAAAAGAGATGTCTAACAAAATTCTGAATTTGAACACTTCATCGTCTTCCGGGTGCATTTTAGAACCATCCACTTCTACATCGATTGGCGACGATTTGATGCCTGTTCCTGCACCTTCGTTTTCTTCCGCTAATGTATTGCCCGAGTTTTAGTAGTCTACTTCATAAAATCAGCTATCTTCAACAAATATGCCGGCTTCTGCGATAAATCTGAATAATGCGACTAACTATACATTCACAATCAATATCACAAATAATTAGATAAAAAATATTACTCTTGTTAGTCCACATTTGCATAAATGGAATAAAACAATTCATTTCCTACGCTTGTAGGAAAAGTATTATTCCTAACTCATGCGGGACGAGGAGAGAAAATCCCACAAAAATTTGGAAAATGAATTTTTCTTTAGTGATTGCAATTTTTCAGATATTTCTCACAAATTTGGAATACAGGTTACGCTGTAGGGCTCACATCATTGAGCATGCTGTACAAATCTACACACTGGTTGTACAAACCTACAGGGAGATGTCTTTCATGGGTCAGACATCCTTTTTTCCCCCTGATTTCTTTATATAGTGGGTGTGTGAGAGAGGGTGTGTGAAAGAGTCGAAGCGAGGGAAGTGGCTGTAGGTTACGTAGCAATGAATCCCACCCTTAGCACCAGGGAATTGTCTAATATATCTGGTGTTTCACGCACAACAATCCTGAGAATCCTTGAACGACATAAGTTCCATCCTTTCTAGATACGATTGTTTCAGGAACTGAATGAGGATGATTTCAATCGAAGTGGTCAGTGAAATTATGGGAATTTATGGCAATTACATAATCTGCCCTTTTCTTATAGCCGGTCATCTCACTGGGAAGATGTATTCAGAACTATTAGAGAACGCTATTTATCCAGCCCTCGTTCAAGTATTGGAGAATGAAGAAGACCATAACCATGAAGTCCATTTTGTCAACCTGTGCGTCAGTTCTTAGATGACAATTTTACTCAGGCCTAGATTGGAAGAAGAGGACATATTGAGTGGCCACCCATATCACCTTATACCCAGCCTTAGTCCCTGGATGAATTGCCTGAGAAATGTTGAGTAATGTACATGAAAGTTTTGGAAATGAATAGTGCCCATTTCCAGCATTTAATAAACTAATCACAAAAGTAAGTAGCCTTCCACTATTTTAGTTGTCATTTTGTTATCGATGGAAATTTTAAAGCGAAATTTTAGGGTCAGATAGTAATCGATTAGATCTTCAAATTGAGGTAACGCAATACCTCTCATATTTATTCAAATTCAGGGGGTTGTACTCACCCCGGATAGGAGGTTGAAGTTGAAGATGAAAAAAGCGAAAAATTTGTTCCCTTTCGAATCAGAAATCGACGGATCCGATCGATTTCCCACATTTTCATTTCAAAGCCGAAAAATCGAAGTGTTTAGTTTTTGTTCGACCACCCTGTATTTGACGGTGTGTACTGTGATAGATAGGATTTCAATGGATGAAAAATGCTTGTTTCACTCAAGACAGGTTTCGTCATTGAAAACCATTTTTTTTTCAAAGATATGATGTGATCAAAAATATACTGATTTCACTTTTCCATTGATTCAAAAAATTACATAAAAATACTTAATTCCACGTTTTATACATACCTGGTCCACATACAAGGTTCTCCACAAGCAATTTTGCATAAAAAAACGGTTATTAAAGTGACCCACTTCCAGTTTTTTTTTTTTATTTTTTTATGTCTTTATTTCAAATATTTCATAATAATTCCATTAGAGTATCGTCTGAGGCAAAGAAAAAAATCAAAGTAAAACATCCATTTCAAATTATTAGAACTTATATTTTTTTAATAGTAAAATTGATGAAATAAATTAACTTAATTTTGAAAACTTTACTGTGTAGAAATATACACACTGTATGTACAACGGTAGGATATACCAGAGAAAAAAAACTGTGAACCAGTGTATAAAATAAAAGTATAGGTACAGTACAATAAACAATAAAATAACGATACATTTTTTTGTAATCTAGAACATGACTTTTTTTAACTACTCTTATCACAAAGTCCGTGGTATGCGAGTACCACTATTTTACACAAACAGCACAGTATAAATAAGTAACATGTATTTTAATTGCGAGTTTTAACCATATGGACATGTTTTGCTTGTATTGCAGCATGAATATTACAGGATATTTACATTATTTTGCGACTGCGCATCTACAAAACCTGCTGGTGTACTTTCAACACATGAGTTGAAATCATCATGGGATTCCAAAGACCCTGTATGTCACTACCCTATGTACACATTTCAAGATTTCTAGCAGATACTCGATGTGGAAAAGTGTGAGTGATCGAAATTTATCAGGTGCTTGAATGTGAATAAGTGAAAAATTTTAAAACTTCTCAACTTTTGAAGACAACCTATTTAGTTATATTTTTATTGTTGATGTCATGCATCGCTGCAGGAAAATACAAAGGGACTAATATTGTCGGAATTATTTTCGAATCCAATATGTTAACATGAACTGATGATTCACAATGGAAATAATTATAATTTGATCGTTTGCATAGCATACTATGTCTACTATTCAGCAGATGAATCGAATTATCAGATATTGCAGATTATTTTCATCGCTCTGGAAAAGGGCCAGATAGGCCAGATATTCATAAAGAAGGTATCTTCAGAAAGAGTTCTGAATACTATGTATTTTTTAGTATGAATGCATGTCCATAATAAATTATTTGACTACGAAATGAAACGTATCCAAAAATTATCGTGGAATATATTACAAGCGGTTTGAAAGTAAAAAAAAAAAGTAGAAATAAATGTGCATACCAGAATTCAGCATAGCAGGGCTTCCTTAAAACCCTTACAGTATGAAATATGAAACGCTTCATGATACAGAAGCCAATTTTGTATAATCAATGTCCATCAGTACCGTATCAAAAATTGTCTGGTGAAATTTTGTACACTGCTTTCAATTTATTTCGGTAATAGAAGGATAATCTTATCCCATCTTGTTACTGGCCAGAATATTGCAAGCTGATCTCGAAACACTCACTGTTTTGTTTCATAATTTTATAAAAATTCAACAATTATCTACACTTCTGCTAATAATTTGAATTCAACATATTTCTGTCCCTCATTTCGATTTTACGAAATTTCACCTTCTAATTCAAGTGTTTCACCATTAAATCGCCAAATCCAGCCTTATTCAGGTTAATATGCTCCAGAGGAACATAAATATTTTTTGATTGAAGTGAAAAATAAACATTGAAAAATTCTTTTTATTCCCAAAAAAAAATTATCTTTGTGACCATTTTGAATGTCCACTGATTGTTCTCAAGTTTATAATTTTACTACTGTCAAATTTTGAACATGCCCAAAAAGTTGTATTATAAAACGATAGATACAAATCATTAGGAACAATACAGTAGAAAGTAATCTAACAGTATCGAATATTCTGATTCATAGTTTCTGAAAACATGAGCTGAATATTAAAGCTTGCAAAAAATACATCTAATTGAAAATAAACCCCTCCTCAATCCTCATTGAAATCAATCAAATAGGACTCAAACGAGTATAGCCCCAAATTGAAATAAATCTTACTGATGCTCTATGGATCAAAACTATTTTATATTTTCTGACGAACACTGACCAGCAATGGTTCTGCAAAATACGTATCGCAAAACTTTGATCTTGTAATGTTTGAGACATTATACGCCCTAACCTCAAAGATATTCAAAATATTAAGCCTTCACTTATATACATATTACTATTTCATATAATTAGAACCTAAGTAAATGTTCTTTTGAATATCGAGATTATAATTGATTTGGCATCAAAATAGAAGGCATGCAAATTATTCCAGGAATTGCCAAAGATTTAAATTTTCACAAAGTATTTTAAACTCCTGTCTATCGGAAGCAAGACAGTTAAAAACTCAACATGTTCTTGTATCCCAGTACAAGCTACTTATCACTTATTGATTATGTAACATCTACGTATCTTTATGTAATATCTTTGTGTAACATCTATAGGTCTGTGCCAAACTAAACGAAAAAATCGTAAATTTGGTCCATAACATAAATGGAAAACCATCTTTCAGAAAAAGTTGATTCAAAATCAGTTGGCGAATGTCTCAAAGCTGCTATTCGCTCATCAAATACCTGAACTCAAAATAAAATGAGTCTGTATTCAACAAGCCACATCTATGTAATTCAAATTTCCCTTTATTATTCATCTGGTAGGCGAACATGTTTTTTTTCTGTACACATTACACTAGAATCCATATTGAGAAAATGGATGGGATATTGGGTGAGGGTACTGGGAGGAGAGCAAACTGAAAAAAATCATACTATGATACAAAGCAAGGTCACTTCATAAAATAACTTATTGAATGTTCTCTATATATAGTCTTATATATATATAAAAGGAAACGTACGACTATCAGTTTTGCACTTATTTTCCAAGTGGACAGCAATTTTTGACAATCGACACGCAAAAATGAGGAAATTAGCACTTTAAAAGGCAAGACAGCAAATTAAACCCCAGACAAGTGACAATCGAACCGAAATTGCATTGAAATATTGTATGTTTTGCCTACATCACACAACTGAAATTTCCATGGAAAACAAATCTAGCATTCCGCAGGGTCTGAGAGTTCTTCCAAAATTCTTCCAAATTACCCAGCAAGAATGGGAAATATCAATTTTTGAGAAATCCACCCATGATCATGAGAATTATTGAAAATTTGAATTGATCGATCAGAAGACAAATTGTAATTTCAGGAGAAAGGAGTTTTACACCTTTCAGAAAGATGCATAGAGGTTAACCAAATTCAATTTTATCATCATAAATGCATAAAGAATTACAAAATCTCTAATAAATGCGATATTCCTGAAAACATTGAAGTTCAACTAGAATCTGATATTTATTTGAAATTTTTCAATTATTCATCAATAATCTGCTCTAAAATTCTGAATTCTGTTATATTCTCCACAATTTTTAATTACATGGCGGAATTTTGAAATATATTTTATTCATAATTTTCAAAGATGTAATTCTTGGTTTTGGTCCCGAGTGATAATAAATGTATTGTTTCTACTAGTTTGTATGCTTCCAAATATAAATTGAAAAATGAAACTGTAGTAGAATGAAATAAATCAAATCAAATCCCAACACTATTCAAAAATTAATAATTATTGATAAGTACCGATGAGGTATTAAATGTCAAATATAAAAAAACTTTCTCCTACGCACTTCTCGAGTCATTACAAAAAAGTCCTAATAAAATCATGGAATTATAAGATAAGATAATATTGGTGAACAGTAGATGCCACACACAAACTACTCAAATTCTTGATATTTTCAAATTCTTACATTTCTAAAACTTGTTTTTCCATTCCGAGAAACAAACTTCCAATTGACAGCTGTTTGTTTAACAGTGATATATTTGAGTAAGAACTTCCTGCTTTACTTATCGGTTAGGTTTACGGAAGAAGCAAAAATATTTTTGGGCATAGCAAAACAGCTGATGAAACAATATACAATGGTTACGAAGAATCTCCAGTCCAAGTCAATAATTTGAGAAAGACACAACATTGCTGTTTCATATTGAAAAAATAACCTGACATTGGCATCACCAAGATTCTAACATAGTTTCTTCATGTGATCAGGCTGGTTCTTATATGCAGCCAAGTAGACACTGTAAAGTTCCAGTATTGAAACTTTTTCCAGGCACTCATATAGATCTATTCATTACATTAGTTTTGATGAACATCGAGGTGAACTCAGAGTTCAAAATGAATTTTTTATCAGGAGATTCGAAATCAACTATAAAAATCGGCATGACTAAAATCAAAATCAACCAGGAAATCGTCACTTGACTGAAGACAATCTACAACAATAAACAACAAAAACAAAAAAAAAACATCTGGCCTCCAAAACGATAATTCTACCAAATTTTCTGTGTCAATTATCCAAGGTCTCCCCAAAAAACCGACCCAAAAATTCGCAGGGACAACGAAATTGTCGCTGACTCGTCGTCAGCTACAACAGCACAAACATATCATCAAAAGTCTGTGAATCTACGACTTTTATTGTTTTGATGTGAGAACAAAAGTTTCTATGGCAAAATAGTATAAACCAAGAAACTACTAAATAGAACACATTATGAAAATGCATTTAAAACAAAATGATGTATTAGTTTTTCCACTCCCACTTGTATATCGTCTGATTCCTTGACACTGTATGTAATGGATATGTTGCCAATTCCATTCAGCTGAATGCATACAAATTCAAATCCAATTACTGTGAAATACAAAACTCACTAATAATGGGCACTGTATTGGCTTGTGTTAACTTGGTAACTACTAATCAGTTTTCAAATCAATCATTATCAATATATAATAACAACAAAGAGCAGAAAAAGAAGCAATGAATATAGGTGATTTGAGTAAAAGAAACAATATATTTTATAACTCTTATTGAAAAAACTATTCTAATATATAGATATGCATAACTCTTGCTGTGAAAAGTACTATTAGAGTAGAATCACTTATTTCCAATGCTTCATCATTGGAATTCATTATTTCCAATTGACACGATTGATTTGACAGATTTATAAAACATTACAAAACAATGAATTTCAAATGGAAATACATAATAAATAATTATAAATATCTGAATAATGATAGAATGTAATGACATCTGACACCTAGTAAAAGTTACCAAAGTAAACTGTTAGTACAGAGAAATTGATTGGTGGATTTGTATTTCAGTGGACAGATATGAATGATTATTCATTCAATTGACTGGAATTGCCTACTTATCAATTTCATATATTGACAATAATAAAGTAGAAATACTACATTTCATGAACCCATAGGAATTAAAATTCAGTGCCATTACCAAGATGATGAAAATACTGAGATTGAGACTCAGTTTTCTTCAACTTTGGAAGCAACAACTGATAGTGGATCTTCTTCCATTCCAGAGTTCATTTTCGAGACGAAATTGTCGTTCTGGTATGTACGCTCTCACAAATTTCGTTGCCGCTGCGAAGATACCGCGTCAGATCGGAAGCGCCTTCACTCGTAAAAGGGAGGGAAAGCCATTGAAAGCGTCGAAGAGAACTGTATTCCGCACTCGCAAGTGTCACGCAAACATCCTATTCACAACATCATTCGAGGAAATGATCAAAACAGTCCGATGGAGGAGAACGAGAAATCGTCGCGCATCGTCAGTAAAAAATTACACTACGAGTTCGACTTCCGTCTCCGGCTGCACTAGGAGGACGAAGACGCGTTCATCGCGCCGAAGATGCCCGTGGAGAAGGAGGCCGACTGCTGTTGCTGCGCCTGCTGCTGCTGCTGCTGGTTGGACGCGAGCCGCGAGTGCTTCGGCATTGGCGGCTGGAGGTACTCGTGCCGCGCCAACGACAGCACGTCGATGCGATCCTCTTTTCTGTACGCCAAGCAGCTGCGGATGAAGCCCTGCAAAACGAAAAAAAGGTGCACAAATGAGTAAGGTTCCAGAGTTATTTCAATCCAACTACGTATTTTCATTTTCCTATAACCATCTATGTAATCCATATCGTTGGTCCCAAGTCAATACGTTATACGTCAGAAATTTCATATTTTCTGTCGTAGGTCAGAAATTTGTCCGTTCAAAAATGAACAAACGATATTTTAGGAAATTAACACATAAACAGGAGCGAAAATATTTGAGGGCTATAGCAGCGAGTATGTCGATTCTTCGTTTGCTCAAAGCCAAGTGTTAGTTGCACCTCAATACTTTTTCATTGCTGAGAACTAATATTTATGAATCAGAATTATTGTAGGACGCAATAATAAGCATTATTCATCACATGTCTTCCACTTAATCAATCGAAGAAAGTTATATTATGGGTAAAATCATTCAACTTAAATTGCGTTGCATTTTGCAATTTAAATTGAATATTTACCGTTACGTTATCTAGGGAACTGATCATCATACAAAGCAGTTTTCCACAGTCCTAAGAACTTCTTCTTTCAAATATTATCGACTATACATGGTGCTCCTTTCGACTCCATGATAGCTAGAGTGTTAACTTTGAATAATAATGCAATTGCACATGATTCAAATAGTTATGGTCAAAAGACAAAATAGATGAAATTTAAAAAACGCTTAACTACATGTACTAAACAGATGAAGGTCATAAATAGTCAAAAGAAAATAAAACCGTGGATTTCAGTAGGTCTTATGCAATCAATAAAACACAGGGATTACCTGAAAAATAAACTAAAGAAAGACTTCACAGAACAACTAAAAACAGAATACAAAAATTATAGAAATATGTTAAATAATCTAATAAGAAAAACAAAAAATAATTTTTATAAAAACCAACTAATGGAAGCAGGAAATAACTATAAAAAAGTTTGGGAAGTGATTAATTGTGCATCCAATTCAACCTCGTCGAAAAAGGTATTAGGAAAGATAAATATACTAGGAACAAATGGAAAGGAGATCACAAATAACACAGAAAAATCAAATATCTTCAACACATTTTTCACAAATATAGGACAAAACTTAGCAGAAAAGATAAGACAAAAAAATAGAAAAGATCCACATAGACATTTTATGACTTCGGATAAAACACTGAAGGAATCGATATTTCTAGAGCCAGTGTCGGAAAATGAACTAATTGAAACTATCTCAACATTGAAAAATAAGTATGCCGCTGGAGAGGACGAAATATCCACGACGACATTAATAAAATCAGTACATTCTAGTTTTATTGTCCCTTTGAAACATTTAATAAATTTGTCTTTCCAAAACAGGTATAATACCTTCCCAGTGGAAAAATGCAATTATCACACCTATTCATAAATTTGGAGATTACAAAACCCCGAGCAACTATAGACCCATTTCAGTCATAAACAACTTTGCAAAAATATTCGAAAAGTGTTTGAAACATCGTTTGATGAAATTTTTTACCAAGCATAAGTGTATCAGAGAGAAACAGTATGGATTTCAGAAAAATATGAGTACAGAAGATGCTATTATGGACCTAACTAAAAATATTGTTGGAGGCTTGGATAGGTCAAGAAAATGTCTTGCGGTATTTCTTGACTTGGCCAAAGCTTTCGTCACTGTGTCGCATAATATCTTACTTGAACGTCTCAATAAAGTTGGCATACGTGGCACAGTACTGAATCTATTATAGAAAAATTATTTACAAAACAGGACACAGCGAGTAAAAATTGAAGACTGTCTCAGTGATCCACTGAAAATCACAGTCGGTGTTCCACAGGGTTCAGTGCTGGGACCAATATTGTTTCTTGTGTATATTAACGACATTGCTAATTTAAATAACTTTCATGGCCATATAGTATCATATGCAGATGATACTGCTATCGTTTTTATAAATGATACATGGGAAAAGGTATATGAATGTACTAAACTAAGCCTCTCTCACATCCACAGTTGGTTAAATCACAGCTTATTGACAGTTAATTTTCAGAAGAGTAATTTTATCACTTTCTCTCTAACCAGTGAAGACCAACCTACAGAAAAATATATTTCAGTACATAGTAATTCTTGTGACGAAATATGCCTCAGAGGTGTTGTCCACAGATTGAAAAAATAAAAAAAATAAAGTATCTTGGTGTGATTGTGGACCAACACCTAAGGTAGGATGAACATGCATTATATGTCAGAGAAATTACGACAACTAATACATAAGTTTTATTCGCTACGTGATATTCTCAGCAGGAGAAACCTTTCCATAATTTATAACTCATTGGCTGAGTCAATTTTAAGATATTGCATAGTAATATGGGGAGGTCTCTACCACAACGCTCAAAAAAAATTACAAACTACTCAAAATTGTTTGCTAAGAATACTTTTCAAAAAGGCCAGATTATATAACACAAAAAGTCTGTATAAAGAATCCAAGCAACTAAATATCAAAAACTTATTTGCATATCATTGCCTACTATATACCTACCGTAAAACAAAGCCCGTTATTAATCCGCATAAACATTATATTACCCGATTCGTAGAAAACAAATCTATTGATTTGCCGATTTTCAAGAAAAGTCACTTACAAAGATTCGTTTTTTTCATTGGCCCTAAACTTTATAATTCACTACCTTTATGTGTGGAAGAATTGAGAAGGGAAAAAGCTTTCAAAACTAAAATAAAGGAGCTCATAGAGTTAGATGAAATTAATGTTGATCTTTATCTATAACTTTAGAAAAAAAAAATACCTCATATTAAATTCTGAAAATCATATATTTTACTCACTGTTATGATGTTGTTCTGAAATTAATGTTGAACAGTTGATACCAGAAATTTTAATTGAATATCTAATACTTACCTCGTATTAATTTCTGTACCTCTTCGCTTTACTTTAAAATCAATATTTACTGATCACTCGTCTGATTCATAAACTGTGTAAACTCTATGCATATTTCCTGGATGATCATTAAGAAGTGCAAAACACAAGCATCCTGTGCTTAGTTTGTATTCTTGCTGATCGAAGGAATACAATGATAGTTAGGTACATACATTCGCAAATGAATGATATATATACTTAATACTGACTAACTGTATTGTAACTTACCTTATATTTGTTTTGGAATAAATTGAAATAAAAAAAAAATATAGTTTTACTTATTGTTCTGTCCAGATATTCTATAATTCAGCAGCGGTAGTAAATGAATTCGAATTTCAAGATGCATATATACACCACAGAGCTAAACTGTAATTAGTATCGAAAGTATTATTTCACAAGAAATACTAATAGTAATAATTGCAAAGATTATCACTTTTAAGTATCTGATTAGTTCATATCAATTAGCACGTGAAAGAGTGAACAGCAATGACAGTTATTATAATTATTTCAATATTCTTGTAGGAAGGACAGATTTGCCAACTTGTCACTTTTCAGTGTCATAACAAGATATTGAAAAATTCTACGAAAAAAAATATATGAATTGTGTTGAAAACGGAAGCAGATTCGTTCCCGAAACGTCCACTGAGATAAGTAAACTTTGTTTTTATTAAAAATATATTTGTATTTACAGATTTTTTTGGAAACAAGATGTCACTGACAAATAGAGACTCCCAGAAAAATCTTAAAGCACCTCATTTTTAGAATGTATGGACTCGATTCGGGTAGAGAATAACTTGTCCTCATTATGATCTCGAAATGACTATGGGTGATCCATATAGGGACATCAAGTAATACCTTATGATTCCTTTGTTCAGAACATTAATATCCTATGTTTTCTATATTGGACATGAAATCTTGATTGAAAAATTAATTCCAATGTACTTTTAAATCTGAGATCAGTTGAGAAATAACCGAAAGGAGGAAGAACATTTATGATGAATAGCCATGTACTTATGATATAATCATCAAGTTTGTTTGATGTATATAATGTAATAATATATGCCTTAGTGATGCAAAACTCTGAAAATAGCACTGGAGCAGATCTCATTTTCTGAAGGAATATATTCAATTACATCTCAACAGCGCTACCTAACAGCTCATCATAATAAGATATGAAGCTGTATATCTTATATCCCATGTTTACTGATATCATCCTACGCCGCGTAAAAAATTATGATTATTGCAACATTTCGCAACTCATCAATATTTATAGACTGCAAGATGGTACTATAAATTTCATAGGAATTCATCTGATGACAACTTCCTCATTAGTCAAGAATCATTTGTGCGTCCCCATACACGACTGGCGTCCTTTTATAACTGCCATAGCATTTTGCAGTGCAAAAAGAAATTATTGAAATTCTAATCATTACCTTGGCCTCATTCGTAACAGCGGGTTTGTTGGCGAACTGAACTTCGGTCGCCTTCAAAATGGTATTCTCTTCTAGTATCGTCGCTTGCGACTGATTGTGCCCGAACGGCTTCTTGCCATACAGACACTGATAAAATATCACACCTACGCTCCAAACATCCACTTTCGAGGAAATTTTCGGGGGATTCTTGCCGACTACGAAACATTCTGGGGGAAGATACCTAGAAAAAAAATATATAAAGATTAATTGGGTCTGTTGAGCTCCTGAATAATACTATGTCATAGAGTAGTATAAATAGTAAGTACATTATATTACAATTATCACGAAAACGAGCACAGTATTATGACGGAGAAAATATTTCACATGAAGAGTCTCTAGAGGAGTTTATAACTGTGTTACATTTTATGACACCAAATAATAACAACAAAATGGGAATGGAAACATTCAACGATTCGTCAAGGCGCCGGTAAATTCGTATTTCCCAATATTTAAGCTTGGAAAATCTTCAACAAGTTTATTAAATAATATAAGTTAACAGTTATTGATGCATTGAGTTATTGTAATGTTTTTAATATTCCAAAAAGTAACAGATTTTGGATTTGTGATTAATAGATAACTTATTGATGTGTATGTGTGAGCTTGAAGAGTATTTTAGTTGTAGGAGTATGAAACTATATTAAACTTTCACATTCAAAACTTTTACATTTTTTTCTGGTGCTTCTTCGCAGGTAAAAAAGGATTTTCAAGAATTTTAAAAAGTCGGCCCTCTCATTCTTTTCAAAGACAATTCGAAATCTACTTGCAATTACGTTATGGTGGACTGAACCAGTATTTATCCAGTTTACATCTCCAGAGACCAAAAACATTTATTTCCTCGAATATCCCAACCCTTCCACCCTAGAGGACTCCCAAAATCATAGTTGACCATAACCTCTCACGATATGATAAAAGCCAGACAAACCATGAGTGATCAATGCAGAATTTCATCGTCTCGTAGAGCCCTATTCAGACTTCCTCTACAAAGATGCATCCAAAATTCCTGATGGAGTCGGATCGACTTTTAACTATCGCAGATTTTCAAGCTTCGTTCAAACTACCAACAGAGTGTACGGCATTTACTGGAGAAACGTACGCTATATGGAACGCCTGAAGTACATGAATATGGAAAAAATGGGAAATGCCTCATTATAACAGATTCCATGAGTGCTCTTCTAGAAATGAATCAATCAAACACCTAAAATGCTATTATACTCTTCATCAAACAAGAGCCTCGTGCACTCGAACAAAACCGAGCAGTGATCAGATTCATGTGGGTCCCATCTCATATGGATATCCCAGGCAATAAAAGAGCAGATCAACTGGCCAAAGCGGCCATCTTAAATCCTTTGACTGCTACTGAACCCAAAATGAATCACATTGACCTGAAATCTTTCTACAAACAAGAAATCACCAACAATCGGTAACATCAATGGAATAATTCTACCTCTAAGCTAGCAGAAGAAAAAGCATTAGTACTCCAGAAAACAGAAGACACCAAGTTATCCTGACACGTTTGCGACTAGGATATAACTGCTCAACACATGGATACCACATAACAGGTGGTGACAAACCAAGATGTGAAGTGTGTGGAACAGACCTGAATGTTAAACATATTCTATCAGAATGCGTTCTATATCACATCGATTGACTTACTCATCACATCCCACAAACGATGAAAGACATACTTGGTGACACTGAACAATTGATAGCTTTCCTCAACGATATACACATCTTAACATATACAGGGTTGAGATAAAGTATGGAACCAAGTAAATATCTTTTAAGCGAAAAGAACGATATGTATGAAAATTTGCAGGTAAGTCCAATGGAACAAAATGCATCTGATGTACATTTTTTTGTTGATAATATACTTCCGGTATAACAGGAAATGCCATCAACTTTTTCAATATAAGTGGGACACCCTGTATATTTGTATATATTGTTATTTTGAATTCATAGATACTGAGTTTAGTGGGAAAAAATGTAAAAACTAGATAAAATAATTGATGTTGTTTATATGAATAGTAATAAATAAACGAGTACTTTTTTGTTCTTCAAGTGTCAAATTCTAATTGACGGAAATAAATTTCACAATCACCATAACCGATCATCATTAAAATTTCAATACGCTCTATTTCCTTTGATTGAACCATTCTGAATTGTACAATTTGTAAATTGTACTTTTAATTATTACTTTGCATACAAACAACATCAATTAGTCTATCTACATAGTTTTTTTGCTTTAATTTGAAAAACTCAAAGGTTGATTAGGTTGAGGTTGATTAAAGTGCTATATTCCTCGTTTTTACAAATTTTTTACACTGAACTCAGTATCTATGAATTCAAAATAACAAGCTCTTCCAAAATCTGTAAAAATATATAGGGTTTCCCATTTAAATTAACTTGATGGCATTTCCGGTTAAACCGAAAGTATATAATAATAATAATAATAATATTTATTTGCATTACAAAAATAACATTTACAATAGCAAGGTTAAATACAATCATTATAAACAAAAAAATTTTCATCAGATGCATTTTGTTCCATTGCACTTACCTGCAAATTCTCATAAATATCGTTCTTTTCGTTCAAAAGATATTTACTTGGTTCCATACTTTATCACAACCCTGTATAAATTAATGTTTATTTATTTATTTATTTATTAACGGACAAGCCAATTATACAATTTTACGAAAAGAAATATAAAAATACAGAACACATACATATGTACAAAAAAGACTAAAACATTAGAATACAGTAGACTAAAAACGAATAAAAGGTGGATTATAAATTGACAAAAAAGAATAAAAATATTCGGATTATAAATAATTTATTAACAGTTTTCAATTCATCAAAGAACTTAGAGATGAGTTGAACAGTTCAATTTTGTGGTTGTGAGAATTTGCTGTTTTTATTAATCTATTCATGGATTCATTTTGGCCATAGACCTCACCTGTGCACAGTAAATAATCTTCAACGTGTTAACAGATAGTTCCTTAGTAGAACGTAAAGAGGAGCCTAACATTTTACGAGCACGAGATGATATTTCCATAATGTGATGAAGGTCATTATCGAGTCGAATATTACTCCTAGGTCTATGATTTCATTGTTCAGTGATGAGTTTGTGTCAGTAACTCTGTAAATATGATCAATAGCAACAGGACTACGCGAAAAAGTTATTTGTGACATTTATTCAACTGTGTTTCCAACTGTCAGGTAATATTCCCTCCTCAAGAGATGAATTGAGCAACAAGTGAATAGGTTTCGCTAAAGTATGAATACATTTTTTCATCACATACAAAGGGATCTTATCTGGACCAGTTGACAGTTTGAAAGGAAGAGACAGTACTAAATCAATAACCTCTTCGATAGTATAACTGCAAAAGTCAATAGTGTTTTTGAAGTAATAGTGTGGGATTTGGAGCATAATAATGTTTGCTGCAGTTCGAATAGTTTGGTACGTAATCCTCCGACGTTTTGGTAATAGAAGCAGATGTGGCTCTTTTCTATTTTTTTTTTGGATGTTTGTTAATATGTGGAACTCCATTGACATATCTAATGATCGAATTTTCTCCTGATTTTTTCCTTTCTGCCAGTTCTTCTCTCAACTCACGCCATGAGTTTATCTGAAGTCGTGTCATATCCGCATTGATAGAAATGGCCGTTCCTGTGGAAGAGTCTTTTTTTGCTCTGATGAGCGTATTTGCGTCCAAATAACTATTGAAAATAACTTTGAGAGCATGGTGGCCATTTTTATTTGGTTTGCCAATCCTCAGAACTTTTGATATATTTACATCTTCACTAGTTAAATTATAAAATATTTCTTTACCTTTATTCAGATTGGAAGCTAGATCCTGTAGTTCAGGTAAGTTAAAAATCATGACATTGTTCTTTCTTTTCTGACGTTCTTGTAGTTCTTCAATCGATTCATTTTCAGACACAGATTAGTTTGGTGTTGTTTGAATCAGGTTCTTTCGAGCTTATTCAATTCCACTTCATCGAAAAGAGAGTCAGCATGCATATTGAGCCAATTCTTTTTGATTATAATAAAATCAATATAGATTACCATATATTTATCAAACCTAAATTATCAAGTCACCTAATAATCTAGTTTTCATAATGATCAGAACAATCTGAAATCAATTAATTGAAAATCAATGTTGATACATGTTCAAAGTAATGTAGAACCAAAGAAATATCACAATCGTCACACAATTTCTGTTATAAGAAAGGAAAACACAATTTAGCTACAATGAAGATGGTATATTATTTGTTTAATCACTTACATCAGCATTATTCATAGTCTCATTAGGTAGGTGAATTTTATGTTTAAACTGCAGCAATTCTAGAAAATATTATTATATTTCAATAAAAGAAACACAATAAGCGGGAATAGTTATAACATTTTTACGTCCATCAACTTATATTTTCACAAAACGTGTAAAGTTATTATTTTATTTTCGTCACAACACTGCACTATTATGGGGCGTCAAAAATATATATAGTAGTTGTTTTCAAGGTAATATCGCGGTGGTCGTGGGTGCTAAAGCGCTGGGTACGTAAATCGACTTCCATCACAAAAAAGTTCACAGCAAATATTTTGTGGTACATTTCTCTCGCTCTTGAATTTGAGTGTTTCGGGATTCCAGATTTTTGTTTTTGTAGATTTCTGTGTATTATAGATGAAAGCCAGGAAGTATCACTTTATTTCTTTATTTATTCATTCAAACCCAGCGTTGTAGTATATCTTCCTCCATGCCAAGATGAATTTTTTATAGCGTATATTGGTTACCCCACAAAATATATTTCAATTTGGAGTGGAATAAGGATGAATAGATCTTCATTGATACATCTATACTCATCATGTTTTCTGAAAGCAAATAATCTCCAATATAAAAAAAAAACTATTTATTGTCCAAACAGGAACAAGACCCACTTACAGCTTTTTACAATATGTACATGTAAAATAAAATATTTTGATAAATCATTCAGTACTTGCAGAAAGTGATTCCAATTATAAATAATAATGATAAAAAAATAAATGGAAGGAAACATAATAACTTGTATTAATGAATAACATATGAATAGAGAGGGGTTAATTCATATTTGCTTCGTAAACATCACAAGGTAGAAAAAATATGTTTTATTTCCTTTTTGAACACTCCAATGGGAGTTGAAAATATATCAGTCGCATATCTGATTGACCTTTTTGCACATCGAATGAATTGGAGATTTCAATATATTCGTTCTTGGATTAGGTGAATAAAAACAAAGTGAACTCCTACTGTTCAAACGAGGTATGTTGAAATCAAGTTGGGATAGTAACTCTGGGCAATCAGTCAGGTTGTTTGTGAGTTCATAGATAAATATGCAAGAGTGGTAAGTTCTACGGTCCTCCAGAGACAATAGTGAAAATCTGTTTAATAATAAGTTATTATCTAAACCTTGTTCAGGATAGATTCCATCAATTCTATATACAATATACTTGATTGACATGAATTTCCGTTGAATTGATTCGAGCAGATGAATGTGATTCAAGTAAATAGGAGACCAAATCAGCGAGCCATATTCTAAGCGTGATCTCACATATGAGGTAAAGAGAGCAATCAGGCTATCTTCATTTTTGAAGTCTTTGCAATTTCTGAAAATCAAACCAAGCATTTTTTTCGCTGCTGATGCAGTTCTAATAATGTGTGATGAGGATCTCAATTTGGAGTCAAAATTAATACCAAGATCTTTTGTTACATCACACCTATCCAAAAAAAAAAATGATTTATTGTGTAGGTGTATTCGATTGATTTGATTTTCAAAGTATAGGTAGTGTAATGACATTTCTGTATATTCAGGGGTAGTTTATTTTTTTCACACCAAAATGCTAGACGGTCAATATCATTTTGGAGTAACTTACAGTCATTATGAGATTCAATGACTCTGAATAATTTCAGATCATCAGCAAATAAAAGAATGTTGCTTGTTATATTTTCACCTATATCATTCCGAAATAATGAGAATAGAAGAGGGGCTAAATTACTTCCCTGAGGTGCCCCACTGGTAGAAATGAAAATTTGCGATTTATGACCACGGTATTCGACATATTGTGACCGATTACTAAGGTATGATTGAAAGCAAGTTAGTAGGTTAGTGTCGAAGCTAAGATTATTCAATTTAGATACTAGTATTTTATGGTCCAATTTGTCAAAGGCCTTTGAAAAATCTGGGTATATGGTATCGACTTGAGACTCATTATATATAGCATTGCTGATAGTTTGTGTGAAGCACATTAAATTGGTGATGGTTGATCTCTTAGATATGAAGCCATGTTGGTCAAGTGATATTTCATTCTGTACATTGGAAAATACTCTATTATTGATAGAGATTTCAAAAGCCTTTGCGAAATTTGACAATAAAGTGATGGGACGATAAATATTGGGCATATTTTTGAAGTTTTCCAAACATCGGGAAATGTACATGTGTTAAATGATCTGTTATATATTATTTGGAGGGGTTTTGCAAAAACATGAGCACAATCTTTTACACATATTATCATAGCCACAGGTATGTTTGGATTCAAGTTTTTTCAGAGCAGCCTGGACCTCATCTTCACTTAATTTCACAAGTCTTATAGTTGGTGTATTCATGGGTAGTTTATCATCTTCAGTGGTGTTATTATCAATCAAATCAATACTTGAGGGGGTTTTTACATTCTATGTCATCCATATAAAGTATTCCAGGAATCCTAGAAGTCCCTTTTTTACTTTGAATAAATGACCAGAACTCTGAAGGATCAGATTTGATGGATTTTTCGGATTTGCCTATATATTGTTTATATGATGAATATATATATATATATATCAATCTATTGAAACTAATATGAAAAAATCATATAAATCATATAATATATATATATATATATATATATATATATGTTCAATTACTAGCTTTGATCTTAAATGACAATTTTTCATGATCAGTTCATATTCTATATATATATATATATATATATATATATATATATATATATATGATTAGAATATGAACTGATCATGAAAAATTGTCATTTAAGATCAAAGCTAGTAATTGAACATTGATGTCTTCTGAGTTGTAGACTTTTGATGAGATTGCCACTAAAAGTGCGTAAATTGTAGAAGTTCCAGAGCAAAAACCAACCAAACAAAATTATGTATCGTCCTGTGTATGTTTTACTGAACAATATGCGGCGGTTCTATTTTTAAAAAGAATTTCTAATTTTTTTCCAGTATTCAAACAATTGAGCGTGGCCAGTGGATCCTGACTCCTTTCTTGAAAATAGATATTATTTTGGAAACTTTGAGGCGTTTGAGAAAACTACCAGGAGTGAAACATGAATCAGTGATTATGGTTCAATGATTTCCTCCACAACTGCTTCGCTATTTAACTCATTCAGCCTAAACAGGATGAGTTTTTCAGTTTTAATAGCCTTCCTCACTTCTGCTTTTGTGAAAAAAAAAGATTCACATGGTTCTAGGGTACCACTGATAAATTTGAATGGGACATTTTGTGAATCTGACAGAGAGGAATTGATATTTTCTGCTATAAAACCAATGAAGTTACTGGCATCTTTAGCTTATATTCACAGAAATGCTGAAGAGCCAAGGTGATGCTTTTTTTAATATTTAATTCTGCGACTAACAATCGCGGTATTAAGTCGCAAAAACTGCGATTGTTAGTCATGTCAAAGTCGATTGACGATCGTGGTATTCTCAAAGTCGATAAAGTCGACCAATAGGCGCTTAAAAATAAAACGCGTCTCTTCGGCCCTTCAACGCTTCCGTAGATTTCGCTTTCATTGCGGTACTTACCAGTAAGTGCCAGCACCCTGTGACGTCAAATCCATCCCGTGGTCCGGATTGTAGTTCTCCTCGTCCATGACCTTACTCAGGCCGAAATCGGTGATCTTGATCTCACCGCACACGTTGCCCTCCGTCAGCAGGATGTTGCCGGGCTTGAGGTCGTAGTGGATCACGGGCGGCTTGATCTCGTTCAGGTACTTCAGGGCGGACACCACTTGCATTATGATGGATCTCGCCTCCCGTTCCGGTATCGTTTTGTGCTGGAATTACGGAAAGGGTGAAATACTCGGCACAGAGCGAGAGGTTGCAGAGATGTTATCTATCGACGTTATCAGTCCCGTCTTGAAACAATTTCGACTGTCACGGGTCGTCCAGATCGATGGATAACATCATTTTGATTCGTACTTTCGATATGAAAATGTTGTAGACAAGTTTGCCCAGTTAACTCACTGATTTAAAAAACAGTTGTATTAGTGACAACAAGGTACTTTTTTCACATAATAACCAATTTAATCCCCTTCTGATGGGGTTTCCCTGCTCTATCTATTCCAATGCATAAGTATCATAGAACTGGGACTGGCGGCCAGGCGGTCGAGGTGGTCTAGTGACATGGTCATGTGACCATGAGGTCGCGGGTTCGATTCCTGGCTGGCCGTTGGATTTGGATTTATTTATGAGCTGTACAATGTATATCATGAAGTTTTATGAAGAACTAGTCAGAATGTCACAGTGGTTTTAATTCCAGTTGTATAAACTGTAGATGCCCATCTTATAAACACACACAAGCCTTTTGGGACTCCTGAGGGTTTTGGCAACTAAGGAGATGAGTAACAATAACAATTAACTTTGTTTGCATCCCCTTCAGTAAATTTACGCATTATTATTGTATTTGACATTGATGATGAATATATATATTATCGAAATATCTATGTCATGTCTTAAATATACAGGGTGTTGCAGAACTATGGGATCAAACTTCTAGGGGTTATTCAGTTATTCAGGTGAAAAGACTAATTATACCACTAACACGACAACGGCGTTTAGGCAACCTCGCAATGTATTGGATCATTCACGGGACGTAAATCTCGTACAACTTGCCAGTGCGGCGTTGCCAAAAGTGCTGATCTCTTTGTTGAAAAGTTCTAAGTTTGGGTTGATTTTATTGAAATAAATATCATTGAAGTAATAGGACTATAACTCATAGAATGGGAATCATCAGAAACAATTATACTTCGGTAAAAGTGTATTTTATATTGTTTGTGTGAAATGAGTTTAAAGTATTCAACCCATTGTGAGATATCATAACATATTCGAAAAATCATACAGTCTGGCAAGTATGTATCTGGAGGAAAAGAGATGGAAAAAAGGATCGAATGATGACGGATCGGGGTGAAACGTCAACAATGCAGTCTCCTATGTTTTAATGTCTTTGTTCAAATCGGTGTATTTAGATTGGAGGAAGACATTTTGAACAATTGTTGTGATGATATCATGTACAGAAGGCAAAAATTAAATGCATTAATTCCTATTTAGGCAATTCATCGTCTTTCTAAATTTTAACGCGTCTTAGAGCCATAGTGTTTTCTACTGTTACACTGTATAACCCCTAGAAGTTTGATTCCATGGTTCTGTAACACCCTGTATTGTTCAGATGACTCCGAATTTTTCTAGTTACTTTGATAGATGAGATTATTAATGAAAACTTGAATCTTTCACGATAAATATTGAACAAACAAAAAGACAAAGTTTCACTTGAAAAAGGCTTGAATCAATATGAGAATATGTGAGAATTCTCACAATATAATCGAAATCAATGAATCACCTTGATGACATATTGGAAAAAATCGATTGATGTGTTTGTCACCTTCAATGATCATTGAATGAATTAAATTCCAGTGAAATATCATGACCTAACAAAGAAAGTCAACACACAATTAGAAATTCTCAAATTGTCTCTCTTATCTTATCGCGACTTTCATTGTAGTTCCTTTTACATCTTATGTCTACTATCATTATCTAAATGAAATATCATAATTAGAACACCTCAAACTCTGTGTGATGCTCTTCAAGATTGTGGATGATATGAACTGGAACCAATTTAGTGCAGAACGTTACGCTCAAAAATTTCAAAATCAGAATGAATGAATCTTTGTATGCCATATGCCATATTTTTTTACAAATGGATCGCAACGAATGGATTACAACGATCAGAAATGGTTTCTACCATAGATTAGATTAGAGAATTTTATATATTTTTGACAAGGTTTTCAGAAGTGTAATCCTAAAATCACGATTGTAGAAACAGCAGAAAAAATCAACCACTTTCGTCTGTAAATAATTATTTGCTAGAAAAATAGACAGCAGATCACAATTACTAACACAAACTTGTGAAACGCATACATAGTTGTGCAAACAGTAAGATCTTGATAATGTGAACTAATTTGCATTCATTCCTCATTCACTTCACCAGATTTCCATTTACATTATTGCGACCATACTTCCCAACTAGATTAAACACGAATTTGCAAATGATTGTTTGAATTTGACAAGGGCACAATACAAAAACATAGAATGGCCACTCATTGTTATTGTTCAATTTTTTTAATGAAACTTTTTCTTTCATTTCAACAGTATCAGTGTTCTTCATAAGGAAAGAAAACTAAGAACCTCATGATATCAATGATTCTTTCAATCAAACTTACCGTAAGTGCATGAGGTTGCAATTTTTGATAAGTTGTGATGTAATTAATATGAAAATAACCAAAATAATTTCATTATTTTCTGAAATTGCTATTAATATATTGACTTCTTGAATTATTGAAGAAGTAACAAATTGAAAAGGAAAAAAATCATGAAATTGAACAAAACCATGTAGAACTTCAATCAGTAGCCACTTTATACATAAAGATGAAATGTTTCTTCAGATGACATGAAATAATAAATAAAAAAAACGATCCTTACTTTACTCACCTGCTTCAGGTAGAAGTCAAGATCGTGTCCATCACAGTATTCTAGTACAGTACAGAAGGAATTTGCATCAATTTCGAACACGTCATATAACTTGACTACCCTCGGATGATCCAAAGCCTTGTGTATGTTGTATTCTCGTAAAGCGTGCCTAAAATAAACACAAAAAAACGAACTCATTAAATACATGGAAGTCGGAAATGTAGTGATAAAAATAGAAAATAACGTTCCAACAGTCATAAATTATCCTCAGATTTATTTGAATAGTCAGTTTGAATCACTCCAGGTGAGAAATGAGGATATACATATTTCAAAATATCGATATTAGTAATTGATTGGAAATGTAGTAGGCTTTTTGATCACACCATAAGAATGACAATCCATCTTAGCAATCTCAAATTAATTTATCAAATGTTCAAAAACAATATCATGTTTTGATTCACATCAAATTCTACCCAGAGAGCTCCAGAAACAATCAAGAATACAACATTTATAAAAGCCACGGGATTAGTAAAGACTCGTATAAAACAGTGACTTTGTAGATAAACAATTATTGAACTGATTAAATATCAGACCAGCAATGTCAATTAACACTGATGACTGACTTTTCCATATCTTTCATGTTTATTAATTCAGTATTGTAAATTCAAGTCAGGAAATCAGAATGATTCAACAATTTTGATTCTCACTAACAATCTCTAGAACACTGAACTAGAATTTTCATATCTTAAGGTGATTCATCAATAACTCCTAGCAATTAAAAGTGGATAATAATAATATAATATTTGATGTCAGAGTTTGCAGTGGAAATAACTATCAAACTAACTATTAAGTAAACCTTGGGCATTTCAGCAATGACAAGACTTCAATTTTTCACATGTATGTGAGGTCACACACTACTCACTTTATATAGTTGGCTTTCTTGTCCTCCTTCCAGTCCTTGTTCAGTTGGTGGACCTTGCAGGCGACATACCTCTGTTCTTTGAGATCAAAAGCCTTGTGTACCTCGCTGAAGCCTCCTTTACCCAAGAGCATTAGCAACAGATACCTATCATTAAGCACCGGGTGGTTGTTGAACCTGTAAACAAATAAAAAATTGTTAATGGTGGTCTTCTGGAGATGATAAATAGAAAGTGGTTCTCCTAGCTCCACATAACCATAGGTTTTTTCAAATAAAATAGTGACCAATTCATAATGTGCCAATAATTAATTAGCGACAGATTACAGTCCTAATCGCTGCCTCCAAAGGCAGATATACAGTATGATTCACAGAATACAGATATGTATTCAGTGTTGTGTCCCTATTAAATGAAATGTAAGCCAAGTACAATAAAACAATACCAATTAAATTCTGAGTCTTGTACCAAGTCAAGTATTATTATATTTGCGCACATTATAATACGGGGTGATTAACTTGAGGTTGAAAATTATTCAGTAGGTTGTCTACAAAAAAAAATTGGTGGAAATAATGTGAAATTGAAGAAAGAATGGAAATAAAATGAAAAAATAGCTTATGATTTTCAGCAATGCAACTCCCACGGATCCATTCATGATAGATAACAATCCGAAAAGAGAAATGTGAAATTTCCGGAGTATATTTTTTCTTGTCGTCTACTTCGTATTCAGATTTTTTCCAAGCTTCTCTGGATACTTTCTTTCATCATATACTTATATTCTCACTCTGGTTGAATACTTTGTGCTCTGTTATTTTCAAAGAAATCAGCAAATTTGCTACCCGTGTGTACTATGTGTGTACCGTGTGTGCTACCGAGAGAGGGAATCATTATGCAGTAACAGGGTTTTAGTTTTTTAGGTTTCTAGTACCGATAATTATCATATATCACGTCACATTGCTCTGGAATCTTACATGCACTGTCTTCAATGCAAAATAATACACTATTTTTTCCGCATTCTTAGGTAACACCCTGGATATACCTAGCAGAACCAAAAACCAAAGGCGACATATATATGCAAATTATATTGTAGATTAATTGGCGACAAATTGTTGTCTGGTTGAAGATGAAAATTCCGAAATATTCTGCTTGCGGGAATAAATATCTCCATCGCAATGCTCATTCCAAATCATCAGGGTAAAAACGGTGGTAGTTGTTGAACACAGTGAAAGCAGGTTTCCCGCTTTCTGACAACCAGTACTAATAGCGGCCGCATTCTGGCACCTAGGGTGGACAAAAACTGAAAAAAAGCATGCGGAGTTCTCAAAATGAGAGCTCTCACTCTTTGAATAATATCCATTTACCAAGAGTAAAATCATTGATTACAAGGGATTCTTTATATTTTTGAAGGTATGATGCGAGTTCAATAATCTACCACAGAATATCAAATCTAGTTAAATTCAGACACCGACTCTTTCTACATATCAGAGAATGGCATTAGGTTTATTTTATTCCGTTGTTTTCTTACTATTTCTTTTTCTTTTGATATTACTGTATATGAGGAAAAACTATTTAAATGAATATTTCTCGTCGTTGCCGTATGCTGATAAAAATTGCTGATCAAAATCGGCAATAAAAGTCTATACCCATCCCCTAAAACTCTGAAAATGGAGAATAACATGCCTCATTGTATATTTAAAAAAAGATGACGTGAGGTTCTTCACTATATTTCGGGAAAAATGGGCACGACCTAGAAATTGGTGTAATCTACATAAGCAACCTAACATAAATGGAATGTGTACTTTGAGTTTATCTGATAACTGATATTAGTTATCTGAAGCTTGCCAGCGCCGATTCGCGCCGGCCACCGAAGAATAGATAACCAAGTGGCGGATTTGCCAGTAGGCTTGAACCTAGGGCGGCAGATTTAGTGAGCGGCAAATTTGGGGACTGATTTCTTTTTCAATTATATACTCTACGGCCACATTTACTTCAGAATCGAATACAAATGTCTCTTATTTTTGTCTGTTTCAAGAACAGAATTTAGTATTTACTATCTGAATCAATTCATTTGAATTCAGTAGGCGTTGACTGTATTTCTACTCGAATAATAAAAAATGCCCCTTTCATTTCTGATACTCTAGCATTCTAGCAGATCTAATCAAACAATCTGTCCTAGAATGTATTTTTCCAGATTTCGCAAAAGTAGGCATTGTAACTCCGATATTTAAAAAAGGTGACCCCAACTTACTTGATGATTTCAGACCTATTATAGTACCTGTGAAGTATTCAAAAAATGTGTACACAATAAATTGATACACTTTCTCAAAAGATTCAAAATAATTAGCAGTCGTCGAAATGGATGTCTTCCTGAAAAATCAACTGACATTGCAGAAATTGATCTTTTCAATTCCATACATACATCACTGGAAAGAAAGAAACATGTAGCTGCACTATTGCAATGCCTGACGGTATTGCTCGATTTAAAGAAAGCCTTCGACACTGTGAGCCATCATAGATTGCTGAACAAGTTGTACAATTATGGAATGAGAGGCTCTGTGCATAACCTCTTGAAAAATTATCTCTCTCGTCGGAATCAATATACTAAAGTGAAGGGTAATCTGAGTGGATTCAGAACTATTACCCATGGAGTTCCGCGAGGTACGGTTCTGGGTCTCATTTTATTCATAATGTACATTAATGATCTATTATCATTAGATATTCAAGGAAATTTCACGGCTTACGCTGATGACACTGCTATTACTTTCGTGGAAAACTTATGGCCCGAAGTTATGAACCTATCTAACCGAAATCTGCTTTCCATCAGCAGATGGCTGAATAACAATATCCTTACCTTGAATATTCATGAAACTGTACCAATCCCTATCAAATATGACAAAATTGATATCATCCAATCGATTCATATCAACAATCAAAATATCTGCTGTGTAACAATCTCCAAATACCTGGGAATAATAATCGACCATAAACTAAACTGGAAAATGCATATATATAATTTTGTCTCAAAAGTAAGAAAGACCATATACTAATTCTACTCTCTAAGAAGCATCTTAAATTCTGAGACTCTTAAAACCGTGTACTATGCAATCACACAAAGCTTACTGCAGTACTGCATATTAGTATGAGGATCTGCCTACAAAACAATTATTGAACCACTGATCACAGCTCAGAAATATATTATTAAAATCTGCCTCCACGAATCAAGAAGGTATTCTTTCAATCTTATTTTCAAATAATTCAGAGTTTTGACAGTTACCGAATTGTACTTCAAAAACCTACTGATTTATAGTCACAAGAACTCCAATCCATCTGATGCACTGTCCTATGATGGAGTGACAACAAGAGCAGTGTCAAATAGAAATGTACAAGTACCATCCTTCAACTACAAACTAACGCGATACAACTTTACGTACCTGGGTAAAAAATTGTATAATGTTGTCGATAAATCCAGACACCTCAATTTCATCAATTCTTTCAAATCGAAAATAACACGTTGGATCGTCGAGAATTCCAACCACTTGAAGCAAATACTATATAATCCAATACAATAAAATCTTGTGATTATAATTTCAAATTCATACTAATATAGCCTAACTCCTATGTCTTGATATCCCTCTTACTCTTTATCTTTCTCTCATCTTTCTTTTTCTCAAAATAATGTATAAAATTAATTCATTATTACTTATGATTGATTCATAATTACTATAATGTGAAATACTTTATACCCATAAACTCTACAGTTTGAAACCACAATATCACTGTCTGCTACACATGAGCATTGCTCTGTAGCCATTCATTTTATTGTTCTAATTTATCTGTCTGTTTATGAAGTATTCAACAAAAGAGTTTGTTGAATATTCTGTATTAATAAACTATATGTATATATCCTAATGGAACAATAAAATCTATCTATCTATCTATCTATCTATCATTTTTCGATCTCTCGAAAGCTTTTGTTTTCATTGACCTATTTGTTGCCACTCACAAATTAGAGGGTCTTGGTTTTTGAGGTAATCTCTTGTCTTGGTTATCATCTTACCTGCACTATAGACAAATTTATGTTGAAATTGGAAATACCAAATCACTACTATAGAACATTCAGGTTGGGGTACATCAAGGCTCAATTTTAGGCCCTTTAATATTTTTGTGCTAAATAAATGATATGTCGAATCACATCAATTCTGAAAACATAGTTTCATATGCCAAATATACTACTATAGCAAAATGTGCTTCATCTCCTTCTGAATTGATAACAAACGTGAATAAATTATCGGAGGAATTCACGTGGTGCTATAGAAATTCTCTAATTGTCAACTCAAAAAAAAAATATATATACATGAAATTTTATGATAGGACTCAAATCGCCAGTGATATTGGAATAATGGTGAATACTGAGATGCAAACCTGTAGAATACATAATATTTTAAGAGCCATATTTTAAACCTTCCCTCTATATATTTGTATAAAACTCTCTTGTACGTCAAGCGTAATCTGGAAAAATTCACTCCGAACTCGGATTACCATGAAAACACTACCAGAAAGAGAAGCTTTCTAGCAGTACCAAAGCATTCAACAGCACTTTTTGGCAAATCACCGGATTTCATCGGTGTCAACCACCGATATATATCAAATCCTTAAATAATATAAATATTTTCATAACGAAACTGGAATCTTTCTTAGTGGATGCGTGTTTTTATGATGATGACGAACAGTGTTTACTTATAATCACCATGTATTTTATTTTGTATTTTGAAAGATGTGTGAATTTTTAGTTTATACATTTGAATATACCTTCACCTATTTACTTTTTGTGTGTACATATATTCTTATTTTAGTTACTCATAACTACACATATGACTCATCCTATATCATGTAAATCTTGAAAGACCAATAAATATTATTATTATTATAATTAATCTTTGCCTCATCAGAAAGTTGAGCCGAGGCGCAGCCGAAGCTGAGCTGAACTTACATGAACTTTACGGCCTTGATACACACTATTATGTGTAACATCTGAATTGCTAGTATGTTAAAATAATCTGGGAATTGACTTCAAGAGTTAGGGGCGGCAAAAATTCAACGGCCTATACTTGGTGAATGTATAAACCAGCCACTGAGGTGACCTGCATCCACTGTATTTTCTCACGCAAGGTACACACCTGCTCTGATCCTCGTTGTGGATCCTCTTCAGCTCCCTGATGTGCAGATTGCGCTCCCTCTCCAACTTCTCCATCTCCAGCTGCAGATCGGCGTCCTCCTTCTTCAACGCGTTCTGCCGCAGCTTGAGGATCTCATCGGCCTCGTAGTACTCCTGCAACGTGAGCGAGCCGGGCACCGCGTCAGGCTTTAGGAAGCCGCTGTCGGTGCCGTTGTGCATCGCGTTCGAGTTGTTGCGTTTCCTGCTGCTCTCGTTGTTCGACGGCCTCTTCTTCAGCAGCAGCTTCTTCTGCCTGTCGATCTCTTCTCGTTCCGCCGTTATTTCCTCTTGCCGCCTAAAAGACAATCGGTACGATTGAGAAACGTTCGAGGGATTATTGAGGGAGGGACAATTGTTCTTGGGTTGTGGTCAGTCCCGTCTTGAAACAATCGACCGTCATGGGTGTTCCGGATCGGGTTTATCATCATTGTAACATTGACTCGATTAACGCTATAGACATAGACGATTAAGTTCTGGAAATACATCAAGGCAAAAAATAAAACACTATAGATTTTTATATTGAATTTGGATAATCATGGCGATCTTTTTCGATATATGGCTTGGGAAAAATTTCCAGTTCAGCTTGTGAAGCTGTGTAGAACAGTGGTATTGACCTTAGTTCTTGTGGAAGTGTTTGTTAGTGAATTCGATACTCAAGAAAATCCCAATCCTTCTCTCCAAAACTAATCAGAATCGTTCAGTTTCCATCACATGTATTGGAATAGTCAACATTCAAATACACTGATTACTAGCGTATGTTTCATACTAAGCGAAAAATCGAAATTGTCTAACAAATAGTTTATTTAATTTCAATATTCTTTGATAAATGAGAAGTGATTCATAGGCTTCTATACTTTTCATGATCAACGAACATGCCCAAACATTTAAATCGATTGTTAATCCGGGCCTAATGACATTTCAGCACAAAATGAAACTTTTTGAAATTTCAAATTTGACTTTGAAATATCCCTGTTTGAGAATTTTAATGACAATTTTCTGATCAAATATCACTAGAACAGGGATGGATACTGATAATTTCAGCAGTAAAATTGACTAAAATTAACTAATTGATTTAAATTAACTAAAATTCACCCTGACATGTTCAAGATGAAAAAAAAATCCTTCCACTTTTGGCAAACGGATAAGGGCTGAGGATATCATATTGTTGACGAGCAGCGTTGAATATACATAATGGATAACCAAGATTCTAGAGATGGAACAAATGAGATCTCGGAAATTCTAGTAACGAAATAAGACGATAGCCGCGTTCAAATGAGTATGCAAACAGTTGGATCGGAAATGAAATTTTGTTGAATAGCGATTACGTCAATGAATCCAAGAAATTGTAATATAATTGGCGATGGGGACACATAATTGAAGAATAAAGAAGGAAAAGAGGTGACAAGTTACAGACTCACAACATATATATCTTATATTTATCTACCAAAATCAATTGGGAATCGTATATTTTTAGGGGAAAAATTGTATATTTCGAAACGGGTACCAACCTTGCCAATTCCTGGAAAGAATGTCCGTCCGTCCAGTTCTCCTGAAACGTAGCACCCACCCTCTGCGTCACAAACTGTCCTAACCTTAACCTATTCTGCATGCACCTCTGCCGCGCCTCCTTCTTCTCTATCGAACTCTTCTCTTTGAGCAGTTTCTTCACAACCTCTATACACTTGTTCACCTGCTGCTTGTGCTGGTCTATCGATTTCTGTTGCGTCGATATTTGGTGCCTAAACTCCTCGTTGGCCCGCGTTAATTCTTCTATTTTGTTATTACGTAATTCTAGGTCAGAGGATGCTTGCGTCTCGAACTCCTGTATCCTGTGACACGTTAATTCAGTCTGAAAAATTATATTGCGTAAAATTGGGCTTCCCTATTCGTATCAACGTCAGTAAACTACATTTTAGTAACATCGACTGCAAAGCACATCTCAAGTCTCCTTTTTTTACCGACAATTACTCATCAACTAAGCCAGATGAAGAACCACCTCGAATCAGCTACTAGTGTAAGAATGTACTCAAGTTATTTGCGTTCCATGTCAAAAATGTGTGTTTTATGATTCTGTCACATTCTGTGTATTGTTTGAAAGATGATGTAAGACAAGAGAGGTTAGGTTACAGACGAGAAGTCGAAGAATAAAACAAGGCGGCTAAAAGTAATGAGTTTTATTATCAATGAGTTACTGAGCGTGGCCATCCAGAGATTAGTATATGTTTTCGAGAGATATAGTAAAAAATATCTAACATATCAGAAATGGATTTGTGAATGACGAATTTGTTGAAATAACCAACGACTCCAACGAGGTTCCAGTGTTCCTGAGTTATTTTATGGTTATGTCATGTCTGCTGGCGGGAGTGACTACGAGGACGACGAAAATTGACTTTGATCTTCTGAGTGATAAAAGTTGAAATTTTGAGGGAACAATGGAGCACGATAATGAACAACGTATCGAATCTAATGATCTTCCTAATGATGCAGATAGTTTAGAAGGCTTTGGTGATAATTGTGATAGATCTGATAGAAATAGACCCACTCATTCAGACCTTCATTTACAACGTATGGCAGATATGTTTATATCTGAGAATCGTCGTAGAGATGCTTTATTCCTGCAAGTATTAGATCGATTGACTCCTCCAGTCAATGCTGTACCTAATAGTGTATCAAACAGTGTTGCAGCAACTACTGATTTGGCTAGTAGCATGATTCCGTTCCATATTATGCCAGACTTATCAAAAGTTATTGGACATTTTTATGGTGATAGAGAATTTCCACGAGCAGATAAATGGATGAACAGCATTGAAACAAGTGCAAAACTTAACCGTTGGCCAGAAAACTATACTCTAGAAGTGGCTCAATCTCATCTCAAAGGCCCAGCTTTATATTGGTATGATGCAAAATCTGAGCTCATTGATTCCTGTGGAACTTTCAAACTCCAGTTCAAAAGAACGTTTTCAGAAGCTGAAGGTTTATCTCAAAAATGGGATAGAATGCGAACCAGAAAACAAGCAAAATCTGAGTCAATAATGTCATATTTTTACGAAAAATATGATCTCTGTAAGAAGCTGGAGTTGAACTTTAGTGAAACTAAAGAAGAAATATTAAGTGGTCTGTTTTCAAAAGATATAGCAATGAGTTTGACAGTCAAAGAACATTTTGATTCAGATACTCTTTTGAAGGATATTTTAGCTATTGAAAGAGTAGAAACCACTAAACCAATTATTATTGAGAGAGAAGTAGTGACTACGAGACCAACTGATAGTCAAAGCAATCCAGTGAGGAGTGATAGACTTCGAAAGTGTTATCAGTGTGGACTTTTTAACCACACATCAGATCAGTGCAGAAGAGAACGTGCTGTATGTTTCATATGTAAACAGGAGGGACATTTCTCATCCAATTGTCCAAGGAAACAAACTAACTCTCAGGGTTCAATCTACTAGAGATACTAGAGCAGTAAACGAGGGTAATACTTCACGAAACCAAGTCAATGTTTTGAATGAAGTATCTCATATCCAATCAGATAATTCCTTGGGGGAGAGTGGGGCAACTGTTGCTCTATTCACAGGGTAGGGTGCGTGCTAGACTATCAATTGACAATGTTTGTGCTGACCAAGTTGATGTGTGGTTTGTGCCAGATAATGCTCAGAAAACAGATTTATTGATTGGTAGATCATTTTGTGATCTTGATCACATTGCATATATAAGTGTGGGCGATGAGTTGACTTTTGGTTATGCCAGTATTCAGCCATTTAAAGACATTGACATTTCTGCTATTGTTAAATCAAACTCCAAAATGTGCTACAAAACAATGGAAGAAACAAAAGTTGAGGCTTATAATGCTCATAACCTCAAAGTTGAAAAAGCAGAGAAGAAAATGGTCCTGAGAGTGTATAATGCTACAGATAAAGGCATTGTATGCAGAATAGGATAGAATATAAAAATTCCTGAGTGTACAATTGGTGAAGAACAAATTGAAAATTTTGTAAGCGCCAAACAAATTCCTATAACCATAGAAATGGTAAATGTTGCTGAAGAGATACAGTACTCCCAAAAATGTGAACTGTTTGACTTGTTGAATGAGTTTAGAGAGTGCTTTGCATTGAACCTTGGTGAACTTGGATGCACAAATCGAACTCAGATGGATATTGTTGATAATAATATGCCTGTTAGATGTCAACCATATAAAGTTTCCACAGCTGACACGGAAACTATAGCAGAATTAGTTAGTGAGCTGAAAAGATGTGGTATAGTAACCGAAACCACTAGTCCTTATGCCTCACCAGTCTTACTCGTAAGGAAGAAAAATGGAGACCCTAGGTTGGTAGTGGACTACCGCAAATTGAATAAGCAGACAGTACCAATGAACTACCCAATACCAGGATTAGATGAACGGTTTCAACATTTAGCTGGAAATTCACTATTTGCATGTTTGGACTTAGCCAATGGGTATATGCAAGTTCCATTGACTGAAGCTGGTTGTCAGAAAACTGCATTTATCACCCCTGATACTCCAGGAGAATTCAAGAGGATGATATTTGGTCTAACAAATGCACCATATGAGTTTGTGCGATTAATGAATATTGTCCTTGGTCCTCTAAGAAATAAAGTATGCTGTTGCTACTGAGATGACGTCATAATACCTGCAAAGAGTTGGACTGAATTGCTGGAAAGATTAAAACTAGTATTACAAGCATTCCGGGATGCTAATCTAACATTGAACCTCAGAAAATGTGAGTTTGGGAAGAAAGAAATAGATTTTCTTGGCTATAAAATATGTAAAGAAGGACTCAAACCTGGAGTGAAAAAGTTGAAGGCTGTAGAGGAATTTCCAGAGCCAAAATCTGTACATGAAATAAGAAGATTCCTTGGACTATCAGGATTCGTCAGGCGTTTTATACCTAATTATGCCATAATGGCGAGACAATAGAAAACACTCCACAACCGCACATGTATCTCAACTTAAAGGATACTATAACCCCTACGACAGCGAGGATGATGACGTTAATGATCTACAAGATGAAGAAGCAGAAATTGAAGAAGGAAACATAGATGTACCCGTTACAGAAGAGCGCCAAGTCGAGCCACCAGATAAATTTGAAGATGTGAGGCTAAAGGGAGATGTACCAAGCGTACGGCCCAAGAGAGTGAGCAAGAAACCAGAACGATTTAATGATTATCATTTTGATTAAGATTTCCGTTTTGATCCATCAGTAAAAAAGAAAAAAATATGTATTGAGATTTCTAGTTCTAGTAGTTGTGAGTTAAAAAAAAAAGAGTGAAGTGCGGGGTCGCCCTTTTTGTCAGGTTGGTCGAATGTAAGAATGTACTTAAGTTATTTGCGTTCCATGTCAAAAATGTGTGTTTTATGATTCTGTCACATTCTGTGTATTGTTTGAAAGATGATGTAAGACAAGAGAGGTTAGGTTACAGACGAGAAGTCGAAGAATAAAACAAGGCGGCTAAAAGTAATGAGTTTTATTATCAATGAGTTACTGAGTGTGGCCATCCAGAGATTAGTATATGTTTTCGAGAGATATAGTAAGAATTATCTAATACTAGTGCCATTTAATTAATATGAGTTTGGTTCTTATAAAAAATACAAGGATTTTCGAAACAATGATGGGTGACCTGAGTGGAAATTAGTGTAAACTGTAAAAAAATAAAGTGTTGAACAATTTGGAACAAGTCTTGCACCCAAAGCTCGGCAATGCTGAAATGGCCTGAGAATAGAGGCCTACTTTGTCGCGAATATACAGGGTGGGGCAATGGAAACTTTCCACCCTAATTTGTAGGATTCAAAATCAAACTTTCCCTTACCCATATGCAAATTTTGAGGGTTGTTCACCTCCCTCCCCCACAGCTAGACAGTTAACGCTACGGGAGTGAAAAAAGGTTGAAAATTAGTTCCCCCTCAAATCAAAAATCTAGGTGTTCGAGCGTTTTCCAAAATTTTAGTCACAAGTTCAAAAGTTTATGGTGGGAAGTTTCCATTGGCCCACCTTGTATAACAAAGGAAACAAAGCGTGAATCCAGACAAGCATTCAGAACATATGATGGCGACTGAATATCTGTATATAATTAGGCGCAAAATAATAATCGGTATTAGTGTCAAGCAGCAGTCAAGTATTGAAAGATCGTCCAGGACAATTAGATTTAAATTTTCAAACATCTTCAGGCCATGGAAAGTGTCTATGAAATCCATAGAGGATTCCATTCGAATAAGTGGTGTCTTACGATTATAAACGATCTACAGACCCCCTTCTATTGATATTTTTATCGTTTCATATGAATTGGTTATGAGGATGGTGAATGTACTATTTCACTTTCAATTATTGAAGAAATGATTCAATTGATAGCTAATAGGTATGATTCGATTGAATTGAGTTTCTTCATCTGGTCCAATTTCGGAGTCAACACATTTGAGTAGGCAAAAACTTCAGGCTAGCAGTGTTGAGTAACAGAAATTTGTACTTTTTCGGAACTAACCTGTATAAATTTGTGAACTGTCGCCGGTGGCGTCACCCTCAGTGGCGCCTTGTTAATAAAGTCGAAAGGAACAGAATTACACACTTGTGGGGACGACATCCCCACTTGTTGTGGTGAAGGAGGTAACTGAAATGTAGATAGCTGAGATCAATTACCAAATTTTATCTTAAATCTATCAATTAAACATAAATTATATATAGCATCAAATTCCGATCCTATCAAGTCATATTTTTATGGTAGCAATAATTAGGACAATTTTCATTCTTAATAATCAGAATGTGACATGATTCAAAGACCAACAAAACCGTTGAGTGAGCAGCCCATGCCATAAATAAAAACTGTTCAGGCAAACTGAAACTTTTGGATAGGTTTAATGAGATGTCAAGAAGGAGATGTACCATATACAAAGTATATTTCGTCAACTGGACTTCGTGAGTAGATATGATTTTTGGAGCAAAATCACTCGTCGTCGTTACTACGTTATGATGCAGAGTGTATCATTTATGATTATCTTCAAAAATCATTTCCCAATGGAATTCGAATTTGTTTTGATATCGAAAAAAAGTTAAATATTTTTATGAAGCAAAATTCACAAATATGTATCTACATTGAAGAAACGTTGGGTTCCAGCCTATTGGACTAATATTTTTGAATGATGCCCATTCATCCTATGCAACAAGTGGATGGGAATTCATAAAATCTCACTCAAAATCAATAAATTTTTCACCTTCACTGTCGTGAAATTGAACTCTCAACGCTTATCTACTAAAATAGTCCAATATTTTAGAATTTTTTTTCCGAAAAAATATGAGCATCAATTGCCTCTCTCTGATCGTTTTCAAAAACATTAAAAATCGATAACGATATCAAGTAGGAGTTGAAAAAGATCAACAAATTTTTTTTTATTCAAATTTAGATTTGTTGAGGTTTTTAGAAAATCATCGTTCAATCATATATACACATCGAGTCATATTAGAAGGACATACTGACCTGCCAGCTGTACTATTTTCCAGAAACATTGAGATTCTATTTCGATTTTATTTGCCGAGAAGAGAGAATTCAAAGTATATATGAATTTTGTGAAAGATTTAATATTATGTATGAGTTTGAGAAATATTGAGCTGGAAGAAAAGTATGATTTGAAATTCATCATCTAATACATTATTTCATATGAACTAGAATTACGTGGACATAGGTTTCCACGTTTCAATCATTTATCTAAATGCTGATAATATGAAAATATAAAAATTGAACTGGATAGCATTTATTTCTCTACCTCTCATTGCACGAATTTGGTAACATTGCTTTAGGATTCCCTTTGAATTTATGTATCACATCATACTACTGCCCACATCACAGCATTTCCAAACGACCAGATTTGTTGGAGAATTTATTCCAGAAAAATTTAGAAAAACTCATAGTGAAGTAACGTAGATTATGGAATTTTTTCATAGCAATTAATGTTAGCAATTAGTGTTGTTGCTTGTCGCCTAACTATCTGTCATAAAATGATAATAAGAACTGGATAGACGATTCCTAGTTACCAACAACGTGAAATATTCCATTCTTGACAAGGGATCCACGGATCAAAACGGTTCGTTGTTCGAAAAAATAAACAGTTTCATACGTTGGGAGCGACTCACTAGAAACCGAAATGGTTGACCTTTTGATTTTGAATATTTTTCACGCCGACGCGGTATTATTCGAAATTTTTTATATACAGGGTAATTCACCTAAGAATGCAAAGATTTATTCCAAATGAAGTGTAAAACAAGTGAAATTAAGAAAAAATATTGAGACGAAGGAAACAAATATACCTTATAATTATTAGACAATGCATGCCCATGATGGAAAAATTGACATTGCGAGGACTTCGGCGACTGCCGATACGTTATGTGGGTATACGGATATTTGTGTGTACGGCTAATTCACTGATTACAAACGTTGTCGCTTTCTAACTTCTATGACAATGTCATAGAAGAGCGCATTTGCGCACACCAAACTAAATCCACAAATTTACATGGTAGGTACAATCGATTGGCGAATTTTTCTAACGTATTCACGAAATGAAACATTACTGAACTCTGATACACCCGTTGTAGAAGCTAACAGACACAACTGTTTTCAATCGGCACAGGTACAGATATTGGTTCGGCGAACTTATTCACGAAAATATTAAACTCTCATCACAATGTAGAAATTTGAAGAAAAACTATCAATAAACAATCTATCACAGAAATAATACTTAGGAATTAAATTTTTAACAAAAATCAGCCCAACATCTCAAATGGAACTGGAGATCATCGCTTGTCATCGAAACTGTTATTTCACATTCGAAAATATGGGTAGGTATTAAACGACGATAATCATAGGATATTGAGAAAAGTAATTGATTCAATTAGATTTCCAGGGCGAATTTGTTCTTGTTATCGATTGCGTGGTCAGATTTCTCTTCAGATGCTTATGATGCAGTTGCATGGCAACACCACCACATACACCAACAACGAGTAGAGTGAATTGGTCTGGTTTTGAAAGGAAAAATGCTTCGCTACTCAGTGGCTTATCCTTAGGGTTTCACAATGAAAAATTACTGAAATTTTGAAGCCACTTTCTCTGATACCATACTAAGATACCATTTTTTTTCCTCGCATTCCCAAGGTAAATCACCCTGAATTTTTAAAACATCGAAATGAAATGATCACAAAGAGAACAAATTGTAGCGCCGAATTTTTTCGGCACAGACTCCGTATTCAAAACGATCGGACTCTCTCACTCGGACTCGTCGGGCTTACCATCGGGTAGGGCTGCTGCGGCGATGGACTCTTAGCCCCGCCGAGCCGGATCGGGCTGTGACTGTTGCCCGAGTGCTTATTAAAGTAGTCGTTTATCTTCTTGTCGGTGGTGGGATAGCGCGCGACCGCCGCTGCCGCCGGCACACCCTTCCCCAGCACCGCCGTCGTCCCCCCACCGCTGTCTTCCGCTTTCCGTTTCCGCTTCCGCTCGCTCGGCGTCCTCGGCAGCTTCTCGGGAGTGTTCGGGTCCAACTCTTTGTCGCTGTGAGAGGAGCCTGAGGAGAATTTAACAAAAAAAAATAACCTAAAGTTGTTCAACATTCCGTCACGGATCTTTCACGGATCCGTTACCCGTCAGCGATCATGCCTCAATCACGGATCCGTCAAACGTCATTCACGGACCCGTCAGGCGCCATTTCATTCACGTATCCGTCACGAGTCATTCAGGTATCGGTTAGTCGTCATTTACGGATCAGTCGGGCGTCATTCACAAATCAATCGCCACGATGGACATCACATTTTCTCATAGATCATCATTATGGAAAAATCAGCCAGAATGATTACCAATAAGAATAAATATGATACAGAACTGGGCCAAAGTCTGGAAACGGCTTGATTACAGCCGTTTGAACTTTATGGAGTCTATTTCAGGTTGGTGACTTCATCGAGTGCATAGCAATGACGTGAATACATTTTTCTCTCATGAATCATTATAGTATGGATTCCAGTTCATCTTAAGAAGTTCAACGATACCGATGGGCTACATGAGTGTGACCTGTCTGAACACGTTTCTCTGACAGTACATTTTTTACACATTCACACAATGAGGACTCTAGTAATTTTCGTACAGATCAAGTATAGGATAATTGAATATAAATTTCAAAAGCTCAAACTTCAGAACAAGATTATTCAAAATTCCAAAAACCAAGTTATTATGAGATATATCTATGAGATATGAGATATGTTATGTCTGTATATATGTGAAAGTGAACTAGTAAATTTTCATTGATAGAACATCATGGATATATCTGAATATTTTCAAAGAATGGCATGGAATCCAGATGATACGAGACATAATAGTTTCCCATTTTTACACACAACCAATGAAGGCTTCTTCGCCGATCTAGAGTGGCTTGAAGAATTTCTCAATCAGATAAAAATTCTGGTCGGTTATAAAGAAAACCTTCTGAATCTTGGATCATGGGGAAAAGTCCTAATACCCAAGCCCAGCCTCATCGGGAACACAACTGATTGGTGGTTCAACTAGGTTGGAAATGACAACCCACAATTCACAATTCAATGCAGATGCCTATTTGAATTGAGAGACTTATATTACCATTTTCAAGTACACATAATACACCCATAATATAGTTAGCTTTCACCACAGAAAATAATTTGTTCCTTATAATATCATGGTATGAAACCAAGTTTCCCAACAACAAAATGATAATTAAATTATATAATACCTACATACAAAAAATGGAGACAGATATTATGTAATCCAATAGACAATAATCAATTGAATATGCCATGGAAATTTATATCGTCGGGTACCAATATTGGGTTGGAGTTTCAAAACTATTTAGTTGTTCATTGTCATTTCATGTCAATGACATTTAGGAAATAATATTTCTTTATTCATATTGCCATATATTTTGTTTTCATGAAGAAGAAAAGAGGAAATTTGAAGATTATTCGAGGGTCGAAATCAAGTTGCCCGTCCCTATCCAAAGATAATGTGAAGATTTACACAAAACGTAATTATTATATCTCTCTCAAATCATAAAAATTCAATAAACCTATGGAACGACGATGCAGTTGAAAAACGAGTAGTCATATGCGGAAACAGAGGGGCAGAGACCGCCCCCACTCCCCAAACTCAAATTTAGTTCCTCCAAAGGAACATCTTCATGTCTTGTCTGATATACCCAATTGTACTAGAAAATGTTACTAATTTCTACTAAAAATCACCAAGCCTTAAATTTGCAGCAAAGTTTCAACTTGAAATTGAATAATAGAACTGTTGAAGTCGTATCCAAGTTGAAATAAAGTTCTAATGATGACCTTCCATTTTGGCGAAATTCACGGGAGTGTACCAAACGAAGTACCAAACATGGAATGTGGCGGATTTGTGATGGTATAGATGGAAAAGGAAAGAGACCTTGTGTCAATGATGCTGTGCTAAAAATAGATATATATATCAGGTTGAAATCTACCTACCTAACTAAAAGAAGAGATGAAATAAAACGGATTAAGAACCGTCTCATGATAGATAGGTAAAGTAGACATTGCTCGAAGATTGGGACTAAACTAATCTAAAAAAAAAAACAGTAACAAAAACGAGAATATCGTTATAGGAATCCCAACGATAGGTACCTACTCAGAAATATTGATCTAATCTTTGGGATATCAGCTCGATTTTTGAAATTTATTATATCTCCCGGGAGTATATTACAGTTTTTTGAACATAAGTGCGATTGAGATTCAGTAAACATCACGTCGATTCATTTGTTGAATCCCTTCAATCCCAAAAATATTGTGACAAAATCTCGATTTCAATCTCTGTATCTAAGTTTCAGAATAACTCATCGCCGCGAACTATAGTAAAGGGCGGGGAGCAAGGAAAATCTCTCCAAATATCGACAAACCTTGGGAGCACTTTCCAGATATTCACAAACCTCAGAAAAAGTTATTAAATCTTGAGGAACGGAAATGAATCTCATGACATCTTTGAAATTTCCAAAAATGATAAATTTCGCAGATCTCACATATAATCTCACATATAAATCCTTGAATCATTTCTCGAATCTTGAAAATCTTAAAGAATGTCACGAATCTTATGAAAAGTGTTTCGAATCTAACTAGCAATCTCATGATATCCAATCTGGTGCACACATTTCGTGGATGTCGGACACCCCTCGCAAACTGACATGTTTCACAATTTCCTGTTCAACCAGTAGCGGTTCTAACCATTATTTTTGATAGAAAGTAACGGTTTTCTTGTTTCCATGAGTTGTTGAAGTAATTTCAGACAATAATAATTAATTCTGCCAAATTAACACTAGCCTTATTAATATTGCTTTATCCTCTCAACTAATAAAATTTGTTGAATTACACTTTTAGATTTTGATTTCTCACCATATTGTTTAGCTTTCAAAGTTGTTATTCATAGATTCCCAATACAACACTATTTTATTTTCACCTACTGGATGTATAAGAAACACAAAAGGAAAATATTCTCAGGTGAAGAGGAGCTCTCAACCTTCTCCCACTTTCACCAGACTTGGAATAAGGTGAAACTTTCCTCACCACCCTGTAGCCATTTTCGTGGCAATATCACGGCTCTGCATGAAAAGCGAGTTAGGTATATTCATTTTGACCGCCTAATTATCGTTTCAAAATGGTGGGTATGTAATCTCTCTCGGTGAATACTAACCGGTCTAAAAATATCCGACAAGACTTTTGTTGCTCATTCCGTGTTTACTCTTGTTTTTTTCATGGAAGTTGGAAGAGAGAGGTGAGGGGAAGGCACGAAATACCGAGAAGAATCGATCTATTTATACAGAGTCAAGACGATATTATATAAACAAAATAAGTCGTTCGATCCGTTACATCAATGTACACGGTGAATATACCCATTTCAAAACTTATTAAATGAACTATTTAGTGGAATAGATATTGAGTCGGTGATATCTGAGTTTACACCAAATGGTATTCAACAACCAAATCATTTGCCGAAGTTTTCAGTTTCAAACAACTGACTGAAATGCAACTGGCTATATTAATAGTTTTCAAAATGATGCAAACTTTCCAACAAGGAATACTAAAATTATTTTGCTATTCGAAAATTTTGTAGAATCATCATGAATTGATTGATTGAAATTGACTGGCAGATTTCTGACAAAAAATAAGCATATTTCACATATCTCAGGAAATGTTATGTTTCATGCACTTCACACCGCAAAAAGTAAATCTTTATTTTTCGAAATATACATGAAAGCTTTGAAGAAGTGACTTATGACATAAATGATCTTTTATAATTTTATTGATTTATTATTATTTTAGGTAATTTTTGAACAGTACATGTCATTCGTTTCGGCTGTTTATTGAAAATACTTGTTTTTTCTCGATTTTTATGTTCGATCAAATCAATCTCCTCTTTTTCTTTCAAGTTACCTCCGAATTAACATATCCTCATAATACATAAGGGTAGTGAATTAAAGAATGGATGAAATAGGAGAAACCTTTTTTTTTTTCGATATAGGAAACTGTGATTGAAACATTCACTTTTTCAAATACATTTTCTGCACATTTTGAAAAATGAAGGTACTCTACTATTGAGCTACTTAATTTTTATACCTACATCGTGTACGAGCGACGTGTACGTGTATCAAAATTTGGATAGTACCACTTGTTCTAGCATGACATTTCCTGTTTTCTAGATTTTGTTTTTGTATGATCGTTGTGCGTCATGAAAATTCTGGAATGCTGATATATCTGCGTAAACGGTATGGAGGCATACATTTGTATAGACTTCCTAAGAGATCAAAGCTGCTGTTTAAGAACATAACGTTCGTATCTGTTCTGTAGTTCCATTCGAATATTTTGTCAATTCGACTGTTTCGACCTTGACTGATGTATGCATGGATATTACTCTTTCATTTTATAATTATTACTGGTATTTTTCCATTTCGTTTATATTGTTTACTGATAATGTATCACAATAACTTGAAATGTACAGCAATTTCAGAAAACATATCAATACCGACCCCACCTCTGTGGCAGACGACGAAAAACTGTTCTGACCATACTGAATAATTGATATTATTATTATGTGTTCGTCATTGCCGTGTCCTTGGAATTATTTTCCGATTCGTTATCGATAGAGATTAGATCACTGGAATACATAGTAGGTACCTACAATAATTCTTTCATGAGAAACACTCTACAGCTTATTCATTCAAGAGAAATAAAAGTTTACCTGTACTCATATTGGAGTCTTGGCTATGTACAGGCTGAGTTGTGTTGACTGTTGATTGTGGTGCCATCTGTATCTGAGATCCAGCTGACATCTGTAACAAAAAATAAGACAATGATAAAATCTATATCTCACCAACAGTATAAGTGTAATAACAAATATTTCATGTATGCAGTGATTACTAACATTATGATCATTGTTTAACACCTAGAGTGCTAACAGGCTTTTCTATAGCGTCCTGAAAAGGATCAGTTTCTTTTAACGATTTTCAATATTTATGTTTGCAATACGAGGTTCGAGAAGATGTTGACTTTTGACACTGTCGAACGATGTCAGTCCCACAATGTTGCAATCTTATCGTGAATTGCAACTTTAATTTGGTCCAATGCAGCAAAAACGTGAATTGTCTACATGGTTGAATGAAAGTATGTTTCAACAACACACGGGGCATAGCTATCACCTGTGTCGAGAACATTTCCAGACCACAATGCGTATTTTCAAAATACCAGTGATACTCGAATGATATCCAACACCAAGTCACCACCAATATACACTGTGTGAGAAGTAGCTACAGAATGCTATCTATCGCATAAACGATAAATAGACTGGTTTGACTAACATTTTACGTTAATACCAAAATTGCTTGAATTGATAATGAATCTACGGTACGTACGTTCAACAACATCGACTCGATGATTATTATAACAGTCGCCAATCCTTGTACAGCTTTCAGATAAAAAAGATAACAGTCTTTGGATACTTGTAATTTACAGGATGTTCCACTCTTGTACACATTCAGTCTCTTAGATATCCGAAAAACAATAGGTTTGTTTGAATACAGTGTACTACGAAAATAATTTGAAACACTATATACCAATTAGTGCATCAAAAAAATTTAGAGGAGTAGTGCCAAAAAGTTTGTAGGCACTCGTATCGAAAATTCAGTTTCTGCATTACTTTCAGGCTCTAAAGTACTTCACAGGACTAGTTTGGAAAATTTGGTCATCTATCTGATATAGATGATTGCTGCTCTCTATTCACCTTGAATGGAGGATGAGACATTCAACTTCATTAGTAGCAAAATACAAGGGTATAGTAGCAGTCACGATATTCTGCAAATGAAAAACTACAAAGAATCGCCGCATGTTGATGGAAAAGTGTGAAACGCGTGCTAGTATTGTTCTGAAAGCCATAAATTTAGTGGAAAATATCTCAACTCTACTCAAAGGTTAACACATGGTCCAGGTGAATAATGTGAAATCATCTCGTTATTCATAGATCATGAAAAATTTTTTTTTCAATAGAAGATTGCAGAATAAACGTTACGAAAATGACTTTCATATCGTTTGTTATATGATAGGTATACTATTATATACTATTATTTGACTCAAATTAAGAAGGATATTCGAGAAATATTCCGAAATAAATTCATCATTCATCAAATACATTCATTCATCATAAATCAATAAATAGTGATCAAATATGAATATTCGATAACAAACATCATGATTTTCTGGATGAATACAAACTAAAAATCAATTTTCCAAATATGAAATTGAGTCCACGCGTCTCAAATTAACGAAATGAAAAGTAATTGCTTTGTGAAATTTCTGAAGGTTCCTATCGGACATAGTGACAGAAGCCTATTCTATTCGACGCAATGAACAAATAATTTTCAACTATTGAGATGAATATCAAACATCGAACAGTATTTCAATTGTGAAAAAATTCAAAATTATTGAATAATGGATGAAATTCACCTCAAATATGAATGCAATTACGAAGATATCCATATTAATTGGAAGTATGTTATTTTGTACATCCATTCTAAACCACCATGTATTGATGTCCCATATGCATAACTATAATAACTTATACTGACTTATGAAAATGTGGTAACCTTTTAGTAGACTTGGGTTATCTTCCACTAAATTTTTGGCTTTCAGAACAAAGGTCACGCGTTTCAGACTATTCTTTCGAATAAGCGGAGTTTCTTCGTGGTTTTTCATTTGCAGATTATCGTGACGACTAATAGACAATATTTCGATAGCCAGTGAATACCAGAATTTTTACATCTCCAGTAAATCTTGAGATACCTAATGAACTGAGATGATTTTGACAATAACGGGTGGGATGCTAATAAGTTGTGGAAGACTGACAAATGATAACGAAACAGCTAAATACACGTATATATATATATATATCACTTGAGTATACTAAAAATAATTAATGATATAACAACAAAAACTATACTACTATACTGCAGGTAATAGTAGATTATGCTATACGTTTCGGTGGTTTGTACCACCAAAAATTTTGAATTAATGCTGAATTTAACCATCAGGAATATTAGTACCAGGCCAATTGTTATCATCAATACCATCCAGGATTTTGACGTGAAATTTGAAATTCTCTACATGATAGCACTTTCCGACATCACATTTCCAATAACGTGGCTTTAATGACGTAACAAAAAAAACAGTATGAACTTCATTTTGGACCATTTCAAATTCATAAAGAATATTGTGCTCTGGACTAACTTTCCCTGGTATTTCTTTCGCAAGCCTAACTTTACAAGGGCCACGATCCTCAAGCAGGACACCCTGTATATAGATGAAATCCTCGGGACGTCATGTTACCTATTATACCTGGTGCTAGAGAGAGAGAGAGTTTCAATACCTGGCAATTTTATAACAATAAACCGACAACAATGCACCTACGGTACGGCTACGTAGTAAGTAGTGAGTGTATTCTGGCAACGTCGCAATGATAAACCAAGACAAAAATAAAAAATATATCCGTCCCGTTCATTGCATTCCTCGTCGACATAATCAACAAAACGAGTGTCGTATTAGTAACAAGTTGCGAGTTTAACATTATGATCTCTGAAGTATCTGGTATCGAATTTGCTGGCCGATGTTTTTATCCTACTTTGATTGGTATTTGTTCTCCGACATTACCTACAGAAAATCTGCAACGATCCGAAGCGAATCGAATGGCCTTTTAGCGATTGTTTCGAGACAACACACACTCACTTATCCGATCGACTAACACGTCAAAACTGAAATTGAATGACTCATCCGGACACGAAATTAGAATGAACTGTGGACGTTTCGGGTGTAGAATATGTTTGTACGTAGGGAGGAGATGGATTTCTGTAGGCACTGGGCACTGTTATTACCGACTGGTGAATTTTCGTTGTTTGTTCTTTGCATTTCGGTGCGATTAAAAGGGCCAGTCGGCAGTGATCGAATTCGATGAGGAAAGAAACGAGGGGAGGGGGGAGATCATGGTGACAAGTTCGAAGAAGGTGTGTACCTACGAGGTGTGTGTAAAGTTATAGGTATTTATATTTGGAACCAATATAAGAAAGTACCACCGGTCTTATTTCTCATATTGAAGCATTTTTCATTGAATTCAGACAGCTTGCACCCCAATTACAGGGGTTATTTCAAAAGTTCTGGAAAATAATGACACAATAGTTCTACATTTTTTGTGAATCGTCAGAATTTCTTGTCAGAAATACAGAATTATTTCGGCGAATAGCATATTTCAAAATATTGTCGTTATTTTCAGAATTAAATAGAAATGCTTCATTTCCATCCATTCTCAAAATATAAACGTTCAAACATCTCAATGAATGTGAATAAATGCACATTTAAACACGCTCAAAAGGCAATCTGTAATTTTTCAAGTAATGAAGTTTTGTGGATTTGTTTGTAATTTGAGTTTAAGCGAATCTTATCAATACATTGGTATGGAATGACTATTATCGGATTTTATTAATGGATTGAATTTATTTTATTCATATGATATTCTTAACTACCACTATAATTTTTTCAGTCTCTCCTATTTTTGTTATCTGAAAGTTAATTTTAGTGCACTATTTTCAGAATGTGTTTCAGTTCCGATGTTTGAAGAAAATTGGTTTTTCTTTTCAGAGAAAATACTTCTTGAGACTTGATCATAGTCTGTGGACATCACTTGTAAATTTTCCAGTTATATTGGTTGATAATTGTTCAAAATCCCTCCTTTCTCAGTTCATAGTATTCAAATTCAAAACTCTGTTGACATTTAATTATAGGTATCTCGGTAATGTCACTCTACAATGCAATGTTGAGATGTTACATCTGTCTATTTTCAGCTTGTACGATTTTACCAGATTTATTTTTGGTTTTTCGAAGTCTCATTCTAGCGAACCCTCAATCATGCTGGTTTATTTTTAGACAACTTGTATTCAGAAGAAAATTCAAATTATCATAGGAAATGCAAGACGACAGTTATTGGAATCAAAGCAAGATTAGGGAGTATCAGACAGTAAATTTTCAGAACCAAACTACTGGCGTGCAAAGATAATAGATTTCAGCCGATTTGGACTTCACTGGATAATCCAAGTTCTAATCTGATCTACAGGGTAGATCAAATTGGGTAAAGTTTCATCATTTCGTACTTGACAAAATGCAGCCTCGAAGTTTGAAGAATTCGGAATACTTCGGAAAATATCTGACATACCCTAAGATCATTTAATTCTTCTCTTCAATTTATTTCTCTCCATATATTGACAACACGAAAGGAAAAGCTATAACTTTCGAGGAACATCCTGTTAGTGGAGATATATTACTAAATTGATGGCATTATCAAATTTGAAATTCGAGTTTTGGTTCAAAATTCTGTATTTAGTTTTTTGATGGTATCTGACCTTCGTAATGTGATGGGGTATCACAACTCACAACATTCCATGAAATCAATAGCTTTCTTGATCAATCATTCACAGAGAAACATCCTAAGATTTCAGTTCAGAACCGTCAGATGAAAAGTGCAGATCGAGAATATTCATTTTGTTTTCATTGCAGTCTATAGGTGTATCATCTTAAAATGTTGTTTATCGACCCCAACTCTTACTATTAAATGTTGTTTCGAAGTAATTTAAATTCTCTCGATAACATCATGGTACTCAACAATAATAATTGGCAACACTGTTAGAATAGCCAGCCAACATTCAACGAATCATTTTATCGTTCGGAGGTATATTAGGTAGGACTTTCAACCACAGTTTCTCGCCGTAGTTACAGTTTCAGTCATTGATTTTTATTAATAGGAATTTTATTTTTAGACACTTAGATATGCGTATTTCATGGTTATGGAACATTGTCTTCATCGCGATTGGTTGGGATTGTAATAAATATTAAATCTTTTCCTCGAATTCTGCTTCCTACTTGTTTCACTGTGTGATAAGATAAGACAAATTGGAAATAATAATGATTCAAATAATACTGCATGATGTATAAATTGATTTTTCGTATAAACCACAGCGTATACAGTAATAAGATTAATGATAAATGATATCATCATCTGATCATCAGAATAAAAACGTCAATAGTTACCAAATATTCATGTGTCCTTGTTCTTTTCCAAGTTGCTTATTTACAGGAACTCTAGATCAAGACTACGATCATTGGTGTATATTGTAAATGATCATACAGCTCATACGCTAGTTATCTAGATTGATTCACTTACATTCGCGTTTATTCATTTAAACAGTTGTTTCTATACAAAGCATCTGATTTTTTTGTACCATCAGCTGTTTGTTCATAATTGATACACGATACCCACTCTCAATACTTATACCATCAATTCGAATAAAAAGACATACCAACATACCAAAAAAAACATTCATTCAATATTTCGTTGCTCAGATGATAGATAAATCTAAATTTGACAAAGATACAAGTATTTTTTTTATGCATTTTGAAATAAATTGAAAATTCTATGGCTCAAAAAAAAGTAGAATGAATTCCAATATTACAATTTTTTCCTATTTTTTCAATGAAAAAAATCCCTTTCCATAGAAAAATATAGGTCTGATTTGGTTGTACATCGAAAAAACTTGAAACTCGAAAAAATGACACTTTTTTGTCCCGATTTTACTTCTCCACAACTTAAAGACCTCAAGTTTCGTCGTCTAATACACCATAACTGATAGAAACATGTAGCTTTGTTCTAGGCGAATAGAAATCACCAAATTGTAGAAGATGACAAGATGAGCACGATTTGAGCGCTAAAGTTCTGTGGCTATAATACTTCTTCCAAGCGCGAGATGGCAGCAGAAGCGATCGATTGATAACCACCCTGCGCCATCTTAAAACCACAGGTTCGAGTTTACCGAAGACATTTTGTCGACTACTCTAGAACACGAAAACCACGCTCAATAATCGATGGAATGAATAGGTATGTTCTTACCAAGAAACAATGCACCATCGCGTACTCGTAAATCAGCTGCTCGACGTTGTTAACAATGCGACACGATAATAAGCAGACCGCGAACTGAAACGCAAATTGTTTCTACCGGGCAGCGATCGTCCAATTGAAGAGACGGACATTTCGAGATAATTTTCTGACGGATTAAATCAATGCAATGCACAGCCACCTAAGCTCGGGTCCTCCTTGCGAGTGTGCGACATTTTTAGAACGGCTAATAAAGCTCTCTGGTGGAGAGCAAGAGTTTGTATTTTCTTGTGTGTGAGTGTGCGATCATTGAGTTCAGGTACACAAGACATATAATAGAATGCTAAATAATGTAGGTTATCGACCCTAGAGTCGATAGCTATGTGCGGATTTATGGCGAACAACGTTTTTTTCGAAAGTCTTTCGTGAAATCTTCGCCGAGGAATGCTGGATGGATTCACGGAGACTGCGTACGGAATCAGTGTTGCCACTGAGAGTACGATTTGCACTTGATTTGGTTCATTTTACAAGCAAACAATAAAAATATTATGATAAGATGATAGGTTCTATTATACCTATGTTATTTTGTTACAAAAATCATGATTGTGGATACAGAGTACTGAAGTACGTCCCTGCATGACAGGACTAATGTCAACTGTTTTGATACTTCTAAGGACCACTCTTGCAGGAAATATTCGAGATACACGATTGAAAAACTTTCATTTGTGGAAGAAATACACACAATAATTACAATTTCGAAAAAATCAGCCATTTAAACTCACAGCTATCTATGACAAATAGGTATACCTATTATGATCTCTGATTTCTGTTCCATTATACAGGGTGCCCTTTCTTCGAGGTTGAGAGACCGATCTCGGTTACCTTGAGATATACAACATTGGTTAAATTAGGACGAAGTTGCGTGTTTTCATGCGCTAATTGGTAGAAAGAAAGATATGTGAAAATGGGTGAAATTTCTATAAAAAAAATTTGACCGATCATCGTTTTAACACTTGAAAATGGTTATTTCTGTCGAGGAATTTTAAGGCATTCAAAAATAATATTATATTCATTCCAGCATTTGAGTAAACAGACTGAAAACAGTTTTCCTTGTAGACCTTATCCATGAAAAACATCAAGTCGACTGTCGGTTTTTTGCTTTTTTGAATGCTAGTATGAACGCTTAAATTTCTTTGAAATTCCGAATAATTTTAGAGATACCTGGAAAATTCTTAGAAACGTTTTTATTTCTTCTAAGACTTATTGGAAGAGGTATTTCAGAATAAGTGTCAGTTCATCAATGTATTTTCTCTTTTTGTCACACCCGAAACCCGACTTTTCCTCTTTAGGGTACCATCATGGATTTTCTATTTGGTATTTTGTTTCCTTGTTGCCTAAGAACAATGACATATTAATTACAAAAAATTGTTAGTGTTTGAACCGATAACCTCCTGAAGAGAGTGCATATTTATTTCTTTTTCACAAATGAGTTTTGTAAATGTTCCAATTATCCCAATGAATTTCGTCAAACATGTATATTTCGTTTTGAAATTCATGATACCAAAACCATTCTCTCAATATGGAATTTAGGATGAGTAAAAAATGAATAAATATAAAATAAAAAATACTGATGAATCTCAGAAGTTGCCTTTTACGTCACAAGGTTTTCTGTGAATGTGTGTTTCAGTGGATCACCAAATTCAATAATTATTTATAACTGTAAACAGCGATCAGCAAGAAACGGTTTGTGTTATGAAGTTAATTCAGGATAGAATTTAATGAAATCATTTCCGTGAGAGCTGCCAATTAGGAAGCTTCATAGTTATTTTTATTACAGTGCATAAAAGCAGTTTTGATAACTTCGATAGTATTCATGTCAGCAGCTTACATTTGAAACCTATGATATTCCGAAATTACATTACGTCTGCATCTATCAAAATCACAACGTATGCTATTTGAGTGGGGAAAAATCATTCGTTTCAACAGCACAAAAAAATTCTGTAGTGACGTACGAATAATACGAATCCCAAAAACATGAATTTGGTGGATGGAGCATACTAGGTATTTTTTTAACCGCATACAGAATTCAAAACCAGTCCAGTGAATGACTATAGAACATTTATATTTTGATTTGAAAACCGAACGGGATAATATCCTACACTACCACATAATGATGGATAAGCTTATATTCGCCCTGTTCATGAAGTTATTGTTTCGCTTTTTTTGAATACTTGTTTCATGTTGATGATTGAAATAAATGCAATTTCAATTGCAATCTGTTTTTTTTTCTACGAAATCACTGAAAGAGTTAATTTTTGGGAACTCTTTGGGTTTGGTTCGTATCTAAAACTATGAGTATCTGGATGAAAAACAAGATGCCGTTAACAAAATATCCCTTTCAGCTCAAGTTTTTGTGCAGTGATATCTTGGGAAAGATAAGAGGATAATACTCACCAGATTAATTTCTCTCATAGTCTCAGATAAGGAGAGAAAATTTCATGAATGTAATTAAAAGAAAATCTGAACTGAAATTCTACAAAATCACGTTGTAAGAGTAGTTTCGAACATGGCAATTTTACATGAATATGATTTTCAATATATGTATGAATATTATGTTCAAATCAGATTGTCGTGGGAAAACCTATTATTATTTTATCAATTATTTTATTATTATTATTTATTTCATCAGTTGGGCCAACTTCGCTGATACAAGGCTCAAATGAGGAAAAGATATCGACAAGTGAAAATTAGATGAGCATAATGATCCTCACTGAAGGTGATAACATATGGCCGATCGGAGTGTGATATTGAGATCATAGGAAATATGAGATCATTGGAAATAACAAGCAAAAAAGATAAATCAAAGAATCTGTTTCCAATCTCCTGAACGGAGACAATATTATTACTTCTTGTTCAGTTGATATACAATAGAACTTGGCATTCACTTCTTATAACTTTCATTCCCCAATAAATTCAATATGCCGAGATTATAATAAGCTAGGCTCAGTTGACATTTTTTACCTCACTCAGGCAAAATTTAGACAAACCGTTTCCAGTTTAATTCCCGAGTAACCTATAATCATAATTTGTTACTACTTATCTTTTTGCAATCGCATGTAATATTCATTAAAAACTCCTGTAATTGGGCTTCGGCCTGCTGCGGCCTTCAAAAGAATAAGCAACGGAACGATTCAGAAAAAAACATTTTTTCAATGTGTTGAAAACGAAGCAGATTCGTTCCCGAAACGTCTTCCACTGAGATAAGTAGAAATTTTGTCTTCCAAATTTTTTGAAAAACAAAAGGTGTCACTGACAAATAGAAATCATTTTATTTATTGAAATAGTTTTCTTTTTTAGAAACGATGAGAGAAAATCCCAAAAATCTGTAAAAATTAATAATCATCCCTATACAGACAGTATTCTATAAATTTTTTTGATAAATAAATATACAAATATCATTTGACCGAAATATGAGGGATGCATCTCGAGAACAAAGAAAAGAATGCCGAAAATTGGGCATTCTGTACCATACGAATGAACAGTACTGATTGGCCGACGAGCCAAACACCTGGAAGGAGTGACTAAAGGTATTCGAACAGATGTCTCGGTCGGCGCACAAGAGGAATATTCTGAAATTTGCAGTAGCACGAATTATGTTCGTACCCTCAATTGATGAGGACACTCGACCATAATATTGTCGAGGCGATGAAAGGCCATGAGCGCAGTAGAATTTTGTATGATAACATTGTCTATACGGACATTTTCCACATTTTTTATTTTTCTGTCTGTGTCTGGGTTCGAAAACTGCCGAAATTCGCCTTCACATATGAATAGAACGGCAAAGTTGTGGAATTCTTTCAGAAAAAAAGGCTTTCCTGATGCTGACTATCTGACTCCAGACTATTTCAGTATCTTCCTCATTTCCCAATATTCCGCCGATAGCTCACAAGATGTCTCTCTAACATTACAAGTTCCCCTTTCGTGTCGTCAAAATATAAAAAAAAGTTTCAGATATAGTCAAGGTGAACAATACAGATTATTTCTTCGTTTTGGTCAATCTTTCGAAAATGTTTATTTTTTTTTCAAGACTTGGACTACATCTGAAGAACATAATTACAGTATTCACTAACACGAAACTATGTGTAATCAGTAGTTGCAAAGAAATAAGATTTTCAAATTAGTGTAACTATGAGAATCTGTTAACTTGAAATTCAACATTCAGGTGAAATTGAGAAATATTAAGGAACTCATGCTACTAGGAATACTAAGAATGATAAATATTAATGGTTGGAAGAAAAGCGCAACAGTGCCTTCACCATTCTTATTACAAAATTATTTTCACTTGCCGGAGAGCTATATCAAAATTCAACATAGCTTGGCTATTTCCACTAGGGTTGGTTACCTTCATTTTCAGTTAAATATTCGGATCGTATTTGTTTTGTTTGATCATTACATTTTTTCAGATACTGATATTTCGACACAACCCTGGAAAAATTTCCATGTGTAGTGAGTTGTTTATTTTCTTGAATAATTTTGCATGAAAACTGTCTTGGTTTGAAATTCATTCAAATCTTCTATTCATTTTGGTTCGGTTCAATGACTCCACCTCAAGTGATCAGTCATCAGGGAACTGAACTTTGCCCTTAACTTTGAAAAAAAAAACAAATAATTCCATACCTAGTTTTCATCTAGATTTCCTATTCGAAAGGGCCGTTCCCTTATACAGTGGAAAGGAGATACGAGGCCAGCGGGTGGTGTCCGATCAGGCAAATTCGTAATAATCGATAACCGAACCAAACCCCTCGGCGTGCGGGAAAGTTTTCTTCGTCCCCGGAAGGAGTCCCGGAGCCTTCGGTGGTTTGTCAAAGACGGAATCGATAATGTGGTGGTCGGATACACCCAAACGTTAAATATGTTAGCGGATTTCGAAGTTTCTCGAGTGGAAGGGTAGAGGGCATATACGTATATTCAAACGTGACACGAAAGTGGAGGACATTCAACGAAGTAAGTACAGGGTGTGCGCCTATATTTTTGCACCCCACCAAAAGTGTTATATTTTTTTCTTTGTTTCGGCACTTAATTAGTCTCATTAATGAATGATTTTTCGTGTATTATTGAGATCCATTAATACAATATTTTTAGGTGTTTTGGGTTTTTCAAAGTTTGGTGTGCCTGCATGTAGTTCAAATATGGCTGTGACTCTCGCTAGTCGAGATCTATGTTAAACAAAGCAGGAAGAGGAAGAATATCCAAAAGATGGTACTGATTTACGCTGCGAAATCACTAAAATAATCAAATATTGAAATATAGGAAACAAAAATAATAGTAATGGACATCAACAGATAATTTTTTTCAATTGAAGTACTATTGAAAAAATTGGAATACAATTCGTAACATAGACATGTACTCAAGCTATTGTTTTTATAGTTGACACCTCAGTTGAGACTATCAACGAAACAATAATAGTTCATTGAAAGTTCCCAAAATATGAGACGGCTAAAAATAATTACAGGATAGGTTCCTATAGAATCTGCTAATATTGTTCATTAGCAGATTTCGAAAGAAATGGTGGAAGTATCTCATTGAGTTTCCAGAAATATTATGTAGAGAATTTAGGCGCTATCCTTTAAAATTCATCTGACATATAAATCACCTGATGAGAAGGTTTATTTTACAATGAATTTGAGCATCTTTCAGATTTACTTAAACTTTCCGCTATATTATGTCATAAACAAATCATTTCTGCCAGTCTAATCATTTCGCTGAAATTTCCCAAAATATTGATTGAGTTATTTTATGAAAATATGTATTAAATATCAACTAAACCGTATAATACAGCCGAAACAGAGAAAATAGTATGAAACATTCGTTACAGCAGGTAATTCAAGCACTCGCTCGTTCGGAAATTCAGACTTGTGCTAGAATGTGTTGTCTTCCGTGACTTACAATAAACTTTTGAAAAATTCTTAGGTCGATTATCATTTTCACACTGTGTCCAAGATAAGGAAGGTCAAACTACAAGAGAAAGAGTTGCGTATTTGAAAGGCAAACAAAATGACGCCTAGAAATTCTCTATATATGTTTTTTTTTTATTTTCGAGTTAATTCAAAAAAACTTACTTTCCGGATTTTCAACTTTAGTTATATCTATAATTACAAATTTTCAATTCTCATTTTTTTTTTTAAACAAAGGAGTATGAACAACGTCTTTAGAGACACAATTTTGAGATGAATAAAGAATAAAAGTGAATAGTGGTCGGGATAACTCACGATTCTTATTGCCTTTTTTGGATCCGTAAAATATGACTTGCGCTAGATGTATCACCCCATAAGTATGAGTGAAAAATCGAAAAGTACGAAGTAAAAGAAATATCGATTTCAAACCACATACCAATGTTCCACTCTGTATAATCCTATTCATTTCAATGGAGCCACCCGCCATCGCTACAAGTCCTCTATCGAGTATGTTTAAACAAAATGTTCTAAGTTCGGCATCGGATCGATAGGGAATGCTGCTTTGCTCTCTTTTTGTCATTTACGGCGACATTTTCTTGGATTTCCCCCCGCGCGCTCGGAGAGAGAGGAAACGTATTGCGGAGGACGGAGGCCAATTTGGTCCAGAACATTCCATTTTCTAGGTGCGCCAAGTCGGACGCAAAACGCCCGGAAAATCGACAAACTCTCCGGGAAACTCTTTGCGAGCGAGCGTTTCGAGGATACTGAGACCTCATTTCAACAGGATTCATTTGTTTGTATAGGGTGCCCGAAATTTGCTGGTCAATATGGGAGAGCTCAGTAACCGTTAGAGACACAGAGTCGGTTGGATTTGGAAGAAGTTGCGTATTTAAATGCCCAACAATATAGCGTTAAAGTATTTGAACAAATTTTTGGTTGTCAAAATATCTTAGAAAAACCAAAATTTAGAAGTTCCATCCAGATACAAGAAAAACACTTCCTCAAAACTGTTTTTCCTTTCCTTTCACTTACGTTTTTCTCTATAATACGATCCTATTGAATTTTTGATACAAGGTTTCGACTTTCGGGAGCCACCATCAACTTTTTTTTTCTCAATACTGAAACGAAATCAGTTTCATCAACATCAATATATTGTTAAGTTGCCCACAAGGTGTCGCTATCTGGCCGTACCACACTAAAAATATTTTTCTTCGAATACCAAAAACGGGAACCAAATCGTGTGTCGATAATAGAGATAATTCATTTCGTATTGTCTTTAGCCACGTCAACTGATGAAATATTTGTGGTGCGTTCTCATTTGGTGAGTTTCTTCCATTAAGTATTATCCCTGGGGCTGATATTTGGTTGATGGAGTTCGATCTAGTTTGTAAAGTGGTATTGTACTTTCAGTGACGTGCGATTGAAGGTATAAAGGGGAAAAAGTGCTTTCTTCCTAAATCTATTGAAAGAACTCCTTGAGAGTCTTAACAAGCAGTCCTCGGCTGTTTCGCAACAATACACCCGTCGAATAGCAAAGCTAAATTCTATGACATAACTCAAATACATTTCCTACGTTTCGGTCCTTTCGGAATCTTTCATTAGTATTTCTTGTTGTTGTCTCGCGACAACGTGGCATCAAAAAATAGACACGACAGTGGAATGAAGTCACAAAAAATTCAAATCAAGAAATAAAGAAAACATGATTTTTCTAAGGAAAAAAATTTTCAAGCTTGAAATTTCAAGCGCAGTGGCATTTTGGGGCAGATTGCAGGTCTGTCCTTACTACAAATATATTGAAATAATTTTTAATAACTTCTACTCTATTTTTTGGAAACGAGGAGAGAAAATCCCATGAAAAGCTGAAAAATGAAAGAATAGAGAATTTATCTTCTAGGCATTTCAAGCGGAGTGACATTATGTGGCAGATCACAAGTCTGTCAAAATTCAAATATATTTAAATGATAAATATTTATAATTTTTAGAAACGAGGAGACAAAAGAAATTTAGAAAAATGAATACAATACCTCCTGGATTAACATACAGACAGTATATGGTTGAAAGTTTACTAATTCCGAAAACAACGGTGTAGTGCCTCGAGATATAAAAGCCCCAGTTTAATTCGCTCAAATCGATGTGAATGACCTCGTCAACGGAGGAAAAATGCGATGAGGCACACCTCTCAAGACAATATCAGAAAAATTCAAGATATATACCGTCTATTCATAGGTAACCGATTTCACGAGACACAATACATTTCTTATTCTTCTTCTAGAATTGTTAACAATATTTTGCACCGAAAGCAATTTTTGAGGTGGAAGAAACCTGAAAACTATCAGGTATAAAAGTATGAAAGAAACAGTCTGGATCTGAAGAAAGAATTTGAAAATAAAAATGCGTTTTTCCAGATATTTTCGTTAAAGAAATCATATGGAAACATTAGGAATTACATATATCAACTGTTAAATAACAGGTGCCAGGTACCATATGGCCACCTTATATATAAAATTTTAATCGTCCTAGAATTATTCAGACTGTGCCGGAAAATGATGAAATTCTTATAATTTTAGGACGTTGACTTTTTGAATTGGACAAATTGAATATTTGATATCAAATTGGTACAAAATGTCCCCTCAATCAAGTATCAATTATCAGTATCAATTATATTTTGAATTACCTGATCAAATCAATTTCAAAATCTAACAGTTCAATTTCCAAAATACTCATTTTTATTTCCAGATATCTCAAATGTTTTTAATAAAGTATCATTCATATTCATTAAAAATGCAGGCAAAGGTTTGTAAGGTTACTATGTTTAATATGTGACTGTAGTTACTACATATACGTACAATTGTGTGTAGTACTATTGGGGATCGCATTTGAAATAAAAATGATAAATTCTGATATTGATATGATTAATTTTGAAAAAGATATGATAATTTTTGAAATCAACATAACACCAACATCCAACAAGAAGTGGAAGAGGTGCGGTCATTGGGTGCAAATGACCAAGAATCATCGGTTCTTCAATCGAGAATGATATATTCTCCGAATAATATACCACGTTCATATGGAATGTATCTCGAAATTCTCGAACAAATTCAACAGCCTAGATTGATATCAGAATAGCGGCAGATTTAATAAACAAGCATACGTAACACCGAATAGAAAGTAGTGCAAAACGAAGTGCAGAATGAATAATAAGCCACAGCCATTACCAATATGTAAAGATTTGAGAGTATTAACTACCAGGGTATTTGAATACATTCAAAAACCACACCGAAGTCTCACGCGAATTTCAACTCGCTTAATTTCAGGCTCATTTCTGGCTAACTTTTTCCCTATTCCCAATTTTCTTTCGTCTCCAGCCGACCTTAGCAGATTCCATGTTGAAGAATGTAAACCTTCTGAAGTAAAGAAAATGTCAATATTATCAGGAGAATGTCATAACGCTACTGTGAAATAGTGATCATGGCCCGATTACCAAATACCATGTTCAAGGAGCATTACCACAAATACATGTTAAGTCCGAAATTTGACTAGTTAGGTATAGGTATGATATACATAGATGAGAAGCAAATAAAATATAAAGCAGGGTGTTCCATTTGGAATGATTAACTTTCAGTCACTTTTTCAAACGAACGAAATAACCGTATTTCTTACCTCCCTACATTGAAGTAACAAAGATTTGGCTGAAGTATGGCGACCCCTCAAGTATCACCTAACTCCAAATCAAATTTCGATATCACAGTGTTTCTCAACTCAGAGATATCAGCATTTTTAGAGATCATGATTGCCGAAGAAATTTTTTTTTCAAAAACGGTAACAGATAGGTATAGGCAAATATCAACAGAAGTTGTTGAGAAATTGTTGGGGATTCTGAGAACAATAGTATATACAGTTGCTATTATTTTCTAATAGAAGTGGCAACACCGCATTGTCGAAAATATTTCAGTTGGGTAGAGAATGTCCGAATATGCTCTTCATCAAATTTTCAAAGTGATCCGTCGACTGGTTCTACTTCTAATGTGCAATCCACTATGAATCATCCTGTATAGAACAAGATGCCAGCCAGACTGTTGTTGAACAGGGTAATGCATATTTCATAGTACTCTATTGTTGAATCAGAAACGCAGTAAGAGATGCAAACTAGGTTGGATCACTCCTGAAATATCTTGAAGAAACTCAGGAATGTTGATATTCATATTCATTCATAATTTCTCAAATATCCCTGCATTCCTAATTGAAATTCACATATTTCGAATACAACGCTGCTATGAAAAATTTCTATGCATATGACATATTCGAGAATGTCAGTCAGTTTCTATTTTGTCAATTGGTCGCTGGATAAACCACAGAAATACCGATTCAGTGGTCTATCACACTTGTATGTTTATTTATGAAGAAATAACAAAAATACAGAATTTTGAATACACGCGTGAGATTTGTTAAATATATTTTCTTGGCTTTTTTCATTTTCTACGAATTCGATTTGGATTTGTGGTTTAACACCAATGCAAAAATTTAACCGTTAGCTGTCCATCTCTTGTCATATATCTGTCATCACCGTACGTATCACGATCGCATCACCATCTATACTCAAGCAGTGAGGCCTTAGTAAGGTTGTTTGACAGGTCTACATGTTTTGAAAAAAAAACAATTATTGAAGAGTTGGTTCACCATCCTATAAACGTGGTAGTGACCATTTGTCTCTTTCCTGAAGTAATACTCAGCCTAGTTAGATATTATCGATTTCATTAAGTAACTCATCGTTTCTTATAAAAAAATAGACATATAATATTATATAAATGAAAAAAATGAAATTTGCATTAGCCTGATGCAAAGATATTGAAATGCGTGTTCTAATGTCTCTGGCCTGATGTATCTTGGTGAAGCAAGTTATATGTATACAGTAAGTAGGTATCTTATATTATACAGTAAGAATCTCATCTAAAGAAGCATATATGAATCCATTGATATAAATTCCGCGCGTATCTAGTAAAAAGAAAAAGCTGCCGTTCAATCTACATATGCATTCATCTCATTGTTGTCATGTGAGACTAAGTGGGACTGGTTTTGAATTCTTTGTCTTGCATCTTGCAACCAATTATTTTGGTACAACTGTACACGAGAATGGCCTTCGTATGGCGTCTATTCAATCAGAAAGACTGCTGTCGTTCGAATCGTTTAATATGAGTTTTCGTTTCGAAAAGGTACGAGGAGAACCTACGTATATGTTCAACCGTGGGTTAACACAGGTAAAATTGGAAGACCAAAGTAGAATTCATTCAATAAATGGAACAAAATAAAAAAAGAATGTTAAATGTTAATGATTTCCGTGAAGGCTCTCTCTTTCATCTTTTAATTTTATTTATAAGATGATGATGAAACATTTGTTAAAACTGATACAATAATGGAAAATAAATGAAAGAAACTACGATTCACATAAAAACTGAAATGAGTTAATAAATGATAATAACCCTATCAAATCACAGCTTTTGTGACAAATTGTCCTTTATATATTATTGCTCGCTGGTGAATCTCGAAACGTCAAATATTTAATTGATATTTCATTTTTTCAATCTTATTTCTTATTTTATTTTAGTCACCTGTATAAAGCAATGTTGGTATACCTAATTCACTCTTAGTCGGGAAAACGATGTACAATTCCCAAGGAATTCCCGGACTTCCCAAGGAATTCCCGGACTTTCCGAAAAATTTCCGGGCTTCCCATAGACTACTTTGACTTCCTGATGGATTTCTTGGATTACCCTCGAATATACCGGGTGACACAGACTTATGGTAGAAGCCCTTCTCTCAATTGTTTTTATACCTAAATTCTAAAATTTGTAACATCAAATATGCTCATTAGATGGCAATTTTTTGAATTTTCAGATTTTATTTTCAACTTCCGGTTTTTCCGGAAATGGCACCAACTGTCGATTTTCAAGTGGAACATCCTGCATATTATCACATCTTTGAAAACTTAATAATATAGATGGATTCTGTTTTACGCGAAGTTTTACGTATTATTGGTTTACATTTGTGGCACCCATTTCTGACCACAATACTTTTTTTTATCAAAATAACGCTAGTGTAGCATCATTTCGAATTATTTTAGGGGGTTCATAACCATCTAGATCAAAAAATAAAATGTGAGATAAAATGGATTTCCTGAAGGAACATAAGTTGAAGAAAAATCTGAATTATGTTGAGAAGTGCCCTCAAAGATTAGCATAATATATGACGCAGCAAATTTCAGAAATGAAGCTATAAAAACAATGGAGTGAAGAGCCTGTACCTAAAGTATGTCTTACCCGTTTTCTACATAAATAGTATATTACTCACATGCATATTATTTATGGTGGACTTGGATGATTTGAAACACTCGCCTATGGCTTGTGCCGTAAACTTCACCCGCGTGAATCATAGCACAATATGCAAGTAGAATACCATACTTTGTCTACGACTCTTGAATAATACTCTGTAAGATGATATCGCAATTTCTTATTTCTACATGTGAGTGAGTAGCATTGAATCGAAACACTGAATTTCTACATAACCAATTGGCAACGAAAAAACCCTCGAAAAAAACCGTAGACGAGTTTTCGAATTTTCGAAAGTTTTTCAACTATTCTCAAAAAATATTTATTCATATCTCCCAAAATCTTTCAAACTGTTGAAGAAAATCTGAATGAGACCCAGACGAATAATAAGTGAAAATTGTCCGAATAAACCTGCTAAACGAAAAGAAAATTATCCGCCCTGCAATACACCCTCGACGCACCTGTCAAAATCGAAAATTTACCGTTCGACCCCATGTAAAAATTGTTGTACGGTACTCATCATTTCCGAAAAAAATTTCTATTCTAAATTTTCTTTTTCATACGCCCATGTTCATAGCGAAAATCCGAGCAAACATCCAAAAAATTATACTTTTCATTTACATATTGTGAAGAATTTTCGCACTTGTTAGGGCTATCTGACGTCGAGTTCCACAAAATATATATACAGGAGGACCAATAGTCTGGCAAAGTGAGATAACTGCTTCGATAGATGAAAAAAAATTCTTGAGATAGTCTAGGCTCATGAACTGCACATTCCTAAAATATTTTTCGCTATACAGGTTGACTCAAAAATGCGTGGCCTATCAAAGTTATACTTTTTCTCATGGGACGCCCTCTATTTTATTGCATTCCCATATTCTCTCTTGTGAGCTGATTTCATCGATTTATCACACTTGGAGTCTAGCGGGAATAATCACAGAGAATTGAATTTTTTGTGCCGAAACTATGCATTATTGGTCAAAACGGCTTTCATGTCCCTATCTTAGTCTTTGATTTACTATCTACTGACATTTAATTAGAACAGATACAGCGTGGTTCAAAATTCAGAATTGGTCTCGGAATTGGTAATCAATTCTCAACCACCTTGTATCTGTTCCAATTAAATTTAGTAGATAGTAGACCAAAAGTTGAGATAGGGACATGAAAGCCGTTTTGAGCAATAATGCATAGTTTCGACACAAAAAATGTTTGTTGAAATTGAGGTACACCACTGGATTCTTTGTAAAAAAGAGAAAAAAAAATTCTATAACTTTTCCTAAATTTCAAGAAAGAACGATTGGACATTTTTCGGAAATATCATTTTCAAGACACGGCACCAAAATGCCACATGCTTTCCGATTGTTTCCGATGAAATGTATCGATAGTAGTCGTTGCTAACAAATTCGTCATGACAAAAAACGAAAAATTCGTCTCTCAGTCTTCAATAATACCAGAACAGTGGTAATGGCGAAACATTTAAAAAAATCGTGTTTTTTTTAATTTCAACAGATGAAAAAATTGACTAAAATATGATTATACAGCTAAATCCGAGCCTAAATCTGGAAATAACAATATTTCATATTAGTGCCCTCTCAAATGCTCTCAAATTCGCAATGACTTCCATAGGAATTCCCAAGGAATTCCCGGACTTCCTTAAGAATTCCTGGACTTCCCAAGGAATTCCCGGACTTCCCGAGGAATTCCCGGACTTCCCGAGGAATTCCCGGACTTCCCAAGTTATTCCCGGACTTCCCAAATAATTCCCGGACTTCCTAAGGAATTCTTGTCGTGGGTACACCGGAATTCCCACGTGATTCACCCCTTGCACGAAATATATTGTACATTTTTACAACACATCAAAATAATAATCATTTTCTGCGACTTCACACAGCCAATAACTGCTGCTTAGGTGGAAATCGGCGTTTATGAGTCAGACATTTCAAATTCTGAGTTATTAGTCGGAAATTCGACCTAAAATTCAGAGTTACGAGTTGGAATTTCAATTTTCCGAGCTATAACTCATAGTTTTGACTTATAAGTCGGAATTTGGAAAAAATATTCACTTTTATTTGACCTTCTAGGGCTTCGAACAATCGTATAAATAACCAAGTGAAACATCGTTGAATATTTTTTTTTTCACCATCCAATGGAGGCAACAGCCTTACGGTCCTAATTTCGGTAAACTGAATAATGAATAATGAATTTCGAGGTAGGTCATATCTAGATCATAATGATAGTGCCGATACAAGATAAGAGGCAGAAGATAGAAGGCATACTTTCATATTATTCATTCATATGAAAACGAAAATAAAGTTCAACAAAATTTTCGATTTCAAGTTGAAAGAGATCCAATAACAAAAGACTCAAGACACTCGAATTTGACACATTTTAAGCGTAAAAATTTAATCGTCTAGTGGAATATAGCGTCAACTAGAGTTGCTGTTCGTCCAGGTATGAAAGTAATCATGAATAATCAAGGATTATTCTCCCAATGGGGTAGGATAGAAAAACTGTACTTTGGTTAAGCAATAATTCGATTGAGAGGCGAAATCAGTCTACAGATATCGCATAGGCGCCCAGAAAAAAAATCCTCGTGAGGGGGGCAAACTTTTTCAACAATCGATAATGAAAAATAAAAACAAAATGACTACCTACTCAAGTACAAACAAGAACTAATGAGTATCATTTTTCAATATAATTTCAGAGTTCGGAAAAAAGGACATTTTTCATTTCAAAATTCTATCTTCAATAAGTTTTTACCTTTTGTATCGATTTTGGTATAATTATTTCGTCAAGTTGTAAGCATCTTCATTTTGCTCATTCTCTGATATTAATACCTCATGTCTCATGTGACTTTGAAGTCTGATCTTTTCATTATTTTTTATTCGTCACAATATCTTTATGAAAAACATACATATTTTCAAAGAAAACTATACAACTTGCAATAATAATAACCTTCAATTGTCCCCCCTTCGTTTGCCCCCCCACCCCTTCGAGCGCCTACGGAAATTCGGAAACGTAATGCATTTTTTCTTTCATTCAGTCTATGGTTTTAACAATAGCCATGATTAACATGGTCCTGATCGTTTCAAACAAATTTTTAAATGATATAAAACTGTCCGTCATCATAAGTGTTTCAAAAAATCGCTTTATGAAAAATATCGAATATCATCAGATGAAGAATAAATTTGGGTCAATCTTTCGTGGAATCAACTTCACCTCAACAGATCAACTGAAGTTCAATGCGCTTTTGTTCCTTCAGTCACCGAACAGTCCATATATGTTCGGTGCTTCAGTGCATTACGAGTACTTGGCACTTTCATCAAATTATGAAATGACGTGGAAATGAAAAAGGGTCGTTATCACCCACTAGAAGTCAACAAGTTATTTGTTTAAACTAGAAAACGGAATATGAATAATAATATGAAAGCTGTGCAGATAGATAAGATATGTACAACGGAAACCAATGTTGGTCGGTGTCATGTCAGGTACCCAAAGGAGAAAACAACCCATCATTCAAAAATAATTTCCACCAACTGTCGTAAACAGTCAAAACTATACGTTATGACACGATAAGGAATAGCCTCCCAAATTGATTTTTGCTCGTGAAAAAATTAAATACAGAGTCAAAGGCTTCAACATGGAATTTTTTCCTTCCCGAATCAACTGATATATTAGAATAGAATTGAATAGATATTTATTTACATAGAAAACAATTAAGTTTGTAGGAAAGTGCACAGTAGTAACAGATAATCAATATTACAGAAACGAAAATACTCGTTGGATGTATATACACGCTAAAAAACATTAACACAGTATAAATACGTTGGTATCGCTGGACAAGTAACCAAAATACAATGACTCATTTTACCTAGCTTAGAATACCAGGGCATAATACAAGAGAATAATATAAAATCTAATAATACGGTGTCACAGTATACAAAATCAAATTATATCGTTGAGGAATTTATTAATTGAATAGTATGCTTTCTTCGATAGGAGTTTTTTGACAGTTCACTTAAATTTATGAAAATGCATATTTTCAAATTCAAGGGATAATTTGTTGTACAACTTGGCTCCGAAATAGTAAACATTGTTTTCGAAGAAAGATGTATTATGATAAGGCAGTAAAATCATTTGATTGCATTGGCGAGTAGAAGATGTACTGAATATATAAAGAGACCTATTTTTATGAGTGAAGCATAACGCTTCAAGAATATACATGGAGGGAAATGTTAGAATGCCTAGTTGGATAAAGCGGTCTTTGCACGAGTCTGAACGACGAAGACCTAGGAAAATTCTGACAGCTCTTTTCTGATGGAGTACAAAGGCAGATTGCCATTTCGCTGATTGAGTACCTAAGGTAATATACAAATAGCACTAAAAAGTTAATGAATTTCAAACATAATACCTCGCATAATACCTTGTATATTTTTCCGTCATTACAATGTATAAGAACTTATTGAGAACAACAAAAAACTGTAATGGCATCCATCGAAAATAATATACACGATGTTACAAAACAGTGGCTGAGCATCAGGACCTCGATAGAAATAAGAACTAAAGAGGGAGAATGGGGGCAGAGTTGTGATACTTAGGCTGAACAAAATGCTTGCTCGAAAAATTCGAAATACTTCAGGAAATATCTGAAGAGAGACCGAAAACTTTCTGCGAAAATGTTTTGTTTTCCTCAGTTTATTTGAAGAAATATTTGGAAATGAATGTCATTTCATCACTATCTCTTCTAGAAAATGGGATAATTCAAGTTGAAATCCGTGTTTTACAGGCATACGACTTTTTAAACAAGGGCCCGGATTTTGTCCGTTTTTTCGATATTTTTAGATCCATCCATCGATAAATGATGGTGAACCACAGCAATTGATGAAATAAATAGAATAAAGCTTGCTTAAATAGAATAAAGCTTGAAATAAATAGAATAAAGCTAAAGGAATGGAGATGATGATGATGAATTTTAGGATTTCTGGTGGATATCATACTCCGATTTTCCTGTTGAGCACGAAATGGCGCAAGTTTGTCATAATCTGCCTCACCCTGTATATTACATGGTTCCGAGATCCCCATGCGTAACGACAAATTTATAACACCTTGTATATTCATTGGGAAATGAATCAGAGATTTTCAGGTTCAACGTCCATATACGAAATATGCATCATTATTTTTTTCAAGTCTCTTCGAACTTTCCTTCAGCCAAGAACATATAGGGCGTTCTTTCCAATAGTAAAACATTTAGGATCGGTTCCATAAAGCCTCTCGTTAAATCAACGTAGAATCATTTCTTCTAACCAAAGAAAGGATATTATATATTCTCTACTAGATGCACCCTTACCCCATCGACTTATGAGTAGAATTGCAACGAACATAAGAAAAATAAAGAGCTCTCGATTCGTCTGGATGTGCAACAAAGAGAGGTACAATTTTGCCAACAGTCAGCTGATCATTTCTGGTTGCCTCTCTCGTTTGCTGTTTTCATTGGTTGGATTCCTCCATCTCTCTCTAGGCGCGAACAAGGGTCTATTTGAAATTTGGTCACCATTATCCAATAAATGTAATGATATATTCTGATATTTTTGTACATGCATAGGCTGAACAGGACAACACCATCTCGAACAAAGTTTGAAAATCCTTCCTTGACTTGATGGGCTGAGCCGGCTGAATCAACTAGAATTATTTACCAATTTTTACTATTCAAACATCAAGTGAAACTGAGTCTCTTTGTTCTATTATTGTTATGGATCAATAAACTTCGATAAGAAATGGATTTGAGTGAATAATCTTACACTATGAACTCGATTCGATACGAAAATATTTTGCCAACAGTCAGCTGATTTTTTATCGCTGCGTCTCTTTCTTATGATCGTTTCAATTCCTCTCTCTTCAAGCTCGATCTATTAGAAAATATAATCTATATTTGCTTCTAACTCATCAACTGAGGCATGCATTGCCATGGAAATAACCAAATTAAATATTTAATCGCATGTTGACTGTTTCGTGCAACCGGCCCTTATTGTTCGATGCATCTCTTGATATACCTCAATAACGTGTTGCCCGGTATACTCTTATCTAGAAATGGAATTTGAACTCTTGTGTCCACCTCGTATGAGAACGCGAAGGGCGTAGCATGAAAAATAAAGACGGGAAGAGGATAGAGAGACAGGAAACTTCATACAAAACATGTGCAGCGTTGACGCAGTCATATCGAACCAAGATCAAGGCAACAGAAAACAGACCAAAGACGAACAAGTAGGTAGGTATACATAGAAGTCTACCTATCGCATAGGCAATTCGAACGGATACGTTATAAAACGGTATATACTAGCAGATGACAGGAGAGAATCATAACGAGCATTCAATGCCTAGTACATTTCGAACGTGAGTTGAACACCATCATGACCTTTCACTCATTTTTAAACGTGACCGAGCATTGTGGGTTGATTAAGAAACGTATTACTAGTTGTCGCTCGTTAAATCCATTATTCATTTCTGACGATCTACAAACTTTCAGTCAACTCTGAATTGAAGTGTTTCTGATACTGTTTTTATCTAGCGAAGACTTCAGAAGTTATAAGGGGATGGACAAGACTTTACGTCCTCTCTGTATGTCCACATATGTGCGCATATGCTTCTAACGGAGTTGATCAATTTAAGGAAGTTTCAAAAAATCCTAGTGCTTGTCAATTTGAAAATCCACTCCATATGCGGAACGTGGAATGATACTACTCTCCTCTTTGAAATATAATACGTGTTGTTCGTTGTTAATAACATTCATCGTTTTACCCTCGGATGCCTATTATACCCCTGTTCGATTTAAAGTTGGAAAAAAAAGGAAGCTTTTTATACTGTCCGCGACTCATGCTTAGGTTAGTTAGTTCGTTTGTTTCTTCATTCGAATCGTTCTACGAAAAATTATTGTAGCTACCTCGTATGTATACTGAATGCTGGCAATAGTGGAAATACTGAAAATTTCGACAAATCACAAGCTTCCCGATTCCTCATTGATGAACTAGTTTGTCAAATAACTATTATTATTGGTTCATTTCACGCATGCGCATCGTATGTGTTTACCACCAGCCGTTTACAACCTGTCAATGAAAAGATGTACCAGTAAACAATCTTTAAACATTTTAAATTGACCAGGCCTAATCTGTCACTAGAAACGTCAAAGAACGGTGATTATAGAGTAACCAGACAAAACCAAGTATCATTCCTGCTTTGAAAAGAGTAGATGATGGTTAATGAATCTTTGGAACCAGATAAAACTCAATACAAATATATTAAAAATCAGATGAATCAAGGAGAACTGATATTGATATCAGATGTTTTCTTCTGCTTGAACCTCGATTAACCCTGAACGAATCAAACTAGCGACAAGATGAAGTTAGCCGCCGACAGCGAAACATCGCGAAACGCTCGTATCAACAACTCGTCGGCAGACGAGTAGGTAAAGCGCGTGCTAAATCCCCCAGCAGAACGTTTGTGTCTGGCCGCGTAAAATCAATGAGCGTCGCGAGAGTAGGTCAACAGATCCGAGGCGGCGTAACCACGTGTTCGCGCCCGCCGTTCCTTCGGGATGGGCCTCGCGGCTTCGGCCTACCTGGTATCCGAAGCTGTAGTAGTACCTCTGGACCAGGAGAGCCTGGATGAGCCCTTCCATAGCGCGAGGAGTCGCCGCGATCGCCGCACATCGCTACATAACCACACTGCACTGCACCGAGACAGACCTTGCAATGCCATTCATCGAGGCCATTGGACCGGCAACGCCGCCTTCGGCTATCAGCTGGCGCCGCGCGCTCGTTTACGGCCGCCGCTCCACGCAAGCGTCCCAGTCCAGCGATCTCATCTCTCTCTCTCTCTCTTTCTGGCGGCCAGACTTCTTGCGACCATTTTCCGAATTACCGGTCACCGGCGGTGCCGCTTCTTCTGGCAAATCCGCAGATCCACAGACGAATGAAGATTTGAATATTTCACGTTTAAATATGGCTGCTCTCTCGTACTGATAAGATAAATTTCAAAACTTCAAGTATAGATCCCAGTCTTATTTAACCTCTCTGCAGATCGATCTATTGTGGTCTTATAAGCTCAACTTCTTTACTAGGATCAGTTGTTATAGCATGAGCGTTGTTGAAACCGGTCTCTTTATAAACCTAAACGGGAGCTTCATCTTCCAGGCCTATCTTTCCCATGTATCTATTCATCCTGCAACGCGTAACTTAGCAGCATGTTAGCTGATAGGTGTTACAGAAATTTTACAGCTAGTTTTTCTAAATACCAGTGTTGCGTCTGATCACATGTCAATTCATATTAATCCTGCTATGTTCAGGTACAACATGATTCAAATAATTTTGCTAATCATGAAGTTCTCAAGATGAAGTGATTTGATTACGTTACGAGTTTTAACCAAAGAAATTAAATGGCAATTGGTCAAAGTAGTTTGTCCATCTTCTCTACATGTTCGTACGAACCAACTAATCTCATGGCTGTTCCACATACACTGCGACAAAAGCCTTTGGCTCCTTTACAAAAACTCTCCTAAAGCCACAAATGGACCGATCCAGAGCAAATGTTCGATCCGGCAACGCCGCCTCCCCAAACTAATCGGCGAGAAGCGGCTAGGAATGTTACAGTCACCGGTGCCCGACATCTGCGAGTTTCATTCAGCGTTCAGGCGTGTGACTGTGCATGTCGCTCTCGCACCAAATGCGTGTTTGGTTCGCGATATACCCGCGGAACTACATCCGCCTACTTTGGGTATGGCGTTAAGAGACCGTTGAACTCGGTCCCGGTTAGCCGCGTTCACTTTCTTCGGCTGGCGATCGGTAATTTGCTATACCGATATTGTCGATTTGTTTTAGTTTCTATGTGGATGAGGAATGGTGCTATACCTACCCAGTTGGATTTTAAGTGCGTGGAAGCAAAAATTGTGTAAATTAGACTACAAGACTACAGTGAAGTGATTTTTATTTATACCTTGTTAGATTTGCAACGATGTGAGCATTTATTCGTGTTTTTAGAATAAAATTAAAATTATCATTTAACCAAAATGTGTAGGTTTTCATAACCAGTATTATTTCATTCGTTGAATTCTCGACTTCACAATTCATAAATTAAATTTATAAAATGAATCAATTCAAAGAGGAGTTTTCCAACAAATTGTTTTTTTTCAACCTTTTTGATTTATTGGCAAAAGCAGTACTAACTTGTTTTGTTTTCCTTGGCCTGACCTCAAATAAAATGAGAAAGGGTCTCAAATACACGATATCAAGTGCTTCAATTTTGATTAACTGGAGATAATCGAAGGAGAACGAACAAACAGAACATAGGTATCAATAAAATAGGTGAATGGTAAATTGAAGGTACCACAAGAAATATCACCAATTACCTGAGAAAGTGAAAGTACGTTCGATCAAACTATGAGAACAAAAGCAAATAACATGTTGCGATTGTAAAACGCAATGGTGGAAATTGCTCGTATGAATTATAAGTTAAATAAACCATCAAATCTTTCGAAGAAATTCTAATATCTATCTGCATATTTATACCTATATGAGTTTACCTGAAACAACAACAACATCAAAACGGAATAGGAAAGACTGAAGGTGTGCAACGTTACGAAGGTAGTAACTTTGGATAAACTTGAATTCCTTGGATGAAAAGCAAACGAATTGACACTTATCTAAATAAAACACGTGACGTGGTGAACTCGCGATAAACGACTACTCATTATTATCATTAATTATGTGTACAATACTATGTTATCTCGTGTTTAAAGAAGGATGTATCTTAATTGAATAGCGACATTGGAAAGTCATTCGTGTTTGTACGTTTCTACTCAACATCAATATCATCGTTTCCCCGCAACACGCAAGCAGTTGATTCACACACTCAGTCGTCTTTGATAAAATCGTTGTTGATCGGTCGCTAAAAATAACCTTATCCTCGACTAAAATAATCAACGTCAGAGAAAAGGAATTCATAGACCGTGAACAAAGATGTCTGCCTACTTATAATACCACATTTATTCGACCAATGTCGATGATCGTGGCGATGTAAATGTGATGTGAAGCAAAAGGTAAGTGTATACTTATGCAAATTCGGCTGGGTGCCTACAAAAGATTTCACAAGTAATGATACATTATTTTATGAAGCTTGGCACTAATCATGGTGAATTTTGCGAATGGCGAATCAACGTGTAACTACAACTGAATGGTCATGAGAAATAGATAGGTAACTGACCTTTTCTAAAACATTCCATGCAAAAAAAACAATTTTCTTCATAATGAATAATATTGGAGAATTCGATTCTTTATACAAAAAATACTGAAAGACCATTATACAATGAATTGGGAAGAAATTCAAAAATTCTAGTTCTAGCTGCATGCACTTCACTTCAATAATCTTTTTTGTATTGGACCAATTCGTTAGCAAAGAAATCTCTGTCATTACGAATCTTTGCGGACACTCACATAAGACGAGAAATTATTAGCCGATTAAGTCGATCCTATTATGGCGTGTTCACTCTGGTGTGAAATTTGCCCAGAATGAACTCAATGAGAACCATGTATTGTATTGTATTTTACAAGCCACAAACAACAATATTAATGATTCATGCGAGACGGAAAGAAATTTCTATGGATGGTGTGTCTGCGCACACTTTTCCTAACAATTCGATTTTTCGGGTAGGTTAGGTTATATCATTGGGTTGAACATTTTCATATTCTGAAATCATTATCAATTTGATAAGTAGGCAGACCTCTATAAATAAACATTAATCTTGAAAATTTACATAAGTAAAGGGTTGCTAAGGTTAAAATTTTTCGTTAATTTGACCAGATAAACCTTTCAGCTTATTTGAGATTCTTCCAATAACAGGTGGCATTGATCGTATAATAAAGAATTATTTATTGGTTTCATTCAGTTTATTGGTTCGTCAAACCGAATTTCGAGCAGATATAAAGAAACAATGATGGTGTGGTAATCTGACTTGAAAATATAGAGGAAGATTGTACAAGGTGCATTTTAATGAAAACTGTATCTTTAAAAATTATGATAGTCAAGAAAGAAACACACGTCAAAAATACTCCTACAGTGGGGCAACATTTTGCCCTAAGTAGAGTTTGTACACACGCTCAGAGCATGGCACTCAACTTTTCTGAATGAATTTTTCTATATTTTTCTCAAATGAAACCAGGTTGGATGGTGTTATCTCCAAAGACTACGCAGAAATGGCATATTATTGTTTCTATATATTTCATGAGTATGTCTTGTTATTCCTATTCAGAGTATGGATAATTTTTGATAAAATGCCTTGTATAATGCAGCAGCCAAGACCATCATCAGTTATGCGATTTCGTTCACCTGTCATCGGCCATCTGCCTTTCTCTTTGGAATTTGGTAATTTAACGTGAAAAACCAGCTGACGGATACTACCTGGAACCCGTTGATTTTATGAGGTAGATAGGAATCTTAGTTATACAATAGAAAATGCTCATATAGTGATATCCTTCCTTTCAAATGTTTCTTTCCATTATCAACGCTACCGAATGAATTGCTTTCTTTCATCAAAGTTCCAAATATTGAACTAGATACGTGATGTAAAAACATCTAGATAATAAGAGGAGTACGGGAGAGAGTTAGAAAGAGAGGACAGTAGGTGGTAGGCACAGTGATGGCTCGTGATCTTTTTGACTGGGAGGCTGATAATTAAACTATTTGAAAAAAATCCAACCGCAGCAACATCCACCTAGCCCAAAACCCACAGAACTCACCTCCTCCAAACGTTTGTTCGTACGAATTTTGTTGGTACACGAAGCAGCGACACTTGGATGTAAATTCAATCAATATCAGGATTCAAAATGAATGGATTTGTCTGTATTTTTTTTACGAGATTATCCATCCACCATTGGTGATGGCTGCTTTGTGAACGTTATGTGTAGACAAGACATGAAATACGACATCGAAAAAATAATCCTTCGAGAAATAAAAATAAAGTACTTACATCAAATGTGGCAACTTGGGTGTCAACTACATGGGTAATAGTTTCTTTTGTTTCTAAGGGGACACTCACCTGAAACGAAAAGAGAAACATTCAAGAATACATGATTATACACAGGAAATCAGTCAATAAAACGAGGAAACACATCATCGGTACCGATTTGCCGATGAAATCTACAATTATATACTTTACAAACGAGGAGAGAAAATCCTATAAAGTCTGAAAAAAGTCACAAGAATAAAGTCGCAAGACACAACGAAAATCTCAAGAGACTAATATAGGTGAACACTTCGCCAAACTATATTCTTTCTTCACTTGACAATCCGTTCTTCAATGATCTGGTAACCGCACTCAAAATTTTTTACAAGAAAATTTCAAACGTATTCTTCAACACACTCCGCGACGTTTCCATTCACTGTTTCATTTGTCATCATACCTGTCGCAATAATCCAACTGGAAGACTGGCGTTTTGAATCATCTGGGCCTGGCTTTACCCCATAAACCCAATCGCTGCGCCACTGCATCTAACGAACTGAACCGAACTTGCTCTTTGTCCGTATATACAACACGTATTATGCTGGGAAGTTAGAACTTTAGAGACTTGCAGGATTCGGGGACGAGAAGGGAAAAGAGAGGAGTATGCGGTATTCATCTCTTCTTCTTCTCGCCTCAGATCGCGATCACAGCGTGCCAAGCCTCGGGCTCTGACTGCAGATTCGATCAGTGTTGCCAACGACACGGTAATGGCCATGTTCACACAGTAATTTTGTCAAAAACGCAGACATGGTAGTCTTGACCGAATTGAAAAAACAAACTAATTTCATTGTCCAAGGTGAAGGATGTCATACAGGCTGGTCACCCCTACACTGTCAGGCTCGGGACCTGTCGAACATCGCTATACCAAGCATCATTCATTAATACAACGGCAAAGTTGTGGAATTGTTTGCCTAGTGAAGTCTTCACTGATGCTTACAATCTCCCAACTTTCAAGAAAAATTCCAACACCGTCCTTCTCTCCCAAAATTCCACCGCTGGCTAACACGATGTTCCTCGAACATTATAGGGTTCCCTTTCGTGTTGTCAAAAAATTAAAAAAAAGAAGCTCAACATAATGCAATTTGTTTTATTACAGGCTTTATTCAGAGACAAAAAGAAAAAGAATAATCCAATATTGTCATTGGAAGTTATTGAAACCTACAAAACGACGATGTTAAATTGAAGATCTGACGTTTCAGCTCTGGGCTGCAATCACCAAGTTGATTTTCTTAACTACGGACCTGTTTTTTATTGCATTTTTACTTTGATGCGTCGTCGTATTCGGGAGAAAATTCAAGGCCTGTATTAAAAAAAATCAACTTGATGATGATAGTCATACTGTAGGTCATGAAACGTTAAAATGAATTATTTTTTCTTTCTTTCTCAGTAAGAAATAAAAACGACATCGTTCTTCTTCGTTTTTTCCTGTATATCTTCCAAAATTAGTCTGAAGTTTCTAAAATTTTGCCGGCATTTGGGCTCAAATATGTTACGCAACTTTGCCTAATATATTTGAACTTTGCTGTATATATGACGTTTCCAAGATCACTGTCCAAGAAGACTGTCTTGCTTTCAGACAACTCATGTCAATGCTGGGTCTTAGATTTGAACATTTTAAGTCTCTGTTACTCCTTCTTTCTTTCAATGGCTTCTGTCGATAGACAAAGACAAAATATTGAAATTTTACATCCTACTAATAATTTTTGAAATCGTCGTCTTCTGTATATAGTTGAAAATGCCCCGATAACAGAGATCTGTAAAACATAAAAATGCCACGGACCTCAATAAATGTCAAAAACATTCCATCGGTAAATTTTCACTAGTAATACCACTAGAGGTCAAATTTTCAAAATATTCATGAACTCGAAAAAAATTCCGGATTTGATTTGACCTCGTGTGGTATTCGGTAAGAAAATTCCACACCAGATTTGTTTCCAACAACATCAATTTTCGTCTTTATCAAGTTCTTGCAAAACAGAATGGGAGAACAGCAATTAATTAATTAATTAATTTTTTGCTGGAATGAATAGATGGTTCACTCAGCTAGAAAAGGTTGGCAACACTGGATCCGATCTCCGTTCGAATAGCAGTCGGAAAGAGGGCGGAAATTCAGAGGGGTGACTGACGGAATCTGTCTTCCGATGATCGTTACTCTAATGTGGGACACCGTACAGGGTGGTCAACGAATCGCTTCATGTCCGACCAAAATCTGATCGATGAGAAGATTTCGTAAAGATATACATAATGATATGATATGAAATTATATCTGGTATGAGATACGAGAAACTTTGAATTGGGGGCGAACATCAGATAAATTCCAACGTTGTAAAAATATTGTGTGCAATATCAGCGATGGTGAATCACATAACTAGATAGGAACTGTACATTTGTTGCACAAATCTTGCAAAAATTTACGACTCGAGATGATGGCGAGAGCTGCAAACCATACTAAGAGTGCAACAAATAATTTTTGCTCATGTTGTACAGAAAAGTATTGAGATTTGAACCTTGAAATTGTTACTGTGAAACGTTGGCGTTCATGGATATCTATATGAATAATTAATTTCGTAATAAAAGTATGTTTGTGCAAAAATTGAACTCATTGCACCCAGAACAGTGCAAAAAGTGTAAGATTTGTGCACAATGATGGGGAACTATCCTATCGACAATGATTTGACACATGAAATTTTAGTCAAGGTAAGAAATCACTAGTCTTTGATGGAACTATTAATTCTGCTGGTGAAGTTGTACCTTCTTCATATGACGATCATAGTATGCTTCATATCACGTTTGAATATATTACCCAAGAACGTACATTAATTCAAAATAACGAGTTTCTATCTATACAGAGTGTTCAGAAAGGTTTTGTCGTAAATGATGGAGTGAGCCAAAATAATGTTAGCACTTCATATAAAAAAACTCTATCGCCTTTCGTTACGCAGGTATTGACCTTGAAATTTTGAATTGGAAAAAATTCATGTATAACTTCTAAACGGTTGCCATGGTATCAATGATATTTGGATATTCAACAATATCAACTACCATGAAGGTCAAGGTGGAATTGATCAACTTTTTAAATGATTTTTTTAATGATGCCTAAATAAATAGACGGTCCTTATGTATGTTTCAAGAAAGCGTTTTTCAATAGATATCGATCGAAATGAGGTGAACCATTTTTGTAGAAAAAATATGAAGAAATCATACGGTAGAAGCAAAATGTCAAATTTGTCACCTCTGTCAAAAATGCGTTCATTGAAAAAATGGAAAAAATTCGTCCCACCCTGTATAACACTGACTCACAGAATAGGCGTTCACATATGGAAAGGAGTTTACATAAAATATTTTTTTTTAATTCCAACTTTCAAAACCTCTTAACGAAGCGCGATAGATTTTTCTACAAGAAATACATAATTTACATTATTTTGGCTCACCGTACCAGCCCTATCATTTACGATATGACTTTTCCAGACACCGTGTATATGGCGGCAATACGTAAAGAGTCGTTATCCGAAAACATACCATAACAAAGGTATAATACTCATTGTATGTCAACTTGAATCTGATAAACTGCCTTCGAGGCACCGTCAAATATATTCAACTATGTCGCGCGCAAATCAAACGAGTTGCTCCATATATGGAGATCGCACACCGGCTACTGAACGCCATTTTTTTTCCCACCGATTTGCTCGGTTGGCAACAAGAGACAGAGCTCGAGGAGAAGAAGAGGACTTGGCAATTATCGGTCGCGTCATCTCTCACCCACGGCAGAACAGAGAACCTTTTTCCGAAGAAGAATTTTTATTCGAGTCGGTTCGCTTCACATAGTGAGTGCAAAACTGATCGATAAAGTTTCCTGTTGCATTCCCTAGTCGAATACACTACACAGTATAAAATTTTCCCGGTGTGAACTTTCCCACCAAATCGTAGTGTACAACTTTACACGGAAAGGTGTCAAGTCGGTACCCACAGACTTAGTAGTGAAAAATCCGTTTTCTACGTCTCATCACATACCCAAACTTGATTTCGATACTCAACACCGTTTTGTATGGTGTTGAATCCGCAATTTGTTAATAATAATAATAATAATAATTGTGCGGTGTTGAATAACACCGCACAAGTTTCTTATTTTCATTAAATTCAACTGTGCAAATTGTGATCAACATCTGCACTAGACTTTTCTTCAGATCTGAACGCTAACCTTGATATTAATAATATTCTGAGCAGTTATGTAGGTATAGTAGTCGACACGATTCTGCTCATTGAAAACATTTCGATAAAAAAGTCTGAAACGCTTACCGCCGCATTGTTCTGATATAAATTTAGTATCAAATACAACAGCTCTCCTCAAAGGTTATTGCATTTTCATATAGATCAGTCAGTAGGAGTCATTGTTCTTACGCATATGGGATGGGCTCGGGTCGAAATATCATACTTTCAATTACTGAGGAAACCTCCATAATTGCATTCATATTTGAGTTGGCTTTTTTTCCAATATAGTAGATCAGGCTCCCGTCACGTGCTCCCAGTATGAATGATGGGAACTTCAGAAACTTCAAAGCAATTGCTTGCCATTTCGGTGATTTTTGGCGTGGACAATCAATTCTTAGTTCATGTTCATTCACAAAATGTTATGTTCGGTGTCAAACACTTCCTGATACTTATAATTAGAATACCTATTTCCTGATTCAGCATAATTTTTAATGAATCAAAACATTGAAAAATTCGAAATCTATGAATTTATTTGAGGATATTTCTTGAATATCCTTTTTGATTCGAGTTATATAATATATAATATAGATATGAGTCTCAAAGACATTTTATCAGACATTATTAATGACATCAAGGGCATTCTAGTTGTAATAGTAGAGAAATTGACCAATCGAATATTTACACTTCAATCATAGTTGGAATTAATTAGGAAAATTCATCTCGTGGACAATTACGAGGAATGAAAAAATATATAACTATAACAGCTATGTGTCGTTTGCCGGACGGACGATACAAAATGGACGGTTGAGGAGCTGATTGTGAAAACCTTGGAATATTATTGGGAATGCAATTGTTAAATACTGTCTGTAAGTTCTTCGAGGAGGTGGTACATTCATTTTTCAGTTTTTGATGGGATTTTCTCTCTTCGTTTCTAAAAAATAGAGTAGAAGTTATTAAAAATTATTGCAATATATTTGTAGTAAGGACAGACTTAGGATCTGTCCCAAAATGCCACTGCGCTTGAAATTAAACCTTTAGATACCTAAAAGAGAAATTCTCTATTGGTCAGTGACACCTTGTTTTTGAAAAAATTTGGAAATACAAATATATTTAATAATAATAAAACCTCTACTTATCTTGGTGGACGTTTCGGGAACGAATCTGCTCCCGTTCTCAACACAATTGAAATATTTTTCTTCGTAAACTTTTTTTTCGATGTTTCCGATTTTGACACTGAAAAGTGTCCGATTTTGACACTTTTCAGTGTCAAAATCGGAAACATCGAAAAAAAAGTTTACGAAGAAAAATATTTCAATTGTGTTGAGAACGGGAACAGATTCGTTCCCGAAACGTCCACCAAGATAAGTAGAGGTTTTATTATTATTAAATATATTTGTATTTCCAAATTTTTTCAAAAACAAGGTGTCACTGACCAATAGAGAATTTCTCTTTTAGGTATCTAAAGGTTTAATTTCAAGCGCAGTGGCATTTTGGGACAGATCCTAAATCTGTCCTTACTACAAATATATTGCAATAATTTTTAATAACTTCTACTCTATTTTTTAGAAACGAGGAGAGAAAATCCCATCAAAAACTGAAAAATGCAATTGTTCTCTTCTATTTTTAATAAATAGTTATAGATGCTGCTGAGATGGCCGATGTCAGATCTCATATTCATTTTAGAGTGTTCATTATTGATGAAAACCATTTCCAGGAAATTGCTTTTTCAGTAAATTTTTTCCTGAGCTAAAATTTTGACCTCATTGAAATTCATTCTATGATTTTCATCAATGACATGCTCAGCTAATGCACAAGTTCTCTTTTGGAGGTTACTGTCACTTTTATATGAAGTTATTCGACCTGACAGATTTCTAGAAGTTTGACCAATGTACGATAGTTCACAGTTCTGGCAAGGAATTCTATAAATGACATTAGTCTTTTCTAATTTATTAAAAGGGGATTCGGTTCTTGAATAAAGGGCTGATACTGTTTTGATAGTTTTTTAGCAATTATTATATTTTTATTTTTGAATATGTTGGATAATTTTGGAGTTAAGTTCTCAATGTGAGAAAGAGATTTGTATTTTGGGAATTCTAAATTTGTAGGATTGTCAGGAGAACTATCTAGAATTTGTCGATTTTCATCAGGAAAAACATTAGATTCGTCGATTCTATCGTCTGAATTGAATGAAATTTTATTGATAATTTCGATTGGATAAGAATTAACAAGCAAAATGTTTTTTAATTCATTTAAACTATTGAGTCTGTAAGTGATGGGATGTGTCAACTTGACAACTGTGCTTTTCAAAGCTAGGATCAAATTTAATTTCATTTTCATGGGGTGGTAGGAGTCAAAACTCATAAAGCGGTTGCTGCACATCGGCTTACGATACCATTTTGTGCGCAACACTTTGTCGTTAGCTCTAACAACAGTCATGTCTACAAACGGGTTTACTTCAGGTTCACAAGTGAACTTCAAGTTGATATCATACGAATTGAAAAAGAAAAGAATCTGATAAGTCATTTGGAATGCAGAGAATCAAGTCGTCTACATATCTCTTGACAAAAGGAATTTTTAAGGGGATGATTCTCAAACAATCCTTTACCAAGTCATCTAACACATAGTTAACAAGAATCGGAGAAATTGAAGAGCCCATGGGGGTGCCAGTTTGTGATATTTATCTTTGAATAATAAGAAATTAGAATCGAGAACAAATTCAATGATAGTCCTGAAAGTAGGCCAATCTAAATTGCAATGATTTGAGATCGAGTTCGATTCATTTTGTAAACAAGTGAGAATTACTTCTAATGGTAGATTTGTGAAAAGTGGACTACATCGAAGCTGAAAATGATGTAATTTTCTGGAACTTGAAAATTGTTAATGAAATCACTAAATTGAAAAGAGTCCTTGATATAGAATTCATTGTCAGAGTCATAAACCGACGTCAAAATATTAGTCAAAAAAGAGGCTTATTAACAAAGAATCCACTTACTTAATGCCAAAATTTTCACGCCATTTCAGTCACGACTACCCTCGTCCTGAATGAATTTATATATATATATATGCAGGTTACCATGGCGATTACAATCCTACATGATAAATTCATACATGACTGGATTCACGAAAATTCGAGAAAATTCGTGATAAGTGTTTCAGGCAAAACTCAACATGTATAAATATTCATGATTACAAAGTGCTTTGGTGCTATCAGTTTTGAATGTTGAACCACCAACATAAATGTTTAAAAAATATGAATGTTGATATTCTTGAACATGCACTGTTCTTGATTTACATGAAAGCAATGTTGAAAGCTGCGAGCAATGTTGAAAGTTGGTCAACATAGGACTTTTTTATGTCACACTCATGTTTCAAATTGTCGTGCATGAACGAATCCACAAAAAAAATCATCTTCTCAAGTTTCGGATTAGGTTAGGACGGTTAAGACTAAGCACGTCGTGTATAAATTCACCAACAATCTGTCTATTTTTTCATTCGGATTTTTCCGACAATGGAAAGGAAAACTTCGAATTTCTACCAAGTGAACAAAACCATGATCCACCTGGACTCTTACTCGAATTCCTACTTCAATAGAAAACCTGATGTTATCACCTACCACTCACTTGAAATTTCACTGAACCACATCAGTCCAACTCTGTAGGTTTATAGATTGCCACGTAGCTACAGTTTTAAAAGTCCAACCACTATATCGTTCTCTAGGTAAGGTATCTATATAGGTATATCGTCTGCTTCCTTTGTTTAGCCAACCGAGTTTGAAATTCGTCTTGAACTTATACGAACGTACCGATGTGTTAGGTATTTACCGCGGCAGGTATTTACCGAGCGAGCTTTTATATAAAACTTTAGACGGAACTGTACCTTACCAGTACATAACTGCAAACAGAAACACTGTAACAGGTTGCGACTATTGATTTCTTGTTGTCGGGCTGCATGAAGCTGAGCTTACTTCAAATTTAATTACCTCTAACATTCCAATTTTCTATTAAAACCGAACGACGATCTCGATGATCGTTCGCTAGACGGATACGAAGAACATCACCGTGTATTACAGCGATCTGAAAACGTGAAAGTCACTAAAAATATTCGATACAATACAGTTCGTTGATGGAAATAGCGATCGGACAATCTAGATAGAAAGGTAGGCCATGCAACCAAGATGGCGACTAGCAAACTATAAATAATATTGTTGTGATCTCACGGTGATCGAATCAACTTCACACTGATGAAATTAGTTGACAATAATTCTAATCTCCAAACGTACTAATCACCTGTTCAATTCGCAAGCAGTTCAGTGAAAAGTGATCGCATCAAAAGGTTGAGATACAAAAAAGGAACGAAATAGGTCATTACTAAACCATTCAAAGCTTTGCGTTCAGCAGATTACCGCTCACGAGGAAGATTCTCCCAAGGTCTTCTAGGACGAGTCAGCCAGCAAAAACAGAAGACAAGCGAACCCGCAAGAGAGAGTGAAACGGTTGATGGTGAACGATCAAGCTCGGCAGGCGAATCCGCAAGTCGGCGAGATCGCTTCCACTTGTCTCGAGGCTATCATACAACGTTGCCACACACCCAGCTAGACTGGAAACACTTAAGGTGCAAATTGTGGATTCACCTCTTGAAACTAATGATACCGAGAACGTTTGCGTGTGTCAAGGACACACCGAACTGTTGTTTCATTATGAATCTCGAAGAGAATCTCGATTCAAAAGTATCAGAACCTACCTAAGCAGCATTATCGGTGTTTTCAGGAAATCTATTCGGCATGGCAACGCCGTGCTGCGACCGGCTGTTTTGTGTTGTCGTATGCCGTAATAGCCCGCCCGCCTCTCTTACACAGCGCGGCAAGTTCAACGTACGGCTCGCTATGCGACCGCCGCGCCGAGCTTCGAGATCGCTGGCAACACCGCTCTCGAGTGGCCCGATTTCAACTCACTCGACAACATATATCGCGGGCGCTCGTGAAATAAACAAAAAAAAAAACCCGCCGCGATCGTCGGGATTGTCCCACGCAATCAGCGCGCGTTGCTCGTTTACGTTTCGTTCAGGATCGACTGGGACAACAAATAATTAACATAATCGGGCGCACGGGAAGGAGGGAGAGGGGAGAATGTGTGTTAAATGTTATGTTGAGTTCGACACCGCCGCCGCGATCGAGATGTTACTACCGTATGGGATAGGGTTTTATCTGGGGACGAGTAAACGACAGCGTTGCGCGCAATAGTTTGTAAATATGGCGGATAAGCGGTGGAGGATTATGGGCGTGAGAGCTATGAATGGTTGAAGCATTCTATGAGTTTTACACTATACTTTTTCTACGGCTATAACATAAAATACACAATGATTTCTTGACAGAAATACTAACTTGAACTTCAAATTTAATTTCAGAGCTGTCAGTATATATTTTCTTTGTTTCGGCACTTCCGAGATCCCCATGCTGTGTATAATTATCTTGGGCAAACTGTGTAGAAATACCAGTAGTGAAGCCTCAGCCGTGAATAACGTCAGTTTCTCTGTTTCGGCCCTTCAATATCTCAATAATGCACGATTTTTAGGTATTTGTGTTTTAGATTTTCCAAAGATTGGTATGCCTTGGTATCAACAGTTCAAACATGGCTGTGACTCTCGCTACCCGAGATCTATGTTAAACGAAGCAAGAAGAGGAAGAATAACCTAAAAAATGGTACCAATTTACCCTGAAAAATCATTAGGATAATGAAATATCGAAATATAGGAAACAAACATAATAGCAATGACCATCAACAAACAATTTTTTCAATTGAATTGGAAAAATAGGAATACAAATTGTAACATTGGCAGGTACTTAATAAATTGATATAATAAAATTTTGATCTCTCCCAAATTATTCGCTTAGATATCATAGTAACATAGTAACACATTCTTTTTTTTCAACAGCTCATAATGTGAGATAGATCAATCTTAATTTTCTCCAAATGACATTGAAAATGACTTTTTAATGACACTTGACAGGCATAAAAGGTGTATTTTTACTGTCTATGCAGTAATCCATGAATCTTATGTGAGTTCATTTATAGTTCTTGACTTATCCGGCAATAGATTCAATTCCACATCTCGCGCCAGGTCTCTTATCTCAGGTGTTAATGGCAATAATTCATCCACACTTTCAATTGAATCCATTTCAAACAGTTACTTGACAAATTTTTCTAATTGACAATGACATCAAACAGAAATAATTCAACAAACGTCATTGGCAGTAAATATAGTAACGAAGAGCCAGATACCTTAATTTAATTATTTTAATATTGTATGAATTTAATTATTTAGATTATTTGCGTGAAATTGGAACGAATTTGGAGAAAATAACTATTGTGATTGGTGGATTGAAGATGATTTTGATTCTGGATTGACAAAGGATTGAGTCCAATTTGTGTTGAATTCAACTAAATTTTTTTTACCGTGCGTTTTGGAAAGGAATAATTGAAGAGTTGTTTCACCATCCTATATCCACGTTGGTTTAAATATAAATCAAAATGTAAGTCTTGACTTTGTATTAGTTGTATAAACCTGCCATAAATCAGACACTCGATACTCAATCGCAACTCAACGAAAAAAAATCAGTTTATGACCCACAAATAGAAATATTAATAGAAATATTAATTTTCCGTTTTGACATTGGTTGCTATTGATTTGTCATTAACGGTCTCATAGGCGAACAGTGATCATTAATAGTGAAAATAATACAAATGAAGTCTTTATTGATAGGATACATTCTAATATACAATACAATAATTATTCCTTCAATCTTGATACTTGAAAATAATAAAAAAAATGTATTCAACATACTGGTGAGAACAACGTTATTAGGTTAGGTTATCCATCTACGTATACACAGCTCAAGTAATTATTCTTTAGATTTTGATGAATGAGTGGATAATAAAGAATCGGTTTTCATTGCTTGAATGACTGAAGTCTTACCGAACCCAATGATGCACCTAATATTGATTGAGTAATAGATTTATAATGAGGTTTTTGACCAGTTTTGGTGGAATTCGAGTTTTTAATAATATTTGAATAATCCTCAAAAACATCTCAACCGCTATATTGAATAGCCCTACAATAATACAATAAAAACAGTCTCACTCTATATATGTGGAAAAAGTATATTGATAACATGAGAAGAAAATGACGTAGGTTTACTATTTACATCCAGACATTCTTGTTGTGCTTTGATTTATGTCTAATGTAGACTTTCGTATTATAGTCTTCCAACAACCATCACATCAAGGTATTTTCGAGTATACTTATTATATTTATGATAAAAGTTGATAGTGATAATTTATGTGATTATGTAAAAATATCGGTTATGCTGAATCGTTCACCCCGTATTTTTTTCAAAAATAGCATTTTTCTAGTGTGCCTATACATTATGTACTCTATCTATCTATCAATATGCATGCTTCACCCAGTTCAGCATTGTAGGTATCGTTCAGATTTGTGGTGTTCCATCGTTACCATGGTTTGCAGACCCTACAAATAGATACAGACAGCGTAGTAACTCACGCTTAAATAGACATTCGTAAGATATGTACTTCGATACGGGTAATTGCGAAGATATTCCGACAACAAAATACCTCTCGTCGTCGAATACGGAAAATGTCGGCATTCGCAGAATCGGATATACACGAAGATAGACACGAAAGTTGTTTTGCAAGGCATTCCCCCTTCTCCCCTTTCCTATCGATGCCACCGAGTCGGCTTATAGCTCATCTCACTCCAATCTATTGTGATAATGAAATGTCACAAAGTCTGTTTTACACGAGGGTAAGGCTTCCAAACGATACGCCAATGTCAACATTATTAAACATAATCTTTATATTGTTCAACTTGAAAACATTCACTGCATGGGAAACGATTTATTTATATACCTAAATAGTTGGGCTGTAGCGATGAAACAATGGTGTTACCTACTCGATACTGATGGAAATCATCTACACTGCACACCACGTGATTACTCAGCGAAAAGATTTGTTTTCACTAAACTCTCGACCATTATCTGACCGCACTAGACACCGAATGGTAAAAATAACACCATTAACAAGTTTACGGATCAAAAGACTGAAACAACGTATCACTGATAAGTTACATTGACGACACACGGTCAGTCGCTTTTGCGTGAATAGATCATAGATCGAAGCTCCAACAAATACTACTCAACCTTGACTGGATTATCATAAAAATATCGGAAAGTATACGAGATGGCTAGTACACATTCGGCGGTTGAATCGGAAACCGAAATTACCTACATTAGGTATTCAAATCCACGCTAAAAGTCAGGTAGGCCAAAAATTTAAGAATCGATGAATGGAAGGACTAGCAGGTACGAACTAAATTTTTTCAAAGAGACTTCCTACCTCCAACATGTAAGTTTACCATCTGTTCAGCAACGTAATTTCGACCCCGATTCTGGGACTGAAAAATTTCACCTTGTAGAATCGCACACAATCTAACTTGCTTTCATGTCCGACAATTAGCCGAGAATAAAACTACATATTTATGAAGTAACATTATTTGTTCGGATGTGATTCGAGCTTTTCCACGGTGGAATATTGATTCGGAGAGAGCCGATAAACGATATACACCTAGAGGAAGAACTCTAGTTGTTCTCTTTATTTCAAGTCTTCCAGTAGGTAGGCTGGCACGCTAACCTACCATTAAACTGAAGTTTACACAGTTACATTTCCCAACGGAAGAATTCTTTTTTTGAGTTTTGAACCTATACGAATTGGTAAGGATATGTACGCGATACCACCTCAACATTTTATCTCGTACTTAAATGTTTATAACCGTTCAACACACATAGTTGAAATATTTGTTATGTCACACCACCTGGTTATTTTCCGAGATATAATTCTGAGCTTTGGTTTCCAGAGATATACGTTTCTCAGGAGACCTAAATTTCGAATTTTTATCTATACATTATATTATGCATATCTATATATTTCATAATATTAAGTCGACATTGAAAATGAAAGTATGGGCCCAATAATTCAAAGTGGAACCAGAATAGAATTAATGATTATCTGCGAGATACAAATATACAGGGTGGCCCAATGAAAACGAAACAAGGTATGCATTTTACTGAGAGATCAAGGAACTGACATTTAAACAAATGATTCTTTATGTAATGTTGAATAGGACAGGTTTAAAAAAAACACATAAGGCACTTCTTAGATGAACATCGTTCTAACTACAAAATGAGAAATAGTGATGAAAGGGAAAAAGTGTCACTTTCCATCACTAGTCGATTATTGTTATAGACGTTTTTTCTCGAGAACTACTGTATTGAATTCCAGAAACAAGGAAGCCTTGGTGAGAGATTTCGATTACCTTCAAAATGATGTGTCACTTGACTCCTTATCCCATTTGAGATTCAAGGGTTGGAGCTCACCCGTCCGAGGGGTTTGAAGTGAAAAAGTTGAAACAATGCCCAAAATATTTCCCCCTCGAAAAAAAAATCGACCGGTTCGAGCGTTTTTTTTTTCTGAGAACGATAACTATGTCGAATCGGCCTTGTTTCGTTTTCATTGGGCCACCCAGTATATGAATGTTGGTTCAAAGACGTTAAAAGAATTGTAATAGAATCGGAAGTCACAACAATATTTTTTTTGTATCATTTAACCATTCTTCTAAAAAAACTGTTCAGGCAAAAACCTCTGTGTTCGTTCTATCAAGAAATACAATATATACATATTGTATGTCCCATACAATATATGCAAAGTTCAAACCAGATGACGTCAGGTAACAAATCTTGTTGTCGCCCGTTATATCTAAGGTTGAAATTCGACCAACATATTGTTTGATACGATATTCGTAGTAGTCAAGTCTCACGGGACAGTAGGGATATTGATATACCTCAAAATTATATATATAATTTGCTGATTCAAGTGGTTGAGTTAGGAACCTAAGTATCGTAATAACGGAATGATAGACGCAGGCAAAAATAAGAAACAAGAAGTGAATCATTGGTTGTATATTAAAATTAGCTGAATTCGATTTCTTTATTGAATCAATGTCCATGTCTTGTGAGAAACTAACTATAGATTCAAAGTGTGCAATAAGATTTGAGTCATCAACAGTAGGTATACTCAACAAATGGTCAAGGTTATTCAAAAACCAAGTCCAATACTCAGATACAAAATTCATTTTCAGTCAAATACAAGAAATCAGTGTTCAACATAATCAAAGAGTTTCAACTCAAGATATCTCAATGAGTTTCAGAAGGTATCGAAAAGTAATTACTCAAGAAGTCTGAAGGAATACCCAACTCCACTCAACCTAACCAACGAGTACTGAAAAATTGTCAATTATTCAGCTGTAGCCCAGTCTCAACGAGTTGTATTCCCCTCGTATACATTATACCATGACCGATAATGGCTATAACAGTTGCTGAACAATCTGCGAACATTTGATTCTCTCGAGGATTTTCTTTACTGTCGTTTTACGATTATTTGAACTTTCAGTAGGTTGGCAATGCGACCAACCAACACTGAAACTCTGGTTGTGTCTATTTTTTAAGAGCATTAAATCGAGTGTGAAAGAACGCGAATGTAAAGACTTCGAAGTTGAACCAAATATAAAAAATATAATTTCTGTTGTTGATTAGCGGGAATTCGGTCGAAATGTTGAAGAAAAAACTAATTGTTGAATTGTCGACGTTTCGAAACTTCATGATTTCATCTTCAGGACACTGAAGAATAAAAACAAGAACATACATATTAAAATAATATTATAAAATGTGGATTTTGATAAAAACAAAATAAACTATTTAAAATAACAATCGTTGAAAATAAAACACATCGAACACTTCACAGAAAACAACATTGATGGGTACTTACATTTAGGGTGGTTTTCCGGATTCAAAAATGATGAAATAAATAAATTCGACATCAAGTATAAATACATATACAGGTTAATGAAAGTCCTTAACACAGACACGAACACGAAGAAATGAACAAACTAAACTGACGTCGAATCGTTTCTTTATATTGTAAAAAAGGCTCGAGAAAGAAAAGATAATTAGAAGAACTGGTCTGATAATGATTCGGAATTAATGTTTGATTTTTTCTATCAAATTGAAATATGAAGAGTGTAAATTCTCAATATCTGATCTTATGTTAACACATTTTGTTCCATGTTTTATTATTTCAATCATCTCGTTCAAGAGTCTTTTTTTCAATATTGTCCTATAATACCTAGTTATATAAAAAATATTTGTTTTTATACATTATCAAGAATTGAAAGTAGGGTCAGAACGCACCGAACACACGTTATATTATATTAAGTCAAAGATGATAATAACCTTGGTATGTTCTTTGTTTCGGGTTCCCCTAGCCTCATTCCAGTAAAATGCGCCGCCGCTGCGCATTTCATGTGGAATTATTGCTCTGTTCATTGAACGAATTATGTCTGCACTCTACATGGGTTCCCATAAGAAGATGCTGACATCGCAGATCCCACAGTTCAGATTTCATGAAACCGCTGTTTCCATGAAATCAGCAAGATCGTCTTCGACTCCGAGAGAAGCGAGTTCCAGTTCAGTTCATAACTCATATTCATACGTTAAACATCATTTTATATTTTTCCTTCATCTTTACACATATACATGAAATAAAGTTTTTAAAAAGAGACTTCAAGCTATCAGAATTATTATTGGCGCAGTCGGTAGGATATCCGGGTTATCGCGTATCGAACGTGGTGATTTCGTATCAACGATTGACTGGATATCGAAAAACTGTTGGTTCGTGGAGTGGAGGTGTTTGAAGTGGACCGTCTAGAAAAGACCCATCTGAAGCCCCTCGTCAACGAAGCAACGAGATTTGGAACCTACATAGTCCATTTCTGCAGAGATAGAACTTCTGGAGGAGACAAAAATCGCAAATCCAGGACTCATCTCCATAGCTGTTAGGAAGGATATGCTTGAAGTAACTCTAATATTCTTGTAAGTGCAATCAATCGAATGTCCGTAGAAGATTTGTCGAACATTCTAGAAAATTTGAATTTGCGGGAACCTTTACCTGACTTTCAGATTATACGTAGAACTATTCATTTTCCTGAAAATTCAATAGCAAATTCATCCGAAAACGAAACTGCAAACCAACCCATAATGAGTCAATTCAAATCTGAATACTTAAATTGCATCCCTGAATTCAATGGAAATCCAAATGAATTAAATCGTTATATTTCTATTTGTGATCAAATCATTCAAAATTTCTATGATATTGCCAACCCAAATAGTTTTCATAACACTTATCTATTGAATTCTCTCATATCGAAGCTTACTGGTAACGCTAGATTAGTTGTAAATATTCAATTAGTAACCAATTGGAATGATCTGAAACAAACGCTGCAGAGAAACTTTGCAGATCAAAGAGATGAAGCTTGTCTCAACAGAGACTTAGTTATGATGAGACAAAGTCAGAATGAAAAACCACAGCAATTTTACGATCGATGCTTGAAAATTCTTAATCTTATTTGTAGTCACGTTGATATTCATGAAGCAAATCTCGAAGCAAAAGTTCTGAAACGTAATTTGTATAACGAATTAACACTGAAAACATTTTTATCAGGTCTTAGGGAACCTCTTGGAACTACGATTCGCTGTATGAGACCAAAATCTCTAAGTGAAGCCTTACAACTCGTAATCCAAGAAGATAATACTCACTACTTCCAAAATTTGAATCAAAATAGGCATTTTTCGAGAGAAAATGATGTTTCAGCAAGGCAACCGCCGCAACAAAGATACCCGAAAAATGTTTCGAATAATTTCAATAATTCAAATGATCGGTATAAGAACCATCAACCAACAACATCATTTCCTTCTCAGCCAATTCAGATACAACCTAGAGAAAATATTCGCCCACAAAGATTTTTCACAAACACTCAAGTATTTGGCAGAAATAATCAACAAAACGCGAATGTTTTTAGATCAAATCCAAGAAATACATTCGACAGGCCTACTCCGATGAGTACGAGCACTAGAAATACTTACAGGCCCACGCCAATGAGCGTTAATACTAGAAACACTGTCAGACCTATAAATAATTCTCAACAACATCAAAATCATTCGAATTCACGACAATTTGATCAATCAATGCAACCCAGAAGAACTTTTGTTTCAGAAGAATTATATAACGCAGAATTAGATGGAAATCCGGAGAATTTCCAAGAAGAATATGTTAATCCACAAAATGATTATTTAGCATATTACGAACAAGCATCCGATGATGAAAATGCTGCCGGTACGAGTAGAAATTTTCAGAAAATGTCTCACAACGACAATCCTTCTTAGAATCACATATCATTCCATTTAATACTACAAACGCAAGCGAACTCCCATATATCATATTACCTGAATACAATATAAAAGTTTTACTTGATTCTGGTTCTACGAAATCATTCATTGACCCAGAAATAGCTCATCAGTTTTTTCCTCAATTAATTAAAAATGATCCATTTGTTGTGTCCACAGTATTTCAAAAATCGGCACATAAATTCAGTGCATCTATTCCAGTTTCAAAAATATTCAATTTGGACGAAAATCAAAAATTGAAATTTTTCCTATTCAAATTTCACAATATCTTCAGAGGATTGATAGGTTTGGATAGTTTAAAATTATTACAAGCTACGATTGACTTCGATAAAGGATATTTAATCACGCCTCATTCAAAAATAAAACTACTCTTTCAGAAAACACAAACAAATCTGAATTTGATTAAAGTCAATCCTAGATCGGAACAAGTAATAAAAATTAGAACATCGATAAATAATGGCGAAATTATTATCCCACATCAAAAATACCACAACTGTGAGATACCAGAAAGTCTTTCGGTTGCAAAAAATGGATATGCTTTAACGACTATTTTAAATAACACTGTAAATATGATAACCTTAGATTTTTCTGAACCTATAATTGTTGAAAAATTCGACCGTAATCACATCCAAGAAGTAGAACTTCATAATTTTGACGAATTTCCCAATCGATACTTAGATCCAACAAAAATTAGAATAGATCACCTAAACCAGGAAGAACGAAACGAAATACTTAAACTTTGTAAAGAATTTGCAGATATTTTTTATAACGAAGGAGACGCTTTAACCTTCACTAATCGCATAAAACATCAAATAAAAACCGCAGATGAATTGCCAGTATATTCAAAATCGTATCGTTATCCGTTCATCCACAAGCAAGAGGTAGAAAATCAAATGAAGAAAATGCTTGACCAAAACATCATAAGACCTAGTAATTCACCGTGGTCGTCACCTATATGGGTCGTACCAAAAAAGGCTGATGCTTCAGGAAAGCAAAAGTGGAGAGTCGTGGTAGACTATCGTAAGCTCAACGAAAAAACCGTTGATGATAGATACCCGCTTCCAAACATAACAGACCTCCTCGACAAACTGGGAAAATGTCAGTATTTTACTACCCTCGATTTGGCCAGTGGTTTTCACCAGATCGAGATGGATGAAAAGGATGTAGCTAAAACGGCCTTCAACACAGAGAACGGCCATTTCGAATATCTGCGTATGCCTTTTGGTTTGAAAAATGCACCAGCCACATTTCAACGTATAATGGATAACATATTGCGTGGAATCCAAAACGAGAAATGTCTAGTGTACTTGGACGATATAATAGTTTTTTCAACATCATTACAAGAACATCTAGAAAGGCTGAGATCTGTTTTCCAACGGCTACGAGATTCGAACTTTAAGATACAACTCGATAAATCCGAATTTTTGCGAAAAGAAGTCGCATACCTGGGTCATGTTGTGACTCCAGAGGGTGTCAAACCGAACCCTGACAAAATTCGAGCAATCAAACAATTTCCAATACCAACTAATTCTAAACAAATAAAAGGTTTTTTAGGTTTACTCGGTTATTATCGTAGGTTTATAAACAATTTCGCTAAAATAACCAAACCGTTTACGAAGTGTCTTAAAAAAGGAGCCAAAATAGAACATAATCAGGAATTTGTAGACTGTTTCAATACTTGTAAAAATTTGTTGATAAATGAACCAATACTCCAGTATCCGGATTTTTCTAAACCTTTCGTGCTGACGACAGACGCAAGCAACTTTGCTTTGGGCGCTGTTCTGTCCCAAGGACCGATTGGTAGTGATCTACCTATCGCATACGCTTCTCGAACTTTAAACGAATCGGAACAAAATTATTCAACAATCGAGAAAGAATTACTTGCGATAGTCTGGGCCACTAAATATTTCCGTCCATATTTATTCGGTAGAAAATTTGATATTGTTACAGACCACAAACCTTTAGAATGGCTATTCTCACTTAAAGATCCTAATTCAAAATTAACAAGATGGCGCATAAAATTAGAGGAATACGACTATAATATAAAATACAAAAAAGGAAGACTGAATTCCAACGCTGATGCTCTTTCACGCATTGAAATTCACACAAAGACAGTTTCCGACGAAATCGAAGACTTGGTAAGAAATATTTCGAACCAACCAATGAACCCTGAAAATGAAAAAATAATTCAAGAGATTTTTGACTCACAAGATGCGAATAAACAACGCGATATAGACAACGTTTCCATGCAAGTACAATTAGATGAGACCATTCGAGACATAGACGAAGTAAATGACGAACAAGACGACAACACGATTCATTCCAATGCCGACCAACACCCTGTGGTAGGAATTCCGACTTCTGACTCACCGGTAAACTTCGGTCAGAATCAAATATTAATATCAACGGTATTGCACTCTCCCGCAAAACCGAAAATAACTATTTTATTTGAGAGGAAACAACGAATCAAAGTCCAAATTTCCGAAAACAATTTCGAAAATGACATTGTACAATTCATAAAAGATTATATCGCACCAAATGTACAATATCATCTGTATTTCGAAAACCCCAATATCTATGAAAAATTCTCAGTAGTACTGCAAACATATTTCAAATGGCCTTCTATTAAATTCAAAAAATGCAATAAATTACTAATTGACGTGACAGACAGAAACGACATTGAGGAATTGATAAAAAACTATCATGAAGGGAAGTCTAACCATCGTGGAATAGACGAAACCGTCCACCGAATTAAAGAAAGATACTATTGGCCCCACATCAAGGAATCTGTACAAACTTATATTAATGAATGTGAAATATGCCAACAAAGTAAATACGAGCGACATCCTATTCGAATGGAAATGAATATAACTCCAACAGCAACAAGACCCTTTGAAATAATACATTTAGATACCTTTACTCTCGAACAATCAAAATTCTTAACGATAGTAGATAGTTTTTCAAAATATGCACAGGCATACCATTTGAACTCACCCTGCGGAACCGAAATCACTGACAATTTAATTAAATTCTTTTCTCATCACGGTACCCCTAAACAAATAATAGTTGACAACGGCACTGAGTTTAAAAACACTGTAGTAACCGAACTGCTGAAATTACATAAGATCGACACCCACTTTTGTAGTCCAAATCACCCGCAATCCAATGGGATCGTCGAAAGATTTCATTCGACGATAATCGAACATATTCGACTGTTGAATACTAAAGGTTTCTCAAAAACTCCAACCCGAAAGAAAATAACTTATGCAATTATGGCCTATAATCATTCCTTACATTCCGCGACGAAATTCAAACCTATTGACATTGTGAATGGACACATCACAGACAACAACCCTTTCAATATGGAAATCGATCAAATATTGGTTAACGACTATATCAATGATCACAAAGAAAAATCGAAATTACTCTATTCCAAAATTAATTCAGACCTTATCGCACTCAAATCCAAGACCATACAAAAGCTTAATGTTAACCGAGACAAACCCGAGATATTTCAACCGGAACAAAAGACATTCGTGAAAAAACACACTAGACAAAAACAGGCAAATAAATTCAATAAATCCACTCAGCTGACAAATGTAAATAACGAATCGAAGACAGTTTCAACCCCATCACAAGAAAAAATTCACATGGACAATTTAAAACGACCACTGAAACAGACATACACCTTTAAAAAATAAATATTTCGTCTCTGTTATTTCAGAATCCCGGGGATCTTCGGCCTCCAGGAAAAAATTCAACTGCAAAAACTAGAGAATAACCCTGGTATCATTCCTGTTAAACTTGGTGTAGCAAAAGTTGAACAGTACACACATACTCTCATTCACTATTATGATATGAACTCGATTATTTCGGAATTAGGTAGATTAAGATCAAAATCTCACAATATCACGAGCCTCATACTTACCAATAAGGATTATTCATTTGACACATCAAATTATCTGAAAATCTTACAATTCACTGAAGAAAAGGTTGAAGCAAAATTGAGAAATATACTTCCACACCATAATATCCGTAAAAGAGGATTGATTGATGGCTTAGGCTCAATTTTCAAGTCCGTTACTGGAAACTTAGATGCCTATGATGGCCAACATTACGAACAAATGATTTCACAACTAGAATCAAATCAAAAACAGATAATATCAAATATGGGAAAACAATATTCTCTATCTCTGAATGTCATAGACAAATTCAATAAAACAGTCCAAAGAATCAATCATAATGAACAACTAATCACTTCAAAATTGAACCAAATTGTTTTGATAGTCGAAAGTCATACGTATAGAGAAAATTCAATGTTGATAAAAGATATTCTGAATCAAATTATAAACATGTATGAGATAATCAATTCAGTACTCCAGGATATTGAAAACTCTATCACCTTTTCAAAATTACAAGTTATGCACCCAAGCATCATCTCAACACAAGAATTGTTTGTCGAATTGAAGAAATTGAATTGTCATACAGAGCTCAAACAGTTACCATTCGCAATAACATTCAATAATACAGAATACTTTGAGAGACTGATAAAAATTGATAGTTATATATTGAACAACAAAATCACATATATTCTTCATATCCCAATAACGTTTCCTTTTGATTTCGAATTCTATCATCTTTATTCAGCCCCTGTATATTCTGATGGTCAGTTCAAGGCAATCATCCCTAGAAATAAATTTTTGATCAAAAATGAAATGTACTTCGCATTTCTGAGTAATACTTGTGAAGAAATCCTTCCTCGATGGTATATTTGCGACAAACAAGAACTACGAGAAATCGAAGATGGACCTTGTGAAATTCAGCTGCTTAACATAAAAAACACCTCCACGTGCCGCCAAACTCGAGTCCACCTGACCAGACCAATCCTGAGCCACCTCGATGCATCTAACCAATGGATCGGACTGTTTCCATCCGAATCAACTTCAAAACTTGAATGTCATGAACAAGAAGAAATACGGAAATTGATTGGGACGTTCCTAATCGAAATTCCTATGGGCTGCCGATTTATCATCGATCAATTCACCATAGCCAACGAACAACAGTATGCAAATCCGAATCAGCCAGTCCTGTTTCCCGACATAGACGTCACCGTCACGACGTCTCCAACAGCCAACGTCACCATCGAACTTGAGGACCTCAGACTAGACGAGCTGCAAGAAATCCGCACGCAAGTTATCGAAAATCAATCCGATTTTCAATTTGGGCATTCTCTCTACGTCCCCAGCGCTTGGACAGTTCTGATATATGGACTTATTGTTGCTGCCGCCTGCTACGTATTCTACAAGAAGTTCGCCAACAGGGTTGAAGCCACAGCATCCCCACAGATCGACCACCGTGATGTTCGTCTTCCTCTCTAACCCTCTGAAGCCAAATCTATGGGGGGAGGAATTATGTCTGCACTCTACATGGGTTCCCATAAGAAGATGCTGACATCGCAGATCCCACAGTTCAGATTTCATGAAACCGCTGTTTCCATGAAATCAGCAAGATCGTCTTCGACTCCGAGAGAAGCGAGTTCCAGTTCAGTTCATAACTCATATTCATACGTTAAACATCATTTTATATTTTTCCTTCATCTTTACACATATACATGAAATAAAGTTTTTAAAAAGAGACTTCAAGCTATCAGAATTATTATTAACGTAAAATGTGAATCACGATGATAGGACATCTTGACAGAGAAATACATTTTGTGACAAAAACAATCAACCATTCATCCGACTTGGTTTATGTTTCCACGAACCATAATTGTTACGATCAATCATGATTAGTTTTACCACAGTTTAGAAAATAAGTATATTTTCATAAACTGTGGTTTTACTTACAACTGTGGTTTTGGTGATTACTAAAAAAATATCCGCTGTCTTCATATGTTATGTTGTTTTTAATATTTACATGTCGCTATTTTGGCATAAGAGTGCCTTCAAGAGAAATATATAGGAGCAGAGTTCCATCATAGTCACTTATACATCAGGGTAGTGAATGATTTCAATTACCTCTATTCACTACGAAGATGTACATTAAATTTTCACCATCACTAGAAAAACCTATGTTTCAATCATTATAATTCTTTGAAATTGAATAATGAACCTTCTGTCACTACTATAAAAGCATTTATTTCTCTATGATTCTGATGACAATCTAATAGCCATGGCTATGAAAGCGGAGTGGCGTTCATTTTTGAAAAATAATTTACAATATCATCTTTAAATATAGAATATAGTATAGAAAAAATGTGGAAAACTATCTCAAAAAGGAGTCCACAATGACTAGGGATGCAATACCTCGAATGTCACTCTTAAAAATGAGATATTTCTCGATTCAGATGAAACAGTTTCTTCTGCATCTTGCAAACACCTGCTGTTTTATACCAAGGTATTCTGTATTCGAGACGGTTTGGCTGTACTAAACGTACTAAACGGCCAATCCCAAATATTCAGAACGAAGAAAAATTCAGTCGCTAGCAGCGATGAGGTAAAGTAAGAGAGGTGTTTTTCGAGTAGGTAAGTATAGTCGACTCACCAACAGAAACATAAGCATTATCTCCGAAGCAAGAGAAACCTCGTATTCTCGAAACAACCAGACGTCATCACCAAACACTCACAACAAAACAAAAAAAGCTACCGTGACCCCTAGACAACAAATTTCTTCGTCGTCGTCTTGTTGTTCTTCGAAGAGCACACACACGCACACACTTACATACACACAATATAGGCACCGGCCGACAGACCGCACTTTGAAATCCAATTTTGGACGCGACTGTACCTCACATTCGCATCGCACAGAGAGGTGTATAGGTGCAACGAGAGTCAACGACACATACACCGTTCTTTCATCTTCGTCGAGCGAGCGCTCCGTTTTAGCGAAATCAAGAGTTGATTTGGTTCCCGTTCCGTTCGGTTTCAGTTCGCGATAGAGGAAAAACTGAAGATGGCCGGCTAGAGATGAGCAAATATATCGATGTTTTATGAACATCAATATATTTTATGAATCAAATAAAGTCACGAATACTTCCAATAGGTACTATGTTCAGGTAATAATGTACCACCTACTTATATAGAAAACACATGAAAATCACAGATTATCGAGAGATTATTCCACACATGTCACATATTATGAACATGAATGTTGTTCGTTATTTGAAATATCAATGAGTTTCCTAGTTCAAGTTGAATACGTGTACCTCTGCCCTATTTCTAATTTTCACCTACGACTATAAATGGTTTGGCACATAGTTTGACTTCCAAAATTGTCCTTGACAATCAATTATTACTAGGGAAATTGAATAGAAAGAGTGGGAAACATATATGTCTTATTCTTATAGCTGTGTCTGGACCAAAGATATGATATTATATATTCTCTAATAGATGCCCCATCGACTTGTGAGGAGCATTGAAACGAACATAAGAAAAAGAAAGAGCTATCGATTCGTCTGGATGTGCAACAAAGATAGATGCCCTTTTGCCAACAGTCAGCTGATCACGGCTGGTTGCATCTCTCTCGTTTGCTGTTTTCATTAGTTGTATTCCTCCGCCTTTCTCAATAATTCATCTATGAATCGATATATTCTGATCTTTTTTGAATCTATAAGTACAGCCATAGGCTGAACAAGTCAACACCATTTCGATCAAAGTTTTAGAATCCTTTCTTCACTTGATGGGCCGAACCGGCTTAAACAGCTAAGATTTTTTACCAATTTCAAATAGTCAAACTGTAAAAAAACTGATTGATAGTAAAATTTATTCTTCTTGTTTCAACACGCTTATGGATCAATAAACTTCTCTGAACAATAGATTTGAGTGAATAATCTTACACTATTGACTCAATTCGAATAAAAATAACTGAAAATATCCTATTTCTCGATACAATGGCTTGACACATCAAAATCTTATGACAAGTCATGTGATGTCAATGGTATCTTTCTCATGGTCGTTTCAATTCCTCTCTCTAAGCTCGATCTAGTAGAGAATATTTAATATAATATCTTTGGTATGGACTCCTGTCTGAGGTATACAGTGTCTCTAGTTTGTTCAAGAACATGATCAGGAGAAGCTGACGAAAAAAATTATGAGTACCTCAGAGTTGAAATGTGAACTAAAGTAGGTATTTCATTTGATTATTTCTTCATCATTCTATTCTTCAATACAGGGAATTGCGTCTCAATATCCTTACTCTCTATCACATTATGCAATATAGATATTTTGTATCGATTTATTGTCCATCATGAATAAATTCACGATTATCGATGTATGTGAACATCGATGTGCTCATCTCTAGTGGAGGGCCAGACAGGAACAAAAATGCGAAATTTATTCGTTTTCCGAGCCCAAGACCGGTTCACTCAACACACAACAAAAATGCGATGCCGGTTGGCACTTAAGCCCTATTCGATTTTTTAGTTAGCCTCCCTGTGAACATGGCAAACGTCACCAGTACTGCCGCTCAAAATTATCATACAAAATGTCGATATTACAGCATACCGTACTAAATTGTACGCAGTTTCCGAAATATCGAGAAAAATATTCCAATGTTCCTATGTTTCGTACCATCAGAGCCTTTCTATTCTGGTTGAGAGAGAATTGGCAACATTGCACGGTGGTTCCTCAAAGTCTGTTCACCCTATGTCGAAGTACGATGTCTGGTTTCGACTCCGCAGTATTATTGAGGAATTTGGTCATTTATTAATAAGGTAGATCATTTCGAAAATGTTTTCTGAATGCCTACCATACTTATGCAAGCTTTCATCTTAGGTCGCTTATTTCGGTTCAAGCATAATCATGGTCATTGGAAGTGGATTATGGTATGATGTTAATTGTGAGAACACCCTATGATACAATCAAACAGGGTTCGAACACATCATATCCATATAAATATGAAATTATCGAATAAAGTGAATGACCATTCGTGAACTTTTGAACGGTTCGGATTTTTATTTTATTTTATTTTTTGCTTCAATGGTACTTTATGAGAGCTACATTATGACACCGCTAAAAGAATATGAATTTTTCATATTCGATATGTGTATATCCCTTATATTTCAAATTTGGATATTTATTTTTTAAAGCGTTCATCGTAGAACACTGACTTATAATAATTATTATAATAATATTTATAATTCCTAAGAAACAATATAGACAACTTGCAGAGAAACATACAATATATTATATACAATATATTATATACAAGAAATATTATCCAATATGAATTCTTGGAAATAAAAATAATCACAATCATTGTTAATAAGTCGTTTTTAAGATTGAATAGATGAATACATGAAAATTCTTCAGATAAATACTCATTTCTTGGAGCTTTAAGTTATGTTGGCAATTTATTCTGAAATATTATCCATTGTGATAAATAGATCTTCCAACCAAAATCAAATTTAAATTTAGTGAGCGAAAAGCAAATAAGAATATATTGCTATTTTCTACTTTTATTATTCAGAAAAGCATTGAATATTTCAAAAGAAACGAAGGTAAAATAATGGGGACAGAAATAGGTATCCCGAAATTGATCATAGAAAAAAAATCAGGCAAGTATTGAAGAATAAATAATATACAAATTTGATATTTGGCGAGTTTTTGGGTCTCATACCGATTTTTAAATTGGCAGAGGCACTTTATTATATGGCGACGGTGCATTTATCTGTCACTGATAAATCGTAACGTCAGTAAGAAAGAGCGGCAAATTTCATTGTCATCGAAAAATCATTATAATTTCACATCACTGTTTTATATTAAAAGAGTCAAATCACCAATCGTAGGGTGACTATTGTGCATAATGTTGAGTTTCACTTCTCTCATTAAATTAGATATTGTCGAAATAATTGACATCGATTTCTCTGATCAAAACGTTCATTATAAAAGTTCCGCGGCTATCTGTTTCTGTCTAGTATCTTCAGTGCTTATATTGATTTCAAATTTCCATATCATGAACTAGAGAAGTGTGGTTAACCTACTGATCAAGCAAATTATTCGATTCTATATTGTTTACGGGCGGTATGTTTCTGATTCATCTGCCAAACCTCGCATCAAACCTGATTCTCAGTTAAGAAGACCGTAATCATTATGACTGAATATTCTGAAATCAGTGATCAACAGTAGAACAATCGAGGAATGTTCGAGTCCATAATGTCTATGAATATAAATTTATTGAAATTCACCATTTATTGAAACATGATGAAAAGGCAGGGTTCGAAGGATATATCCATGAGATATATCATGGATATTCATTAAGAAAATAATATTTGCGGCAATATGCAAAAAAATTATATCAATTATCTCATGGTTGATATTTCGAAAATAAAAAGTTATTATAAAAATATACCTCTTTTGAAAGGACCATTAATCTAAAGAATGTTTATGAGTTGTAAAATCAATTATAGGTATTACTCAATAATTTTCCGAAATACATGCACACCATATTGTTAGATATTTTGCTAATATTATCAAAGGCCTTCGAGTGAAAACCTTGTTAATGCATCAGTATGAAATATTCACTAGAATACATAGATTTTGATGAGTCAACCTCATCGAAGTTTTCGTACTTTGAACTCTCATGGCAACTTTCTTTGTGAATTCACGGATCTAGCTGATGGTCGTATTGAAATAATGTTGAATTGAAATAAAAAAGTACATGCACCAAGAATCGCGTGGCGAACAGTAGTTAGCCTATCGAACCGATATGCTAGGGAGATTAGTAGAAGCTGATAATATTTTTCCAATCTGAAAATGAATTGCACAAGGTTGAAGAAAACACGGAAGCTTTGAATATATAAATGGAGGGCAGCTGTCGAATGTTTACGATCATTGACTCAGTATGATCAAGTGCCGCATATCGATTGAAGAAAGTATATTTTTTTAAGGTAAACTTGAGACATTGACAAATCAAGATATTTTCACTGATAATAATACTCCTAGTAAAATTATAACAGATATATCAAGTAGAACTTCTTATCTCAAGCTCTCAGTGAACGTTTGATACCTAAGTCTATAATGAACGTTTCATCTCAAACTCCTTAGTGAACTTAGTGATCTAGCCAGTGTTTCGTCTACAATTTAATGAAGGTTTCGATCTCAACGCTAGTGAACTTTCCATCGGTGACTGATAAAGTGAAAATTTACTGCTACTCATCTCAAACTCTTCAGTGAACGCTTCATTTCAGATTTAGAGGCAGTATATTCTCAAACTTTTTAGAGAACGCTCCATCTGTGATCCTTTTCACAGAAAAACTGTGATCTGATGAACGCTTCGTCTCGAATCCGATGGAGATTTCACTACAACTGGAGTGGATGTTTCAACTGGTGAAGATATAAAGAATTTTTCAAATCGAACTCATTAGTGAACGTATTATCAATGAAAATTTCATCTGTGAACCAACGATCCTTTTGTCTCGAATTCAGTGAAGATTTTACAACTCAAATGCACGTTTGACCTGGAATCGATATAGTTAGATTTTGTATATATCTCGAATGTATTTTGTATTCGACATTTCGACTCGAATCAGGTGAACGTTCGCTCTCAACTTTAGGGAACTTTTCGGAAATTTTATTTCAAACTCTCAAGTACACGTTTCATTTTTGATCTGATGATCGAATATATTGTAAGACACTTGAAATTAATTTTACCCTGGTGATTGAATACTAAATTTTCGATAGTCTTGTACTGAACAGATTAACAGATACTTAAATACTGAAACCAGTACCAGAATAAAACTTGGTACTTATGATACCAAAACTGGTATTGTAATGTGATGGTAACTAGTAATAGTGAAACCGGTAGAATAAACGTTCTGTTCAAGGTGGATGTACAGGTTTGGGATAAAGTATGGAACCAAGTAAATATCTGTCAAATGAAAAGAACGATATTTATGAAAATTTGCAGGTAATTGCAATGGAACAAAATGCATCTGATGTACATTTTTTGTTAATAATATACTTGCGGTATAACGGGAAATGCCATCAACTTCTTTAAATTAAATTGACACCCTATATATTGTTACAGATTGATGTTATTTTGAATTCATACAAACTGAGTTAAGTGTGGAAAAATTGTGAAAATGAGGAATATAGCACTTAAATCAACCTCCTTTGAGTTTTTTGCATAAGAGGAAAGAACTACTGAGATTAACTAATTGGATGTTCGGATGAGAATTGTCGAAAATAGGCTTATAGGCCCATTTTTTATCGACGGAAACTTGAATGGTGACAATTATTTGGATCTACTAAATAACGAAATTATTCCTGCACTTCAACAGAATAGGCAATTACCACAAAATGTTTGGTTTCAACAAGATGGAGCACCTCCCCACTATGATAGACGGGTTGGGGATTTTCTGGATGCGAATTTTCCAAATCGATGGATTGGACGTAGAGGATTCATAGAGTGGCCTACTCGTTCTCCGGATCTTAGCCCGTTACATTTTTTTCTTTGGCGTTACCAACAAACTTACAGGAATTGAGACAAAGGATGAATGTGAACTAATACGTGGAGAAGTCTCAAGAGAGAGAGAGAGAGAGTGACTCAAGAATTTGTTAATAGCATGGCATATTGTCAGCAAGTGAACGGCGAGCATTTTGAACATTTGAAGTAATTTTGTTTCTCATTATTCTGAAATAATGAATTGTACGCTTTCAAAATCTGTAAAAATATATAGGGTGTCCCATTTAAATCGAAGAAGTTGATGGCATTTCCGGTCAAACCGGAAGTATATTATTAAAAAATTTACATCAGACTCATTTTGTTCCATTGCACTTACCTGCAAATTTTCATGAATATCGTTCATTTCGTTTAAAAGATATTTACTTGGTTCTATACTTTATCCCAACCCTGTACGATGGTAAAACATTTCTTGGGTTGTTTCATTCCAAAACATCCAGACCTGTCAAACAACCCTACTAAGGTCGCACCGCTTGAGTATAGATGGAGACACGTTCGTCGATCCTGTAAAGTAAAATTTGCGTTTACTGATAATGACGAGTATCTGACAGTGATGAATTGGAAACGGTTGAATTTTTACATTCATGTTGAATATCAAATCCAAATCGTGTTTTCCAGAGTTTCCAAGATAATCATGGTGATCAGCAGAGTTGACGCCATATAGTTTTGATCTTGGGAAGCCTTAGTAAGATATTAAAATTTGACATAATCAAGTAGGCAGGAGTCTACAATTTTTTCTAGTGGCTAGGGATAGACAGTTGGAACACTGGTCTATATTTACACCATGGTTCTATCCATATTTCAGCGGACGTTTCATTACTATTCAAGTATTTTAGTGATAAAACCTAAGATCTCAGATTTGAGGTTATGTGTGACTCACCCTAGCCCCGAGAAATCTCGCCTCGAGGAGCTCCTGTTTCCGGGGGTCGAGCGCCGCCTGGAAATGCTCCATCTTCACTCCAGCGCCTGCAACAAGGGCAAGGAGGTTAGAGATATGCGCATTTACAGAGGGCCCTCGAAAGAGGAAGAAGCCCCTCCAAGCGTAATATAACCCCCATCAATCTAGCAGAACCAATTGCAAACTCGCGATACTTAGTTGCATCAACTATTTTATTTCTGAGTTATTGCCACATTTGCGAATTTATTGCTCTTCATTTGATGGTAAAAACCAACGGCCCTGCTAGCTTTATATCAACCTAGCAGAACCACAGTTGAAAAAAATGCTTTCTGTTGAATTGCACTCATGCCATAACATATTACTCTTTTATCACTGATTTATATCCACAAACTCTAGAATTTTACCATTCATTTGAATTTTAAAGCAAGATATCGCGAATTCCTCCCTTGATATCAACCTAGCATCAGAACCAAACCTCAGATGAAAGTTTTATGAAAATTTCTTCTAGTGCATAATTCATTACCAGTTTAACACCACATTTGCGAATTCATTATTCCACATTTTATGGAAAAAACCAATGAATTGACGATGTCTTCTTTCAAATGGAATTTGAAATTTTTTGGTTTGAAGAACTGAATTAGTTATAGAAGAATAATAAATTATGGCACATTTCAAATTTATATAGAGCATGTTTCATGTAGTAATTCTGCTATAGGTTGACATAAAGAGCCGTAGTATTTCTCTATCAGATGACGAGTAATTCAATGATACATTATGGCACATATAGTGATTCTGCGGTGGTTTTCTCCATCAGATGACGAATTATAAATTCGCGAATGGAGGAATTAATTAGTAATAAATGAGTAATAAATTATGCACCGGAAATATTTTTCAAGGACTCTTTGATATCAAGATACAAGAGTTAGCAATTTCTTCCTTTAAATGAGAGCTAAAATTTTCGAGAAAATTTTCCTTATGAATTAGTAATAAAAGAGTGATAAATTATGACGCATTTTAGATTTGGAGAAAACAAGTGTTATGTAGTGTTTCTGCTTTAAGATGACATAATGAGCCGTTGGTTTTGTCTATGAAATGACGAATAATGAATTCACGAATGTGGTTATGAATTGGCAAAGAATAAGGAATGAATTATGCATCAAAAGAAAATTTCATTAAATTTCCATTTGAGTTATGGTTCTCCTAGGTTGATATCAAGAAAGGAGAATTCATAAACGAATGGTGTCATTTTCGAGTTCGTGGTGATACATTAATTACTAATAAAAGAGTAATAAAATATGGCATGCATAAGTGAAATTGGACAAAAAGCCTATTTTGTACTGTGGTTCTGCTATAGGTTGATATAAAATAGAATAGATTATGCAACTATTGCGAATTTGAAATATACAATTGATGGTTCTGCTAGGTTTATTGAGGTCGTTATATAAAATATCTCTATAACCTCTATCGAGCACGGCATAATTCAAAACAAATATTATATTTTCGATAATTTTCGCAGGGTCCAAAATATATCGTCTTGGGTTTTTGTCTCAGGACAGGATTTCACTTGGATTATGCCACTCTCTATCATTCCTGTTCCCGGAAAATATCAGTTGGGCTTTCCAGGACATGCGGGAATAGAAATTGGTTGAAAAATATTGAATTTCGTGCTGCCATTGGGTAAATCGACTCTGCAACGAGTGAATCACCGAAGACGTATAGAACGTACTCTCACTCATTCGCATTTTATCAGCTGCTGGCGTTTGTACATTGGCACATGATTTTTAATTTTTTTTTTCTTCATTTTCTAATTTATTTTTTGCAAAAGGTCTTTTGGTGCTATGGATTCATAAGATATTATTTATATATACTGGGTGGCCCAATGAAAACGAAACAAGGCCGGTTTGACATAGTTATCGTTCTCAGAAATGAAAACGCTCGCGCCGGTCGATTTTTTTTTCGAGGGGGAAATATTTTGTGCATGTTTTCAACTTTTTCACTTCAAACCTCTCGGAGGAGTGAGCTCCAAACCTTGAATCTCAAACGGAATAAGGGGTCAAGTGATACATCATTTTGAAGGTAATCGAAATCTCTTAGCAACGCTTCCTTGTTTTTGGAATTCAATGCAGTAGTTCTCGAGAAAACACGTCTTTGAAAATAATCGGCTAGTGATGGAAAGTAAAGCTTTTTTCCCTTTCATCACTATTTTTCATTTTTTAGTTAGGACGATGTTCATCTAAGAAGTGCCTTGTGTTTTTTTTTTATTCTTGTCCTATCCAACATTACATAAAGAATCATTTATTTCAATGTCAGTTCCTTGATCTCTCAGTAAAATGCATACCTTGTTTCGTGTTGTCTTATTTTATTTATTTTCGGTAGTTAGAATTGTTGCGTAATTTTTCAATTGATCAAGTATTTCTTAAAAAATATATGCAAAAATATCTTAGTGAAGGCAATTTTTATTTCCGGATTCCCAAGAATGAACCTGATTCGGGAAATCCGAAACCCTAATCGCAACTGCAACTTGATTTGGTAGGTAGATATTCAGAGATTCGACTGTGCATGTGAATTGGATGTTTTTGTTCAGAGATTTTGGATTGGCTGTAGTAATGGCAATTATGATTTGTTTAATTAACCATTCAAGTTTTCAATAGAACACAATATTAACTCAAGTCCAACAGAGATAGTCTCATCTCTGAGGCAAAGAATGGAAAGATTCGAATTGAATTTACTGTAATATAACTATACTATACTATAATTTACGTATATCTGAAGAATCCTTGGATATCTACATGGTTCCACACATTTACCAATCACTGTATACCTCAATTACTGGTGATTCCATAATATAGTTTGAACATCAGTGCTACACACATAACTTATCATCACCTTCATCAAATCTGTGTGCTATGTAAATCATGTACAGATATATACATGAATAAGATCAGATATTCAATACTTCATGGAAAAACATTTTCCTATTGTATTAAGTAATCTTACTACAAGGATCTTCGCTACAATACAGAAATCAAATTTATCTCAATTTTTCAACTAGCGTAGGTATATTAATTCTTCACATGTTCTGTAGACAGTGAATGAAACGACACTGAGCCAAGTTTTCACCCTCCTAAGAGTATTAAATATAATATTTGTCAACACGTCGTTAACAATATTATTGTTTATTTTATGGAATTAGTCGCTCTGAATGAACATTCTTCGTTTCACTACCCATTTAATGAATTGCCTTGTATCTTCATTCGAGTGTTTGTGAGTTTCATAAACGGAAGAAATAAAGTATATATATATAATAAAGAAGCCAAGGGGACGGCAAGTGGAACCTCGAGGTGAAGTCAAGATAGTTGAAACAATTCTGGAAATAGAAATAGAGTTTTCTAAACAATATGCTGCTTTCTTGACTATAAAGAAGCATGAATAGCTGTCCGCAAACTATTTCAATGTGAAACGATACACCCGAAAATCTTGGTGTAAAAGTGAGAAATTACAAGACAAATGCAAAATAGAGAATGAAAGCGATATATATTTTTCATGTCGAGAGCAAGTATAAGACTTGAAGAATGAAAAAACTACTCTCGAAAACACCATGAAATGCGATGATGAGTCATGAGCTTACTCAAGTATGCAAAATAAATAAGGAAAATTAGGAAGCAGCCATTTCGTATTACATAACCTACCCAACAGATATATGATTGTATATATGATTGGAAAATGAGTGCTGCACTCAGAAAATTCCTGATGATAAGATCGAAGAGAGAGGATTTTGGAGGATTTTTACATTTGTCCCAATATCTCGGAAAAGTAAAATTACCAGGCTACTTTTCTCTGATTCAATCAATTTTATAACTCTCAACGTCATGTATGAAACTATAGCAATAATAAAGAAGAATAGTATACAAGATTGTTATTTTCAGAATATTTCCGAAACATCATGAGAATACATTTTTTTTATCTGTAGACAACACGAAAGGAAGACCAATAATGTTCGAGGAACATCGTGTTAGCCAGCGGTGGAATTTTGGGAGAGTAGGAAGGTGTTGGAATTTTTCTTGAAAGTTTGGAGGTTGTAAGCATCAGGAAAGACTTCACTAGGCAAAGAATTCCATAACTTTGCCGTTCTATTGATGAATGATGCTTGGTATAGCGATGTTCGACAGATCTCGAGCCTGACAGTGTAGGGGTGACCAGCCTGAGCTCGTCTGGTTTGTCCACTAGGAATCGCACGTGGTGGCATAATAGATGATATTCCCGTTGAGCACCGACCGTGAAAGTATCTATAAAAAAGATCGCCGACCTTTCTACGATGATCTAGAGAGGTCAATGATTTGGTGAGTGTTGTATCATCGACTAGGCGAATAGCTCTCTTCTGAATTGAGTCTAAGAGCTTTAGCGTATTTGGTGGCTGAGCTCCAAACATGTGAACAGTACTCCAGGACAGGTCGAATTTGTGAAATTTCCACTGCAGGCAGAACTTTTTATGCTCAATGAATCATTTTGACATTTTAATCATTATCGTATTCAGAAGGCTTGTTTTATTGCACTTTTTTTGACGATCCTGTCTCGATTTGAACAAAATGTTACATCTACAGGATAGACGACCTAGCATCTATGCTGAGATTGGAATGAACTCATATGGTACCGCATGTTTTTTTTTCAATGAAAGTCATCCACATGATGAAAGTTCTCGAAATAATCTGGCGCGAAAGACTTTGTTAGAAGACTCCTTGAGTTGATATGTATTCACCGATGTTTATAGTTTGTAATGGGATTCCTGGTAATCAAATCTAAATTGGAATATTAATTATGCTGAACATAGTCCATTTTCTTGAAATAAACAACTACTTCCAGATTATTCGATAAAGAGAAATTAAAACTTGACAAAACTTGAACAAAACATGGACAGCTAGTAGATCATCCAGGATAGGAATCGAATATAATATGTTACAAACAGTGGATTTGAGCTAATGTGGATACGGAGTATTTTTTACAACGTTTTTACATAGTCTATTCAAGGTCTATACATATACTAATGTCTATTAGATCAATTGAAATATTCAAAGAGTTCAGAAGAAATGTAGGGAAATATGCGCAAGAAATTTTAGTTGCGTTATATTAGGCAATGATATCACATGAATAATAATTGGTGATTGTTCATTTGTATATTATATGTATATAAGATATAAGAAGATTGTATAATAGATGCTCGATCAGATGTATTATTGAATTTCTGTATAAGAACTTGTGAAAAAAAATTAATCAACCGCGCGGGTTCGAATTTTTATCCACGTTTCATACAAATGAACTACGGTGAGATCGATGACTTTTCTTTGTATCTGAGTATATAGGTATTCAATACTGTCATTTAATAATCCAGTTTAATCATACATTATTTTTTAATTATTTTATTAATTACTTTTTAGTGATCACAAAAAGTTAGACCTATGATGCCATGAAGGCATTGCAGACAATAATAGTGAATCTTTTTCTATAAGAGAAAGTCAAATTGTAATTCTAAAGGAGAACATAAACAGTTGATAAATTGAATGAAGTTGACAAATTTAATTATTCAAGAGTGAAACTCAATAGGATAAGAGACAGGTGAATTACTAATTATCTGCAAAAAGTTCGGATATTTTGCCATCATAATTCAATGGCTATGAATATTTTTTATGACCAGCAATTTTTCGCTGGTGGCTGATGAGTATTATAAATGAAATGATTATTTCTATCTTGGAAAAATGGTGAAATGGAGAATCTATCCCCATAAAACTTTCAATCGTTGACGAATCGCATGAAAATACAACAAAATGGCGCCTATCCTTAGCAAAAGCCGGAAATGGCACGACTCTTACACCGTGTGACGTCACAGAGTATCTCGCGTGCTGTGTCAACATTGATCGGTCGTGGGGGGGGGGGGGGGTTCGGTCGGGTTACGTGGGGATCAGCCGCCCCCCCCCGCGACACAGGGACTCGAACTCCCCAATTACAACCGTCAGATGGAGCGGGCGAAAATTGAAAAAGCTGCAGCACTATCCTAGTTCGGGTGACGCCCTGAATATCAGGCAGAGAGAGTTCGAGAAAAGAATTATATTGGAATGATATTCGCGAGTTTGAACGGAAAGATCAATACTCTCTGCGATAGACTATGTCCTGATGTGCTTCTGTCAGTATTTTCTGCACCCATTCCAGGAAATTTGAAAGCAGGAGTCCTGGCAGAACCAGGAATAAGAATAGCATAGACGATCCCGTTGCTTACAGTATTACAATTATGATTGTAGAAAAAAAAACTCATGTTATGGGTGTCACAACGTGAGTTATCTATAGCCGAAAAAAAGGTTGCGTAGGTTCCTAACGAAAAGGCTCGCGGAGAGGTGACCATTCGTTTCACCAGTACAGTTCTGTTTTTTTTAGTGATTACTCCTGACATGCAACCAATACTCAAAATGTACTGGTGTGGGAGCACGAATCGAAAAATCAAATTTCAAACAAAAGAATTTTAAAACGAAAGTCTGGTTCATCAGGCAGTAATAACGCAATGGAAATACACGAACGAGTCAGAATCTATCTTTTGATTTATCGTACACTGGAACAATTAGAAAACCATTAGAGAACTGAAGAATATCGGAACTGGATTCAACCATTTCTATTGCGAAGATCACTGATTGTTTTCATCATTTCATGTATCAATCTTCAATTTCTCCTGATTGTAGTCGATTATTTCGAAAAACAAGATGATGTCTATCAAGTTCATAGAAAGAATGTTATTACAACAGTCGAAGCTTTCATATTATGAGAGGGAAGTATCGAATTAAAAATTCACCAACGAACTCGAATAGTTTTGAAAGAAGCCAAAGGAACAAAAATCCAGGTTAATCCCACCATTTTTTCAGTAGACATTGTTCCATATATGTCGAAATAGAACAACACCATGATCATCATTGCCAGAACTCCAAAACTGAAATATTCAAGAATACACATGCAAATGTGTATTTTATTTTGTGACTTAGTGTATTTCCAATTTTGACATTAAATCCCTGGTTTGAAATTTGACGGAAATGGTCACTATAGTTTATTGATGAATGCCATAGAAGGAAAAGAACTATACAGTGTGGAACAGTGTGGATAACGAATAATGTCCCATACCTATCTTCAACTGTTTCGGAAATATTGAGTGTTCTCAGATGTATTACAAAAATTAACATCAAAAAAAGAAAATTATATCATTTCACAAATTCGCTACATTACACTCAATACTTATTTATTAATATTTATTTTTTTCCATCATGTCAAGTGAAATTCAATAACGGTGGATTAGGAATTTTCAGGTAAATATCTATGTTTCAGTGTGAAGTTGGAGGAAAGAGATTATGCATCATCATTGTCCGTGTTTCGAGGATTTTCCAATCATCAATCATTATGCTAAAATAAATCCGAGCCATAGAAGAATGAAAAAGAGAGATTTTGGAACACAAAATCGATGTTATCATAACCTCGGTATGACCATTTATTCCATCCAATCCAATCCGCGGCAAAATCGAAAAAGTTACACTGCTGTATAAAAAATTTGGAAGTGTAGCTCAGCCTAGTGCATCGAAAAATATTGAGATAATGTGATCAAGAAGGTAAATTCTTACCTAAACTTATGACATATATATGGATGGAATATGAGTTCAATAAAACGATAAATCGAATGAATATGTATTACAAATCACTATGAATATCGTCTGAATAAATAAACAACAAGCATATAATAATTTCTCTTTACCCACAAGTACGAGGAGTTTGTACGAACCTCAGCAAGTGGTAGAGTTATGATGATCGCGTCACATCTGACCTGGATATTGTTGGACCATTATTCATTTATGGGATTCCCTCGACAACTATACATTTCGTTATCGTATCGTTATTGTATTGATTGAATCATGAAGTTATTGAAATGCCACTAGGAGATGACTTCAATAGTATGTATAATCTCTGCATTGCCAAGAAACTGATAATTATTAATGAGCAATGAATTGAAAACTGAACATGATCGGGTATCTTTTTTCTCTGATTTATCTTAAAATCAATTACCAAATTCGTATCGATCAGAAAAAATACAAGAAAGCGACCTGATGAAAATATTGTATAAAAGATGGTTATTATCGAATAAGTACTATTCACACGACCGCACCCCATATAATAATGGAGATTGGTTAACAAGCCACAAGGCCGCGCGTAGCCAAAGCATCGTATAAAATAAGCAAGATAGGGTGGAGAGTGATATTCTGTATAGATCTTGACCAGAATATGCATCATATCATATGGACGAATCATTTCTATTTCGTATCAATGTTTACTAAAAATGATGAATGTGTACTATTCATAATACCCACGAATTTTGGAACAGAGTCAACACTGATAAAATGATCTAAACCTCAAAATGGATACCTGTGTTTATCTGTCAACACATCGATTTGATTATAGGAACTTATCTCAAATGATTATGGAAGATGCTTCACCCAATGTGACGATAAAATTAAATTCCGTTATTTCCAAATGTGGGTTGGAAGTATTTATAATGTATAAATAGAAAATATAATGATGGCATATATCTGATGTGTTGCTGACAGCTCAGTAATGTTGTAATAAGAGGTAAATAAAATAAAACAAAATAACAGTTTCACAATGGAAAATATATTGATATGCATTTGGGTGGCATAATGAGAATAAAAAATAGTATATTACATAACGAGAGTTGTAAATGGCATATTACGCACGAAGTGGAGAGTGAGTGTTAGAAAGTATGCGCCATACTGGTAACATTTATATTATCGATTCGTCAGAAAATTTTATTCTTGATAAAAGTTGGTGCATTGCGAAAAACATACACTTGTAATGGCACAAAAATGGCCATGGAATGAATATCACTTTTTTCAAGAATATATTAGATAAGATCTTAACCTCGATCTTAATTCAGCTAATATTTCCATCTGACAAATCATATTGATTTTTCACGACAACAGAATATGGAGCTGTGTGTATTATTTTATTACTTATGTTCACACTGGTTTTCACAAACCGAATCACAGTGTGTCGCGTCGAAAATTATAAATTGCAATAGTTCGAAAATAGAAATAATTCGAAATTATTACCTATGAATTTTTATTCATCTAATATTCAATGCACTGTCACCTGTATTTTTATTGTATTTTCTTTCAAAGCACTATGTACATTAGATATTATGACTATCGATAATTAAAGAGAATAAATCAGATAGATAATTCAAATCAAACAATATTGATATTTTTTTGTCTCAATATCATCGATGATGCGTGTTTTGACGCATTTATAGCTTATGTGAATCTACCTTAGATGTTAGTATCAAAAAATTGATATGACGTTTTTTTATAATTATTATATCCTGCATATGGTAGGACCCATGGCAAGGAACTCACATCGCTCGTTTGATGTCCATCTAGTAGTTGTGGACGCATTTATCGATAATGATTCAGATTATCTATAATATCGACGACTCGATACATTTTGATTACCTTTATCGATCAACAAGATTTTTAAATCGCCCTAAATATGGCTGACTTGTCCAAAATCATATTGTATATGGTATTCCATTGTACAATAAAGTTCTATTCTATTCTTTTGAGGCTACAAGAAAGTGATATATTATTTAGTCGTATTAAGTTACCGTATTTCATTAGAATATATGTGAAAGGAACTGCTTCATTTTCGGGGTTCGAAGGACACGATATATATTATGATATCCATAAAAAAAATTGATTACGCTGCGATATATAGATAGATAATTGAATAAGTGCATGACTATGTCGCTACTGGTCACCATTGGATGCTCAACATTTGAAGCATCCAGAAAAGATAAAATTCGCCTGTCTATTTAAAAAAAAAACTGGCAATTGGGCTGAGCTTCTTCATAGTGACTTGTTGATATTCCACTCGTTTTGATTATAATACTGAACGATTTTCTGAACAGAAGTTGAAAACAGCAAAATATTCTTATTTATTTTCGCTTACTAAAAACAAATCTTATATTTCATTCATTCATATTGCATCATATGTTTCTTGGGAAAAATACAAATCATTACCATTATTAGTCATTATTATACAAAAAAAAATCACATCTACATAGTTTCGAACCCTGTTTGTTCATTATTCTATATCGCGGCCGTAAAGCGCCAATACTCGTCAGGATCTATGCTACACGGCCGAGACCGATCGGAGAAAAGAAAGAGCCGTGAAACGGAGAGCTTGCCGCCGCTGTTGCCGCCTGTCGACTCCGACAGAGCGGTGGTGGAATGGTCATGAAGCGGCGGATCGATTTCATCTGCCGACCTGGTGCTGGTGCACCGACAACAAAATAAATGGTTAAGTGTGAGCGAGTACGGGAGCCGCCGAACCGTTCCGGCATTCCGAGTTCCGAGGCCGATTTCGAGCAGGGTTGCCAGCTCGATAAGTTTGGCGCCAGAACTGGCGATTGGAGTAAACTGTAGTTGGGAAGTTTTGTTTCTTGATAAAACTGAACCGACTTCTTGATCTGGCCATTTAGGACCGGTTTTGAATCAGACAGAAATAACCCAGTGATAATAGGGACTACCTAGGTATGCAAGTCTATGATTGAGCTGAGCGAGAAAAGCATTCTAATTTTTATTTTTTAAGATCGTTTTGGATATTCTCACCTCGTTTCGAAAAATAAAAATAGGAATTATAAAAATTATTTCAGAATATTTGTACTAAGGACAGATCAGACATGATCTTCCCCAAAATGTCACTACACTCGGAATTTAACCATCTGATGCCTGAAAGAAAATACTCTTATGTGATAACGTGTTTTCATAAAATATTCAAGATGAATGAATATCCAAATTTCTAATTATCTTAGTGGACGTTTCGGAAACCGAATCTGCTCCCCTTTTCAACACATTCAATATAGGAAGTAACTTGTTATTGCATACAAAGCTACTAATAAATGTCCCTATTCCCCCAATAATCCACTAGAATAAACTACTAAATTCCATCGAAAATCAACAGAAGGGATTTTTGCGATGATTTTTCGTAAATAAATAAAAAACCGTTTTTAGAAGAAAGACTTTGTTGATACATTATATCTCGATATATAAGGGTCTTTGGAAAGGAGTTCAGGTATGAACTATCTTCTTATTTGTCATCAAGAAATCTACCATAAGATTTTTCAAAATATTAGTGAAACACTCTGTATAGTGGTACCAGTGCTATATCTACATAAGCATCTAGAACACTGGTGCAGCTACTTTGTGTATTTGTGTATTCAATTTCTCCAACCAAAACTCTAACGTACAGCCAACTCGATAATAGCATTTTATTCAATATAGCGGAAAATCACTCATTTGTTAGTTGTTAGATGGCGGCACATAAATGACAACGAAATCAGTATTATCGATAATTGCAGTGTTATAAAAACGTTGATTCAGAAGTAGTAATTCAGGTTATTCCTCAATTAATGATCAAACTACATAATTACAATCTCAATATATCAACTGTGTGTACAGAAATCTGCAAAAATATCGTGATCTTCTGGATAACTATTATGCCACCATAGCGGAAAATGCCGTTAGCGTTTTTGGCGAACCGAAACACTATCAGTGACTGCACCAGTCTTCTGAACATCGTTATCAACATAAATCAATCCGCCATCATACAATCATAACCTCTGAAAGTCAACGTACGATAAACTAATCTAGCGGAAAAATCTAGGAAAGAAGTTTAGGTATGAACTATTCTTTTATTTTTCATGGAGAAATCAACCCTTGAATATTTCAAACTATTACTGTATAGTGGTATATCTGTATAGTGGTGCATCTACAAAAATCAATTCGATGATTTTCCGCCATCATGCAATCATAACCTCCAAAAGTCAACGGACGATAAACTCGATAAACTAATCTAGCGGTGATAACGCGCCCACTCAATTTGCGATTTCCCCATGCGAAAGAACAAGCTAGCTAGAAGGTAACGTCGTCAAAGGGTCGACGTGAAAAAACTCCTCCCGGGAGAGAAGGACGAAGGCGTCCAGCGTTGCCAGCTCTACAACCCAGAAAGTGAAACACTGATAAAAGTTGATGAAGACAGCAAAGTATCCACAATGGTTCTTTCAGAAAATCCAGCAAATTTCTTACAAAAATGATATTTGTTGTTGTAATTCATCATGTTTTTTCATTTTCCCAGAAGAATTTGTGCGTATACTGCGGAAGTAACGGAAATATACAGAAATTCTGCAAAATTCCGGTCCCCTTGTGTATCTTCGCTGGATGAATGACAATTGCTCTATTTGCATTTGGAGTCGAAACGTAGATTCAGAAAAAAGTACTAATTCTGGCAACGCCGACGACAGCGCTGCTGTCATATCTCATTTCGGAACACTCCTGCTCACTGGATAGGGGTGACACCCGATACGTCCGGATTTGTTTGCCCTTTGAAGCTTATCACCAGGAGCGGAGTAAATGGCCGTGTGTTTGGCCTTGGGCTTCGATCGCTTTTGAGCTTCACTTTATTTCATACCCCACAGATGCAAATGGAACGGATTTTCTCAATCTGGTAAGGGCTTTCATTCAACGTGAGCATGGAATTTAAGCAACCTAATTTGCAAGTGTGCTAGCACTAAAAGTTGTTTAGTACAGTGTTGCCGATCTAGATAATGGAACTTGACATGCCTATTGGAAATTGGGAAGGTGATCAACCGATGAGGGCGCTGTTTGCCTAACAAAATGGCCGACTAGTGAGTGGTTTGTTTACGTTTTTTTTGACGTTTACATGTGATTTTCATAATTCTGTTCTATAACTTATTTAGATCCTGAATGTTTTTATCACAGATTAACCCAACTTTCGAGTTCGAATAGGATGTTTTCTAAATCATTCTAGATCCATAATTCACAATGAATTTTTGAAATTTATTTATTTATTTATTTATTTATTCATACGGGCGAGCCCATTTAGGAAAAATTATTACATTGTATAAGCAAGATAATTACATTGTATAAGCAGATAGAATATAAAGTACAGTGGTAATATGTCATAATATGAGTGCTTTACATTGTTCAAAATAACTATGAGAGCTTTACATTTTTCAAAATTTGTGTTTAGAAGTTGATTTTTTTAAGATGAGCCTTGAAACTATTTAATGATGTACCAAATAATGGAAGCTCCTTGTTAGAATTTGCTAATCTGAGTGTTCGTGAGATGAAGTTATTGAAAGTATAGTTGGACCTGTGGAAAGGTATGTGGAATGTTTGAGTTTGTCTAGTTGACCGAGAAGGTACCAAGAAATTAATTTTCAAAAGGAGATTGGGGCAATCGTATCTGCCATTTATAATATTGAAGAGCAGAATAAGATCTCTATGTTTTCTACGGACCACAAGAGTGGGGATATTTAGATTGTATTCCAGTAGTGCATATTCACAGTGAAGACCTGATTTGAAAGCTACGTATCTTAGGAAATTATTTTGAATCCTATCAATTTTCGCTATATAGGTTGTGTAGTATGGGGACCAGACTGTTGAACAGTAATCAAGATTAGCTCTAACTAAGGAGCAATAGAGGGCTTTTATTGCAGTTATATCATTGAAATCACGGGTTGTTCTCTTGATAAAGCCTAACATTTTCGTGGCTTTCTGCACTATATTAGTAATATGGGGATTGAAGCTGAGAGAAGAGTCTAGGATAACTCCGAGATCTTTAATTTGGTCAACTGAGTTTATTAACTGCCTGTTGATGTCATAATTGAATAAAACTGGGTGATGGGAACGGTAGAATCGCATAATGTGGCACTTTTCGGGATTTAAGTCCATGCCATTTGATAAGCACCAAGTTGATAGGTTATCCAGATCAGATTGAAGGAGGAAAGCATCCTCGGGATTATTTATAATTCTGAAGCATTTCAGATCATCCGCAAATAATAAGGCCTTGCTATTTGGAAAACAGGAAGTGATGTCATCAATGAATAAATTGAACAAGAGAGGGCCCAGGTGTGACCCTTGGGGAACTCCAGATGTTACTTGGAATGCGTGGGAGTAGTAATGATTTACTCTGACTATTTGTGACCTGTTGGATAAATAGCTGCCTAACCACTGGAGTGCTAAGCCATCCAAACCATACAGGTTAAGTTTATGAATTAGGAGTTCATGATTCACTCTGTCGAAAGCCTTAGAGAAATCAGTATAAATAGAGTCAATCTGCTGACCCTTCTCTAGAGCCTCGGACATAAAATCGGCATATGTAATCAGACCCAATTCAGTGGACCTACCAGAACGAAAGCCAAATTGTTGTGTGGATATAATGCTGGAACAGTCGAAAGTGAGAAATTCAGTTATAATATTCTCGAATACTTTAGGGGTAGTGCTGAGTATAGATATGGGTCGATAATTCTTTATATCTGATTTCATACCAGACTTGTAAATTGGGGTGACAAAAGAAAGTTTCCAATATTCAGGAAATTCACCAGTCAAGAGACTTGTTGAAAATATGGAATAGTGGTCTGGATAATATGAAACAGCATTTTTTCAAGAGAACTGGTGGGATGCCATCGGGTCCAGGTCCCTTATTGATGTCGAGCTTGGATAATTTATCATAAATTGTAGATATTTGGATGCGATAAGACGTTACATTTAATTTAGATTGGATATGGTCTTGTTGTAAAGTCAGGGACTTTTTAGTATAAACTGATGAAAAGTGCATTGCAAATAGATTTGCAATATCATTGCCACAAGAGGCTTTAGAGTTATTTAGGAACATCATATATTATTTTCATAGCATTATTTTCTCTTTTACTACTTACAAAACTCCAGAAAGACTTCATGTTATTCTTAACAGAAATTTCAACAGAGTGAATATAATTAAAGTAGCACTGTCTTGAAAGAAGTTTACATTGTGATCGTAACTGGCTGAATTCTTCATAGCTTTGCGGTGACCTTGAGCTTTTGTAAATCATGTGAGACATCTTCTCTCGTATCAGCTTCCTGAGTTCTGTAGAGTACCAATGTGGAAATGTATTGGTACGTACCTTCTTCAGTGGAACAAATAGCTCAATAATGGAGTACAGAGCGTCATAGAAGATGTGGATCATGTCGGAGAGGTCCTTTTTGACAAGGATTGCGTCCCAATCAATCGCTTCCAAGCATTGGCGTATAGCTGTGAAGTTTGCATTGCGGAAATCATAATAAGATTCTTCTCCAGGGGTGTTGGTGTTTTCGGCCCTAATCAGCAAGGAAGTTTCGAGTGGTGGGTGAAAGTCATCAGGAGTTATTAGGATGTCTACAGCTTTAGATATTGTAAGTTCCACTGGCGAGAGAATGAGATCAAGAAGGGCACCCCTACTGTTGGTGATTGTATTACATTGAAAGAGGTTGTGGAGAGCACACATGTTAGAAACAACTTCGATAGCTTCGCCCAGAGTAGGTTGAGTGAGTGGTTGAAGAGATGCAGTTGAGCAGAAGTCTTCAGTTTCCCAGGTGACATTAGGGAGGTTGTAATCACCAAAAAGATAAAACTTAGCGTTGGGAAATGTATCATTGATGATTGTAAGTTGATCGGAATGAGTTTGATACTGATTGAGTTGCGATTTGGGTGGAATATATAGGGCACCGAGAATGCACGTGTAATCGTTATTACTGAAGTGAACGAAGAGTTGCTCAACTGAGGGATCACTAGGTATAAGGTTAGTTGAAAATTTCTTTTTGACAGCAATTAATACACCACCTCCTCGATTGTGTTTGCTAGAGTCTGGGGTACGATCCTTCCTATAGATGTTGTAATTGAACATTCCCAATTCCGAGTCTTCGATATTGGTAGTAAGCCACGTCTCGGTAAGAATTATGATGTCGTAGAAACAGTTAAGAGCACCTAAAGCAAGATCAGGTAATTTGGTACGAAGTCCTCGGACATTTTGATAGTAAACTGAAGGATTGCCCTGGTTGGAATATATTAATGGTTTTTTTGGACTATTTTTGGAATATTGTTAATAAATTTTATGGTAAGGTTTTGTTCACCATTACTTAGTCGATTTGAGAGTTCTGTTCTGGCTACTTCAAGAGCCTTCCTTTGATTGGGAGTTTGATCGGGAGTGATGAAAATTTTATCTTCACGGCTAATCTTGTGTTTGTTCTTGATAACAGTATAAACATCTTGGGAGGAGGACAAGGTTACTTTGAGGGGACGGTGCCCGTTCTTGTTCGCTTTACCAACTCGAAGAATTTTTGCACTGTTTAAATCTGCAGTGGTTCCAACAGCGTTAGACAATAGTGTCCTAACACGACTTATGCCATTTGAGATGGCAGAGGGGAGTTCTTGGGTACTAGGCATTCCTGGATGGGATGTAGGTGTAGCAGCTAGTTCTGGTAGATTGAATATCAGTAAGTTTTTGGAACGTTTTTGACGTTCGTGTAGTTCGGATAAGATTTCTTCGGTTGAAGGAGGAGGTGTGCTGACGTTTTCACTGAGTTTTAGAACATCATTTTTCAGAGACTAGCACAAAATGGTAAATTAACACCAAATTCAACTTGAATTGGTTTGTTTACATCAGCTGAATACATGCACTCCAAAAGTTAGTTGAGAAATGCGCACCAGATGTCACATTCGCATCGTCCCCTTCCCAAGCGACATCCTGAGAAAGACAAATTTATACAGGGAATTTTGGATTCGGTCACGTGCGATACGGAATTGCATCATCATGAAAAAATTAATCAAAAAATTACCAGACAGATGGTGACTTGATACAGAGTCTTAGAGTGGAGCCGATGTTTTACACTATGGATAATGTAGAATACATGGAGATGAATTAACTATCTTCAACTTAGGAAAAACCTGATACAAGGAATTGGAAAGAGATCATAGTTATAGAGATATCGTATGAGACATCGTGAGTGTGCAAGAGGACAAACCTGACAGAAGGAATTGGAACGAAATCATAGTTATGAGAGTTCGTACTTGGGATAAGCTATAAGACATCGTGAGGGTGTTAGAGTCGTTTCCCAGGCTTTCTTGACAGGTTAAACCTCGGGTTCAAACAAAGATATGATATAATATATTCTCTACTAGATGCACTCTTTCCCCGTCAACTTATGAGGAGCATTGCAACGAGCATAAGAAAAATAAAGAGCTATCGATTCGCCTGGATGTGTAACAAAGCAAAGTACAATTTTGCCAACAGTCAGCTGATCACTACTAGTTGCTTACTCTTTCTAGTTTGATGTTTTCATCGGTCAAATTCCTCCGCCTTTTTCTAGGCGCGAACTAGGGTCTCTTTGAAATTTCGTCAACATTATTCAATCATCACTTACCTATGGAATGATATATTCTGATCTTTTTTGAATCTGTTATTACAGTCGTATGCTGAACAGGTAACACCGTTTCGAACAAAGTTAGAAAATCGTTCTTCGACTTGATGGGCTGAACCGGCTTACCCAACTAGGATTATTTAACAATTTTCAATATTCAATCAACAAGTAAAACTGAGTCTTTTTGATTCAACAAACTTATGGATCAATACACTTCGCTGAACAATACATATATTTGAGTGAATAATCTTACTCTTTCTTGTGGTCGTTTCAATTCCTCTCTCTCTCTCTCTCTCTCTTAGCTCGATCTAGTAGAGAATATATAATATCTTTGGTTTCAACCCTATTCGCATCGTCAGTTGAACAAGGGACAGCAAAAATCAAATTACTCGGTGCTCGCTGAGAAAATTTCAGACATTCTTTCATTTTCAACAATTCGAAAGAGAGCAAAATGTGGACAAGATTCATTTTTGCACAGTTTTTTTTTTGCTGCTTTCCCGTTTTTATTATTATACTTTGTTTTTAGTTATACATCTCAAATAATATTGAACATGTTCAGTTTGGTAACATGCATGGTGTATTGGATCCTCTTTGTAGGATATTTTTCACTTATAATGGCTTCGGGAACATGCCTCTCAAGGTTGTACAGTACGTCATGCAACACGCCACTATATATATCGATGAATCAAGCCCATTTATTATTATCATCAAACGAGAGAAGGATGGGTCTACTAATATCTTTCTCAACATCGTTAACATGCAACGATCTCCCGATTGCACCCTGTATACTGATCAAATTAGTCGCCGCCAATTAGATCACAACTCTCCATATTACACCCCTTTAACAGGCTCAACTTCCAGAACTACCGAGTCGGCCGCCCGCACATAGTTTAACCGAGTTTCTGGCAGACGCAGACGAGTCGCCCCCCTCTTCTCCCCAACGGCGTGGGAAAGCGCGGAAAACCGTGGAAATTCCTTCGGGCGTACCCCAGCGGCCCCGACTCGAAACAGATGATGGAATATTATTCTATCTAACCTCGCTTTTTGTACACGCTCCGGCTGGAATCTGGATATCGATCTTGAACTTTCGGAAACACAAAACGGATGTCGGGGCGAGGTTTTTGCTGGTTTCTTTGAATGCGAACATGATAAATTTATTATAACTCTTCCTCCTATATCCCGTTTGACATTTGAAAGTACATTCACAATACATGCGTGCTTCGGCTCTACTTGAACGAGCCAAGAATAAGATGACTTGACAACACTGGAGTGCGTTTAGAAATAACACTATAGCGTGTTGAGTACACGCTGCTGTGCTGCAGACTAGTGGAATTTTGCAACGTTCAGTATTCAAAAAGTACACTCTTAAATCGACTTTGGAGCGTTCAGAATTGCTTACCGACAGAGATAAATATCGCACAGGCTAAACTATCGTGTTATGGTTTTATCTGTCATATAAAGTTATTTCAGGTTATGTATGGTTTTGTGGGTTTTATATAATAATAATAATAGTTTATTTGTAGTTCAGATATATTACATCAAGTTTTATAGAAAATATTTAAAAAATTAAATTTCAAATTTAAATAAAAATATCAATTTTGTACATAGTTAAATGTCAGACGACTCAATTATAGGTCATAAATTTATAATTAAATCGTTTAGAGATAGCGGAACACTCTAGAGTACTCTGGGTATACACCAAGAGATGACGTCATCGCTCTGAACAAAAAGCACTCTGATAATAATAATAATTCAATAGATTTTGTCTGTTTTAGTGTTATTGTTTCTGGGGTAATAATCACTCAATTGCTCGTTTATTTGGTACAATATTGGACAAAAGATTTTTTAACTGTGGACAACACGAAAGGGAAATCTATAATGTTCGAGGAACATTATAGGAAGGAATAATGAGTAAGTAAATAGGAAGTAATGCGCGATGAACGAATAATAATATAGGTCGCCAAAATAGCATATTTTTATTTTACTGTGTTTCAAAAACTGAAAAGTTAACTGAATATTTCAAATTGCCATACCCATAGCAGAACCCACTACAGGAAAATGTTATGTTATATTCCGTTTATTTCATTCAATGTCTAAAGGCACGAAACATGTAAAAGTAAATGAATATCCATATCTATAGATATCATAACAATATGTTCTTTAGAATTTGAATTCTTTCTGACCTCAACAAATATTGAGGTGTTATTGACGATAGAGGAAATCAGAAGTTTTTAATGTACGTGTCAGAATATGAGTAGCACTAAGAGTGCTCCCTAGTATGATATTGAAACAGCAATATAAGAAGAGTTAATCTTCAAATTTTAATTCGGAATCAAATTACTGTGTAATTGAAAATCTATCAGTGGGTCTATATAAGGTGGGTGGAGAAAAGCATATAATATAATGAGAATTAAGACATGTTCAATCTGAAAACCGTCGTAAACTGTCTGACCAATTTGAAAAGTATATCCACTGAACAAGCGTTTTTATTAGGTGGCATAAAATGGGGGAACGAGAATGTGATTTACAACGGCGGAATGTTGTGAAAATAGGAATATGGGTTAGGTATGAGTATGACGTTTAATGGGTTTCGAATTGTCATGCTGTTGAAACTGCTCATCTGTGAGGTAAAGTGGACTAAATAAGTTTCAATTTGCATTGCATTTCAGTATTGTCATGATTGACATTTCCTGGCAAGTCACTTACTGACGCGAAAATATGGATAGCAATGAATTACTCAATATGAGTTGGATCTTGCAGGCAGTCTCATATCACTGAGGCAATCGAGGCTCTTATACAGGTTTTGTCAAACTCAGCATCCTAATGAATGAGAATGGAAACTAGGATATAAATATGCTCTATATTTCTGAAATGATGACATAGTTGCGACGTTGCCAGAAGATCACGAAAATTTATAACATGTTTTGTCTTTCAGAAAGACATTGAAAGATTTTGTTTAACTGTAACGTAATGTTGTGAATTGTGGATAACTGAATACGAGTACTGCTGAAGAACTGCTTTGGAGAAGAACACGAAAACAATTAAGAATCTCTATGTCTTTGTCCGACAAACAAGTATGGTATGCTACTGAATTCCTAATAATAATCTCTATACTCATTAATAATCGTAAGAAAGTGTTTAAAAAATCAGAATATTGGTACTTGAATATTGTTTTCGAGTTACTAAACAGTATTCCTGGCTCTCCTCATACCTTTTGATTAACTTTCGCTAACCAGATACTCACAAGAGGTTAACGAAGGCATAAATTTGCTAAAGGTAACGTTCGAGTTGTGACATATTGTTTGCCGTAGGTATAGCGCGAACTGCCTTTCCGTACCCTCGTATCTACAGAAATTTTGAAACAAGTTAGACGGAACTTATGAATTGTTTTAGGCGAACTATGATTACCGAGATCCCACTTCAGTTTTTCCTATTCTATCGGCAGTAATGTATCGATACCGTCGAAAGAAACATCAATCAGTATCGATTTTTGGAAAATTATCAAATCAATATCCAGTCACGGCTGGAATAATAGAACATTCATTACACTTTTCTACATCCCTCAAACGAAACTCCTCCGATCGACTGTAGGATTCGAATCGATCTTCATTTTCAGTAGTATAGGCCTTGGAAACTATGGGGCAATCTGTGCAGCTTGTCTCTTCATCCACAGGTCACGTGACCGTCAATTTTCCATAGTATCAATCAACTGAGGAAAGTTCTATTGCGTGTAAAAATATTCAATTATGATCATTTTTCAGTTTTGTTTAGGAGGGATTTTCTCTCCTCGTTTCTGAAAAATGAAATAGAAGTTATTATGACTATTTCAATATTATTGTATAGTAATGACAGATGTAATCTGCCCCAAAATGTCACTGCGCTTGAAATTGAACCTTCAGAGACCTATTTGTCAGTGACACCTTGCTTCTTGAAAAATTCAGATATACAGAAATATTTTTATTAAAAACCAAACTTCTACTAATCTTTGTGAACGTTTCGGGAACGAATCTGTTCCCATTTCCAACACAATTCGGATATTTTCAATGTTAGTTGTTTTGACACTGAAAAGTGACAATTTGTCAAACGGAGGATTTCTTGTTACCGGGTTATTTTCATTAATTATTATTGAATTTGTCATTTTCATATTCAGTTTTGAGAGGTGGACGCCAAGTTCTATCTTTATCAACTGAACAAGGAGCAATATTATTGTCCTCTTTCAGAAGCATGCAAGCAGATCCTTTGATTCTTTCGTTTTTGGTTGTTGTCTTCTTTTATTATGGACTGCAATATGCTTTCGGCTATCAAGCCATTATCAGTGCGATACCTACAAGTGAATGTAATATTCGATGAATTATGTAATTGAAAATTGCAATTGATTAGTAGTCAAGTTCAAGAAGTTCTCAATTGATTCATTCGATAAAACCATTCATACATCGGAAATGTAAACAGAACATACACGATACATATGAATGGTCCAATAGTACTATATATTTGTAATATTAACATTTTTGACAATATCATTTGAATAATCCAATTCAACACGGCATATTGTAATATAATATATGATATAATCTTTATTAAAATAGGAATCCTAAAAAAATAAATATAATTAAATAATTGAATAAAAAAGTATCTGGCGGTATCAAAACAATATTTTTGCAACAGCAATACATATACATAAAAGTTTTCCTTAATGTAACCCAGAAATTGGATTTGAATGAACTCCGTGTAGGAAGCAAATGATTTCCGACAACAAGCGACATTTGACAGCAGGCTTGAATAAACATGGAAGAGTAAAATTTCAACAGTCATCAACTAAAATAATGAATATTAGAGTTGACACTGAACAAATAACCGTATTTCAAGAATATTTAGTAACATTTCAATAGATCCTTGAATATCATGGTAAAAAACCCATCTGTTACCTGGTGCAAACTTGGAACAGTCAAGCAGGTGAAGAAAGAAGTGGAACTGGAAAATATAAGTATAATGAGAACCATACCCCCAACAACAATTCGAACCTCATCCGAAAAAAGTCAGGTCCAGGAGTGATAAATGTCAAGCATTAGTAGGGATTCAAAAGCAGAATAAATGTTAAGCATTATTAGGGATTCAAAAGCAGAAAGTGATGAAGAACTGAAACGTTACAACCAAGGTTTAAGTTCGGGATATCAGAACGGAAATTGAGAATGACTTAGATACATTCAAGACTTCGAACTCAAGGTGCAAGAAGATGTTAGCTGACGCTTAAAATCAAAGGACTAGTGCCATAGATGCATTTTCCAAACAAAGAGGAGATCGGACTCAAATCGAGAATATGAATTAGTTCTATGGTTGTAGAAACATACAGGGTAACTCACTGTCGATGGTACGTTAGACGTTTATGGAGAACGCAACGTAGGATTTTTCTGAAAATTTCGCATCTTACATTTTATCACTTGTTCTATCGATCTAAAATATTTTCGAAATTGAGACGTTGCCGTTTCTATCAAAAAGTCCTAGCAACTTCTTTTTTTTTAATGGTACCTGTATTAACAAATTTTCATAATTGCCTTTTTATAACAATACACTTTTGTTGATGAATCCCTATACCAATCTCTATCGGTTTTCAAGATAAAAATAATTTGTGTTAAAAATCATCCAAAACATATCCCTAATTGAACTTATGTAAATCAGGGCTCTCGAATCATAAAGAGTTGATATTTTAGTGATGGTTTGGACAGGCTTGATGTATTCAATTTACACCGAGAAGTCGCCTCCATATCATACAGGGCGTGCTGAAATTATTATTATATCTGTTGTTCATACAAGTGGTCAAAAGTTCATTTTTTCGAATGGTACCCACTGTTTTTCACTCAATAAATTGAAAGACGAATAAAAATGCTACAAGATGACATAGCATGTCCCTATACCTAAATCATCAAATTTTCTTAATAAAGCCGCTTTTTGTGGAGAATATAATTTTATGGAAAGGTTAATTTTAGATAGCCATGGAAATATCAAATTCATGACAGTTCGGTGACATTAATGAGTTTTTCAGTAATAGTTATTGACAGTGTTTCAAAAAATCTCCCAGAATGAACGCGAATATCGATTATTCAAACGAAGTTCTTATGAAGTTATTTATTATACACGGACAATGTGATCAAATCATTGCCAGAACTTGCAGAAAATTCAACCAAATGTATCCTGAATTGACACCAATGAACAAGAGGTAGTTTGTAAGATTACAAAATAATTTCATCAACTATGGCTCAAAGTTTCCAACAAATCTATCAAAAATCAGCGTATCTAGCATATCAATTCACTGTGAAAGTACAGGCAATAACAGAATTAGGAGGAACGAAAGTAACAAAAGTATAAACAAAATATCACATTTTCACAATAAATGCTCGAAATGTTGTCCATTACATTCTGAACATTTTAAAATATGCTTTTGTCCGCGACTCGTGGTTGCCGTTTGAATAATCGATATTCGCGATCATTCTGGGAGATTTTTCGAAACACTGTCAATAACAATTAATGAATTACTCATTAATGTCACCAAACTGTCATGAGTTTGATATTTCCATGGCTATCTTTTCCATAAAATTATATTTTTCACAAAAAGCGGCTTTATTAGGAAAACTTGATGATTTAGGTATAGGGACATGCTATGTCATCTTGTAGCATTTTCATTCGTCTTTCAATTTATTGAGTAAAAAACAGTGGGTATCATTTGAAAAAATGAACTTTTGACCACTTGTATGAACAACGGATATAATGATAATTTAAGCACGCCCTGTATGATATGGAGGCGGCTTCTTGGTGTGAATTGAATACATCGAGCCTGTCCAAACCACTACTAAAATATCAACTCTTTATGATACGAGAGCCCTGATTTACATAAGTTCAATTAGGGATATGTTTTGGATCATATTTAACACAAATTATTTTTTATCTTGGAAACCGATAGAGATAGGTATAGGGATTTATCGACAAAAGAGTATTGTAATAAAAAGGCAATTCTAAAAATTTGATAATATACGGGGTGTTCCATTTAAAAAATGAAGTTGCTAGGACTTTTTGATAGAAACGGCAACGTCGCAATTTCGAAAATATTTCAGATCGATAGAACAGGTGATAAAATGTGAGATGCGAAATTTTCAGAAAAATCCTGCGTTGTGTTCTCCATAAACGTCTAACGTACCATCGACCGTGAGTTACCCTGTATATACGAGTGATAAAACCGGAGAAAACTGAAAATTTGGGAACTTCATCCAAGAACTTTCATGAAAGAATTTCATTCAAACCATTGTCCAAGGTTGAGAGAATAGAGTAATTGCAATTTTCAAATACATCATTTCAATACATTTTACTTACTTGCAGATATTGCACGATGATGGCCTAGTAGTCGAAAGAGCTTCGCAATTCGAAATTAAGTATTTTCACACGAAATACAACACTCTTCATTTGTTAAATACTGTCTGTAAGTTCTTCGAGGAGGTGGTATATTCATTTTTCAGCTCTCAATGGGATTTTCTCTCCTCGTTTCTAAAAAATAGAGTAGAAGTTATTAAAAATCATTGCAATTTATTTGTAGTAAGGACAGATTTAGGATCTGTCCCAAAATGTCACTGCGCTTGGAATTAAACCTTTAGATACCTAAAAGAGAAATTCTCTATTGGTCAGTGACACCTTGTTTTTTGAAAAAATTTGGAAATACAAATATATTTAATAAGAATAAAACCTCTACTTATCTTGGTGGACGTTTCGGAAACGAATCTGCTCCCGTTCTCAACACAATTGAAATATTTTTCTCTAAATATTTTTTAGAAACAAGGAGAGAAAATCCCATTAAAAGCTGAAAAATGAACTCTTCATTTGATTGATCAGATAGACCTAGACTGACCTTGATTGACCTAGAGATACGCTATGCTGAAAAGTAAGGGTTCGTAGGGGACAACGATGAAATACTGTCTGTAACTTCGATCATTGAACATTGATCATTGGGAGGTCTGTGAGTTCTTCGAGGAGGTGGTACATTCATCAAAAAAATTGTATTTACAGTATACCATGTATTTGTGGAAAATATTATACCGGTGGAACCAGCAGGCCTCTATCAGTAAGGATGAAAGAGTATAAGAACAATATAACGAAAAGATATACTGACAAATCAAAATTAGCTGAACACATCCTTACTGAAAATGGACAACATATGGCCGATTGGGGTAATATTAAGATCATAGGAAAAGGAGACAACAACCAAAAACGGAAAATCAAAGAGTCTGCTTGCATTCTCCTGAACGGAGACAATAATATTGCTTCTTGTTCAGTTGATATAGATAGAACTTGGCATCCACTTCTGAAAATTGAATATGAAAATGGAAAATTCGATATCAAATAATGAAAACACCTTGTGACCAGATTTCCTCCGTCTACCAAATTGTCACTTTTCAGTGTCAAAACCGAAAAAATATTGAAAAATTTTGCGAAGAGAAAAATATTTTAATTGTGTTGAGAACGGGAGCAGATTCGTTCCCGAAACGTCCATCAAGATAAGTAGAGGTCTTATTCTTATTAAATATATTTTTATTTCCAAATTTTTCGAAAACAAGGTGTCACTGACCAATAGAGAATTTTTCTTTTAGATATCTAAAGGTTTGATTTCAAGCGCAGTGACATCTTGGGGCAGATCACAAAATCTGTCCTTACTACAAATATATTGAAATAATTTTTAATAACTTCTGCTCTATTTTTTAAAAACGAGGAGAGAAAATGCCACGGGAAGCTGGAAAATGAAAAGGATCAAGGTCGACATTTTTGTCTCTAAGCATAACTTCGTTATGGGTGGAAATTGAAACTTACACACGCGAACGAACAAAAAATAGGTATTAATTCTGAAGATTACAGCACGACATCCTTTACGCTATGAATTAAATTGATGTTGACACGTTATCAAAATGTGATACTTCAACCGTTCAACCATGAATTCTACAAGGCGTTTTCTCAATTGGATATATTTCCCAGTTGGTAAGTGAAGTGTTGACAGGGTGGTTCTACAACTGAGATTATTTTAAAGAAACTTGGAAAGATCGTATTGCTACCAAAGGTAGCTGAATCGAGATGAAAACAACCGGACCGCTGCCGACTGGTGAATCATCATCGGCGTAACAGGTCGTTCGATAACGTGAAAATTTTTTCAATATAGATGGTTGAGATGAACAAATAATTTTTCATGATTCTACTGAATACATAAGATACATACGCAAGGTTTTCTCAAAGTTGAGTCATTTATTTCAACAGCTTTATAGAACTCGTAAAGAGAAGTAAATTTTCCAAAAATCGTTTTTATGAAAGTTGTCAAAGCAATAGAAAATTATCTAAGAAAATTAAAATTGTAGACTCTCACATTGTTTACCGAAAAATTATGACATTAAAGATGATATTGATATACAGTGTATCTATAGTGATAGTCAATAAACTAAGAGCGTTACCTATATATACCTCTCTCTATATCATGAATCTCTTCAATTCTAATAATTATTTATGGGACCTCAGATGCAAGGTAGGAGTTGTTTTTCCTAAATCTATTGGGAGATTCGGCAAAAATCAGTTATCTAAAACCTGAATAGGTTGATATCAATAGGTAAACCTCTGGATTGCTTAGCAAAGTAGAGTAGGTCGTCAAGTATTATTGCCAACAGAAATTGATTGATATACATTGATTTAGTAGACCAAATGATCAGAATCCTATGTAGATTTGTAACTGGAAAGATAGTTTGCAGTTGGAATTCTGAAATCATAATCTGTTTTGGCATCAGATTTCTGAATCTCGATGATCTGAGTGCATCACTAATTGCTTCATTCAGACATAACGCACAATTCTATGGATGAAAAATCTAATTCACCATAATATTCAAAAATTAGGTTCAACTAAAAATTGGGTTATTTTTGGGAAGTTTATGACGTTAGATAAATGAGTTGGTCCTTTTTCAACTTCATAAGTACTCATATAATATGCAATTTGCAAAATTCTTAATTTTTTACACCTACTATTCCTTATTACATATTTTATGACTCCATTCGACTACATTATATTAAACCTTGATCAATGAATTGTTATATAGACACTCAAAACACTCGTGTACTGCCACCTGTAGGAAATTATGATAATTGAGGTTGAATCAAAATTCTCCGAATTCGATTCAACACTTCTTCAAATCATAAAGATAGAAAAACTTCTTCGCAGGTTTTGTTTGAACAAATCAACACTTTGAGATTTTTCAATGTTCAGGTAGAATGTTACTGTGAACTGAACCTACTTTATACGCACCGTTCGGTATGTTCACCAAACATTGAAAGAAGCTTCAAACATGACCGTCGTAAACCTGCTAGTAGGCGTATAATTAGAGTTCGTTCCGAATTGAAACATGAAGAAAATCATTGTCAGAATATACTGTGACCAGATTATTGGCAACAAATAATAATGATAAAACTGTCTGTATTTTCTCAAACAACGTCTCCTTTCGTACAAAAAATTAAATACAAATGGCGAAAGTTAATGACATTGATTTTTGACAGTTTCAAATTCACATTGAGCTATGACCGCAACATTTTTGTTTTGTTCTGGTTTCCCTCGGACTTCCGCCAAACTATAAGTCACTCAATTAGAATCGTCACAATACTATACACAATTGTTTCAGACATGAGGATATAAAACTAGCACCATACATGCCCGCGCACCTTCAATTTGAGACACCCAATACACATAATCACGATAACCACCCATCGCATATAATATCCTCGAGATGTCTCTCACCTTACGAGGGCAACAAACCGATTTCTTATTAACAGTTCACGTGGCCGGCTAAAATCGTGACGGCACCAGAAACCAAGATGAATCTAGGAGGCGACGACTGACTGGAGAATCGGCATTTTGCTGTCGACCCAAGGATCCGAAGCGCTAGAGCTCAAATCGGAGTTTCCTGCGGATCGGGGGGAGAGGGGCCCATATACATATAAGACGTCGAAAATGCCCTCTGACCCCCATCTCGGCGGCCACGGAAATCAATACGTTACCCGGCAAGTTGAACACAGGACATGAACATTCTCTCCATATTCGCTGTGTCTTCCCTCGTTCTCTTTGTCAACATCCTGATGGATGAGAACGAGATTGCGTCGATGAGAGTTTTGTGATATGATTTGTATCAGCAAATGTGCATAAGATTTCCTACTACAAAGACACAAATATTAACACATTGTTGTCAAAAATCCATCTCAATGTTGAGCGACCAGTGTTATGTTGCAAATTTCATGAATTAATTATATTTTCGGATTCTCATTCATTCATAAGACACCAAACGAGTCCAAAATTTGTTTTTTATATTACTGTTGATATTGTTATATTAACAGTGCCTTTTATATTCATTTGCATATACTGTCAACTGGTATGACGTGGTCGCAGTCGTTGCCACATGCCTAGAAACACAATATACAGAATACTTATCCCGCAGTTATATCTGAATACAACGAAATAATATCCCCTGGAATGGTAATTTTTGATGTTCAAACTATTCAGAGTATTAGAAATAAGATCTTATTCCCTAGATCAAGTTTTATGTTCTGATATTCCTCTACCAAACGGTCATCTCTAGGAAAAACTCCTTGTTCTCACGAAGAATGCCCTCGAGAAAGAGAATTCCCCTTCTATAGCACAGCACAGGAAGGACGGTGAAATTCGCAGGGACATGAATGGCGAGAAAAAGAGAAAAATGTGATGATAACAATATCTACATCCTTGGATGTTCGTGTTCATTCCTTTTCACCTTCTGGTACGTTTGACATCCTCGATCCATCCAGTTAGCCTACGAAGTCTTGAATCTCAAAAACCACCAGTCTCAGCAATCTTGATGAGTGTGTTCAGTCGAAGAAAAAAAAAAGACTTACATCACTGAAAATTTGCGTTGCTTGATTGTAAGAATAATCACAGTTTGAGAAATAAATAACGGCTGGATGATTCCCCGTCGGGCGATTGATAATCTCAGTTCAAAAGTAAGCCACAAACACGTGTTCATGCGGCGAAATTGCTGTGGATACGGGATGATATGGAGTACGGAAAAGCAGATCGCGCGATAGCTGATATATGGCAAATGATACGTAACAACTCGAGCGTGTTATCACCCTCTATATGTCTGGGACAGAATGATGAGATGATGGGAACGAGGGGAGCGGTATAGGTATACGGTATACGGTATATATATAGGTATAGCGGTATAGATAACAGTCACATACACGGAAAACAGGATTTGTTAATTCAACCAAATATATTTGGTTGAAATTATTCGTTTGAACGAATTAAATATCATTCATTTCAATCATCAGTTATATTCATCGAATGACACCATACTATTGCATGGACGAAATGGGATTCTTGATACAATTCTCATATATGCTTGATTCGAAAATATGTTGATCAAACGGAATCATCTCCAATTCAAATTTAATGAATGATAATCTCGAATCAATTACATATCTCTTTGAACTGAGTGATTCAAATCTATCTTTTCAAGACTATAAGTATCGAACGAATCATTTATCGATTCACTTTGAACAAATGGTAATATCAATTCAACTCCAATACAGGATCGATTCAAACAACTGATTTTGCTCAATTCAAGAATATATAGTAATCAAATTAAATACGTTCTTTCTCACTTCCAGCTGAGAATCATGATGAACTGAATTATAATACGCGAATGGAATAAAATATGTGGATTATTTTCGATCAGTATCAGAAATTATTGACCTGAGAATCGGATAAGTTTGAAAACCGATTCTGAGCTACATTTGCGAATAACTACTAGATTCTACTTGGATATGGACGTCGAAGATATGCAGAAATAATACATTATTCGTTCTTCAAAATTCAACAACTTCCATATCCTGAGTGTATCGAGTGCATTATTTCATTCATTTAGATACTTATATAATTAAAAATCATATTTCAGCACAATAATTTTTTTGGATAGTGAATATTTTGAGTATACCTAGAAGAATATTACTTCACCACTGTCAAAGATTGATGGCATATGGGGCAATCTTAGGGTGGATGACCCAATATATATTATTACATAACAAATCCAATACCGTCTGTAAGTTCTTCGAGGAGGTGGTATATTCATTTTTCAGCTTTTAATGGGATTTTCTCTCCTTGTTTCTAGAAAATAGAGTAGAAGTTATTAAAAATATATACAAATATATTGCAATAATTTTCAATAACTACATAATAAATAAATAATAAATTAATAAATATATACAAATATATTGCAATAATTTTTAATAACTTCTACTCTATTTTTTAGAAACGAGGAGAGAAAATCCCATTAAAAGCTGAAAAATAAATCCAATACCCTATGGAATACCTGAAAGTACCACCTCATTAGATCTATATGAAATTTCGATCATTTCTTATATCAGTTATACAATAATTCAGAAAAGAATGAGGAAATCAAACGTAAATTTGGTACATTGGATTTACAAATGTTTACAAATACCAATTGGAGGACGGTGCCAAGATATTAAATATTGGGATGGAATCACCATAAACAAGCGAAATGATATCTTACTTTGATGACAGTTTAAGTTTGTTCAATGGATTCTTATGTTCAGTAGACCAAGAGAGGTAATTACACTGAATCGGAATAATGCTCCGATACAATGACACATTTTGTCAATCTAATTATGAGCAAATTTCATCCAACCGTTTACCAGAGTTGATTCAACAAAATATTTACTTCACTGATCCGAAAGTGTGTAAAATTGTCTTGATATGGTCATGAATTCGGTTGATTCGAACATTTTTCACATTCGGATTAACGAAATAATCACTTGGATTGATGAATTATTGTATCAAATTGATAGATACATGTTGTTGATGTGATATAGAATTTGGTCGATTCAAACATTTTCCACATTCCGATCAACAAAATAATGAATTGGATCGAATCAATTTCTGCGTTGAAATAAAACATAATAAAGTTGGTTGGACATGATCTATTGTTCATCCAAAGAATATTTGGTTGACTGAAACCTTAAATTCGCTCTTGAAATAAGGTCAAATGTTACTCGTTTCAACATTATATTTTGTCGTGCATATACGACACTTTTATTTGGTTGATCGAAGTAAATATTGCTTGAATCAACAAATCCTTTTTTTCCGTGTAGGCCAGAGTCGTTGTTAGATTCTGTATACTTCGGTATTATCTTACATATTCGCAGTTTAAAGAATACAACATTTCTGGTCATGATGTAAGTAAAGACTGGTGTGAAAAAGTTGTAGACTGCTGCCTACTTGATTAAATCGAATTTTGATACCTGACTAAGTTTGCCCAGTTTCGACACTAGATGTCATCACCTCTGTCAATCTTGAAGATTTTCTTGAAAACTCTTGAAAACATGATTCAAATTTGAAATTCAACTCGAATGCAAATACGAACCGTTAGCTCCCCGTCGCTGTCAGATATCCGTCATTATCATTAAAAGTGGATTTGACTTTACAGTATCGACAATCGAATCGTCACCTCTACTCGAGCGGTGCGGCCTTAGTATGGTTAAATACTGTCTGTAAGTTCTTCGAGGAGGTGGTACATTCATTTTTTAGCTTTTCATGGGATTTTCTCTCCTCGTTTCTAAAAAATAGAGTAGAAGTTATTAAAAATTATTACAATATATTTGTAGTAAGGACAGATTTGGGATCTGCGATGTCACTGCGCTTGAAATTAAACCTTTAGATACCTAAAAGAGAAATTCTCTATTGGTCAGTGACACCTTGTTTAAGGTATTCTTATATATTATATTATATATTATATTATATATTATATTCTTTTAGGTATCTAAAGGTTTAATTTCAAGCGCAGTGACATTTTGGGGCAGATCCCAAATCTGTCCTTACAAATATATCGCAATAATTTTCAATAACTTCTACTGTATTTTTTAGAAACGAGGAGAGAAAATCCCATGAAAAGCTAAAAAACTTAGTATTGTTGTTTGACAGGTCTAGATGTTTTGGAAAGAAACAATCAAATGCCGCTAGTTTCCATCCACTTCACATAACTCCGAATCAAATTTCGATCAGCATTTCAAGAGGACATGATTTAAAGAATATCAAGAAAAGTTGTTATGAAATTGTTGGAGATTCTAAAAATAATAGTATATACAGGGTGTTCCATTTGAAATATCAAAGTTGCTACCACTTCCTAATGAAAGTGGCAACACCGCATTGTCGAGAATATTTCAGTTGGGTAGAGAATGTCCGAATATGGTCACCACCAAATTTTCGAAGTGATCCGTGATCCGTTGTCTGGATAACCAAAAACGTCCAATGGGCCATCCACCGTGAATCAGCCTGTGAATTTTGATTATTCATCCACTAGCCGTTCGAGATGGGCCACTTTTCTACTCAAAACATCAAAAAGAATACTGGTATATTTCTTGAGACTTTGATGTCACCCCTGATTATATTGACACCATATTCTCGTTATGAAATCACAATTCAACGGAAACTTTCGAAGCATTTTCAAGCTTTCAAGTTTATCGTTTCATTATATCGCTATCAAGTTTATTGTGTACTACTCGTTTTCGTTCAACGCGATGTTTTAATGATTCTAAAAACGCTATTGGCCACGTTTGCATCGTCTCTTGGTTCGCTGACTAATGACTTGATTTCAACCAAATAGTCTTGGTCATCTTATGGTGTTAACAGTACACTTGGTCAGGTAACCAGCTTGGTTTAGTACCGAATATTGTTGCGTACCAGACCAAAATAGATGTGTTTTGGCCTTGACTTTCCAGCCACTGCAAAATTTGGTTTCAATCCTTGCTAAGGTCTGTGTTCTGTGCCCTAAGATTCAAGATTTGATTTCGTTGTTCCAAGATTCCCAAGTTGCACAAAAACATAACCTCAGAAATCATTACTATCGCGGTTGAAATTTTTTGTATTTGTTAATATGGATTAGTAGAGTTGCAAACCTTTTCACGGGTGCCTATTGATAGTTCAGTGGTATGCTATTAGCTATTACCAAACATACCAAATCAGAACCAAGCTGTTGACTGATTGAACATGGTGTGAATAGACAGTGACTTACTCTCTTGGTGTGAATTTGGTATGGTCAACTTGGTCAGAGTACGGTATAAACGAGGCCATTATGGTTCATTTTAGTTAGCTGACAAATTCTTTTGAAAATTTCGAGCTCCGAAGAACTATCACTCTCGCCTTTGAGACCAGAATATAATATTCAAAATTACCCTTCGTGTTTCGAAATGCAACACTTCGATTTCGTTCTGAAAAGGCCTCCGCAATATCGAAACTGAAAAACTAAACACAAAAATCGAAAATATAAATTTTCGAAATTTCAAACTGAACCAATGATTCGCAAAACGATCCCTCTACGCCATTATGATAGCGAGGAATATCAAATCGCTATGAGACACCGTTTTAATTCTGTCAAAAAAATTGTATTCAATCAACGTTTTGTTCCAAGAGTTCAATCGAATGAGATGCAAATATCAGCACATATCAAGTTCACCTGGATTATTTTTTGATAGCTTGAACGACTCGAGACTTTCCTTTTCGTCAATCGGCCAGACACAAGAAGCCAATTATCATTATTTCTTTTTTATACATTCCAAACATTTCATTCAATTCATTCTTTTTCAAATCTGGGACAAATCTATATACTACTCTTCTATTATCAGATATAAATCAGATATAAAAATAATGGAAGTGTCTCAACTGAGATTGGAAGAGCCACCTATTTATTGCATGATAATGGTATTCATTTCCCATGAGTGATCAATTAGCGATTCCGTGTAAGTTTCATATTTTTCCGGAGGATGCTTCTTATACTGATCTATATCTGTTGCTGCATGAATATTTACTAGTTTTCAAGTGAAAATCGGTGAATGTGGTTAAGGTTCAAACATGAAATCAATCATTATCATCTGAACTTGGTTATCGAAACTACAGTAGCTTCATACAAGACAGTGGTGTCAATGCGTTGTCAGCGTTTTGATTGTCTGACACCGTTAGGAGACAAATTTCCTATTAGCCTATATTCAGTTCACATTGAATTCGTGATTAATCATTGGAGTATATCATGTTTTTTTTCTATATTATTGAACTTTCTTCATCAAAAAGTCATTTTATATCACCTAGAGTTGCTTCAATTCGAGAAATCGAATGGTACATCCAGATATTTTTATTCGTATTTTTCGTGTGTATATGACCTTGTTTCATATCGTATGTTTCTTCTAATGTAGATACATAAAATGCTTGGTCGTGCAGTTATGGACTGTTTCATTCAGCCAAAAAAGGGTTCAAGATCGAACTACAATTCAAATAATGGCGCACTCATTAACTCCACCCACCCGCCATTAGGAAGCAAATGATAAGCATATTGTCGCCACTGTCTCGTATAAAGCCACTGTAGTCGAAACCACCATTTGAAAAAAATAACAATCGTGTGCGCCAATGCGCGCTCGCTATGATTTTCCAGTATTTTCATGTTTTTGCCAATTCAGTAGTAAAACTGATGGTATTTGGTATTTGGAAAGTAACCAAAATTTTGGAAAACGAAATAAAAACATTGTTAGTCTTCACTACGTTATGTAGTAAATGATGTAATACAGTTTTCGACCTTTATTCCCAAATTATAGACTTTCATACAAGTGAATATAGGTAACTAAAACATTCATTTCAATGCTATGTAACCATAATCACTGACATGCAGCAAGTTCACCTTATATACAGCTTGTCATTTTCGGTGGCTGCTGACAGTTAGGATAGGAGCTGATATGTATGTTTTTTGTCAATTATTTGCAGTTGCCCAATCACCGTAAGTTATTACAGCTATCTGATGTTAATTTTTCGATAGATAAAATTTTTGAATGCCCTGCAGTTTTCTGAATGTCATCAGAAATGAATTCGCCCGTTTCCTTAACATCCAGCAGTTTCTCTAAAATTACAGTTCGTTTCCTACAATTGCATTACGTTTAATAGCTCTTGCAGTCCGTTTCCGTCGTCGGCAACACTGGCCCCAACATGGCACACAGAGATGGTGGCACTTTCCGGTTAAAATCGGAACCGTCATCGAGCTAATTCTCTTCTCTAGCGTGCAAAGAGCAAAAGGGGATGCGACGGGCGCGGCGGGGGTGCATGTGCCTCCTAGAATATCTCACTCGCGCCGATCTGGTCGAGTACAGTTCCAACAAAAGTGTACGCCACAAGTTCACACGTAGTTCCCGTATGGATGGATCTTCCTACGTACAGATATGAAAATGTTGAGTCGATTGTGCTCCCGCCCAAATAGGGTGGGTCCCTAACAACTGCGATGTGCCTAGACTGGAGTTGAATTATTGTTCGAATCAGGGTTGTTCCAACTAGTTCGGTCGTACTTCAAAACTCACTGACTATGGCTGAATATTTTGTACGCTCACTCGTTTTACATGGAACGCTTAACCCACTCAGCTGAGATTACTGAAGAGGATCTATACAGGGTGAGCCATCGAAAAAGTACTGCAAGGCATTACAGGCTGGGAAAGAATTATTCGATAAAATCCGAAAACATGTCAAGTTTGTTTGTCAGAGGGACACATTTTGACGTAACAAGCGTAGTAAAACCTTCAACCCCCTAAGTAGGGGTGTCACCCCAACATTTTTTTCAAATGGGAAAGGAGGTCAAGCGATACCTCTTTAGAAGGGGCTTGTCATTTCCTATACAGTGCTGCTTAGATTTTTCAAATCGATCTACCCTTTCAGAAAATATGGAGCGTTGAAACTCCAACCATCATGTGGAACGAAAAATACGAAGATCGGTTCAATTGTACTTTATCGCAATAATGATAATGATATTTATTCCAGTCAGATCACATTCAAATGATATTGGAACAGTCAAGAAAAACAGCACATATAAATATACAGGGTGTCCTTAAAAGGTCTTTACAAAAAGCTACCACATATTCTTCAGACCAAAACAATTCGATACAAGCAAACTTACCTCAGTAAAAAGTTGCTTAGTTTGGGCGCTAGACGGCTCTGAAGTTGAAATTTTCAAATCGATTTTGCTTCATAACTTTTGAACGGCTCATGAGATTTTTTTCAAATTTGGTACGTTGGCATAGACTCATCGGGCAATGAAACTCATATCATAATCATAATGAATATCATTCCATGGGCGTAGAACTTGATTTTTTCAGTAAATAAACATCTAAAACTCCTACGCCAATGGAAAAAAATTAGTTTCAATATGAAATCTAAATTATTCAACTCATTCACTACAAAAAAGGTACTCTTGACAAAAGTCGATTCCTCTCATGGTTTCGACAAAATTTTAATTTTAGTGATTTAGAGCATAATTAATAATAAAACGATTAACAGATATTTCATAAAAATTGTTCAAAATGTTCACCATTTTCACGTATACAAAGATTTATACGACGCAAAAAGTTGAGATGTACTTTTTGCATAGATTATTTCTATTGAAAATAAGTAGCACTGGTTTTTTTTTTCTGAAGACTATTATTATCTGCTCGAAAACAGTGATATTCACATTCTTGGTTTCCATAGTTTCATCTGTGTTGATTTGTCGAGTTTTATTGACGTTGATTGTTGATATCGGACTTTTCTGATTTATCATGGCCGTACAATACACCAATGAAGAATACACCGATATGTTATTGGTATTCGGATATTGTCAAGGAAATGGTCGAGAGAGTGTGAGGGTGTATTCGGTAAGGTTTCCAAATCGTCGCGTACCAAGCCACCCAACCTTTGCTGCAGTTGAGAGACGTCTTCGGGAGACCGGTCATTTTGCTCCTAGAACTGGTGATTATGGAAGACAGCGTTATGTAAGGATTCCCGAAGTCGAAGTAGAAATTTTAGACCGTATTGAAGAAAATCCAGAATTGAGTACTAGACGGATAAGTAATGAACTAGAAGTTTCTAGGAATGCCGTTCATGAAGTACTAAGAGAACAATTATTATACCCATACCACAAGACGCCAGTTCAAGATTTATTAATCCATGATTCACAAAGTCGTCTGATGTTTTGTAGGTTCATTAATTTGCAAAGAGAAATGAATCTGAACTTTGGAAAGAATATTTTGTTCACTGATGAAGCCTGTTTCACGAGAAGAGGAATAACTAATTTTCATAATGAACACGTTTATGCAATTGAAAATCCTCATTCCATTGAAATAAACCATTTTCAACACGAATTCAAAATCAACGTTTGGGCTGGAATAATAGGAAATTTTATAATTGGTCCTGTCATACTTCCACAAAGATTAACAGGAGACATGTATTTACAACATCTACGAAATACGTTGCCAAATTTGTTGGAAGATTTACCACTCCAACATCGGGTAGATATGTGGTTTATGCACGATGGAGCTCCACCACATTTTTCGGTGGATGTTAGGAATTTTTTAAACCAACAGTACCCAGACAGATGGATAGGTAGAGGTAATGATGCACCCGTGAATTGGCCACCACGTTCTCCAGACTTAACACCGATGGATTATTTTGTATGGGGTTATCTCAAGTCTACGGTTTCTTGTAAACCCCCTGTGAATACTGTAGAACAATTATGGCAACGTATCCAACAGGCGACGAATAATCTTACAGGCGATGAAGAAGTTATGCAAAGAGTACATTTCAACTTTTTGCGTCGTATAAATCTTTGTATACGTGAAAATGGTGAACATTTTGAACAATTTTTATGAAATATCTGTTAATCGTTTTATTATTAATTATGCTCTAAATCACTAAAATTAAAATTTTGTCGAAACCATGAGAGGAATCGACTTTTGTCAAGAGTACCTTTTTTGTAGTGAATGAGTTGAATAATTTAGATTTCATATTGAAACTAATTTTTTTCCATTGGCGTAGGAGTTTTAGATGTTTATTTACTGAAAAAATCAAGTTCTACGCCCATGGAATGATATTCATTATGATTATGATATGAGTTTCATTGCCCGATGAGTCTATGCCAACGTACCAAATTTGAAAAAAATCTCATGAGCCGTTCAAAAGTTATGAAGCAAAATCGATTTGAAAATTTCAACTTCAGAGCCGTCTAGCGCCCAAACTAAGCAACTTTTTACTGAGGTAAGTTTGCTTGTATCGAATTGTTTTGGTCTGAAGAATATGTGGTAGCTTTTTGTAAAGACCTTTTAAGGACACCCTGTATATAAAATCTTGAGAATCATATCTCGGTGAGTTCCTTGTAAGTTCCTTGTAAGTTCCTTCAAATGAATTCCCTATTTTTCCCGAGTCGCTGGTTTTGCCGATGAACAGATTCTTTTCAGGCTCATTTTAGAGAGTGAAAAATGAATAAGATTCATTTGTTCACGTTTGAATTAGGTCAAGTAGTTGCTAGATACATGTCGTGGTTGAAGTGTTGACTTTAAAATTTATTATTATGGTGTATTCAATTGCAGACAGAGTGGAAATCATTGAGCTTTTTTCTAAAACGATGAATGTGGAAATCGGGTCGCGGAGTTGTTTAACCAACGGCATCCTGACAAACATGCCTCTGGAAAAATTGTTCGCGAAACAGGTTCAGTTCATATCAAAAAGAAAGAGCTTGAAAATCCAGTACTTAATGAACCTACGGAGATATCAGTATTGGGGCAAGTTGCAGTTGATAGTACGCTAAGTACAAGACAATTGGCCATTGCGACGAGTGTGTCTCATACAAGTGTCCAACGGGTATTGAAAAAATACAATTTCAATCCTTACAAAATACGCTCAGTGCAAGAACAGAATGAAGACAACTTTGATCGTCGCTTGCAATTTTGCAAAATTATGAGTGAGCGAGCGTTACACAATGATAATTTTCTATTTAATGTGTGTTTTTCGGACGAATGTTCCTTCCTCCTCAATGGTTTAGTGAATCGCCACAATTGCCGGTACTGGGCTGACACCAATCCAAGGATTTTCCACAAGACACACACGCAACACCCCCAGAAGTTAAATGTGTGGGCTGGTATTTTTGGAAATGCCATTGTAGGACCTTTTTTCCTTCCTGGAAATTTAACAGGCGATATGTACTTGGATTTACAACAAAATGCCATCGACCCAGTTCTAACAAACATCATTGGGAACGATCCCGCATACAATGAACAGGAACCGATTTGCCAACAAGACGGAGCTCCTCCTCATTATTCCCACAATGTGCGCAATTATATACAAGACACATTTCCAGGACGATGGATAGGACGACGGGGCCCAATAGAATGGCCACCTCGGTCACCCGACTTGAGTCCTTTAGATTATTTTCGTGGGGACACATCAAAAGCGTTGTTCACAAAACACCACCAGACACATTAGAACAGTTGCAACGAAGAATCATTAACGTATGTCGCGAAGTGACACCCCAAATGCTCCAGAATGTACGACAACGGTTTGAAAATAACTTATACCACTGTATGCAGGTTGACGGACAGCAACTCGAACATTTACTTGACTGATAAATGAGTTTTGAAGTACAATTGAATCAATTTTTACATTTTTTGTCACACATTATCGTTCAACGCTCCATATTTTCTGAACGAGTGGATCGATTTTGAAGATGTAAGCAGCACTGTGTAGGGAATGACCAGCCCCTTCTAAAGAAGTATAGCTTGATCCTCCTTCCCATTTGAAAAAAATGTTGGGGTGACACCCCTACTTAGGGGGTTGAAGGTTTTACTATGCTTGTTACGTCAAAATGTGTCCCCCTGACAAACAAACTTGACCTGTTTTTGGATTTCATCGAAAAGTTCTTTCCCAGCCTGTAATGCCTTGCGGTACGTTTTCGATGGGCCACCCTGTATATGAATGGTAACATGGAAATAAATTTCTGTCATGTAACTTCACATTCAAAAATCAAACTGATCCTACAGATTGAGGTGGTTATAAGATGGTGTGATTACTGATGCGCTTTTGTTTCAGAAATTTTTCTAGAGATAAACAAATGAATGCGGGTTCGAGGACAATGTTTCAATGATTATCTGACAGAGGGCGAGTGTGGTGGAGTCAGAATTATTTTGCGATCTGCGATCATGAAATAAGGAACACACAATGTGTATCGTGTTTTGTGTCATTTGCGCGATTGACAAATCTGTCAATCGATTTTAAAATTAATTGGCGCAAATCAAATTACAATTGAAAGATAAATAACTAATAACATTATATTTCGTATTCAATCAGTTCCCATATTTTCTCGTTTCTGTTAGTTCTAATATTAGTACTTTTGATATGGACCCATATCGGTTCTGTCATTTGTGTGGTATTTCAAGGGCTCAAAACTCTAATCTACACACGTTTAAAGCACCAAAAGTGAGTATATGTGAAACATTCGATTCATTATCTCATACAATATACGAAACAAAATTTTCGAAGACATTTTTTGCTCACTTCAGGATGAGATAATGCATCAAAAGTGGATATCATCTACAAAAAAAAAAAATACCACCTAACGTATATATTTGTTCCCAACATTTTCGCAAGAATCATATTGGCTTGAAAAGATTGATGAAGGGGGCTCTTCCACTGCCCTTCTGGTTAGTATAGTATATCATCTCAAACCTCGAGATGATATAATTAATGGAAATATTTCTAAATTCATTATTGAATCACTTCTCACACCGTATTTGGAATTTGCAATGTATGAATTTGTACTTATTTCGAATAAAAATATCAATGAAACTATCTGACCACCAGACCAGACCACCATTTTGCACTAATTTTCAACGGCTCAAGCAAACTTCTGTGGCACTCAAGGCTCAAGCGAAAGCTAGCGATTCTAGCGGAGGAGAGGTGATTGAACGTCTCGATTAGTAATCAAGTGGGCGAATTCGAGAGATTTTTCTTAAGTTATTAACACGGCAAAACTACAGAATGCTTGCACCAGTCTTATAACCATCTAACTACAGATACATGTGCGGTGACATCTCTTGAGAATGTCAAAAAGTTTTTTCAATATAACCGAGATTTATCGATGACGGCAGAGATGACTTCTATGATTTCGAAGTCAGTTCGAAGGGGAAACGAGGAACATGATTCAAAATTTGAAGTAGAACTTGATATCGATATTTTTGAGAGAGGCTTATTGGGATTTCGTTCATTATTTAAGAAAAAATATTTTTTCCTAACCAAATGGTACTTTTCCAGCTTCAATCCATAAAATCATCAACTATTTCTTATTCTCCTCATTTCTGAATTCCAACATTATTGAAAAACGATGATAATTTGTTCCAAATACGGGCATGTCTTCTCGATTTTCAATAATATTGAAATCCAGAAATTATTAGAATCAGAAATAGATGATATTATGGATTGAAGCTGTAAAAGTACCATTTTGGTGAGAAAATTATTTTTTTTTTAATTTTGTGCCACTTCATATGGAAACTAGAGTAGACTTGACTCAAGTAGAAGAGTTGTATGCGGAAACACCAAATACATTTAGTCTTACTTAATTTTTCAGCTCTCTCTAAATTTGTGAATGAAATTTCAAAATATTAATATACAGAGTATTGTTTCGACTCGAAATCTACTTATTATTTTTTTAAGGCCGGATCTGGAATGAGACTTCCTTTTATTATTGACACCACCGTGAACGAATATCATACGACCCAAATATCACAAGAATGTATAGGGTGATTTATAAGTTATGATCAATTGCAAAAACAGGAAAAAATGATAAATCTTGACTATAAAGAACGATAGGCCCGTAAGATATAGGTGTCCCCCATTTACCTTTACTGTATGCGCATTTCCCAATGAAACATGAATAGGTACCCTGCTATACCTGGTATATAGAATGACTTGATACACCGTTGCCAGTGCACCAAACCAACATAATATATAACCTACGTCTCAACCTTTTCAGATGCCACCGTCGACGAAATAAAAGAAAAACACGGTACGAACGGATCGATTCAAAAACTTGTCACGTTTCCCAGATACAAACAAAGATAGAAGCCATAGCATAGCTTCTGACAATTCGAGAATTCCAATAGTAGTTTGTCGAGCTGCTCAAAAGATAAAGAATAAAAAAATGGAGGAAAACCATGCTGGTATTACCCATAATATGTTCGTGCAGAGGAAAATTCATTGTATATCCGCGCACCAGGAAATACGAAATATCTTCTAATTACTTTTATCTTATGTAAATACGGAATGACTTTCAACAAAAAGATAGCAGTTCATTACTAACAGCTGAGATTAATGAAGCTCCAGTATATCTACTATAAACAAATGTTTATGGCCCATTGGTAAAATATTGGTAATTTCGGTGAAAAAAATTCTGAACAATACACAAGTCACACCCAACAGATCGTTAATGTGGAGTAAGAACGAAGCTGGTGCCAAGACAGATCCTTGTGGAATACCAACATTGATAGTCATTGTATCACCACAAGATCAAGACCAAGACAAGATGTGCGAAACTAGATTGTTAACGTCATAGTTGAGGCAGCACATCATAGGCCAGAAGTTTTTATAGAATACCATGGTGTCAAACTCGGTCAGATGTTTTGGAGATATCCAGTGCTACAGCCAAAGACGAAGCCGATGTTTCTTGATTTACACCTGTCACGTATTATGTGTCACGTAAGCCTTCTGTCGATCTCGAATGCCATATTGTCGGTGGTTCACGATTTTCAAGCTCAAGATATATCGGATAAGTTCGATGTTGATCATTTTTTCCAATACTTGAGTAATCACATTTAGAAGTATAATCGGTCTATCGCACTTGTTGTTGTTGAAAGAGTCTTTTTGCAATTCTTGGCACAGACGCCAAGCAAGCTGAATGGCCTTATTGTGAACTGATGTAAGACAATCACAGGCATCAATGGCAGTGATATTAGGAAGGTATTGGCCTTGTGGTTCCAAAGAAGAATTTTCTGCAAACAATTTGAGCAATGGATGAGCTTCGATCTTATCTTGGTGTCATATTCCTCTTATGACGTGTTTTTTGTTTTATTGCATGTATTTCTAGCTTCAACATGGCCATAGTGCAAAATTCGAAGCGACCACCCTAGAACAGGCACATTGCGTAGGCTAACCAGATTCTTAACATTTCTGCGCAAAAGAAATTGAATAAAAAAATATCTACCTAGTAGAGGGACCTTACCAGCAGCAGATTTAAGTACAGCCATGGCATACTAGATGGTCGGTGAACGAGCGAATTGCCGCCGACTCTGGCCGAGGAGAGTTCGGCGCGCACGAAATACGAATCTCCACTTTGCAGTTTCCACCCCGTTCGCACGCCACCTTCGTATCAACGGAACTGAATTGAAAATGAAAATCCTCCGACACAGAATGGGCCGAAAACACACTCGCTCGACACAGCAGCGCACTTCGGCGGATGATGATGCACTGCGGGCGGTCTAACTTATCGCTAATAAGCGCCATCCGCCATGTTAAAACACAGCCGACTTTGATAGATTCATCTCCGATTTCTCGCCAGGGCCCAGGGAGTGTGTCCGCGAGAGAGATACGAAATGGAGCCATATTTGTTCTGACAGTGCTCGTTGAAGTCATGATGAAAATATTGATGTAATTAACTAGCTGGTGGAGCTACTCATATAGGTACTTATCGTGTTTTCAAATCTATTGATATAGTGGCCAACCTTGATAAACATGACATGGCGTGGGCGAAACTGTGAAAACTGCAAAAACTGTCAGCTGAGTTTCCAAACAAATTCGCAGGAACTGGCACAGATCTATAAAAATCAGATATTATTTTGTGTTCCAAGATGTGCCAGCAACGTTCAGCAACCAAGTTCCAAGTGTCACCAACAAATATTGGTAAATTTTTTGATTTTATGTCTGTATTTACTGTTTGTTGATTCCATTCTATTTTATTTCAATTTAGAATTACACAATAGAGGTATGAATGTTAGTTCACCTAACTTTTTTATATCATTTATCTTTTGATATAACAGTGTTTTTGAATTCAAAAGTGCAAGAGCTGATGGAAATAATTTCTTATTAAATTGGCATATTCAAAGATTGGTCCGAAAATTGGCAAATATACATTAGCCTACATCACTCATGCTAATTATTATGAATGCTCATAGTTCGTTTCAGCAAATATTGACATATTTAGGTATACTAACTTTTGATACTGAAATCATTCGCAATTTGGAATTTTCGTGTATTCCAACACATTGGCATGCAGCCGTGCACGTTGATGAAATAAATTCGATCGCTTTGTATCTACCGCACCCAGCCCTTCTAATGAAACTACCGTCATATGTTATGCCCCAAAAAGATCGTTTAATATTGAGTTTTCTCGAGAACGATCACTCTATGTGATCTTAGACGGAATCTCATCCGATGCCATGACTATATCAATGCTCGTTTCTAAGATCTGTCATGGCATCAACTTTGCTATCAATACGTTTTCGCTCCACATTAACGATTTTTTAGATGTGACCTCCTGCCCAGACAATTGCTTAGCACTTCATACCGTCTTCTCCTCTAGAGCCCCTATATCATCCAATGAAGCCAGAGGTAAGACAAAAACAGATCTGATAGCACAAATGGAGATCTGGCAAGAATTTTGAAAAAGAGGATCGAAAATCTGGTAGAGATCAATGCAACAAAAGCACAAGCTTGTATCTTCACCAGGAAAGTAGATCGAACAGAACCTAATATAATGATGTCAGGTAACACTATGCCTATGAAGTTGTCAGCACAAATTCTCGGTATCACTACCAACATCTATTGCAGATCTATTGCGAGAACTGCTTCATGAAAACTTGGCTTTTTGTTCCGTGCGAAGAAGCATTTCCCACCCCAGCAACTGCTCACGATCTAGAAAGCGCAAATTCGGATTACTGTTCACATGTTTGGAGTTCAGCTCTCAAATATACGCTGAAACTTTTAGATTCTACACAGTAGAAAATCGACGGGATACTTGACACCAAAATGACACCCGGCGGTGTCTATATCCATACACATCATTTTTGTGTCGATTTAACAACGTTGGTGCAGTGTTCAATTGACACTGTGATGGTGTGTATGGATATAGACACCGCCGGGTGTCATATTTCACACCGGTAGTTGTTGATATTCGTCTGCGATGGTGTCAATTTGACTTCCGAGAGGTGTAAAAAACTGCATAAAGAATGTGTTCTTTGTTTCATATATCATTTTATGTGTCAGAATAATTTTGAGGTATCTGTATCCAGTTGCAGTATTGTGAGAAAAAAACATGGAGATTATAAATAAGTATTTATTCTCCAATGATGAACAACGAAAAACATTCCATCTGACAGATGATAATATAATATACAAATTCAAATGGAAGTCAAAACATAAATAACACTTCTTACAACAGTAGAAAATACTATCTGAACAGAACATAAATAAAATATTACGTTTTACATCGGAAAGATGTACAAAAATAAAAGTTGAGCTTTTTCAATAACATCGATATTATAACATTATACTTATCACACTGCACTATTGAATTGATTTGAGGTAAAACAAACTAACCTGTCACCAGAGATATTGGCAATTCACCGACGATGGAAAATTCGAGTATAAATGGGAATCTTTTTGGTAATTCGACAGGCTTGTACAGATGTACAGGTCTAGATAGATAAGGACGCGTACGACCTCCGACTTCAAAGGGCCTGTTGGAGGGACTGGATTCACTGTTAACCGGAACCACGAACGACGCGTTAATATGGCGTCTTAGTTTTTATTCGCTCTCTACGGTGTTGTTTCAACCACTTGCGGATTCAATGTTGAACACTAGCGGTGTCCAATATTGTAAATGTCTTTGGGCAGGTGTTAAACCATATAAAACGGAGTTTTTCAGACTGACCACTGTCAATGGTGTCACAGTTAACACCATTCGGTGAAAGATGTTTGTACTACTCTAAGGTGTAAAAATTTACACCGTCAAATTTTATACTGTGTATTCGGAAAGAGAAGCTGTTCGCTTAGTCGGTAATACTCAAGGTAATGCTACACTTTCGGATTCATTGACCTCTCCAGAACATCGTGTTAAAGTCTATTATTTCATCACAAACGGTTCCAGGTAGACAAAGTAGACAAGTTCAGGCTGGTAACCGCTACAATTTCATGCTCGAAACCTGTTGAACTTCGCTGTATCAACATGGTCTTTGATATGCCCCATTTTTTATATGATTTTCAAATATGTATCAACTACTAAGGATAATTTTATTCACCATGTACTTTGTGTTGACCTGTCCTATAGCTTCTTGAGCTCGTATTTGGATTGATAAATTAGCTATCTATCTATCTTCATCAAAGTTGTGGAATTCTCTGCCTAGTCTTTCCTCCAGACCTACAAGACAAATTCCAATACCTTTCTCCATTCCCGACTATCCACCGCTGACTCACACGATATTCCACGACCATCATAGGATATTCATTCGTGTTGTCTAAATTTTTATTTTTTCAACTTAGGAACTTCAGAAAAGATCTGCAGTACAATCCTGAGAAATGGTTTAGTTTATCACAACACAACCATAAATGAAATATACGGAATGATATTGAGATATACTAGTCATTGAGATATACTAGAATACAATGAATTTGAAAAACAAAAAAAAATCGTAGGAGTTAATCTACACCCAAAATTAACTTCGAATTTGTATAACCATATTGACGATTACCCATGTGTGAAATTGAGCTGCAATATTGTAACTGAAGCCACCTGCAATAGCTATTATTCGAGGGCAAATTATACAGGGTAACTCACGGTCGATGGTACGTTAGACGTTTATGGAGAACGCAACGCAGGATTCTTCTGAAAATTTCGCATCTTACATTTCAACACCTGTTCTATCGATCTAAAATATTTTCGAAATTGCGACGTTGCCGTTTCTATCAAAAAGTCCTAGCAACTTCATTTTTTCAAATGGAACACCCCGTATATTAACAAATTTTTAGAATTGACTTTTTATTACAATACTCTTTTGTTGATAAATCCCTGAAATTATCCTGAAATTATTATTATGTCCGTTGTTCATACAAGTGGTCAAAAGTTCATTTTTTCAAATGGTACCCACTGTTTTTTACTCAATAAATCGAAAGACGAATGAAAATGCTACAAGATGACATAGCATGTCCCTATACCTAAATCATCAAGTTTTCTTAATAAAGCCGCTTTTTGTGAAAAATATAATTTTATGAAAAAGTTAATTTTAGATAGCCATGGAAATATCAAACTCATGACAGTTCGGTGACATTAATGAGTAATTCAGTAATTGCTATTGACAGTGTTTCAAAAAATCTCCCAGAATGAACGCAAATATCGATTATTCAAACGAAGTTCTTATGAAGTTGTTTATTATACACGGATAATGTGATCAGATCATTGCCAGAACTTGCAGAAAATTCAACCAAATGTATCCTGAATTTACACCAATGAACAAAAGGTAGTTTGTAAGATTACAAAATAATTTCATCAACTATGGCTCAAAGTTTCCAACAACAAAAATCAGCTTATCTAGCATATCTAGGTAAAAAGCTAAATTCACTGTGAAAGTACAGAAAATAACAGAATTAGGAGGAACGAAAGTAACAAAATATCACATTTTCACAATAAATGCTCGAAATTTTGTCCATTACTTTCTAAACATTTTAAAATATGCTTTTGTAGGCGACTCGTGGTTGCATTTTGAATATCATGAGGATCCAAATCTTCAAAACACCGCACTATTCGGTGTCGCAGTTCTTCTTTGGTAGGCACTGGAGTACTGTACACCCTTTTTTGTAAAACACCCCATAAAAAAAGTCAAGCGGCGTGAGATCAGGTGATCTCGGTGGCCAGTCCCACGGACCTAAACGGCCAAACCAACGATCCTCAAACATTTCGTGAAGTTTATTGGAAACTTCCTGAGTTGAATAAGCTAGCGCCCCGTCAAATTGGAACCATGAATTCCTATATTCCTATATAGAGGAAATCTGTCACAGTCGTCCTCAATATTTGAATATATCTCTCAGCAATCAGTGTGCCATCGTAAATGAAAAAGCTGATTTTATTATTTTTTAAAATACAGAAAACAATTAGGTCAAATTTTACTTGAAAACCCATTTCTTTTGTTATATGAGGATTATGATCATTCCAAAAATGCTTTTTTCTTCTATTGAAAATCCCATCCCTCGTGAATTTTGATTCTGCAGTCTTCTGCATTGAGAGCTGAAGTTATACGGATGCATTTTGTGATTTCCCAAAATTCTTTGTACTGAAGCATGTGATACAGCCAAATCTCTTTCTGCACTAAGAATGGATGCTTTTGGATATGCATGAAAATATGCCAAAACGTCAACAATATTGTCTTCATTCGAAGAAACAGGTTTTGGTAATGTTGGAGGCGCTTTTAACTTTGAGCCATAGTTGATGAAATTATTTTGTAATCTCACAAACTTCCTCCTGTTCATTGGTGTCAATTCAGGATAGACTTGGTTGAATCTTCTGCAAATTCTGGCAATGATTTGATCACATTGTCCGTGTATAATAAACAACTTCATAAGAACTTCGTTTGAATAATCGATATTCGCGTTCATTCTGGGAGATTTTTTGAAACACTGTCAATAACTATTACTGAAAAACTCATTAATGTCACCGAACTGTCATGAGTTTGATATTTCCATGGCTATCTAAAATTAACTTTTCCATAAAATTATATTTTTCACAAAAAGCGGCTTTATTAAGAAAACTTGATGATTTAGGTATAGGGACATGCTATGTCATCTTGTAGCATTTTCATTCGTCTTTCAATTTATTGAGTGAAAAACAGTGGGTACCATTTGAAAAAATGAACTTTTGACCACTTGTATGAACAAAGGATATAATAATAATTTCAGCATGCCTGTATTACATGGAGGCGACTTCTCGGTGTTCCATTTGAAAAAATGAAGTTGCTAGGACTTTTTGATAGAAACGACAACGTCGCAATTTCGAAACTATTTTAGATCGATAGAACAGGTGATGAAATGTAAGATGCGAAATTTTCAGAAAAATCCTGCGTTGCGTTCTCTATAAACGTCTAACGTACCATCGACCGCGTGTTACCCTGTATTAGAAAATAAATTTCTTTTGTGAAGCTCATTAAAGATTCATTAAGGCGTTTCCCAAATATTAAAATAAGAAGTGCTTCAATTTTGATTCTAATATATTCCTGAAACTATTCGTTATAGAGGAAAAGTGTTGATCACAAAGTTATTATATTTGTCAGTTCCTATGATATGACTCCTGTGTCCCCTGTTTAATGACCCAGTTATTACTATCATTTTGTTTCATATGGATTTGAAATCATTATTTCATATTTTGAAGGAGCTTTCTCTGCCTTCAACATTGATGTGAACATTGTTCAAAATCTGGTAAATTCGAACTTTTCTCATTATATTTGTCCTCTCCGCCCTCCTATTGTCAAGATATTTTTGAAATTTTAAAAGAGCAAGTATTCGTGTATTATTCTATGATTGGCATCAGCCAAGTAAACGTCATCGTTCCACTGTTTCATAGAACTGATGACCTCAATATTCGGAAACACCATATATCTATATTTTTCGATTATCCGCTAGCAAACCTACATTATCACGATGCATAGTAGAATTTCATGGGTTAAATAAAGAATCTGGAGGTTTGCGTTGTTGCAAGATTATGTTGAGTCGGGAAAGCAATTTCACTTGAACGTGAGAGGGTGGAAATCAATAGTTTAACGAGGACAAAGATTCCTTCTTTCTACGTCGGTAATAGCGTGCCAGATGAACAGGGTTGAATACGGAAAAACTGACGGTGGTTAGATAAATTCATGCCATATTCTGGAGGTTCGTGAAAGACTGAGAAAACTTGCGAGTTGTTCACGATTTTGTGAAATAAAATTGGGAATACTGAAAATCAGTTTACTGCAATCGTATTTTTCCCATTAGAATGTTCAACATTGTATTCGATGATGAATATACTTACAGAATGTTAGTCCAAAACACTATAGGTATAGGAGTTTACATCAGTTTTTCACATTCCCTCGTGCAAATATTTTATCTTACGTTCCAGTACAATGATCTGTGATATTCAATAATTAATCATTCTTCATTATGACTGACTAAATGTACATTGTAGTACATTGTAGGTCACGCTATTCCTGGCAGTATTTCAAGACCTACTTTCATCCTCGGACTGCTATGGATGGAGATAATAATAATAAAATGATAAAGATAATAATTTGATTCATTTCTATTGAATCCATATCAGTTCAATTAGATGCAACTGGATTGACCTAATTGACCAACACATTTTCATTGAGAATCCCAGATATTCTACAAAATATTCAAATGAAACAGTATTATCATCACATAGGGTGTAGTACATATACTTTGCCATGAGTGAATCAAAACAAATTGAGAGACCATGGGACCATATTTCCGTTTTCGATAACGTCTGCCACTGTTTCAGAGATACCAGAATGCATGTTTTCTTCACGATTAATATTTACTGTGGTACAAATTATAAATATTTTGCGAATGTTGAGAATTATGATGGAATGAAATTTGAATATGATTACTGAAACAGAAGAAATAGGAATCTTCTTAATTTCAGAAGTTAATGTTACGCGAACTATATTTCCGTTTGACAAATACGGATATGGGCAATATCAACTCAAAAATGTCAAATGGCAAGAGAGGTCATGTGACAGATATTTTTCAATTCCCTATTCAAACACCATCTACATTAACCGAGTTTGGCACCAAGGCCTATACCATTATATGGTTTGGCGCCCCAACTATGTCGTTCACTATCGAGTTTCCCCGCAGATGGATCACTCTGTGTGGTGGTAGATGAAGTCTCATCTGATACATATCTCGATAATAGTGTTCCACATGAATCTGTCTTGACACCAGATTTGATTTTGCTCCACATCAACGATGTGACCTGCTTACTCCATAACTTTGTTGATGATAGTAAACTTCATATCGTCTTTTTCTCTATAAAAGGATCAGGAGACAGATCAATTATTATTATACAGGGTTGGGATAAAGTATGGAACCAAGTAAATATCTTTCAAACGAAAAGAACGATATTTATGAAAATTTGCAGGTGAGTGCAATGGAACAAAATGCATCTGATGTAGATTTTTGGTTAATAATATACTTCCGGAAATTCCTTCAATTTGAATGGGACACCCTATATATTTTTACAGATTTTGAAAGAGCTTGTTATTTTAAATTCGTACATACTGAGTATACTGTGAAAAAAAAAATGTAAAAACGAGGAATATAGCACTTGAATCAACCTCCTTTGAGTTCTTTGCATTAGAGCGAAAAACTATTTAGATAAACTAATTTATGTTGTTTGTATGCATAGTAATAAATGAACGAGTACTCTTTTGTTCTCCAAGTGTCAAATTCTAATTGACGGAAATAAATTTTACAATCACCATAACGGATCATCATTAAAATATCAATACGCTCTTTTTCACTTAATTGAATCATTCTAAATTGTACAATTTGTAAATTGTACGTTTATTTAACTAATATCGTTTTCTTCTGAAAGATATTTACTTGGTTCCATACTGTATCCCAACCCTGTATATTCTTTACTAGATGCATTCTTACCCCATCGGCTCATGAGGAGCATTAGAAGGAACATAGGAAAAGAAAGCGTTAGCGTTTCATCTGAATGTGCAACAAAGCAAGAAGCAACAGTCAGCTGATCACTGCTGGTTATCTCTCTCTCTCGTTTGCTGTTTTCATTGGTTGGATTCCTCCGTCTTCCTCTAGGCGTGAACTAATCTTTTTGAACTTTTTTCAATATTATTCAATTACTTACCTATGAAATGATATATTCTGATCTTTAATCTATCATCACAGCCATTGTCTGAACAACTTCGAACAGAGTTGTAAAATCCTTCCTTGACTTAATGGGCGTAAGCAACTAGGATTATTTACCAACCAGTAAAACTGAGTCTCTCTGTTTCAACACACTCATGGATCAAAAAAAAAAACTTCGCTAAACATATTCATATATCAACTCGATTCGAATAATTGAAAATATCCTATTTCTTAATACAATGGCATGGAATATCAAAAATCAAAATGTTCTGTCTACAGTCAGCTGATTTTTGATCGCTGCGTCTCTTTTTTTTTTTGGTCGTTTCAATTCCTCTCTCTCTCTCTCTATAAGTTCGACCTACTAGAGTACTAGAGTTCTAGAGGATATATCATTATAATATCATATCTTTGGTCCATTCCGACAACTGATTACCAAAACATAGCTTTATGTACCGTGTTCAGAGGTAATTCACACAGCACTCATGATCTACAAAGCACAAACTCGACCTGTCTTTGGAGCACTGTTCATTGACTTCTCTTGGCGATCTTTCCCTTTTTTACATATATTTCATGGTCGGTGCTCTACGGTAGTGGTCACCACTGTATTGTCAGGCTTGCTATACCAAGCATCATTCATCATAGAATGGAATTCTTCACCCAGTTGTGGAATTCTTTCCTCTTTTTTGACCTAGGTTAATAATGAACTATCAATAGCGTCCGATACCAATATAGATACCGATGCCTATGCAACCAATGAAACATTCATCGAAAAGAAATATAGATTGACTGCGAAATTCACTACAGCCCAACGCGATTTCTGCAATTATAAAAAATGTTTTGAATTATGAATAATTATCAATTCTAAAAATGTCATGAATTATACGTGAGCTGAGCTGTCACTGTCATGTGCTAATCAGAGATGAGCATCAACTGACTGATACGATTTATTCGTACAGTTTGCGATGTTCATGAGGTTTGGATATTTCAAATTATTTTAATGGACACTATATATTTATCAGTAAACGATATTCTTATCTCGATCCCTCATACCCACGTATCCAAACGTATCTCTAGTCTATGTTCATGTTTTAGTATTGTACTGAATGGCATTTCACTTCCGGTGGAAATGAAAATCGGATTTAATGAAACTGGATGCTGATGCTGATGCAGTGTTAGTAGTGGAAAAAAATATTACATACACCTCGGATGGAAATGCTATTATATAGCTCAATTCTCCCTCTAGGTATATAATATACTATTATGATTTCTGTCAAAGATTTGTTTAATGTTTATATAATTTCGGTCCTGTGTGCATGCGTCCGGCTAAAATAAATTCTTTTGTCCACCTCGTGTGCTCCGAATCAGCGGTCTCTTTTCTCTCCTTCCTCTTTTTTTTTTGCCTCTCGCCTTAGTTCCATACGTCCCTCTGGTGTTGTTGCATCCTATCGTAGAAATCCATTAACGAGAGGATCCGGGTCAATAAGAGAGGCTGCGGAAGCGTGAGAGCGGCTCCGGTCCGGGGTGGCACATGCCCCCCCCCCTAGGCCCCCTAGGTGCGGCCGGGGCAAGGTGCAGGGGGCGGCTGCCGCCCCCGCTCCCGCCCCGCCTGCTATGCATGCACCTGGGAATCGATCAGAAGTCTTGCTCGGATCAGGTCATGATTAGGTCATGTGTGTGTGTGTGTGTGCCTAAGCTTGGAGTCCAAATATTTAATTTACATTTGCTGTCAACTAGAATACTCAAGAACTAGAATTATTAGGTGTGAATAATCGATTATTTAGTGTTTCTACTATTACAACTAAAAAGCTCTATAGCAAACATTTATTCTCACAGATTCACAATCTGTGGCTATTGCAAATATTGTAATGGTCACAATGCCAACACGTTACCGCAAACGTTATTATTGCAACTAACTGTCACACGATAAGGTACTGTTCGATTTCAAATCTAATTCATGTCGATGGTCATTTCGAGAGTTTGTCAGATATTGTCACCCCACCCCACCCCGCCGTTATATTGACATTACGCTGCGGTCGTGCTCAAAATACACTGAAAAGTTTACGAAGACAAAAATATTTCAATTGTGTTGAGAACGGGAGCAGATTCGTTCCCGAAACGTCCACCAAGATAAGTAGAGGTTTTATTCTTATTAAATATATTTGTATTTCCAAATTTTATCAAAAACAAGGTGTCACTGACCAATAGAGAATTTCTCTTTTAGGTATCTAAAGGTTTGATTTCAAGAGCAGTGACATTTTGGGACAGATCCTAAATCTGTCCTTACTACAAATATATTGCAATAATTTTTAATAACTCCTACTCTATTTTTTAGAAAAGAGGAGAGAAAATCCCATTAAAAGCTGAAAAATGAATATACCACCCCCTCGAAGAACTTACAGACAGTATTTAATATTTATTTCATTCATTCAAACTATGCTGAATCAGGAAATAGTCGAATAATATACAAGGTGTAACTAAATAAGTGTAAACATTCAAGGCGGTGATTTCTCACCCAAAAAAAGATAGGATCTTTCATATAAAGAAATTTCATTGGAGCATCCCGATACAGCCCCTTGAAGGAGGTAAATGAAATTTGTTTAACATTGCTTTTTAACAAGCACTAAAAAAGTTACAGTATTGAAATTAACCCAGTTTTAGTTTTGTTTATCCTCCTTTAATCATTTAATGCAGATAGTAACTACAAAATAACAATAAACCCTGTTTGCATTCATGACGATGTATCTCTGTAGTTGTTCGTAAAATATTTTTTTGCTGCGAACTGGTTTATTTTGGGCAAAAAATTCTTTGTTTAGAATGAAACAGGCTATCGGAAATAAATTTTCAAATGGTAAACAAATAATAAGACAAAAAGTTACATTGGAAATGAATTTAAGGGGTTGTGTTTTCCATCCCTTACAACCATGGGGTAAGCCAAATAAATTACTGGCTAAGCGTCTTTTTGTTAAACAAATTTTATGTACCCCCTTCAAGTGGCTGTGAAGTTCATTTATATGAATGATCCTATCTTTTTTTTTCGATGAGGAGTCACCCCCTTAAATGTTTTACACATATTCAGTTACACCCTGTACAGTAATAGTTTCTGGAGTTTCCTATTTTTGATAATGGGAGCACGTCATAGGAGCTTATTCTTCTATTGGCTGAAGTGGCGACGAACTCTCATGATGGATGTGAAACATCAATATCCAGATGATGAATGAACGTACTCCCAAAATAATTCGAATTATTGAATACTGGATGAAATTCAACCAACAAATGAATGCAGTTATGAAGATATCTATGCTATATAATTAAAATTATGTTATTTGGACCATCCCTTTTGAACCACCATAATATATCAATGCACAGTTCAGAGATAATATTTTCTAACCTGTGATTAATATCCCATAAATATGCATACAAGCAATTACTTATAATGACAGGTCAACGAAAATGCGGTGCCCTTTGAGTACAGCTGAATTATATTCCACAAAATGTATGGCTTTCAGAACAATACTGGCACTCGTTTCAGACTTTTTTTCATCGATATACTTATCAATAAGTGGCGATTCTTTGTAGTTTTTTTATGACCAAGTAGTATACTCAATTAATATTTGGCATTTATTTTTTTGCAAATCATTTATATGCTGGTAGTTTCAGGTAACTGGAAAATGTCTACTTTTCAAGAGAGCAAAAATCATTAATTCCACAGTTTTTTTTCCAATATTCGATCACAACAACATAAATAACACGAGACACTGGATAAAATTGAATACGTTGAATACATTGAATATATTCTTTTTATGCTGTGTTGTACCTATTTCTGACGAAGAAAACCAAAATCATTCATGTAAGTCTACCAAAAATTCATTCTCTAGACTGATGGTTTCGGAATTTGAGGTGGTATAAAAAAGAGTTATAATTGTAACTACAGACGTTTGTTGGGCAATTTTTCTTTAGTAATTGTCCATAATTGTATATCTTAGAGCCCTGAGGATGGCGAAATATACTGCTGCAACGTTGGCTAACTAAGAAATAGTGGTTTTTCTATCAAAGACCTAACACCAACAATATAAATATAGGTCAAAACATCGTCATATGCTAAGTTATATTTTTTTTATTCGTTGGAAAACCATATTAATGAGGAGAGATTCGCATTAATAAACTATACATAGCCTTCGAATACCGTGAACCTAAACGTTCTGGAGCAGATTAATATTTTCGAACTTCTATCATTCATACATACCATCCTGTTATTGGTCGAGACACGCCCTGCTTGATATGTCGCATTATAGTTTAGGCGGCTATTGATTTAACTGTGGGATTGGGTATAAAAATGCCAGAATCTTCGGATTCTCTTGCGGGCCTCTCTTTTCTACTGTTTCATTCTATTTAGATATATAATGCAGTTTTCAACGTATTCAATACAGAAGCAAGGGTTTTCAGAGTTCCGATGTTATGAGCTAACTTGGCAGGGGCGTTGAATTGTAGGATTGAAAGAAATCTAAATTCCATACTCTCACTTCTAGTTTCATCGAAAACGACCCCAACTTGGCAACTCCAAACACCTCGTATAGAATACAACGGACTGTTCCTAAAAAGGAAGAGGTGAGGAACGGCTGAGGCCACGAGGCACACACATACCTGCGCCTTCAAGAAAATTGTCAATAGCAATGACAAAATGAAGAATATAAATTGTTTTCACAAATGACCTGTTTCCTGAAAAAGTACGATAGTTTTTAATATAATCCTTGAAATTTTTCATACACTGCTGCGGTCAACGAGCCAACTGTAATGAATGAAATGATACCGGGTCTTGATGTTTTTTTTTTTTTTAGAACAGTACTGATGGTACTCGCATGAGGCTGGTTAATATACCTTTGGAGCAATAACCAATCGCCCACACCTCATTGGCAATTTTACTTTACGATTATTGGCAGTTCCATGATTTGCTCATTTGCTATTTTCCACGACAAACAGTATCACCATTACGTTTCACTGGCAGGGGTTGAAATTATTACATCGGCGTGGTAATCGTGATATTACCGCCCCATGTAGGGGCCATTTTGCGATTACGTCGTTATTCCAATGCAATAGAGAGAGGGTCCACGGTTTTCGATAATACCGTGTTTTGCGAAACAGAGTCCGCGGTAATTTCCAGTTGTATCTACACGCAACGGCGTGATCAATACAAAGCTGTATTCAAAAGCTAAACAATTTTTTTCTCACGCCATGTGAAAAATTGAATAGAAAAAAAACAGTGGCGAACATTTATTTTGACATCGAGAATTATGTTTTACCTCGTGTTCTTCTCATTATTGTACTATTATTGCACGAAAATAGCATCACATTACTGAATAAGGTGGAAAATCATCTACATCAATAATTCTACACGGTTTTCTCTCATCATTATATTGTTATAGCACAAAATAGTATAATGAAATGGTACTCATTTTTCAGGAGTATGAAATGTTTCAGCCTTGGCAGGTGTCAGAAACTTTTATACGAGTGAGAAATGAACATTCCGTTCGAAATTCACACTATACTTTTTCTACGGCTATAGTATTTGATAGTCCAATGGTGTCAAAATAGCTTGTGACATTTTGGAGGTGTGAGTAGGTACTTATTGATATTGTTCTCATAGATTGTTGTTGTAGTTACTGCTATGGTGACAATGATGCCGCGCTACTTATTACGCGTTCCTTATGTTTTTTGTTTCATCTGCTCCATTTATATCTTGGTCTCAGTCTAGTTTCACACATTTTTGGCCGACTGCGTAACTGAAGATTCCGACGTGATGATCAATTCCCTAATTGTTTTTTATTCTTCAACAATTTCGATATGAGTTAATTCCTCACTGGTTGCTATAACAACAACAACAACAACAACCACAACAACAACAACATTTACTATTCAATAGGAGGTTAGGTAGAATCTCCGAACAACAAACCCACTAGAAGGATCACAAAACAAATATTCTGAAGCTAACATGAATTACCAGAATTATCATAATATTAGTACCCAATCGTCGCCAGTGTTGTCATATCCAATCATCAAAAAGTGATGAATAGTCCATGATATTTAAAGTTCTCTATGAATTCATGTAGTTCAATCCACAAATATAATACTAAATTTGGGTCATGACGATTATGAATCAGTTCTGATTAATAGAAGATTGCTACATTATTCTGAGACTTAGCAATTCTACTTTCTTGGGGGCTCGAGGACCAGTATCGTGAATACTTTTTGCTCAACGTTGCAACACCGCAATTTGATATTGACAGTCGACGGCGATCATTGCTTTGTTTGGTATCTGTCATTATTTACGATTTGATTTATCGATATTATTCAACTTGTGTTCAGTTTTGTGTACTCAGAATTCATCAGAAACTCAGTTTATTTCCTGTTTTGGTGATTTGATATAATGGTGAGACGTTGTGAGGTGTGTTAAAGACAATTTGAACCGGCGATCAAAACACGTCATTTCATAGGTGAGTTACCATTGTCGTATCATTCGAGATTTTGAAGCATGTTCCCAAATGAAATGGATGAAAATGAATTTAAATTGAATTGATTAGATTATATTGATTATACCCATAGGTCAGCTGCGACAGTGTCTTGTGGTAAAATATGTAGCACTGATAAATGCTTCCTTATTTGTAAACAAAATATGCGAAGCTGCCGAAAAATCACTGAGAATAATGATGAACTCAATTAATATTTTTGGTAAAAAATATAAGGATATTTCTATACTTCTTCTACACACAACAATGAGAAATTTTCCGTTGACTGTTTTTGGAACTAGTCAAACTAATTTGGAGAAATATTTCACTGTAAGACTTCATCATGAGGCAAATAAATTGAAAGATTCAACGGAAGTTAGAGTAAGAAGTATGTTAACAAAAACAATCCTATTCAAAAATCAATAAATTATTTGTGAGATTATCCATGGTTGTTTTTCATTTCAGTCCAGTTTTAAATAAGAAACACTGCTATTTGCTACATCTTCACATGATTCATGATTTTATTGCTGATATAACATTTCGTCATAATACTTGTCAACACATATTCATTATCGATTTTCATCTATCTACATGAAATGAAATAATCAGGCATCAATTTTTTGAGTCGAAATATATGAATTCTGCTCAAGATGAAACCTCCTTCATTTTTGACGATATCGTGAAATGATATAAACAAGTTTCACATATGCAATCATATGCCTTGAAAACGAGTTTTTCACTTTTTTGAAACTTATTTCCACTAGTAGGTACTGAACTTCGAAATCGTAAATATACTTACATGCACTGTCACTGATTGCCAAAGATATAAATGTTCATTATTGAAATTGAATGTTATTCATGATAAAGTATAAGTAAACAACTGTATACTGAATAGTAAGTATATTGTTTCATATGGCGTTGAGAATTGAACTTTTCTTGTGACGTGGTCATAATAAGTTTATTGATTACAAGCAAGTTACAAAAATCACCATAGGATTGTATGTATTCGAATTTCTCGTAACAATGTGAAGGAAGTATAAAGATGTTCATTTTCCCACCAAGAAATGCAAAAAGTACCACTGAAATTGTTACGAATTTTCAATTTGGTTTCATCATGAATTAATAATAAATTTGACCCCCTCTGACAACACGGCACTGGTGCTGGGAGAATCAGCTCCTGCTATCCTTGTTTAGACAAAGATAGATACTATAGATGTTGCTTCCAAACAAACTGTATTGCCAGGGGTGTGGATTACTTATCTAGTCTGTTCAATGATCGAAGGGTAGAATCATATTCCGTAACAGCCGTAGAAAAAAGGGTATTAGTATCAATAATCGCAGAACCATTTCGAGTCTCAAGATCACAGAAGAGGTTCCAGCAACGGCAACACAAGGATGTCAAATAAGTCTAGACTTTTTCGAGAAATGTCATTTGAATTAATTCACAAATTGATCACTGAATATGAAATCATATGAAATAATAATAGTCAGAAGGGCTATGAACAAGGATGACCACTGAAGAATCTAGTGAACAGCAAACTCTCGACACCATTATATTATTACCAATCTGAATGTGATTACGGTTCATAGTGACCTATACCAAAGTATACAGATATTATATTAATTAAACTGTGCCTATAATTTATGATATTGTACCCTCAGAAATTGGAAAGATTCAGTCAAAAGGTTCATTAAAAATAAAAAGCTCAAATTCTGGATCAAAAGAAAACTCAGAACTGAAGTGCATGAACTGATAACCAGGAAAAAGTATTAACAGCTACGAACTGGATTGAATTGATGAGTCAAAGGTATATGGTTTATTATCATTATTATTACGAATATACCATTAGGCGTTTTCATTTAATCTCTTCAAAATGTTTCTGATGTGAAAACTGTTGTTTTCATTATATTGTCATAATTATGCTAATTTTGACACCTTTACAAATAATAATTGTCAAAAGAAGAAACAAAATCCCAGTTTTTCGACCACGAAATGGTATATTATATAACTTGTGTGGTTCAGCACAAGCAACGTAGCGACGATTGCGGATATGTAACGAGTACATGAAATACACTTTCCAACGAGTTGTGTACACTATTTTGCTACGACCATATACAGGGTATCTCACGGTCGATGGTACGTTAGACATTTATGGAGAACGCAACGCAGGATTTTTCTGAAAATTTCGCATCCCTCATTTCATCACCTGTTCTATCGATCTAAAATATTTTCGAAATTGCGACGTCGCCGTTTCTATCAAAAAGTCCTAGTAACTTCATTTTTTGAAATGGAACACCTCGTATATTAACACATTTTTAGAATTGCCTTTTTATTACAATACTCTTTTGTTGATAAATCTCTATACCTATCTTTATCGGTTTTCAAGATGAAAAATAATTTGTGTTAAATATGATCCAAAACATATCCCTAATTGAACTTATGTAAATCAGGGCTCTCGAATCATAAAGAGTTGATAATTTAGTGGTGGTTTGGACAGGCTTGATGTACCGTCAATTTACACCGAGAAGTCGCCTCCATATCATACAGGGCGCGCTGAAATTATTATCATATCCGTTGTTCATAAAACGCATAATGTAGGGAATTAATTTTTTGAAAGACTAGGATGCGCAATCGATCTAAATATATGATATGTATACCATATGTGATGAAACCAGCAGTCAAATTTCTAGATGAAATATTATCAAATCTGCGAGCGTGCGCTCTTGAAATATTACAATACGTGTGCGTTCTACTTTCCACTTTCTTGCTGCCATAGTGAAATGGGCTACTCCTGGAATATCAAAACAGGTGTGACTAGTTTCGGCACTCATAATCTCCGAACAAAAAGTGTTGAAAAAAAGACATGTATAAATCATATCAAATTAAAATATCGGAAAAATGGCGATTTTCCAACCAGTATTATTTGAATAGCTGAAATAAGTAAAACATTAAAATATTGCAAACTTTGTGCTATACTCTTTTTTTTATCTGTTGATAACACGAGAGGGAAACCTATAATGTTCGAGGAACATCGTGTTCTAGCGGTGGATTTTGGGAGAGAAGGAAGGTATTGGAATTGTTCTCGAAAATTTTAAGGTTTGAAGCATCAGGAAAGACTTCACTAGGCAAAGAATTCCACAACTTTGCCGTTCTATTGATGAATGATGATTGGTATAGCGATGTTAGATAGGTCTCGAGCCTGACACTGTAGGGGTGACTAGCCTGAGCTCGTCTGGCTTGTCTACTAGTGATCGCACGTGGTGGCATGATAGATGATATTTCCGTTGAGCACCAACCGTGGAAATATCCACAAAAAAAGCAGAGATCGCCGACCTTTCTACGATGTTCAAGAGAGGTCAATGATTTGGTGAATGTTGTATGATCGACTAGACGAATAGCTCTATTCTGAATTGAATCTAAGAGGTTTAGCGTATGTGAAGTACCTCTTCGTACAAAATAGAAAACCAAGTTTTTGTGACCCAATTTTCGCAATAGACCTCACATGATCGTTCCATGAGAGAGCGATGTTGGTAGTGACACCCAGCATGGATATTGACGACCTCATAGGAACAGAGGTAGCCGACATCATAAAGTTGTGATCTGCCTTCTTGGTGAACATGCAAGCTTGAGTTTTTGTTGCTTTTAACTGTACTAGATCTTCAGATCCCCATTTCAGAATTCTTGTCAGATCCTCATTTGAAGCATCGACCTGTCGTCGTCTTGCACTTCTGGCCTCGTTGGATGGTATAGGGGCTCTAGAGGAAAAGGCGGAATGAAGTGTACTATCATGCGCAGAGCTATGAACTGGGCTGGAGGTCACATCCAACAAATCATTGATGTGGAGCAAGAACAAAGATTGTGCCACGACAGAGCCTTGTGGAACACAAGCATTGATCGTCATTGTATCTCAGACGGGACCTCGTCTACCACCACGTAGAATGATCTATCTGCAAACTCGATAGTGAAAGACACAGTTGGGGCGGCAAACCATATGACGGAAGTTTCGCTAGGAGGTCTTGGTGCCAAACTCGGTCAAATGCTTTGTAGATATCCAAGGCTACAGCTAGAGACTCCCCATGTTTCTCTTTTGACACCTGCCATTTATGTGTCACATAGGCAAGAAGGTCTCCAGTTGACCTCTAGTGACCAAAGCCATATTGCCGGTCGTTCACGATTCTTGAGCTCTCTAGATATCGGATGAGCTCGATGTTGATTGCTTTTTCCATTACTTTAGAGATCACAGATAGTAGTGCAATCGGTCTATAGTTGGTAGGGAGAGTTTTCTTGCCCTTCTTTGGAATCGGTTGGACCCTAGGTTTCCTACAGTTAGAGGGAAATACGCCGAGTTTGTAGGAAAAGTTGAACAACCTGCAAAGAACTGGTGTTAGTTCTGGGGCACATTTCTTGAGAACGGTATTCCATAGCCTTCTTGTCGAGGCTAAGCAGAATGTGTTTGATAGTGCGTTGCCGGAAGACAATTTCTGGCATACGGTTATCGCTGGTAGCGATTGGGAAGTTCCTGGCCTCGTGGATCCAATGTAGAATTGTCTGCAAACATTTTGGCGAAGGTGTTGGCTTTTTCTTACGGTGTTGTAGCCAATGTATTATCATCCTTTGTGAGGGGAGGTAATGAGCTAGAAGTGATATTTCTCCTGATTGGTGCAAAATGAACGGGAAACATTATTCAAATAACTTCAAATTGGGTGTGAATAGATACTGGTTGAAAAATCCATAATGATGTTTTCTCGATATTTCAATTTTCTTCTTCTCTTCCCACTGTTGTATATATCTTTTCATAAAATGACTGTACCGATACAATGTTAATTGTCTAATGTAAATAAAAATAAATAAGTGATGAGTGAATGCACCTAATTCGTGGAACAGATTACTTTTACCCATTCGATTCTGGCAAGGCGTGACACACTTTGCGGCTTGTGACAACCCTCGCCGCTTTGAAATGTAATACGCTATATGTATAGGCGACGGGGCCCCGAGCGTCCCGACGGTACAGGGGCGGTTCCACAGAGTGTGAAATTGGATATTCCATTGCGACTGACTCGACAGAAAATTCAATTCAATGAGGTTTCTCATTGGTATTTCATAGCGAATATTCTTATGTCTCAATGTAAGTATCATGTCAATATTTGTTATTTGTGGGTTTAAAAGCATTATGAAATATACTGTAGTATTAGTTCTTTCTGTAGGATAAATATCAAAATGCATGCGGCACAATTTGAAATACTTGACTCTGTTAGAATTTATCATATTCATGGTTGATGAATAATTACTGATATAATATGGAAGACGGAATTCTACTCGGAATTCTATCTATATTGCGAATCAACCAGTTAAACTTCTCAAATTCTCAAGAAAAATCTAGAAAATGGGTTGGATGAAATTTCATCCTTTGGAAAAATTGAATAGAATACATTTTAATTCCAAAGCTATTTACGTCAAATTCAAATAGCTCAAAGAATATCTATGCCAACAACACCTTTTTCATTTGTTTTTTTTTTCAATTGTAGACTACTGTCTCATTATGTATAATTTTCTTCGAACAGACTCGCTTGATCCAATTTTCAATGATATAAGGAGGCAAAATAAGTCAAAAATTTCTTCGGATTCGGAATCAGGAAATCGAATTTCTACCTGGAAAATCTCATTTCGGAAACTTCTAATTTTCTCTCACTTTTCATGGAAGCACCCCTATATCTTTCGTTATTATTGCATTGTGGTGTGGTGATTTGCAGGGATGAAAGAGATACCAAAAATATACTTAGTGACCAGAGTCATCCTCAGTGGAGTACTTAAATCAGATTTTACATTACTGCGAATTTTTGAGAATACAATTGTTGCTTTAGGGGAATTATATGTTCCGATTAAGAATCTGGAGAGATTTTTCGATCTATCGCGCGTCCTAATATCGTTTTCCGGAAATGTCAAGGGTTCCAAGGCTGCTGGCGGGTAGTGTATATTACTGAAGATGACCCGCTTGGTAATTGAGTGAACCTTTTATCACCTGTCAGAAGTGAGACTTGAGACATTATGCATTGTACTATTATGGTCCTGAACTACAGGAACTACAGGAACTGAATGTTGAAGAAAAATCGTTATATATTAAAAAATCTTATGATAATGAAATAAAAATCGAATTTATTCGAAAAAATATTTGATTCAGTTGAAAAACATGTGACTCCTTGGGGCATTTGTGGTTTTCTTTCAAGGAAAAAGGTAAAACAAAAAAAGAGAAGGGTACCGATTGAAATCCTCCAAAAGTCGATTCCAACATATATGCACGTGAATCTGATCTATCCTAATCCTTTACAAACAAAGTTGTTCAATTGTCCAAAGTACATTGCAATTGACGATCACGAAAGGAAATCCTATGATGTTCGAGGAACATCGTGTTAGTCAGTGGTGGAATGTTGGTTGGAAGTTCGGAGGTCGTAAGCATCGTGAAGTATGTATAACATAGTAGCAAGAATCTAGACTTGTTTACTAAAGAAATAACTAATATCGAATCTCTATTTTTGTATTCTGTGATTTACTAGATTGCCAGAATATAGTCTGATCTTCTCATTTTGCCATATTGTTTCATTCACCAACTATGCTTATGTATCTAATAATTATGCACATACAATGTCATCCATTGAGTCCGTAAGATATGGAGAAAAACTTTAGTATTGAAAAAGTGCGGTCAGATGGCAAGATATCGAAAAAAGTCATTCGAAAAAGTTTCATAGAATTCAATTATATGCTCATATACAAACATTTTTTTTCCAATATTTTTTGATGTCGTTACGCTTCTCATTTTTTTCTCCTGAATAGATTGACAGTAGTGAAACACTTGTAATTCGATGATTATGAGAGAACAATTTCTTCACACCAGATAACATGAAATTGAAAAAAAATGGTTTTTGCCAGGACACTCGCTTTTACATTTTTTGTTCGCATCTAACAGTTACATCAGAATGAGCCACCATTGGGATCAGTTGACTCTTTGGAAATATCGTATTCTTCTCATAGTCATCAAGTTCCACTGATAATCGTGAATGAACGTCTCACTTCGCTATTAATCTCGAATACCATTAGCTTCTTGAATCTTATACACTATTACATGTGAAATATTTGCTTGAAACTCTGTGTAAGAGTATAAAATTGAAGTGCAAGCAACTCTTTAAAATAACTTATTTCGATATCTTGCCATCTGACCCCACTTTTTGCATATTTTTGTTTTCAATTCACTGCCATACCATTGATCACGTGACATGTGGGTATGCATAATAGATCACCAAAAAAAAATGATTACTTGAATGATACGGACTTCATGGATAACACTGTATATGTTTTCGTATATATGTTTTCGTATATGTATTGTCCTTTCCTCCTGTTCTGCAAATGAGGCAACCCGTTGAACAGTGTTAGAAATGAATGAATGTGGCAGCACTAACAAACCATTGAGTTATTTTTTTAATGTGAGATAATCATCAGTTTTAATGTTATTTCTAATTACAGGAAGATGTAACCATAATGAGGTGTCTTAGTCCACTAGAGAACTAACTTTGAATGTCAGAGACGAATAAAAATGATTTACCGGGTGACACGGACCCATGGTACACACCTTTTTCTCCTTCGTTTTTGTAGCTACATCAATTGAAACATTCAATAGGTTCCTTTTGAAATTCAGACATTTTGAACTTGATCATCATCAGTATCCATTAATATTGAAATAGTGCCGTGCGCCCTTGTCCCCAATGAACCTGACGAGTAGCAGCATCGAAACCGCCTAACAAAACAAGCTCGCAGTCAAACGAACATATCGGCCGCTCCCCGTACGCCCGGCCGCTGAAATCTTGCGCCTATCCGCTATCTGCACCCATATCACTTCATTTCGGCCTGTCCGCAGTCCGCACTTGCCCGGCGGCTGCTCGCCTCTTCAAGCCTCTCGCCGTTCGTACGCCGATGCGAACGCAAACATTAGGGCGGCCGTGAAGCAAAATTGCTTCCTCATTATTAAAATGCGTACGGGGACCAGCCGATAATTTTTTCGACCAGGGACATAGGGACTTGCTTTGTATGAGATAACTATGATTTGGATTTACTAGAACTGATTTCGGGGGTCGGACTTTTTCTAATTTTGCTGTTTCCATAGTAAGGCGCGTTTCTCATCATTATTCATTTCGATTAGCTATAAATACATACACGTAATATCGGCCCAAATTGATAATTATTCCGCTCTCATTGGTAATATCTTTTAAAGTACATAATTTTGTACACGACCTTTTCTCCTTCGTTTTTATCACTACATGTCTGAAATTTTTTCCAACTTCCGTTTTTACGGAAATGCCATCAACTTTCGATTCTAAAATAGGAACAGCGTGTTCCTCCTATAGACAGACCAGTGATCCAGTGGTACCAGATGATATTTGATGTGTCAGAACAAACCTTTCTCCTCCATCTAGATGGTCATGAACCCCCTCAAATTATTCCAAATGATCGAAAGTTGCTACACTAGCGTTATTTCGACGAAAAAAGTATTTTGGTAGGTGCCAATGATGTAAACCAAAACGTATTTCTACTCAAATCTTCATTTTTTCAAATGGTACTCTAGACGACATTTGAAAATACCATCGATGGGCAATCCATCCATTTCAAAAATGTAACAATATACAAGGTGTTCCATTTGAAAACCAGAAGTTGATGTCATTTCCTTACAAACTGTCGCTAATACTACTATACACCAACAAATTCACTGACCTCTCTAGAGCATGGGAGAAAGGTGGACGATCTTTCTCTTCCGCTCAAGGTCGGTGCTCAACGAAAATTTTGTATATCATGCCACCACGAGCGATTCTAAGTAGATAAACTAGACACAATCTGGCCACCCCTACAGTCTCGGGACTTGTCGAACTTTGCTGTACCAAGCATCTAGTTAAGTCTTTCCAAACTTTCAAGAAAAATTCCAATACATTCCTCCTCTCTCAACATTCTACCGTTTGCTAAAACTAACTAAAAAAATTGTATTTCAATTCTGGCCTACGTGACCATGCAGCTACCTATTCCTCTCTCCTCAGATGTGTTCAGACACATACAGGGGAATATAACGATCGAGTTGTGTCTACCGCCATTGTATACATCATTTCTTTTGGAAATATCACGTCATGACTTTTCATGATTGCTCTTCTTGAATACTTATGGCACACTATCACCTTGATATTGTCGATTACTTTATGCCCATTAGAATTGAAATATTTCAATATATATTATTTAATTATTCAACCTGATACTTCCCAAATTCGAAAGAATACTATTCTTGAAAATCAGACTATGTGGCGGTATTTCTGTACTGGAACTATGGGTGGTGGTCACATAAAAATCTAGAATTTGAAAAAAAAAACATGAAAAATTACCCGTTGACATTACCATGTGTTTCAAACTCTAATAGATTTCATAGAAAAAGTAAAGTATATGCAGTTTGATTCATTTATTTTTTTCTTTCGTAATAACAATGTTACTCTTCACATAGCAACCTTTCTTTGAATTGACTTGTAAATTGTTGATAAAACATGAATCATTACGAGGTTATTTAGGAACGGTGCGCAATAAATACATCACTTCGGGTTGGGATGACTTGATTATTTTTCGATTTTGATGTCATTTTTGCGTTGAATCCAATTCCATTTCGTTTGTTATCACACCCACGCGTGCACACTAATCTCAAGTTGCGTAATGAATTTCAATACGTTGATTGAATAAACGGCATTTCGCAAACAATGTTCAGTTTAATTTGCGTCAGCATTTTTAAATTAAATCGATAATGCCTGCCACCTACGTAATACAGACTACGCCATAATATAGCCAACGACTTAGGTTTGGATTTGCACTCGAATTTCCCGCACCAAACTACAAATGCGGTTGGAAGAATAGGTGTGCATGACCCATAATGATCACTAGATATATAAAGAAATAGTGAAGATGACATTATCATTAGATAAACCATCGAAACAATTTCATTTATTCATGAATTTATGCACCAACTGCGTTACAAAAGTGATAAAACGGAGAAGATTTATGACAAGAAATATTCTGAATTGCTCAATTTCAAAATGGTATTCTACTTGGAGAAAAACAGTATCGTGACCTGTTGTCCCATATTTATCATATCAGCTTAGTATTTTATATTATTGCAAACAAACTTACGGAATTTGAAAAAAAAAAGTTACTGGAAATAATATTACATAGTATATCCAGAGATTATCACCATATTGATAAAAACGATACTTTTCTTATTTTAGAGTGAGATGAATTTTTCGAAAATAATTTTTTTTTTGTTCGGGTTAGTAGATAGAATAAAGACAGATATTTTCGGTTCATGGTTTGGATGCATGTACAGACATTTTTCTTAATGAAATGTCGGCAAATTCTATAGATGACCTAGTAGTTTACTTAACGATTGTTAATTCAAATTTTCATCGACAGATAAAATGACGAAAACGCATATGATATCAGTGAACAATCCACCACGACCAACTACGAAACTTCAAAATACATATCTATTCTAGAGAACTGATTTCTGTCTTTGATCCATTTCTTTAAGTAATGGACCAATAATAGAATAAGACCATGTTTTCGAACACTATGATATGATATTTTTTTGCTGAAAAAAAAGACAATAAACGGAAGTTGGATTCCGTGATGTGATGCCCTCTTTTGAAGTCCTTATCAGCGATTATACAATGTGACTCCTGGAAGTGTAACAAACCACAAACTACTAATTATATATACATGGAATTATATATATTATGTAACGCCTTGTTGTTCATTACATTTTCGAAATCCTTGATTTTTCCCGACCACAATAAAATATACACACAGTAAAAAATAACGGAAATATAGGGGTGGTCCTATTGGCCATATACAAAACTATCAATTTCAACTACTCTCACACACTGTCTTCTCAATCTGTCTTAAATTGTCTATTATCAAATATTAAAACTGTCTACTGTCTTAAATCCTTGCTACATCTATTTTTATTTTATAGAAAAGAGGAGAGAAAATCCCAGATTAATCTAGAAAAATCATCTACTCTTCCCTAAATCAACTACGATTCGCTTGTTTTCGATTTGACGATGTTTGATATTGAGGTAGGCCCGAGTGAATTTTCAACAATCTGATATCTGTCGTTTTGGTACAAAATCCGACAACGTGGATCAACGAAACGCGAATAACGATTAGAAATCGGCGATTTCTCTTCGATCGTTACCCCGTCATTCGCGCACAATAGAACATCTAACTAGAGAATCGTCCGTCGTTACACTCACCTCTCAAATGCAGCATCTTCCGTGCACTCACGGCATCTTTGTGTGGATTTACGCGAAAAAAACAAACGAGCCGTGAATATGGCGGCTTTGACACTGTCGGACGTAGGAAAACTGCAAAAACAGCTTTTAATTTCAATCAAACCGCATAAAAATATGAACAAGGACACGACAGAGTAAAGCACGTAACTTTCCACGGTCGACGAACGCTGTTGCCGGATTTACAATGCCGAAATCTAAGGAATATTCGCGAACTGCGAACGAGGCGGATAGGCATTCCGTATTTCGGTTGGAATAACCGGAACGAGATATCAGATACAGGGTTGGGATGAAGTATGGAATCAAGTAAATATTTTTAAAACGAAAAGAACGATATTTGCAGGAAAGTGCAATGGAACAAAATGCATCTGATGTACATTTTGTTAATAATATAGTTCCGGTTTAACCGTAAATGCCACCAACTTGTTCAATTCAAATGGGACACCCTATATATTTTTACAGGTTTTGAAGGAACTTGTTATTCAGTGTAAAAATATTTGTGAAAACGAGGAATATAGCACTTTAATCTACCTCCTTTGAGTTTTTTCCATTAGAGCAAAGAAACTATTTAGATAAACTAATTGATGATGTTTGTATGTACAAATTGTACAATTTAGAATGGTTCAATTAAGCGAAAAAGAGCGTATTGAAATTTTTATGGTGATTGTAAAATTTATTTCCGTCAATAAGAATTTGACACTTGGAGAACAAAAGAGTGCACGTTTATTTATTACTATGCATACAATCAACATGAATTATTTGATCTAAATAGTTTTTTGCTCTAATGCAAAGAACTCAAAGGAGGTTGATTAAAATGCTATATTCCTCGTTTTTCCAATTTTTTTACAGTTATTCTTCATTTCACTTCCAAAATAAACCTTGCAATTTATTTGTGATACTCATGGGCATAGTACTTTGATGGTATAATGACATTCCGAACTAGGTAGTCTCATAATGAAAAAAGTTCTCTCTTATAACTGAGATACCTATGGTGAAGCTCGAAGAACGGGCATCTCGGATATTTCGAATAGGTTCTTGATTTTTTCTTTCAACAATGACTTTCGATATTGAAGATTCATCATATTTCAGTCCAATAACCATTTTTTGATAAATAATTTCGACTGCAATCATCGTTTTGTGCTAATTAATTTCCAGACGCTGTGATAATGTGGAACTTTTAGATGAGACCAACGTTCGAAGCAATATCGAAGAATTATCTCATACTACGGAAAATCGACGATAACGTACTGTACCGGCGTAAACATGATTTTGTAGAGAACGTGGCAACTCGCCCTCCCTCGTTCTGGAATTTATTTGTTGTGCTCCTTCCCGACAAGGATCGTGGACAAGGATAGCATAGCCATACAATATGAATGTAATCGACCCAACTGTGTCGTGTACATTCGCAGTATAATCACCACCATTATAAACGCATACACAGCCTGCTAGTTTCCATTCTTTATTCCTTCGTCTCAATTCCGAAGAAATGTTTATTTCGAAAATCATACGATATGTACCTACATATGACTACTCATTCTTGTCTTCCTAATAAACAGTTTCCGTCTTGATACATTGATACATTAAATATTATAACCTTTAGTCACATTCTGCGGCTTTATTACTGGCCCTCCTACACATACAGTGTGCTCAAGATAAGGATACACAGCATGAGGATCTTAGTAACGGTGGGGGGGAGATACAAATTCGGTTGAATGGAAAAAAAAAGTTGACCAACAGTCTTATAATTATTAATTTTTCAGATATATCGAGAGTGAATTCTTAAAAAATAGACTTTATACAAATCAAGGTACTACCAGAAATAGAGAAAAATATTAAATACCTCTTCATAACAACTATTGATACAATCGAGGATACGATTCAACGTGGTGATATTTATTTCTTTCTCCGACGTTTCGTATTCTTGAAACCATCATCAAATAATTCGGAATACTACCATATATCATATATAGTGGTTTGCATACATATCGACCTAGTTTCAGACTTAGACAATATCATTTTTTTTCACGACTCCAACTAAAAAATATGCTGCACTTTCAATGTCAAATATTGATTGACTATAGTAAGGAAATGTTGAATAGTCAAGAGACAATTTATTCTACTCATTATTTGAATTATCAAACGCACCGTTGGATGAAATATATCTCTGCCATGAGTGTCATCTCTGAATCATGTGAAGAAATTGATTCCTGCCATCTGTTAGGTTATCCGTATTGAGAAATCTACAATGAAAGCATTTATTATTGCTGAATTTCAAATCGCAAAAGGGATCCTTCATTCGACAGATATTTTGGAAGAATGTTCTGAGTCAACTTGACTCTATATGTCACTTATTGCTGGCATATTTAAAACAGAAAATCTTCAATAACTTTTGTAGCCTGTCGAAAACCTGGTATCGTATATAGAATGAAATAAAGGTTCCCCACCTGAAATAACTGTGAACTTAGCATTCAATTCATTGCATATCATCCTGTATATTTCCGAAAAACTGCTTCATCAAAAAACAAACCGACGCACCGGAGGTGTTTTTCGCAAACACTCTGTATAAGGAAAATATCGAATGTATTCCAAACATTAAGTTTCAACTCTAATATACACGAAATACGTCAATTTTTAGTGTCAAAACAACGAAACATTGAAAAAAAAATTGCGAATAGAAAAAATGTATAAATTGTGCTGAAAACGGGAACAGATTCATTCCCAAAACGTCCACTAAGATAAGAAGAAGATTTGTTTAAATTAAAAATATTTGTATTTTCAATTTAAAATTAAAAACAAGATGTCACTGACAAACAGAGAATTTCTCTTTCAGGTATCTGAAGATTGAATTTCATGCGCAGTGTTTGGGGCAGGTCACAAATCTGTACATACTACAAATATATTGAAATAATTATAAAAACCTCTATTTTATTTTTCAGAAACGAGGAGAGAAAATCCCACACAAAAAATGAAAATAAAAATAAAATCTAACGAAATATAAATGTTCAATCATTTTCTATTTGGACATGTGTACGAAGATGTCACGGTTTTTCTATTCCATCATTAAGAGCACAATTCCACTTGTTTCACTCCATAGTAAAATAAATTTAGCACGTCTTATTCCCACCTCAAAAGCTTCGTCAAAATTTGTCATTCAGGCTTGTTGTACAGCAGCACCATCCACTGCTAAATAATCAGAACCCTTCTCCAAATCAGCACGCCGCTGCGCCATCCAAATAGCCCAATCTGCGGAATCCAAATCCCTCCCTCCATTGGCCATTTCGTTGCACGCGAAAAGCCGACATCTACGGAGCCGCTACGAGCACACAGTGCCGAAAGAAAAGCATTCAACAAGTGTCCTCGGCCCTCGCTTTCCCTCGCAATTCGCAATGCATGCACCGCGCTCCTCTCTCTCTCTCCCACCGTTGTTTCCTCGGTTATCACCGTCCTCGTCGACAGCCGATCAGCTGACTAATCGTCATCGCATTCAGGTCGTTCGCGCGCCGGCCGGCTCCGATCCAGAAAGCTCCCAGAGGCGTTTGCTCTCTCTTCTCGTTCGATTGTCGCTCTCTTATGCAACGCCAACGCGATAGCATCGAATTGAAGCGGAGCGCGACGACGGCGCTACGTTGCCAGATTTGAAACAACTACAGGGGATAGCGAGAAACAGTGCACACCACGAACGATAAATCGACTACATAGCCACATTATATTTCGCGCCCCGTCCTTCGAGATCACAATGTAGTATTCTACTTCCCGCTACCACTAGGAGCTATCTTGGGCTAGGTTGAATGTCACGTTTTTCTCGGCGAAGTTTTTATTTAAGAAATTATTCAAGAAATGGAAAAAATAACAGAAATATTAGCGTTTCCAGCTCTAGTTCTGAAGATGAGGAAGAAATACTAAAAAAGAGGCTCAGAACATTAGAACTAAAGTGTAAATTAAGACACCTGGAAGATACCTGGTGTAGTTCAAGGCGTCATCGACCTCTAATAATTCTAGGCACAGATATAGATCAAGGTCTAGATTTTTCAGGGTATCCAAAGATCGGCGAAGTTCCGAAGCAGAAATTATGGTGGCCAGAGGCGGTAAAATGTTGTCTTATCAGGTGATGATGCCCAGAGAAGACAAAATGGTGTCTTATCAGGGCGGGACTCTGGTCCGGGGCAATTAGAGCGGGACTATGAAAATCATTTCGAATTTGTGGAATCTGACAATTTTGATAGTGTCCAGAATCAGGACCATAAAGACCCCTTGATAGTGGAGGAATCTCTCAACCCCGGAAT